>CM035812.1:46774549-47432049 GCA_020458035.1 Magallana ariakensis | reverse complement strand
ACAAAAAGTGTCAGCTGTGACGGACAGATAGAGACCGGAGTTACCTTTAGTGTAAACTACAATTCAATAAACTCACACTGTAACTGTACAATACACCCAAGATATTATGAAAGTATAAAATTCGCATCGAATGACATACAAGAAAATTGTTATACGGAAATTACCATACATGAATTGCAGCAGCCGGAACAGAATAGTACCTTGATACCATGTAAAGGTGGGAGACAAACATTTACATTCAAAGTAACACAAGACAGTGTGTTTTATATGACATCCAGATCGGTCAACACTACGACTGAACCAGAAAGATTTTACCAAGAAATCAGAATATTTGGAAGTATACAACTTTTTTAAATTGATTTTTGAAATATTTGTAATTTTTAATCATCCTACGGGAACATTACCGAAAAAGCACAAAAATGCGGACGGATCTCTTCAAATCTGATCTTTTTAATATGCAATTCGATTTTTATTCTATTCATCTAGGTTTTGCTGTAAATTATAATTGATCGTTTTCTGTGTCTTTTAAACCAACTGTAAAAGCAATGATTGTGACTGTATTGCATCCCTCTCGAGATACAGCCTGCACACTCTTTTAAAAAAGCAAATGACATTGCATTTTAGATTATAGATACATTGTACCTTCGATCCAACATTAAAAAGATGTAATTTTAATTGTTTAAGTCACTCGCCTCTTTAATGGACGAACAACATGATATAGGTAATATCGAGATTATTACGACCTATAGTTAAATATAATATCTATTTGTAGCAAATCCGTGGATTTTTAATACGATTAGTTTAGTACACTGGATGACAGTGCTTAAATTTTAAAACTCAATAAAGAAATTACTTAAAATATGACGAATCGAAATCTGTTTAATGTATATAACTAACTTCGGTATTAAAACATGCAGTTGCAGACACTTCATCGAATGCATCGATTTCTGTTACTTGTGGGTCAACATTACAAAGTTCATCAGCAAAGCCCAGTGATGTAATAACAACGACAGAAAATGGTTATACGTCAACTACAGGTGCAAAAGGCAACTTCTTCACTAAAACTTCACCAGATGCGGTTTCAACGTATTCTAAAAGGGATCTGGAGAGCATTCAACCCCCCTCTACAACACAGGAAGTTCAGTGTATGAAAACAAAGTTGCTATTATAGGATACACTTTGTTTATAATCTTTGATTAAAATTATTTGTATCTACATTATCATAATGAATAATAAGTGTTTCAAAATATAATAAAATTCCGATGGTTTAACCAGTAATATTTACATTAACCAGTGTCTTTGTCTCTGATAACACTTCGATTCAAATTTTAAACGAATCGTTCAATGCATTTCATGAATGACTTAAAAGACGTACTGTCGGGGAGCAAGTGGGTTTTGCATAATTATACAAAATAAAAATAATGTTAAACTGTTACTAATGCAGTATTTATATTCGGGGCGTGTCAAACCTATCATAAAGCCCTCTGGACTTCATTGGATGAATATGATCACGCCCCGACCATAATGATCACTTATAATACTCAAAGAATGATCCTAATTCCTTAAATGAATGCAATAATATACAAATGTACTTATAGGTCCCTTTTATGTTTTTAGACTCAATATTTGTTGCTGTAGGAAGTGGTATTGTCGTTATAGCTGTTATTATTGTGATAATTTTCTGTAAACGGTAAATCTCTCTTTCTCTCTTTCTCTCTCTCTCTCTCTCTCTCTCTCTCTCTCTCTGGCTCGTTTTTAAAATTGAAATCAAATATTTTCATTCCAACCCAAAATTCATAATCCGTAAGCACTTAATGTAAATCTGATTTTTTGGCAGGAGAAGGAATCAAGAAAAAGGTACAAACAAGTCTGACAAACTGCTGTACGGAGGGCAACACAACGTTGACAATGGCAACAATGAACTTCCGTACAATCCTCTTTATCACCAGTACAATAACGAGCCTGATGGAGGATATTCAACAACGGAGGACGTAAACCGAAGTCCCTGTGATGAACTTCCAGACAACCTCTTGTATCATTCACATGAAGATAACATCAGGGCAAGTGGCGCAGCCAACATGGTGGAAGACAAGACAGGAAAGGAAGACATTCCAATGTCAGAGACTGGTACAAATGCAATTTATGCTCAACCAAATAAGGTTTCGAAAGGACCCAAGTCTGAGGTGGAAGATATTAGTCCGACTGAAAATTTGTATGCCCAAGTTAAAAAACCGGATAAAAAATGAACATTCTTGGAATGCGGAAGTTTAGCTGGATGTATCATTCAAGGGAAAAGCTTTCCAAAAACTGTAGGAACAACGTCATTTGTTTGGCCGGAAACCAGTTAGATAATGATTCCAAAACGATCGCGAGATATAAATCATTTGTGTGACAGAAGTATAAAACGGAAGGTTTATAATAAAATAATTTTAATTTTTCGCCATACCTGTACTTACTACTTGTGGTTTTAGTTGAGAATTCGTCTCAATGATCCCTTTGAATTTTACAATCTGAACCATGGAATATAAGTTATGTAAAGTTTTGTTATAAAAACAAATCTTAAATTTGCACTGAATCAATTGCAGTGTGAATTGAATGTTGACTTAAGTCTTTAAGAAATAAAATCTGCAAAAATCTATCTGCACTGTTTCAATACCAGATGTTAAACGTATAGTGTATATAGTGTTTCCTAATGTTCCTTAAAGGAGACCTTTATGGTAAAATATCTTACTACAAGTACATGTATTAAACACATGTTTTATTGCTTATCATTAACTCATCAGTTTAAAGTTTAATTGGATTCATTTACTGGCGGCTTTGGTATTCTTTCTGAAATTCACAATAATAATCACATTATTTTCCCGCCATGTCTTAATCACAAATGCATCGATTACTGTAAACGTATTAATATATTTGGCGTGTACGATAATATGTCTTTTACTAATTAAAATATTTTTTTTTTTAGAGGATGCCGCAATCAGCCGAAAACTGTAACGCTAATTGAAATACACAGCCAAAGTAGTAAATTTCATACAAAAAATGTATACCGATAGATTTGTCCCAAACACGTACCACTTCTTGTATTTGAAGCAAAACCTTTGGAGGAAAAAATGATATGACACACCCTTTGTATTGCATGTAGGTATATGTATGACCTTCAGCTGAACTGGGTTGCTCAAAACTCTTGTTAACTTTAACCACTGGTTGAGGCCAGTATCCACTGGTTTAATAACCAGTGGTCAAAGTTGTGTTGCTAGAAGTGAATTTAGCCGGTGGCTACCTAATTAACCACTGGTTACTATATTAATTGTTTAACCAGCGGTAGGCATCCCGTTATGTACTTACTTTGTCCGTCTGTCAATAATGGATGAAAAATAAACTGATGACTCTTTGGACAGACAACACTTATTTTATCATTAAACAAGTATAGGACTTTAGATCCATCTATACAACTATATAAAAATACATGTAATGGACTTAATGTTTTGTGCTCTAATATACAGGTAAATTGTGAGAAAATTGAATTTTGTTTTAATTGATTATTTTAGACATTGTACCGTGCTGAATTTTTCTTTTCAAATTGGCACTTATTTTTGCTTTATAAGTATGAATTAATTTACTATCGACATTACTGTTAGCTTCCACTAGATGTGAGTAAAAGGGAGCTGATCCGCTTTTTTTCAATTTGCATTGGGCCATTGCTATTTATCGATTCAGTGTAAAAGAAATCAGAAGAATTTTATGAATTGTACAAAACAATCCTTACGAAGACCCCGTGATAGCTAAAATTGCACACAAGTGTAGATTCAGGGAGGGGAAGGTAAATCAATTTTTAAATTATTTATTGAACTCGCTGAAACCCCACATTGTTTTAATCAAATGCTTATTTACAAACAAGTTAGAAACCACACACTTTACACATGAATTTACCTCTAGCTTGAACCTCACAGAATGATGACCCCCCCCCCTTTTCTTCGGTAAATCAAGAAAATTTAATTTAATTATTTCGAGACCAGATTCCCAAGTTGAGGGGGAAATGGTAGAAATAAATGTGTATTACATGTACATTGATAAATATTATACACATATAGCACATTTTATTTTTTAGAATATATATTATATTTCCTATCAACGGTGCATATCATAAATATACTTCTATTTCAAGATCGCATGCATATGGTCTTAGCAATAGTTTCTTAACTCATTTCTCAAATCACGTCCATTTTACTCAACCTATGCAAGCACGGGTTAATGTCTAGCATTATTCAATAAAAACAAACAAATCGGATTACAAAAAAGGAGTTACAATAATTTTCCACAACCCTTACACCTATCGCTGAGCAATTCTCTGTTAGCATTAATTCTTACCTTTAACACCCCCACCCAACTTACTTAATTGGAAATAATGATATGTTACAATACATGTATATTTTTGTACCCCTTTCCCTTTTTTCAGATTTTTTATTTTTATTTTTAGGGAGAATCTATCACCCCCTTTAAAAAATAGTATAAAACTGCACTGTTTATTTTACTAGTATCATACACATGTACATGTTTTTGCATTGCAATGATAGACACTATTAGGAATATTTAACTTGCATGCTCAAGCTAGTAAATAATTGATCTGATAGAGTTAAGAGATAATTTGTATTTCGCATTCCTCTATTTTTTTTTTTAGATGCAATATACAGTGGAGCCTCAGTTATCCGGACTCTTTCGTTCCCAAGTCCAGTCGTCCGGATAGGGGAGGCGTCCTGATATCTGAAATGTGTCGTATTGTTGTCATAATTAATAATTTATTTGTTTATAATGGGTGTTGATACTGTTTACTTTGCCCAGCAACAAAGGATGACTGCACTTAAGTTTCATGCGATATTTGCGAGAAAATAAACTTTTAAAACAAGAATTTTTCTTTCAATTACAGAAATGGTCAACATCTAAACTGCAACTTTACGTAATTGCGTTAAATAAAAGTATGTTGTTACCAAGTACGAATTTGTTTTCATAGGCGGGGGTCATCGCGATTTCGTGAATTTCCATACGATAATGAGGACGCCCACTTTTATACTGACTTCATGCATAGTCAGCGCATGTTTGTCTATTGGTCTCCGTTTAATAGTAGTTGTATATTTGCAATATCAAAGGTATGTCAAAGGGAGATTAATAGACAAACATGCGCTCATGGTTTAAATGAGAAAAAACTGCTTCTTTTTACTTTCGCTTTCCCTATTGTAACCAAGAGTTGATGCATGTTGAATATTATAATTCACCACGTGATTTCTCACCCCAGGTATCTTTGTGAATACAAAATTATATCACGTGACGTGTAAGGTAGCATATTATGTGTGTTTTCGAACACGTTAAGTTGTCAAGCATTGATTTGAAGTCTTTTGTACTTAAATGGGCGAGGTCTAATTGTTGAAAACCATAGTAAATAGTATACTTGTACTATATAGAATAGATAGGGTTATGGTGAAAGAGTGATCACATAAATTTTAATACATGGCATTGTTATTCGTGCTAGTCTAATTTTAGTACCATTCTGATAATGTCAGCTCCACCTCTCATGCATATTAATATCAATCTTATGTTTGATCAAGGGCAGATAAGCAAAAATTCTCCTTTTTTTCGAAAGTTGTCAGGAGAAAAACATAGAATGAGCTTATTGTTTCACAATCTAAAATCTTAATTCATGTTGGAAATTGACTAGACTCTTTAAAAAATTTAACAAAAGTGATATTAAGTTAAGAAATAAACGCAACAGAAGCGACCGAAAAGGGCCCAAAACCCGGCGCTTATTGCAGTCATCCTTTGAGTTGTCATTTAAAATTCGCCTGTTTTTAATAGAAGAAACCCTGCTTTATATTGTTATTTAGTCAGGAAATATTAACCAAACGATAATAATAGCCAAATATAGCTACAAATATTGTGTCCAAGTTTAAAAAGTGACTATTCTAGACACGTCAATTTTCCACCAAATGAATGCACTTCGTATTAGTTGACATGCTTGTCTTTTTTTTTTTTTTCTTTTTTCTTTTTTTTTTTCCTTCCTATACTTCCGGTTTCGGCGTAATCTAACAAAAAGACACTGAAATATCTACCAATCACAAAGGAGAGGAAGTGCACAACCCGGAGACTGTAAATTATTTCAACTCTTTATACCGTCTTCCTTGGAAGACGGTAATAACCCAAAGCTATTTAAAAATTGCCTGATTTATTAAGCACACTCTTTTGAAATAGAGGGATGGTTTAACGAGGCTGGGGGTGGCTGCCATTTTAAAGCGTTTTTATCTCTACACAAAAAAGATTATCACTTTAATGTTCTATAACTCTTACATTGTACTGAATTTGTCTTTTGAAAGAAATGGATATGATGGTATTGAAACATTATTTAAAGAGTCAATTGATGGTAAATCAAGGGTTACAAGATGCAAAAAAATAATTTTCAGCATTTTCTAACTTTTCAAAGGGAGGTAATTTGTAAAACTCCATATATTTTGTTCAAATATTTTCCTTTTTTTTTTTTTTATTTCACCATCGAAAATTTTTTTTAATGCTCAATCTTTATTACACATGTATTGATTATTATTATGTTAAAATTTGGAAATGATCTTGTGGCTACTTTTTTGTTGTTTTACATACAGTATTTGCATTTTTGTGACATATATATTTTTGGTAAAATTGTGATATATTTCTTTATAACAAATAATGTTAAGTTTTTATTATTGTGTTAATTTTTTGTGATGTTATTGGTATGTTTTTTGCCTTTATTTATATTTCATATATTTTTCATAATTTTGATTTTAACATAACGTGCAATTTCTTCAGATGCAATACATGATAAAATTAACGATGATTGATGTGGTCTTTCACATTCACATTGTAAATTAAGATTATGTGAAACATTTCTGTAAATTTTGTGAAATTTGGAGAATTTTTTTTGACTCCCCGGCCTCCTTAAAAGTGATTAGACTAGACAGGTGCACAAGATATCTAAGCCAGGTGCAATGAGGCGTGACTAATCCTGTCTAACCAGTACTGTCGATATTATTTGAAAATGATTTAGGAAGTCAGGGTGTTTATAAGAGCTTCTCATGGGGATCTAGAAGGTGAAAAAAGGTGTGAAACTCAACTGGCATGCGAAAACCATTCTATTATATTAAGCGGAGTATTTGGATATACATGCATAAAAGTAATATATATTACATGTACCATTAAATTTTTTTTAAAAATATGTCTAATTCATTCATTGTATATGTTGTGTCAAAATTATGACGATAATATCTATTTACTTAATTGTTCTTGTGTAGTCTACCACTATTGACATTAACAACAAGCAAGATTTTATTTAAGGAATTAGGAATCATTCTTTGAGTATTATGAAGTGATAATTTCGGTCGGGGCGTGGTCAAATCCAATAAAGCCAGAAGGGCTTTATGATAGATTTGACCACGCTCCGATCGAAATTATCACCTCATAATATTCAAAGAATGGTTCCTTATTACTTATATTTATATTATTTCCAATCTGTACACTTTAAATCAATATTTTAAAACCACAATTATTTTCATGTAGCACATGCTATGCATTACTACGCGGCGCAGCCAATACCGGTTCTCGGTTATGCTGTAAGACCCGCCCATTTTGTGTCACTCATCTTTAATGAAGTTATTGGGTAAAGGGGTTCAAAAATTATTTCTAATGTTATCACAGACAAAGACAGTTGAAAATGTAAATATATATTTAACCACTGGTTAAAAGACGGTTCTGGAGAATGGTTAACTTTAGCCAAAAGTTAACCACTGGTTAAGCAATTTAACCAGTGCATGGTTAACTTTTGAGCAACCACTGGTCAAGATGTAACCATTGGATAAGGAATTGAACCAGTAGTTAGAGTTAATCAGTGTTTTTGAGCAACCCGGTCCTGTTGTTTGTGTAAACAGATAGCCATGCTATGACCTTGAATTGCTAGTATTACATATTGGTCACTATGATACTTATGTATACCTTGATACTGCGCAATTAATTGTGGTAATGATAACTAACAGAACGAACTCTGTGACTATTGTAGCACTGCGTAGTATTCCTAAATGATGTTATGAAACCAGGTGCATTATACGGGCATAATAATATCCAAATTGAGAGTTTATAAAAAAGTGTCATATTTGGTGATTCTGTGTCTGCATCGATAGCTCTGGTACTCTATACTGAGTCATGTATTGCATATTCTATATAACCTTTGCTACCTTTTAAACCATGTACTCATGTATACTTTATATTGGATATTTTAATATTGTACGCAAGTGATGCGTCATATTAAGGCGGGATAACCAAATACTGCATCCCAATAATCGTTGTCATAAATGAGGTTAATTAATTCTGACACAGTAAAATACAAACTGAAAATATATAAACAAGTTATCAACAAATTGTCATATTTGGCGATCCTGTGTCTGTAATGAAGGCCCTAATATTGCAAGTTAGTCTTGTAATGCTTGTTCATCTATTTAACCTTTGTAACCTTAAAGCCATGTATGAATGGATGTATTATGAGTAAGCGATGCATCATACCCAGGTGGGGGACTCAGAGACTACGATTCTGAGACTCAAAACCCGCATCACAATATTCTTTCTGACAGTTTTGACAGTTTTGTTACTTTATTTAGAAATAAAATTTAACTCTGGAATTTTAACACTAAATGTTCACTCATGATCATCGAAGATGGGCCGGACTGGTCAGAACTGTCAATCATAAGTAAAATGTTATATATACTCATGTAAAATGATGTTAAACGTATTCTGTATTCTTGATTTGGGCTGCTTCAATTTACTATACGATCACGCTGATTAATAAACAACTTGGTAACAAACAATTGGACTTGCTGATCATTCTGAGGAAAGGCTTACATTTGTTCTTTAAAACGAAATAAAAGTCTTCTACAATTGCCATGGACACACAGACGGGACGGACTGGAACTAGAATTTTAGATGATTTTTATAGCACTTAACTTTAAAAGAGGTGTGCACAATGATACCCCTGGTCATGCAATTCTTTCTAGGTTATTGTAATTTAAGAAAAATAGTTGACACCACGCGAGATAGAGTGACCCAATTTGAAATAAATATCTAAAAAAATAAAAGTTGTAGTCGCACAGGTTACATTTGGGGGGAAAATGAAATTGATTTGTATTGACAATAACTCGGTATCGTATATATGCAGGTTTATACTCGCAATATAACATGAGGAAGTTTGCATGAGGAAAATTTTTAATTCCTGAGATCTAGCGATCGAGGTGACAGAGGATTTTCTTTTCATAATTTGCCCCCGCAGACGTTGGTAACATAGTAAAATAGATGAAACAAGAATTAAGTAATTTAAGTAACCCCTGTTTACAAGAAACGTTTTAAACGTATTTCGCCAATGATAAAGATTTTAATGTGTTGACGATTAGCAATTTGCTAAGTTAAAACTACACACACACACACACACACACACACACACACACAAATTTAGATGTTGAAATATCGCCAACATGTGTCATTTGAAATGTGAAATGTTTGACTACTTCTTCATCTAACAAATAAGGTATTGGCTCAAATGCATTTTACCAACTTAAAGAATATTTTCTAAAACCAGTCGGACAAAGACCATTTTCGTTGATATGGTCTAGTAAAATTATTTCAATATAAATGTATCTATTATATCCTAATTTATGTAAATTATCCATACGTCTAAAAACTCTTATAAACTGATTTAGCTTGCGTAATCTGAAAGCTCAAGTTAGCTTTTCTGACCAAAATTTATTTAGCTATTGTAGTCTACACTATTGGCCGTCGTCGTTCAAATATTCATTCAGATTGTATCCCGTTGGTTTCAAAAGGAGACCACGGTTAGAGGGTCTCGTTTTACATGGAATTAACAGGGTATATATATAAGGAAATGGATAGTTTGAAGGATTTTCAAGTTTTATTCCTTAGACTAGTGTAATCCAAGGCTACTATTTGAAAGGGAGTTAGTATTAGTTTGTATTTATTGCATTGTGTTGTGAAGTTTATTACTTTGGTCAGAGTTGGACATTGTTGGTCATTTGAGCAATCTGACCCAAGGACCTTGTGCTACTTTTTGAAGCGGCATAACAAAGCTTTGATGCATGACTTTTAAAACATGTCCACTCATTAATATAAACAAATTGCATATCATCGTTCATATTACAGATATGTTTTTGTTTTAATCATTCTTTATTTTTCTCCAAGTGGTTCGTTCATAGTTTTGCAGTGACAAATTCAAGTGTGTTAGTGACAAGTTCCGAGAATGCCTTGGTCGTGCAAATGTTTTAATCCGTCTTTGTATTCCGTGGATGAAATCAGTGTATCCTCTGGAAAAAAACGTAAAATACTTTTTATATATCAAAATAGATAAAGCTATTAAATAATATATACTATCTAAAATTTATAAATATACAAGTACCACTGGTGTAGTACATTTTGAAAGAAAAAATATTAATTGAATATCTATTAAATTCACATTCAATGCTTACTAATATTTAATACTTTATTTTTCTTTTTTATTTAACCCCGTGTTTTCATAATCCGAAAAAAAAAATCAAAGGTGTGTCCTTCTGGATAGACCTCGGGAGAAAAATACGCCAATTGAATGACAATTATCATACAGATAGATGGTGGAATATATTAGGCAATTTCATCCCCTTTACATGTATATTCAATAAAATATCTGTAATTCAAATATAAAATATTTCCTTTTTGGGTTTTTTGGTTTAAATTAAAGATTTTTTTTTTGTTTCACAGTAAGGCCATTCCAAGTTTTTTCTATGTTTAGCGTCCGCGGACGGATTGGTTTTGAGATGTAAAAATAAAAAAAAAACACAATCATTTTTCATAAAATTAGATCGCTTTCTCATATGTCGGGCTTGGTATAGCATTTTTAAATCGAATCGGAAATCAAATATTCATAATAACAACATTCAAAATGGAAACCATAGTGGTTATTTGTTATTTTCGTATTTTTTGTTACAATATGAAGAAAATGCTTAAAAATATATTATAAATTTTATTTTGTTGAACCTTCAAAGTTGTGTGTTTTTTCTAAGGTTTGTGGGTTTTTCATCCTGATATAAAGATAGGTTTTTGAATTTTGGGTGGACGCTAAACAAAGAAAAAACTTGCAATGGCCTAAACGGTTGCGGCCATTACGCGGTTTTCGCATCATAACTGTAATGTTCATGATCATTTTACACTTACGATGAACAAAGTCAGCTATTAATTCTTGCCTCTAATTTCATAAACGTTGTTAGCAAAGGAAGTAATACTTACTATTTTTGTCAACTGTGTCAAATAATATCAGCAATTTAGTCTTGTCCATTCCCGGAGATTCCATGGCGAACTCTTCAATGCTGATGGCACCGTCTCGGTTTTGGTCAAACAGTTCAAAGTTGCATGGCAACGAAGCTTTTGTCTTCTCTTTTCCAGTCGAACCCTATTCATAACAGCAATTATTTTTTCTTTGACTCTACGTGTTTTCTCTTAAGTTAATTTCATTGTAAACATAAAGAAATTTTTACAGTCATCGCTCATTCATGAGCTAAAACTTGAATTGCATTACAATGTTTTAGCGGGTTTTTTTTAAAAAGAAGTTTTGACCAGATAACCCGCTCATAGATTGAAACATATTCTGATGAAAGTTTGATCAATTTTCCTTTTGTAATTGTAATCTACAGTTACCTTGGCAACTTGTCTACATCGCCACCACCAACATTCAGAGAGGACGCAGTGGAGGCAGCAGATCAACAGCACGGCGATCTCAAACTTCATGTTTTCAGTTCAAAATTCTAGATCTGTATTAATTCATTAGAGGGCTATCTGCACTGTTTATTTATACCAATAACTCCATAAACTCATCGCGCATTTTACGGCATGTTGCAATCTGTTGCGGTCCTTACCTGGTGATTTATTTTCCCGCTGCTGCTGTGAAAAACATAATTAGACATGTTGATAAAACTCAATGGGCACGTCCTGCATGTTGATAATTTAAGAGTGCTTGGGACAGTGTCCTTCTGACATATATTATTTTTCAAATAATATCTGAAGTAGTCATATTGCAGATATTATTTGAAAAATAATTTATGTCAGAAAGGACAGTTTTCTCATGTGTTATTCAATATTACAAAGAGTAAGCTCATTTGCAACAAAAATTCACAACTAATCCTCATCTTAAAAGAAAAAAAATTAAACGACTGTAAAAGAATCAAATTTCTAAAATGCTTTACTTCTTACTGAAAAAAAAAACAACTCGCACAACAAAATGTACGTTTTTCAATATGTTTTACTTTGTCAAGTATTCATAACAATAAAATCATTGTACTTTAAAACAAAGTCATTGAAATAACATAGCAGCCAAGTAATAAACACCACATTCAGGTAAACTGAAGAGTACCTGTATTTAATATACATTCATGTTCAATATTTGTACTCATACTTTAAAAATATGAATGAACTTAAGGTGGTATAGAACATCCATCAATATTCACGTGGGTAAAAGTACATTATGTAACTCAAAATACTCTCAATTTTCTTTTACAACATTTGACCAAAAAATATTTTGGAAATTAAGGTAAAAATTATTACAAGCCCAAGTGGAATATTCGAACATCGGGACTCATTCGTAGTGAATGCTCCAACCCATTGTGCTAAACCGTTAGGTAACAATTTTTTATTCTTTATTTCGATAGAAAATGTCACAATACCGAGGTGTCCCATACCACCTTAAGCTGCATAGCTGCATAGAGGATTAGGATATCACATTATGACACATTTCTCTATCAAGATGTAAAAGCCATGTCTTTCACTTTGCGCTTCTTAATTTTCTTTGACACTCGGAACTCCTCTAGCTTTCTCTTTTTGGCTTCTCTTTTGGCCAAATTTTTCTTCATTTTCTTTTTAGCTGCATATTGAGGATTAGAAACGGCCTAAAACACAAAAATGCAATAGATTATTCACAGCAACTGGCATCATGAACAATTTACTAATGTTGAAAACCAACTGTTTACTAGTAAGTTAGAATAAATAATTCAATACCACTCTAAACCAACTTTTATTCAATTGCAGAAAATTTTGCTAGCTATGTGCGAGCATCATATTTCTGCCCTTCAATGTACATCTATCTCATATTTGTTTGAGTTTCACATCAACATACTGTGGAATCATTAAAATTCGTGGGGGCCAATTTTCGTTGATTTTCGTTAAAATTTAAAGGTTAGTGGGGACGTAATTCCGTGTATTTATCTTATACCTTCAAAAGGAAATATGACTTTATAACCCTAATTTATTAACTCGCAGAGGATGTTAATTCATGGATGGATGAGAGGTACCCACGAACTCCATGAACATTGAGCCACCGTGAAATCTGATGATTCCACAGTAGACTCTGTCGCAAAAAATTAGTCCAACAAACCAGTTTATCATTGATAAGTGGTGAAATAAAGTCACCACAGCGTATGAATGTTGGTTTACAGCATCAAATTGAATACAGACCTCCACGGCGTCCTTTCTTTTCCTGGTTTCCTTCCGGTCGTACTGCTCTTTGTGGGTTTTGGCAAACAGCTGAGTGTAGGTTTCGACGCCTAGAATCTTCCTCATGATGTCTAAGACCTCTTGAGCCAGACTCTTAAGAGCTGAATCTATAAGACAAACATGATGATTTCCTTATATAAAAGACTGTGCATAAATGGACTTTCATTTCCACTTCTGATCAAGCGTTTTTGGTTTTCTTATGAAGAAGGAGAAAGGGTTGCAGATATAGTTGTGTATACAGTTTACGTACTTTGAGGGGGGGGGGAGGAGGGGGGTGGTGGAATGTTTCTGTTTCTTACCTGTGTTTGGGTTATTCTCATTTGTCTCCCTTTGTAAGGCGGGCATCACTATAGGAACAACAGAGGGCAGGAGTATAGGGCCCAGGTCCATACTGAGGGCCGCTACCCACTTAAACACACTGGACCTCTAAAACCACAAGTATACATATATATTATAATAATTTCCACATTGCAAACAATTTCTTTACAATCTCTATTGGACTCTATTGGACTTGTGATCATTTCCTAAACAGCCAAATCTCTTCATGAACAACTTCATACTTGAGATTATTGTGAAAAACTGCAATTATTTTTTGGAAAACATTTTCTCAATACAACAAGCTCATGAGTGAATTAACAGATACCTTGATGGTAGTTTTGGATTGGGTGACAGCTTCATGGTTTGCTTCTCGAACCATTTTCTTGACCAGCCATCGTAACGACAGACATTTTTTGCCCTCAGAACCCCTCCGTCCTTTCTGCTCAACAGAGTCACTTGAACTCTCTTTGTCACTGAGAAGCTTGGCTACCTTGGCAATGAACACCATGTTTTTGATGATTTGATTGGCCAGTTCCTCTGTCAGATACAGGGACTGCAACTGTGTTATAAGATCCAATGCCAAACTCTCAAGCTGAAAATGAAAGAAAAAAAATTAGTGTGTCAATCAAATTCAAATTCAAAATTTAAATGTGTTTCTAACTACTTGACTCAATTTTGGATAACAATATAATCATTTATAAACATGATAAAATAATTCTTAAATACATTTATACATGTATGTAAAATTGAAAAACACATTGAAAGGTATAATAAACTGTAAATTCGCGAGTACTTAATTCCGCGCTTCCGCTGTTTTGTATCAAATCGCGAGAATATAAAACCACATGAGCCAGTTTTTTTGTTATAATTTCCTATAGCTCAAAACATAGCTTAAAAATAAAAGTGAGATTTATGAATTCCGCGAGGGTTGCTTCTCACGATTTTACACAGACATAAATTACTCACGTTTAATTTGGAATCTACAGTATTATATTTTATAGTAACAAAAATAGGTGTCAGCTGGAAAAAATTACCTTATTGATGGAATCTGTTTTAATGAAGTCCGTCTGGGCAGATTTTTCTACTGGCTGTAGGATTTCCTCTGGAGTCCAGGCAGCAAATAGCAGACCTATCAGCTGGCACGATGCCAACTGTACCCACATATGTTCATACCCCAAGTGACTGATGACGCTCTCTGAAAAGTAAAACAGAATAGCTTTTAAACATCATAATAGTCATTAACTACGACGGTAGTTCTCTTTTAAAATTTTTGGTCTTTTATCATTTTGTAATTTTTCTTTTTAAAATTTTGGATGACTGATTACCGGTAATTAATTTCAATCAATTAATGAAACATAAAAAAGAAAATGAACTTGATTTGTGATTAATTCACTTTAATTGACAAGAAATTTATTCATAGTACCAATTGCTAAATTCTCATTTTTCTATACTTACCCCAGATGATGTTCATGTCGTCGGTCCACTTTGCGTCCCTGATGAGGTCACACTCCCTCAGTAACTTGAGCAGCGTGTTCAGACAGTTGAACAGGAGCCTGTCCTTCTCTGTCTCCCCCTCAGAACCCCCGGACTGCAATCACAGACACAACCATGTACATGAACAGAGATAGCAAGGCACTTCACAAAAGTAAACTGTGAAATGAATATGGAATTGTTGTACAATATGTACTTTAAAATTTTATAAATTTTAAGGGAGAAGATTGTTGTACAATATTTTATACATTTTATTAAAGGGGAGGGAATTTTGTAGATTTGCAGGTTAAACAAGATGCATTTTCCAGGATAATGATTCCGTGTGAATTCATCTACCTCCCTGGTGAGCGCAACAAACCATTGGGGCAGTTTTATGTAAATGTTTACATTGAAAAAAAGTTTGTAAAGAGAAATGGGGAGGGGATAGGTACATTGTATAATAATAAAAGTAAAGCAAGCAGTTTTTGATACAACATACATTATCTGAATATCTGCCTGGATCAATCTGCTGTTGAATTATGGGTAATATCACAGATAAATGGTGTGAAAACTTGGCAGACTCCACTTCTATAAATAGACCAGTCAGCTGAGCAGCAAGGATACGATGGTTTATCTGTAAACATCAGGAAAAAACAACTTTAATCATCCAAATAAAAAGAAACTAAACCAAAAGATACAGTTTTCCTGTACTGATGGAGTTAATTTGAAATTCAGATAGATGTTAAATCCAAAATGGTCAACATCAACAAGTTTTCTATAATTCTAAAAATCTTCAAGTTTTCTATCTTAAATTTGCTGATTCATTTTACCTCAAAATCAGTACAGTATGCATACAGGTATTTCATTCATGAACTACATTTTGTACATTTAACTTGAGAGTCAAATAAATGGAATATGTACATATTAGAAAACACGAGATTTCAAATGTTTGCCTAATTACATTCAACATTACCTTGTCATCAGTAAACCATTTCTGTGTGATGTTGAAAAGTTCAACCCTCGAGTTATGGTCAATCTACAATACATGTATTCATCACACAAAATTCTGTTAAATAAGTCTTACAAAAGGATGCATAGAACCAAATGCAAAGGTTATTCTACATATAACTTTTTTAAGAAACTGACAAAAAAGAAATAAAATGTTAGTGTAATGTAATGTTTAAGATATTTAGGGTGATATCAACTGTCCATACCTTTTGTAACAGAGACTTAATGGCCAAAGCGGTCAGTTTTCTACATTTTGTGGAATCATCATTGACAAGGGCAGCTGACATAGGAATAAAGAACATTCCTGCATGGTCATTCAAAATATTCTACAAAAAAAAAGACAGATACATGTATTCAGTCTGGTATAATTTTCCTCAAATTATTAAAGGCAAGTTCAATTAGTTGGCCAATGTAATAGAAGCATGATAATGACGATAAGTTGGCCCATCACTATAAAATCTATTACATGCAAGCATGTTATCCAGTCGCTGTCAACTACATGTATGAAGGGTTTACTGTTAATTCATTTAAAGATTTGTCCAGGTATTGTCAATTGTAAACTGTTTTAAGTAGATTTGCTAAATTCCCTTGTGGAGACAAAAATACCACATCCAGTCTTACTGGAACTTCTACATATTCATATCTTTAAAGTAAATATTCTAAATTATAGAAATACCTGAGGAAAAGAGGAGAATATTGTGGCCAACATTTCTAAGGCAGATTCCCTTCCCATCTCCATTTCATAGGACAGCTGTGTGACATAATACTCCAAGTGTTTATTCAGGTGCTTTCCCAAGGGGTATTCCAGAATATACTGGAGTGCTATCTGTAAATATAAGGCTTTATAGCATAACAACAAAAAGGCTAATGTGTAAATTGACATACAAAGAACACTCACATTTTTTAATATGAAATTCACACAAATATCATATGGAATTCATATGAGGAGCAATTGTCTGATAAATAAATGAGGCTTCATGAGACAAGATTTGAATGGATAAGAACAAGTCATGAGACTGTCACATGACCACTGACCTGTCTGCACTCTCTCCTGACGTGGGGGGAGTCGGCAGTGATTGACATGTTCTCCACCTTCTTGATCAGCTCCAACACTTCCGGGACATTCAACTTCCGAGACAGAATGGCCTGGAATCAAAATAAATACATGTACATTTCAATTACATGTTTCAAGGCTTTAACTTAAAATACAATTTTAATTTGAAAATTTTTTCAATGTCCATTAATACTTGAGGTAATTAAAATACAATCAGTCCAAAGGTTTTTTTTTCTAATGCTATTTTGTTACCAGTAGCTAGACATTCCATGAATTTTGCTGATAACACCTCATCTTTATTAGCAGGGAGAATGCCGTGCTCCATCTATACATTAGACCTCACCTTTAGCAGGGAAAATGCCGTGCTCTGTCTGTTGTAGTCGTACAGGTCCTCCTCACAGAAGGTCAGCAGAACCTGTAGCTGTGTCTGCTCCAGTTTGTAGATCTTGACGTCTCGGACCAGCACCGTCACTGCCTGCGAACAAAACACACTCAATTACCTCTGATGTTCTCAAAATCAGAAAAAATTTTTAACAATCAATATCTCTTTTAATATACAAGCAGAACTGAAGATATTAGAAATATAAAAACGTACAGCAAAAATAATCTTTAAAAAATAAACCTTTAATATTCATATAAATAATGTGGCATCTGACAAGTTTTCAAAACACTTTTTCCCCTCTGTAAAGTAAGAAGAATTTAACAATGTCCAACACTTTACCTTAAATGCCATAGAAATGAGCTCCAGATTCTCCCCCTTGGAGGCCCCGGCTGAGGCGTAGTTTTTGAGCAGGATGAACATGCCGTTCGCCAGCTTGGTGATGTAGTTGTTGACAGAGGGCAGGTCAAACTTCAGTAGCCAGCACAGGCACCGCAGACTCAGTGTGTTTATCTACAACAAACACCAGTAAATCAAGTTCCAAACCTGACGTATGCTTACCTAATCATCGAACAATGCCTGCATTAACAAAATTAATGTATGTATAAAACATATCAAACAACTCAATTTCCTCTCTTTCATTACAGTATAATAAGATCTCTAACATTATCAAAACTTTTGAGTAACTATACATTTGTACATGCTGTGGAATCATTTTTGTGGGGGCCAATATTCATGGATTGTGGTTTCTTTGCTTATTCATGGAGATGTAATTTCATGGATGTGTCGGTTTTCAGTTTCAGTAAGATAACTCTTTCAAAGTTTATTTTCGTTGAGGATGTAAATTAATTGGGGAGGGCTACCCACGAATACCAAAAAAATTGAACCACGACAAGTTCTAATGATTCCACAGTACATAATAATAAAGACTGTACATTGTAGCTAGCATTATCGATAATCAAATACATTGTATAAGTATATTCAATGGACTTAGCCATGTTTCATTGGTGTAACAACACTGTAAAGGGGACATTTCAGAACATCTTCTAGGTACTGAATTCAAAATCCTTATTCAAAGAAAACACAAAATTTTCGAATTATTAACTAATCAGTTGAAATTAAATCTCCCCACAATGCAACAGCACAACACACTTTGATCATTTTTATATTATCAACAAAGTCAAAAACTCACCCTGATGTGCTTGGCAAACAGGCAGTCGGCCAGAATGGTGATGAAGGGGTCCACCAGTTTGCGGTGCTCCTCTTCGGTCGCCTCCAGGCGACCCCTCCTCAGACACAGACTCATCAGCTGGAGACCAAACTCCACCAGTACGTGGATGTTGGTCTTCTTGCTCAGCTTGGGTTTGTCTCCGCCTCGCTTCGGTTCCTGGGGTAAAAGTAGGCAGCTCTGAGGCCGGAACGTCTGAGCGTCTTTGTCTTTGCCCTTGTTTTTCTTGCTGATGAAAGGAAACATTGTCCTTCTTTAAATAAGGATGCTAGGCAACATATTACATTTTTGAACATAATCATTAATTCTGTAGAAAGTACATGTAAATCAGAAAAAAAGTTTTCTAACAAAGGAAAAGTTTAAACGTTCTCGGGACTTATCTACTTGGATACCTAAAATTTACTATTAATATTATCAATTTCTAATATGATCATAATAAATACAACTGTAAATATAGATTTCCACAATCGTAAAAACTGCTAATCAGAATTTCCACAATCTTATGATAATCAATGGTTATTTGGGATTTTCTTGATCTTAACAGAAACAACTGTTATTCCAAGATTTTCACAATCTTTACAGAAACAACTGTAGTCCTAGATTTCTGCAATTTTACTGAAATCTTTTATTCTAGATTTCCACATCTTTACCAAACCAACTGTTATTCTATATTTCCCTCCTCTTAACATAATTACAGTGTATAAACAATGTACACTGTCCGACAACCGTCACCTCTGATTTTCGGAGAGCTGCGGGAATGACTGGGTGATCAGGCCGTGGGTAAATATCATCAGGGACTCCGTGTCCAGGCCGGGGTTGTCCAACAAGCCGGTCACCACTTTCTTCAGTACTTCCTGGACCTTCCTGGCAATGGTGTGGCTGTGTGTAGAATCCAGCACCTAGACAGAAAGAGAGAGGAAGAGAAAATTATTACAATTATTTCATTGCTAAACTAGCATTCAGGCAGCTCAAAAATTTAATCTTTTCTTATCCACTAACAGTACTTTTTATAAAAATGCAGTTATTTGCTTAATAAATTGTTCATTAAAATGTTATACTTCTAAACAGAAGTGCGCCAAGTATAGAATTAACAAATCTCACATACAAGTCTGAACTGATATTATCATCTGGTTTTTTAAAAATTAGTATACACTACATGTATGTGAAATCTTGATGCCAATTTTTTAAGCAGGGTAAGAAAATATTGGTTTTCTCCTTTTCCTATGACTACCGGTAATGCATTGCACTATTTTGCTGCATATTTATTTCATAGTTGATATTTTTCAGTTTGTTAACATAAAGATTTTTCCGTGAATAAAGCTTTAGAAAAAATTGTATGTACTCCATCAGAAGCTCACCTCTTTCAATGGAGTAATGAACGCCATGAGGGAATCTCTGCTGATGACTTGGGCCAGGATTCTGTAAGAGTCGTAGCTCTTGGAGGACCGTGCCTCAAACAGTTTGGTGGTCACCCCAGCCACTTCCTTCTCCTCTGCTACCTGTCCAAACAAGTCCTCATGGAATACCTAAAATTAAAAAAATAGAAATAATAGTTTCACAACTTCTGATATTCATACATGTACCTACCGGTACTCATGTCATTAATGTAACAAGCACATTTCTTTTTTGTTAAATATCAACAAAAAGTTATAATTATGTTGAACTTTCGATGAATTTCTGCAGCTGAGAGCTACACTTTTACATTAAAACTGAGTCAACCCATATCATATTACACCGAGAGCTCTTAATGTTTACATGCCAAAGGTTTATAAAGGGGCCATTCAATAAAAATACTCACATCTTGCAAGCTCTTCCTGCAGATAGACAGATCTCCTGGCTTAAGGACAGGCAACAGATTCTTCAGCAGCACAAACACAGTGTAGCACAGAACATGCACCTGTACAGCACAAATCAAATCAACTGATGAACACATTCAATATTTTATTTTATTTAACACCTAAGACATACATGTATCATCGCACAAACAAAACTACATGAAGTAAAATAATGCAAAATTGCCTCCATAAATTTGAAAAGATTACACAGTTTTTAATTATAATGCTTGTGCAATTTAACACATCACCCCCCCCCCCCTCCAAAAAAATTTTTTTTAAGATTCCACACAAGTTTTTTACCTGGTATCCCTTCCTGAGGGTGCCCCTGAGCTCAGAGAGGATGAAGGGGAAGAAGCGGGGCCCCAGGGAGGTGGTGATCTGGACCAGTGTGTCACGGGCCGTGTTCCGGATCTCCACCGCTCGAGACTTCAGGAAGTTACACACCTTCAACAAGATCCTATTGAAAAATTAAAACAAATTTTAGAAAGTTTGCATTTGTAATATTTGTTTAATCAGAAATTGAAACTGTTAAATTCATCAAAATGAAAAATAAATATATTTGCATGTTAAAAATAAATGTAAATTTTTTAAATATGCGATCAAAGGTCAAACTAGGTCAGATGTTTAAGGGTCATTTTTTTTTTAAATGAAAGTATTTCACAACTTTCAAATATACCGTAACTCCTTTTCAAGTCAACTTTGTCAAAGAATTGAAAGTAAAATAAAAGTTTCATTAAAATATTTCTCTTTCTACAGACTATGGAGGCATAACATTACGTTCTAAAGACAATGGAGACATAATGTTGTTCTGTACTCTGCAAAATGACAGATGCATGTACAGTGTACATGTACATTTCAAAAGGAGAAAAGAAGGTCTCTTATTGTTTTACAGTGTGTTGTATTCATTTCTGCATTCCTTACCCTGGTAGGTTGTGCTCCAGAGACTTGTGTGGGAGGTTCTGGAGAAGCTTGATCATGGCCAGAGCGATGGGAACCCTCAGTACCTCGCTGTCCTCAGCGATGTTCTTCCTCACCAACTTGTGCTCATCCTCACTCCTCTCCTGCAAATATTATGAAGATTTACAACAATGAAATTCTGATATAGTGTTTGTGTAAAACATGAAACATGCTTTAAGATCAATAAACATCAATGGACAGTGGTTTTTAAATCCATATAGATGATTAACATATGTCTTTTAAGAAAACCTGAGTGTGTAAGACATCCCTTTTTATAGTACAATGCTGGTACAAATTAGTTACATATACATGTATATATGTATAGCAACATTTTTGCAACCATTTATTTCACAATTAATCCATAATAAAATTGATTCAGTTATTTTCACAACAGAGCCTTTTTTAATAACAGGAGAGACATCAAATGTATACGCCATGATGAATTTTTCTAGAAAAATTTTCTAAACCATTGCCTTTGGCAAAATCATTGACATCAACCTCATATTGGCATCACATGTACATCTTAATAGAACAGTGTGATTACCTTTTTGGTCAGAGATCGCTGTAGATGAGGGATAACAGATTTCATGATGGTACAGTGGATTCTGGTGGCCTGGCCCACGGAACAGATCACCGTTCTATCTGGCTGCTTGGATGAGGGGTCAGGGGTCATTGCAGTGGTTTCATCCTCCTCCTCTGGAACAGTGGGAATTGCTTCCTCTGTTGCAGATTCCTTTTCAGTGTCATCAAGAGGGTTTGCCTCTTCTGTAATGATGAAATAGAGTGTGTTATTAATGTGTATATTTGAATAAAATGAATAAATATAACGCAAAAAATAACCCAGTACAGTGGTATTCTTACATGTATTAACACTATCACTGTGCTACACTTGCAGTCATAATGTATAGGTATATTTCGACAGACATCTTTAATTAATGAACATTCCATCAAGCTGAAGTACTTGCATGAGTTTTAAAAAATTTTAATGTATAACAAGGGCACCGCTATGCGGAGCATCCCCTCGCGACATGACTTATTGTACGGGGGAATACGTTATTTAGGAAAATACATGTAAATTTATCAGATCAAAATAAATAAAGTATTTCTTTAAACCACTTTGAATACATACATGTAATATCTATTTAATCCCAATCCCCAAGCTTTGTGGTGTATAAATTGGGGGAGGGGGTTTACATAACAATTTTCCTATTCCTAGCAGAAACTCAACACATATACTTTAAAGTTTAATAATTTAGATTCATTTAGTGACATTCATTTTTATATAAGCATACATAAACGATCCGTATACATTATGAAACGTCTCTGAAAATCAAGCGCTCTGGAGTCTGCTCTGATGGAAATTCTAGTTGCTAGTTGTCGTATTAAAATTAACCCATAGTATAGTAGATATATATGCAGTTATTATTAATATAAAACAATTTTTGCATGATAAATGTGCAATATCTGTCAAAGTCTCTACTGAATTTTGGACTAGTTCTATTGTAAGTAATACGGGAAAATTTGTCCGAAAGTCGACTGCTTGTTTTGATGTAAATCGGCAGACTTAAATCTCTTGCCCGCTTCAACTTTTAACTATGGGCACTAGTCTAACACTCAAATGCTACAAAACGTTTTTTTTTTACCTTTACTAGATTTAAATCCCAAAAAATGTCAAGTTGTTGATTTGAACTGTATACGGTAGCGATTAACTTCAAGTCGTACATAAAATTACCGGAAATGTCGATTGTCAAGTCGTACATAAAATTCATGTTTTTAACTTCATTTTTTACGATAATTAAAAAAAATACTTAATCAATTGATTTTGAAATCAACAGGGTTTGTCCTTTTACCATGCCAAAGAAGTGTACAAAGTTTGATGGATATTCATGAAAGGGTTTTCTTGGAATTTAGAAAATTGAATGGAGTACACACACACACATACATACATACATACATACATACATACATACATACACACATACGAACACACACACGCACAGTAGCGATGCTATATCCCCTTCGCAACAAGTTGCGCGAGGGGATAAAAAAGATTAAAAGAAAAAATTCCTAGAATAACTTGATATACTTAATAAATTTTTTTTTCATAGAAATAAAACCCATGCCTGATATTTCTCCTTTGGCTTTCTTCTTCGCTATGGCGTCTGGTAGATTGACAACAGCATGCTGGGAGTTTCGTAAGTCAAAATGGAAGGCATCCAGAATTCCAACAATAACCCTGAAACACATGACAGTGATAAAATGGCTAGTCAATATGCTTAGAAAACTTGGCCCGAACCTGTTCACCCTCAAATTTAAAAGATAAATTTATGGGGGTTTTTCAATGCCTTTACCTGACAAGAAGCTTCTTTTTCTCAAACTTCTTGGACAGCATGGACAGGAAGTAGTCGAGCTGGTGGATGTAGACATGCCAGGGCAGCTGTTTACATAGTGTTGCCATGGAGTCGATGGCGCTCTCCTGTAGACCCTGGGCCTTTGTGTACGTCTCGTCCAGCAGAAAGGAAGAGGTGAGGGGGAGGAGGTAAGAGACCAGGATCTCCTTACGGACCGTCCGCGAGTGCAGGATCCGTTTCATCTTCTTCAACGCCCTGGAGCGTCTGTGTGTCTGCAAGGGACAGAGATATGCAACTTTACAATGATTATTGAACATGAAAAAGATTGAGGGTGGTATAATTTTTGGTTAGTTCGATGGAAAAAGCAAAATAATTAAACTAACCTAACAAATGCCCAAAGCATCACTTATTTTATTGCTAGTTTCATTTTAGCAAAAATGTGCCATAATTAAAGAGTCCAGACCAATGTCTAAATCATCACACATCTACATGTACTACATTTTTTGTAAAAGTTACATTATTTCTTGCATGAAACTGTATTGAAAAAAATCCAGATTGCTGTTCACAGATTAGGATTAGTACTAGAATTACTTTTTACTGTAAAATATTCTCGTGTATGTACCTTCTATCATATACAAAAGTTACATCCTGCAGCAACCAGTGTTGAACAAAATCAGTTAAAATTAATTGATTTGTGGGACATTTTTTTTCCTTTAAAAAAATTTTGTCATGTACCTGAATGTGCCTGATGTTCTCAAAGAAGTCAGCCTCCACGTCTTTGTCCTTGAGCACCACAAGGTCAGCGAACATGTCATGTGACGGGAACGTGTCCACAAGAACGGAAAGAAGGCCGATGAACTCATGGCGGACAGTCTATGAATAAAATAAACGAGTTTCTGTCCATAAA
The DNA here is from genome assembly GCA_020458035.1 of Magallana ariakensis. Taxonomy (NCBI): domain Eukaryota; kingdom Metazoa; phylum Mollusca; class Bivalvia; order Ostreida; family Ostreidae; genus Magallana; species Magallana ariakensis. The sequence continues at coordinate 47,406,955 of CM035812.1, read as the reverse complement.
TTTAATTAAACATAATTACAAATGCATTTTATATTTAATAAAAAGTCATTGGTTTGTACCATATCTTACATGTTTGCACTTTGTTACCTACTAATTGCACTGCAATCATCGCACTTATTAAAATCAGAAGTTTTTATAGTACTCAAATTTGAACTTCAGTCGTGTAAGTAAGCATTACTGTCAGTGAGTTAGATAAACATGTGATCAACAAAATCTCAAAACCCTAAACCGCACACACATACCTCTTTTTTGTTCTTGAAGCCTGCTTTGACCTCCTGAACCAGTCCATTGGATATTAGTTCTCTGAAGTCGTCCTGGTCATAGGTCACGACACTGAACTGCTTCACCATGGTAACCAGGGTGTGGGTGGCGTTGTCTCTTAGCGACATATCATCAACCTATTTAGTGAAGAAATTAAGAATTACATCATTTCACAGAGAGAGAGAGAGAGAGAGAGAGAGAGAGAGAGAGAGAGAAATTTCAATTTGGTATTATAGGCAAAATATTTTTTGTAATTTCAAAAATCATATATGCAAGACATAAAGTTTAATACATTTTCATAAATAACTTACCGTAAATGAACATAATATGGGTAAAAATATTAAATTCATAAAAAGATTCAATATAAAATTTATATTGCATGTTACTAATGCCTCACCATTTGGTTTGAACTATTTTATTGTTAAGATAGTACATACAATAGGTTCGGGCACAAGTTCTGTAAACTAAAAATGCCCTTTTCTGTGACGCCCTATCTCACCATTTTGATGCAGTAGCAGCAGGAGTGGAGGACAGGAATCAGGAAGTCCACGTCTAGCTTGTCCTCCATCTTTTTAATGGCTTCGTTGACTTTCTTGTGAGCGTTCAGTCTTTTAATGTAGTCTGGCTCTTCTGTGTGCTTTGGATCCCAAGCATTCATCTGAAAAAATGGTATCAATATCAGGTTAATCTACTCAACTTTTAATTGAAAGGTACAGTCATGTACATGTAAATCTTTATGTCAAATTTCAAATACAAGTCTCTGACTTAAACCCAGTCTAAATCTGATAAAAAATATCAATGTACATGTATATTTATGTGATACACATTGCAAAAAAAGATAAGAACTTAAATTTTCATTAGCTCTTGAGCCCAGTCAGTACACCTACAGTTGAACTTCGCAATCTTGAACACCGATATCTCGAATACAATGGATATGTCGAAATGATCTGCAAGTCCTAACCACTTATACTTTAATAATTAGGTCTTTCCACCTTTCAGGTGAAAGACCTCTTGTTTTCTTTATGTTTTTTCTTCTTCTTCTTCTTCTTCTTTTTTTCTATTTAGCTCGGAGTGACTTTTTTGTTATTAGGGTTATCCAAACAAATTAAACTTTATGTAATTGTTCCTTAAAAGTTATGGTACCAATTGACCCTGTGTCAAAAAACTCCCAGAACTTACAGAGTTATTGCCCTTTGAGAAGGAAATGCCTGTTATCACTACTCCTCTGAAACAATAAGAGATAGAGACTTGGAACTTTTACCAATGTCTTCAGTACACTTAGAGGGTTGTTCAATCTATTCATACCGAAAGGATCTGAGGCCCCCTTCTAACAGTTATTGCCCCTGAAAGTATTTACATTTCCATTAAATCACTTTCAACTTTTTTATTATTTATCATAAAGACGTCGGACCACTTGGAATGGAAGCGTCTACCTTGGCCGAACAAAATGACATAAAGGTCAAAGGTCAAGGTCATTTGGAAATCTGTTAATTAATGAATTATCATATCATTTGATACAGAATTTTAGTAACTTAAAGGGTTTCAATAGCTTGCTGGATTGCGCAATAAGGTATTCAATTAGGTCAGCCAGGTATCGCATCAAGTCCTGTGGTTACTCAAGTGGAAATTGTTTTACAGTCAACCCATTCATATTGTACAAAGACAGCTAGCCTCTAGAACACGCTCTTCTATTGTTAGGTTTTCTGTTTATATGCTTGTGTAAAGAATATTCACTTGGCGAGCACATCAATTTTGTTCAGAGTAAATGGGAAAAAATTCAGAAAAAGTAATTCAAAAGATATCTACGATAAACAACGGAATTCTTAAAGCAATCATGGCTTGAAATACAAAATAATCTGTTAAAACTCATTTATGGCTTTGCAGTATTCTAATTTTCTAGTACAACATATAACACAGGTATACTATTTTTGTATACCTTACTGAGCAATCTAGCAATTTATTAAAGAAATAGTAGGGTGGAAAGACCTCTAATTGTTCAAGAACAATTAGTCTACTAGTTGTATTTTACCCTTGCTATCTCGAATACTGGATATCTCGAAATTTTTAACAAGTCCAATCTAGTACAAGATAACGAGGTTTGATTGTATATATATCAGAGACGGATACTGCTTCTGCTCTAGTTAAACTCATTCCTTTAGTAAAAATATTCAGCACTCTACTTAAATAGCTAAAGTGTTAACCCTAGTTAACCCGAACACTACCACACCTACCTCTGTTAGAAGTTGAGAGATATCCTTCAAATCCTGGTTATTATTGGCTATGACCTATAGGAGGAAAATGAAATTCATGAAATATTAAAAGAAAGTCAAGATGAACAAAAATAAAAATTTCGAAGAAAAAAAAAATGCTATAGAGTTCATCCATACCTGAATCAGCTGACAGATAAGAATTCTTGACTGACGATTCTGTATGTAACCAAACAGCTTGCTAATTGGTCTGAAATGTGAAAAAAAAATTGTTTATTTGATAAATGTTTTCAAATCACAACTGATTAATTTATATACACGTAATGCTTTTGAGGATAAGAGGAGAGGAGACAATTTTTTTTTTAAATATTACTCTGCTCTTATGAGCACTGTAAAAAAAATAAATGATTATTTAAAATGTATGAACAAGTAAAACTTCTTTTAATAAATATCATGGATATTTGTGTACATTCTGTACAATAATGATCTACTGTAACAGGGTTATTTTCACCCCATGTTTTTATGGTCTTTTTACACTAGTCTTGCAAAAGGTTTCCCTCCCTCTTGAAATCCCCCCTGACACAGTTAGAAATAGATACTCTTTCTATGTGACACAGTTATTAAAAAAATTGTTTTGAATTTGTCCAGTCTTAAAATTGCCCGCTGACAATGAGGGCGAAACAAGATCTCTGTGAGCCAATGCTCACTACTGATACCCCCGCTCTGATGTGAATATGCAAAATAAGCAAAGTCGACATTTAACAGAAAGTTGGCATCCGATTGGTACAAAAATATATCCCACGATATGGCATGCCTATACAAATACTGTGTAAAAATTTCAAGCATCTGCCATAAACAGTTGCTGAGAAATCTTTGACAGAAATTTGTTTGAAAATTTTGGCATAAAATAAACAAAGTCCTCATTTAACAGGAAGTTGACGTCCGATTGGTACAAAAATATATCCAACGATATGACATGCCTATACAAATACTGTGTAAAAATTTCAAGCATCTGCATTAACAGTTTCTGAGAATTCTGTGACGAAAATTTGTTTGAAAATTTTGGCTTAAAATAAACAAAGTCCTCATTTAACAGGAAGTTGACGTCCGATTGGTACAAAAATATATCCCACAATATGACATGCCTATACAAATACTGTGTAAAAATTTCAAGCATCTGCAATAAATAGTTGTTGAGAAATCTTTGACAAAAATTTGTTTGAAAATTTTGGTTAAAAAATAAGCCGTCATTTAACAGGAAGTTGACGTCCGATTGGTACAAAAATATATCCCACGATATGGCATGCCTTAACAAATAGTGTGTTAAAATTTCAAGCATCTGCGATAAATAGTTGCTGAGATAAATGCGACAGAAATTTTTGTTACGGACGGACAGACGGACAGACAGACACACAAGGGTAAAACAGTATACCCCCTTCTTCTTCGGAGCGAGGGTATAATAAAACAAGGTGAATATTTCCCTGAATACAGTCCATAAACTACCTGTAGAACTTCTTTTTGTCCTCCACTTTCTCCAGCAGGTTCCTGATGCTGTTCAGAATGTTGACCTCTGTATCTGGCGTTCGACTAAGCCCCTCCCCCAAAAACGGCAGGAGGAGTTCTATCAGTGACAGGCATGCTGATTGGTCAGTCACAAACTCACTGATTCTGAAAATTTCAAACATGAAAAAACTTGATTAAAATTTCTTTAAACACATGTGTTCAGGTTTGACTGATCTTTAGATTATGATTCTACATGTATTAATAGTGATTTAAAATCTTTAATACAAATAATTCATCATATTGTGGTACACGAGCCTCTCACACATACCTAGACAAGATAGATAACTCTTTGCCAGCAGCCTGTGACTTCTTGCCGTGACCTTTGATGTTTTTGATCGCTCTCTGTATATAAGTCAGTATGTCTGATACCTGGGGTTTAAGGAGCTCTACTCCAAATTGTTCAACCTCCAAGACTGTGTGTAAAACAAAAAGGTTTTGAAGTATTGTTTATTATGCCCCTCAACACTAGAATGGTTATTCAAGAAAGGCCATATGATAATTAAAATTTGTTTCTAAGACACTGTTGCATGTGTCAGATCAAATGGTTCTGTATTGTTTCTGCAAGGGATTCTTTTTTTGATCTCAATTTTTATGTGCTTGACATATTTGATAGTGACTTAAATACTTTTAAGATAATGAAGAAAAAGAGTCATTTAATATTTTTACCACTGATCTGCATCATCTTGTTGACCTTGACCGGTGTTGCCGTGGTGATACTTTCCATCTCCTCATCCTCCTCTCTGGACAACAGGTTATCTAACATGACGATGATGAAATCTGTCACAGACTTGTTGACGTCCTTCGCATTAAGGAGTCTCAACACGGCACTTATTGGGGTCAAGGTTGGGTCAGAATCATGGCATTTTGCCAACAGGGTCCAATACCTGAAAAAAAATTTCAAAATATAAAATCAAAGATCTACATGTATGTCCACATTCTTATACTACTAGTAGTAGTAATGTGCATGTATCTCACCATCATGTAGATGAGCAACCATGAATTTGTACACCATTTTGATGTAAAGATAAAAGATATTACTTAGGGAATGAATTCAATATTCATTTGTTTAATACGATATAAAATGGTTTGGGGCAGTTTATGCTTTATAAACTGTGAAGCGGTTTATAAAAAAGGGTAAACTTACAACCAGAATTAAATCATTTTCAAATCACTCTGTACCTTCTGTTTGCTGCACACATATGCAGGAGCTTCAGGAGGGGTGTGGGATGGTAGATGCCTTCAAACTGCAGCTTTGACAACTGGAAATACATGATTTAAAATCTAAAACAATTTGTACATAAGAACATATACATTTATTTAGAGTATCTCGTTTGTAATTGTGATCACATCTAGAGCCATCACTGCATGTAGATATATCAACTTACCTGTGGCCAGACAGCCACGTGGAACATGGCATCAATCTCTTTGGGAGAGAACTTGTAGGAGTCAAAGATGTCATAGAACTGTAATACATGAAGAAATGTCAATAAAAACAGGTGAAATAACCCAACCACATGTATCTATATAATAAATGATTTTATAACTATTATTTCAGATTAATGAAAGAACTAAATATATTTTAGCTGAGTTTGGATTATCAATATGACATGCAGCTATGTTTTTATAAAATTTGTAATTCTTTATCATTATTAATATTCATGCCACCAGAACATTATCATGTCAAGAGGATTTATATTCTAAAAATTCTCATCATAGAAATATAAATACACCATAAAAGAGTAATCTTTTACTACAATAGTGTATCATAATCTCTCTCCATCTCTCTCTCTCTCTCTCTCTCTGACTGACCTGCTGTATCTGGGCTATACACAGCTGTCGGAGGTTCTTGAGGGGTTTGAGGGCCCCGGGGGTAACCTCCTCCCTCCTTTCCAAACAGGCCACACAGGTCGCGGTAAGTCCCAGCAGAATGCTTTCCAGGGAGGGGAGGTAACCCTCTATCAGGTGGCCTAGTTTCTTCACAATCATGTCCACTGTATTCAAAGCCCTGGAGAAATGAATCACATTCTTCCGAATTTCAACCATTATTCATTTTTACTATTGGTGGTTCATGTAAATGTTTTGATTAAATAACATAACAATTTATGGGGATTTATTGTGCATCTTTGTTCAAGTTTAAGAAAAAGTACAACATTGAAGCACAATCTAGATAAAACTTCAAAATTGTGGAGAATGAATAAAACAATACAAATCAGTTTATTTTGAAGTTTTAAAGAATGTACATGTACATGTATTTAACAATTAATTTACCCTGTTATTTTTCTTAGAGGAATCATTTTTGTGATATCCAGTTCCTTTTCTGTTTTGCATACCATAGCCAAAACATCATCTATAAAAGAAGATAAAAATTAAATACAAGTCATGTATTGGACATATCTACTTTAAGAAATTCTTTAAAAAATTCATCAAATTCTGTATATGACAATTTTGTGAATATACTTTGAACTAAAAAATAATGCAATACAGTTTTGTCATGCATGATAAAAATTCCATAATATACATATATATGTGCATATAATTTGTACACATATCATACATATAAACCTTAATTACATGTACCTGTGACAAAATGCTTAAAGTTCTCAAACACCATTTCCAAAAACTTGATGATTTCGTCTCCACTGCAGCCATTCAGAAATCGGAACACGATGGATCTCCGGAACTGACTGTTCGATTTTCCTGCAGAGTCCTTTCCTGTCTTACTGTGCATCTTCCCATACAATATCCTGGTAAAGAAATTCCAAACCAAAATAAAATATGGATACAATTAATATATTTATAATATAATTTTCTAACATTGTTTTGAGTGAATGAAATACATATTTTGTTCTAGCCTGCTCAAATGCAGAAATTGTGTAAAATGGAGTGAGAACTTTGTGAGAAAACAAAGGAGTGAAAGTCAGACAGCTTATTTTTTTTCCATTTTCTGCTTAATTCTTTGCAGTTGTTCAATACTGTATCAAGAGAGATAGAGATATAGAGAACAATTTCGTAAGGAAGAATTTCAATCTGTTTGTTTTTTAGAGAATACTGTAAATGTATTATATTTGGTTGTGTATTCTATTTAGCATTTTGGGAGGAAAGCAGATTCCACTAAATCAAGTTCATCGCAAATATGTATACATGTAAGTAGAGGTGCATCCAGAGATATGCTAATTCAAATCCACACCAACTTTTAAAAAAATCAATTTCTGCAAAATATCGTCCACGTAAAATATAATATGTTTACAGTAAGAGAACATCCTATCCCTGTCTAATGTTCATTACCTCATCAGTATGGGCAGCACCTGCTCCCTGTGTTCTGTACTGATGATGCTGTTCTCATGGTCAATGCTAAACAGCACAATCTCTGTCTTAAACTTGGCATCATCCAGCAAGTTCTCAAAGTTCTCCCTGAAATAAACCAATTCAACAAAACTGAAAATTGTTTTAAACATTTTACTCCTTGCTCTCAATGTAAATATACTTTCAAGCAATATTCTAATTTTTAACAAAGTTTTTTTTTCACAAAAGGATAGAGTAAAATTAACAAATGCTTTAAACTGGTACAACAATAGCACATTTAGATTCAAAAAGATGCTAGATAACTTTTAATTCATACATGTATTGTGTAGGCACTTGGAACCCCCACCATCTTTCCATTTCATCGACTATATATCTAAGATACGGACACACAGTTGATAGAACTAGAGTACAAGTGCTGATAAAACTAACCTGTAAGGCACTAGGTATCTGTGCTTGTAAGTCATGATACAACTGAAGGCCACTCTCTGTACCTTGCCATTCTTGTGGAGCAACAGCTGTTCAAACAAAATGAAGTTTCAATACCCTTCTATAGTAAATGAATTTTGTGTTTACAACTTAATTTACCATACAGTAGATTCCTTATTTTACGCAAATGCTTTTATTCTGTGAATCCGCCATTTGCATCAAATCATGAGAACATAATGAATTGTTAGCACCAAATTTTGTTATGATTTTATGTGGTTCACAACCGTCAGAAATATAAAAGATTTTAAAATCTGCTAGGTTTGCTTCTCATGAATTTATGCATATATTAATTCCTCATGTTTAATTTGGAATCTACAGTTATCATAACATTATAGTAAGTCAAATCATGACAACCCAATTGCGATACATAAACCACTTTTCGCCTTCTTGTTGAATCTTGTACTAGAAAACCTGGACAGTACCTGATAAAGCCTTCATAGAAAACCTGTACATAATCTGTCATACAGTATTTCTTCATAAAAATGTACCTTACCTGTTCATACAGCTGTCGGAGTTCAGCTTCTCTGTACAGGGACTTGGGACTGGTGAATTTACTGAACAGCTCCAGATGAACCAACAAACCACTGCAACAAAGCAAATACAGGTGTATGTAGACTTTATCTTTCCATATTTACATCTATTGAGTATTTTCTTCTTTATTTCTTAACAAATATGACTCTTTCATACAGCCACTGACAATCAAACCACATTCTAACCATTTAAAATCAATCCAAAGAGTAAATATAGATGTACAAATGTACCGCTTTGTCAAATGGCTGAAATAGTTATTCTTTATCATACCTTGTTGCAGCTCTGCTCCTAAGTCTGGAGCCATCTGATTTTACAGGTTTTACCCTCTTCCCCCACACATTTCCTCTCTTTTGTTTTCCTCCCTTCTTGTGGCCGTCATCAATATCTTCTTCCCTTAAAGATGAAATTCAACATTTTAGAATAATAGATCTGGTTATTTGGTTTCCATATGAATGCATGTTGGCACAGGTAAAAACAAAAGAAAACTTTACAATTTATCAATCAATGCAATGGGTCATCCTTCTAGTAGAATACATGTATCTGTATCATGTACTCATCTCACAACAGAAAATTACACGTCAAAAAGAATGGAGTTTTTTATTCATATCGATAAATATACATCAATAACAAACAATTAAACTTTTTATATTTACTAGATACAAATCATCAGCTATGCTTTCATTTTCCAACTTATCATTCTAGGATGAATAGGATCTATTTAGATTAAATATAAAATCATACAATGTATCTGACTACAGTAAATTTATCTTCTAGGTTTTATTTAGCTGATCTAAAATGAATTCCCTCTAGCTTACATTTCTGACTTGGACTCTGACTTTTTCCTTTTTCTCTCTATCTCCTCTTCCTTTTTCTTACTCTCAGCTCTGGTTAACACATGGTCTTCTTCCTCATCTTCTTCCTCTTCCACTTCCTCCTCCTCCTCAGCTGACACCTGAGTTTCCTTCCTCTGTAGGTTCTGTGTGGGGGCCGCTGAGAGATCTACATTGTAATATTCTTTGCTGGAAAATAAAATAACTTGACAATTATAAACTATACGCATGATAAAGAAAGCCTTAAATTTATACCATGTAATCTACCAAAAGTTATACAGTGTATGTAATAAACATGTTTCAAAACATACATAAGGGAAAATTATTTTTATATGCTGAAGCAGTTGATTAAGAAACTATGGTTTTATCAAATTTTATTTTGTACTGTAACACCAGTTTTTGTGGATTTTGCTGTTGAGCTGGGCAACAATATCAAATTCCATCAATGTAAAGATAAGTGACTTCTATTTTAAGAGGTAGATCCACTGTTCACAAAATTGATGCCCATGAGTATCAATGAAACCACAGCACTACGAGGGCTGTATAACCTGTTTTCTGGCATGATTTAACTAATGGTTTATACACAGCATCTAATTAAACAATCAGTTAATGTAGTATGACAAACCTTATGAAGTCAAAGAACAGAGGCACCAGGTCTCGGTTCTTCTTCTCACTCAGCTCAGGAAACAGATGCATGGACTTCCACAGGTAGAACCTAAAGTTGGCTTCATCTGGTTTCTCAGCTGTGTCATGTGATCTACAGCTCTCCACAAAAAGCTGTTTCAAACTATCATCTTCCTCCATTGGCTCCTCCTCCTCCTCTGGACAGGGCTTGATTTCTGGTTGGTAGATGGCCTCCTCTGGAAAAAAAAAAAATTTTTATTTCCATTATGCTTAATAACAAGTATAAATCAAAAATAGAAGTTTAGGAGATTGGTCAATATCTCAAAAAATCTTAAGACTTACAAGGTAATCAATAATGCCTTTTGAAAACCTTATTCCAGCTATTATCAACTACAAGTACCAATCAAAAAGAAACTTCTCTAATTCCAATTCATCGAGCTGCAAACGGTACTTTTACATACAGTAGTGCCAACTTCACAATGATGAGCATTGCATCAGCCATGACTAAGCCCGGATGATAACGTTGAAAAATTGCGCGAGTTGTCCCGAGTACTTCCGAATGGAGAAAAGATGTAACATTTCCTATCATAAATCTCCGTAAGAAATTTGTTTTCGTTCCTGTTAACTTTTATGAGTGAAAAGGGATAATTTGTCAATGAAGATATCTTGGATATTTTCCATTTCATCGATTTCAACTGTACTTCTTTCACAGGTATGTGTATTTTTATTAAAAATCATCAAAAAGTGATGGAAGCAATAACTTGGGACAGACTATAACTATAACCATTATATTATTTTCCTACTCTAACAACAGAAATCTTTGTCATACCACATTTGTGTGCTGCATCTTGCAGAGTCTGTCTGTATAGCTCCCAGAACACAGTTTTATCTAGACCAGCAGCATGGTTGGCAATAAGTTTGGTTAGGGGTTCCCATAGCAACTTGAAATTGATGTGGAGAGCACCAATCAAATACCTCAGTGGAACCTGCAAAGTAAACATACCAATCATTCAAAAGCAGGTGAAAGCATTAGACTAATGGAGATCATAAACCATATATTCGGTAATTTTCGCGATGATCTAATTTTCACTTTTTTTGCGATCTCTAAAAATCGCAAATAATTGAATATACAAAAATTATTATCATTTTCTATAAGAAACTTTTTTAAATCGCATAAAATGACTGACGCAAATTAAAAATCTTACAGATTTCCCTATTTTCGCAAATTTTGTGACACGTGAAAAAAACGGGTATGCTGTATTGAATGTGTACTCTATTAATACATTTGCGAAATGGAAGTAAAATTAGTTCATCTTTACTTTTCTAATGAAATACAACAATCATATTTCACAAAAATGTTGTGTTGTCATTGAATACAGAATTTCACTTGATTACTAATAGTCAAGTTTTCAACTAATATAAACTAAACAATTTTATCCTGTGAAAGCTAAAAGTATATATCAAAATTTATTTCAATGAATATTACTAACTTAAAGAATTTGGTTATTCAAAGTTTCACCACTGACCAGAGTAAATGGCCCAACAGGGAGGGATTTCTGAACAATGTCAAACTGTAGTTTCTGTAGAAAGAGCAGCTTTCTCCTGAAATCCTGAACGTTCAAGGGAACTAACTCTGCCTCGAGACAAATCCTGAACACATCCAACCTGTTGGGATCCTGTCAGCAAAAATCACAAGATTTGATTCAATGTCATAAGAAATACTAGTCACATTTACTCAGAAAATGATATTGACTGTATGGTGTTCTACGCTATCAGTATCTATTACTGTAAAACAAGATTTTAGCAACGTACAAGGGGGCAACAATACTGATTCTTAATAAACGTAATCTGTTATACATGTTGCTGGAAAGTTTAACTTGTTGAGTTAATGATGGAAATGAAACTGACCTCGCTGTTAACATGAATTATTATATTGATTTCATGTTTGCAGTAACTGCCTTTTATTGTATTTTATAGCCTCTACTATTTTATTTCTATCTTAATGGTTTTGCAACTTGTTCAACATAAAACTAAAGAACAATTAATAACGTACCCCGTCCTCCTGAGCTGGCAGCCTAAATGAGAACTGGGAGAGGATCCTCAATGTCAGCATACGGACCTACAACATAAGGCATATTGGTATACACACAATGATTAACAGAATTGCTCTCAAACCTATTCATTGCTATTTTTTTTCATTTTGCTCTCTGTGTGCATAATTAAAATGATTTTGAGACAATTTGTAAAATAAATGACTTTAAAACAATATGTAAAAAAATTACATACAATTAGTTATATCATTTACATTAATTTTCTTAAAAATCCATAATAGAATTATTTTCAAGTTACATTAGAACACATGAACACAAAGGTTCAATCTATGGAGGCATTAATTACTTTTCATTTATCAGAAACCTGTTCATTTGAGTCTGCTTGATATAACCAAATCTTGTAGGAAGGAGAGGACAGGTTACTCTCCAGTGATTGGTACACGTGTAACTTGTTATGTACTAACCTTGGAGTAGGGAGAGGACAGGTTACTCTCCAGTGATTGGTTCACCTGTAACTTGTTACGTACTTACCTTGGTACACCTGTAGACTGTTATATACTTGTATCTTGTTATGTACTAACCTTGGAGTAGGGAGAGGACAGGTTACTCTCTAGAGATTGGTACACCTGTAGTAGGGCCTCGGAGGTGACACTGGTGATGCCATCTAGTGAGGCCTGGGTGTAATACAGGTCAGCCATTTCCAGGACTGTGATGTCATCAGGGTACCGCCTGCAAAGAAAATCATAGCTAATATTGAAAATTGTAATACTTAGTCCCTCAGCAGTTGCATTTGAGAATTAATAGGCATTACTTTCACTTTTGTACAATTTTCTTAATAAAAATCATTATTGTTGTACAATATACGCTGCTTAACGTTGGATGAAATTGGCCACACAGTTGCCTCTTTACATACTACAGTAATTAAGTTACAAATCTTAAAGCAAAGAGACTTTCTAATGCAATACGATTTGTGAGTGAAATGGCAATCCCTCAGTGTTAATATGAAGACATTTAGAATTTAAGATGTAGACAAACTTGAAAAAGATAACACTTTAAAAAGATTAATGTAAAACAAAGAAAGATAAGCAACCAATAAATATCAAAATAAATAAAAATATACCTCCCATAGTATTTGAATATACTGTGAATTGTTAAAATAGGTTGACAACAATTTCTAGTACACACCTCAAAAGGGAGGCAACTTCTGTCTGTGGAATCCATTCAAACATCTCTCCATCCTCTTGCATGTAAAGCAAGGCCAGCAGGCAGTGGTACATTATGTGGAGAAGTTCACCTAGACCAAAATGAAAGCAAAAGAATTAAAAACACTTCTTACATAAAATGTTGCAGAATTTAAATTCTTAGCTAGACCACATCCTGTTACTGCATATAGACTAAATTACTTTTTTTATGCAATGAGCAAAAAAATATTTTAAAAATTTAGGAACAAATAATTCAAAACATTATACTGTATCAATGAGTAAAACTTTAAAAGTTTGTGTTTGATGAAACTACATTAAAATGCTTATTAAAACCTACTTTTAGAGATCTCATTGGTATCTGCTGATACATTTTTCAAAAGATCCATAAATAGTGAAGTAACACATTGAATGGCTTCCTTCTTGTTTGATATTGGTCTAAAATTACAAAAAAATCTAGTTGTTAAAACAGTTGCAATACATGCACTCAGTGTTAAGCGTGGAGTTGTACATGAATTCCTTTACAATTGTAAAGCAGATGATAATTAATCTAAATAATCAATTTAACATTATTAAATTTTTTTTCTTTAACTACTTTAAACATCTTTTAGAAATTTAAGATCAGCTGACCAACATAAATGAACTTAATCAAAATTTACTAAAACCACCTTTCAAAATTTTTTCCTTACTGGTGTTATGAATAACTGATTTTCGTTGAACAACTGAGTTACCTGATATGAGGTAAGAGAACCAATGCCGACCAGACATCAGGTAAATCACCGACACCCTTCACTATGTCGGATGCTGACACTTTCTCCAAAACAGACATGATGTGGTTGGGAATTCCAGTCCTGAAATCATTCAATATATCAGTAATATTCTGTAAACCAACTAACATTCAGGTGCAAGAAAATTTCGCAAAGTTTGCAAAAACCTGAAAATTGTAAATATTTCTTGCTACTAACAAGTCCTTTTATATCTCAGTCATACTTTTTTTAAAATCATCAACACTGGTTCAGTTCCAAAAGGTGATTGTCATAAACCAGATTATTACTGGTATTTCATGAAATAAAATTTTTTGCAGATGATAGTTTGTTCACAGTAATCAATAAATCAGGTCCTGGCATGTATCACATGTAAAAAATTAAATAGATTATCTAATTCATCCTTAATAAAATAAAAATCAGTAAGTTTTTTCCTCTCATTTCCAAAGAATTTACCATTTCTTAAAAAAAAAACAACAACAAAAAACGTGAAAAAGAAATGAAGCAAAAAATGAACTAACTTTTTAGTCACTCCAAAATCCATCATGTAAGCCTGTAGCTGAGCCAGCTCACTGCCATCAGTGGGAGGCGGGGCTTTCTGTTGAGTGACATGTGTCAGTAGATGGATGGTGAGTTGATGAGAGGCCTGGTCCCTCCCACCCATCATCTGGTGACAGTAGGGCAATAGGGAGGGCAAAACATCCTAGTACAGAGAAAACACACAATTCCAATTCTGTACAATTTTTCAAACATGCTTAGACTGATTTTATAGATATTAAAGAAACAATTAATCCTCATACAATTCAATGAAGAACATCCCCCACACTCAGACACAAATCTAATTGTTATTTCACCGAGTCTCAAAGAGTGTACGTATTAGCAACATAAATTATTGTATCTGTTTTCATTGAAGATCTACCATGCTCTTGAAATCCAAGTTCGATACCATTGTTCTGTACAATCTTTTAAAACTTGCTTTGACTGTTCTTATAGCTATTATAGCTACAACCCATCATACATTGAAAAGAGGAACAACCCTATACTTGGTTACAATCTAAAGGTGCGGTCATGATACGATTTTACATTCGATTTTCAATCGACTTGCTCAGGTAGGTCGATTGTTAGGGTGGTCACATGATACGATTTTACAATCGATTTTCAATTAATAAAACCTATTCCTGTTGTACAGGAAAAAGTCATTTTGACGTCACAATTCTCACCAGATAGTCAATTGAAAATCAGACGCACTTCAGATTTTCAATCAACTTCAGACTTTGCTTTTAACTTTTGACTTAGGTGGTCACACAGTACAATTTTTGTCAAAAGTGAATCGGATGAGAAAATCGGATGGAAAATCACATCGTGTGACTGCACCTTAATTGTTAATTCGCAGAGCCTCAAAGAGTGTAAGTATAAGTATCATAAATTGTATCCGTTTTCATTTACGATCTACCATGTTCTTGAAATTCAACTGAAAAAAAAAAATGTCATACATACATGTATGTACTTTTTATCAAACAACGTTTGCATCAAATTAAACTTGTTTTGATTTAAACAAATCCAAAGTAAGTGTCATAAAATAGATCATTCTCTCACCAGAGGTCGTGCTACACAAGTTTCGCTTACACCTCTGTCAACGCCTGATGTACAAGATTCTTGTACAAACTTAAACGATGGGCAAAATGTAATTAAAGTTTATGTAGTTATTCCTTTTATCTATGAATATGATTATAAATAATTAAATTTAAATCTTTAACGCCTTTATTTATTTTTATTTCAACGTTACTGGAAGAACTATTTTGCGGAGGTAAAAATTAAAATATGATCACATGATCTAGTTTGACAGATGTTTGAAAAATCAGTTTTTGTACGCTACCGATTTATCGATGATTTTACATAAATCAGCAGCAATGTCATCTCCTGTGATGTTTTTAAATGTGTCCTCAAAGTCTTCGCCCATCGATTACTCCCCTTCAAGCTGATTGTACAGAAGAAACGAATCAACAATGCCATGTGCTCGCCATGCTTGTTTTGATCATGTGACAGACTATTTTTCCGGCGTTGACAGAGGTGTAAGCGAAACTTGTGTAGCACGACCTCTGGTGAGAGAATGAAAATAGATACCTTCTCAAATATTGGTAAGTCGAGAACAGCTCTGGTGAAGGAGTAGACCAGACTTTCTGGGTATTTTGTCTTGAATACCTGTAAGATTAACATTAATTAATGTTACCTTTTAAATTGCAGAAATCATTCTTTAATTTAAAAATCTTTGCTTTGAAAATATATTAATGTGTATCTATACATTTAGCTCTCCAATATCAAGTTGTTACTGAAAGCCAGAATTTATAGTTACAAAGTTTGTAAAACTTCCTGTGAGATTAGAAAAGTGTTTTTATTTATGTTTATTCTTTTATGATTGACTCTCATATATGAAATCATTTATGTGAATGTAGATGTACATTTTACATGATGATCTGAGACTATTCTCTGGGGTTTGTACAGTGACTTACACTGGTGACTAGCTTGACTGTGGTCTCCACAGGTAGGACAGTGGTACAGGTAACTAACAGAGAGGATACATCCTCCAGCAACTGTCCCCCAACAGCCTCGGGCAGGTTGTCTCCCCTCAGCATGCTCAGTAAACACTGAAACAAAATTAACACAAAATATGTATACTGAATTGACAAATGGATACACAGATGAATAGACAGAATGACAGACGGACAGACAAAGTGATTCCTAAACATCCCCCTGCTATCTTCTTTTTTTTTCAGGGAGAAAAAGAGAGTATAGTAAAACAGAGAAATTTTAAAATCCCTGAAGGAATCAGTGTATGGAAAATGTGTGATTTTGAATCCATATAGCGCAAAACTTGGGCATAACATTGGATTGAATAATTACCTGTGCTACACTTTCAGGCTCTGCTACAATCTTTCCTCCTTTGTGGTTTATCCATATGCCCATCAATCGTAAGAGTCGTAGCAGGTGGGCGGAGATTTTCTCTTTGTTTTTCTTGGCAGCTTTCTCCCAGCACTTGTGTATCTCATCAACTCCAGACTGCAAAGAGAGACAGTTAACGAAATCCTTCTCTGTGCCATGAAGGCGCATAGGGCCGGTGCTTATCCCCGGTTTCCGTGGTGCTAAGCAGTCCATCCCATGTTAACCCCCCAGCGTAAGCCGGTACCCAATTTCATCTGGGTGGACTGAGACAATATAGATAAATGGCCTTGTCTAAGTGCACAACACACAACATCAAGTGGCCACAGTGAGGTTTGAACCAGCAACCATTCGGTTAACGGCTTAATGCCTATGACCACTGAGCCATGTGTAGGCTACACTAAGAGAGATAACACTCCAGGACCTACAAATCCTCAGAAATACACAGATCTCATATTTTTTAATAAGAAATAACTATTTGTACTGGTAATTCTAATAAAATGCTTTTCATTTCATTAAACAAACTTTCTCTATAGTTAAGATCAGAATGAACAGAGTAGACTCATTTTCAGTATTTAAAAACAATAAAATGCAATAAGAGTTTACAGTCATCTATAGACCAATGTCAGTTTTCCATACACAATACTCCACAAAATTACCCATGTGTCAATTTAGCAAGGTTATTGATACAAATAATTTAATTTTATACTATATTCATTTATTTTCAAATACAAAAGACACCAAAACTTACAATCAATATTTGCCATATCTCTGATGAGTTTTTTTTATCTGTGTGCTTTGCCATGGATACAAACATTTCGGTGACTGCAGTTTCCACATGGTCCCATGGAAGCTGTTCATATTTCCCGTCTTGACACTCCCCCAATTTCTTCAGCACTATTGGGAATGTCTACATAGCAAATTTAAAAAAAAAAATGTCATAAATATCTAAACCGGTTCCTTATACTGAATACCAAACTTAACAAAATGAACAAAATTTGCTTTCAGGGTGCCTTAACTATAAATATGAAAAGAAACTAGAGGTACACAAGCTTTATTTTGCTGCCATTCTATTTCTCTATTCATATTTTGAAATCAGTCAATGAATTCAAACCAAACATGAAAAAAAAAATTAAAAGAAGAAAACAAAACAGCATGCAAATTAAACTTACTAAACAACATTAACATTATTTTCTCTTTAAATACAAAAAATGAAAAATTATTTGACAGAATTTAAACTCTACAGTACTTATCTATATTGTACAGTGTACATGTACTTGCAGGAAAATATAACAAAGAGAACCCACCTTCTGAGTACAGCTGTGGAACTGTTTCTGTACACCTCTGACCATCTCAAACAACAAACGACCCACTCCCTCAGCAGTCTGAGTCAGAAACAAGATGCGTTTAACATTCAATAATAAATGAAGTCATACAATAGCGAAATATTTTTGTTCTAAATTGACAAACTGTTTTGACTATTATTTGTCTACATTTTGGCTTCTAATTCTTAATTATTTTAAAGATTGATATACATAATATGAAGTTGGAAAGGTTCCCCTTGATTAACTATATACACCAAGCACATTGAAAGTTTGGTGTAATAACATATCTATATAAACTGTACATTATCAATAATCCTTACCTCGGGTGATTCTTCCAGGGTGAGGAATAAAAAATCAAATAACTCTCCATGATTTTTCACCTGAAAGAAATATTTTGCAACTTTACATATAAGTATTTTGTGATAATAACATAAACATTTAAAAACGATACATTCATTATCACACAGAATTCCACTTTACATGGCTTAAAAATTCCCCATTAAAAAGAGTGGCTCACATTGGCAAATACACATACAATTTAAATGCTACCAAAGTAAATTTGTTTTTAAGTATCTTATACAGGTGTTAAAAAAGAGGTTCCCCAACCAAAGAATTAGTTACTGTAGTACCTTTCTCATCAGATAAGCAAAGCTTTCTGCAGCAAAGTTGACAATATACTCTCTGTTATTCTTTCTCAATAAAGTGGAAAAATACCTAGAAGAGATAGAATAAATAATACTTATCAATAATAATAAACCACTTGGTTAAGATTAAATTATAATTACAGAGCAATTTTCCTTTCACAGAATTCATAAATCAATTTCAAATTACAAGCTCGAACCCAAGATACATAAAACAGACATCCACAAGTAAATTAACTTACTGATAAACATCTTTGATGTCTCGGACTAGGTAACGCCACAGAAACTTGAATATGTAGGACAGAGCTGAAAAGATCTGTTCTAAAAGTTCAGGGTCCTGAGCATGTTTGCTAAGTAAGTTCAGCAGCAAGTCGAAGAAATCATGAAAATAGCAGTAAAAGTCGGTCTGTAGATCTCGAGCCAGCTGCACCAAGAGGCTGTAATTGGAGGAAAAATGTCTTTGTTTATAACCTTACATAAATTATATTGCACCAAGTCTTCATTACTTAATTCATACTTATCATAATACTGTATAATAATGTTTCTTTTTTCCTAAGTTGCAAAATTTTGAAAAAAGTGAATCAAATTTTATTTGTATTTATTTAAGTTGCTTTAGTCATTTTGTGATTTTAAATGTTTTTTGATGTACACAATAACCAACTAATTTTGCTTTGTTTTATTTTTTTGCAAAAAAATATCATCACAAAAACAGCAAAAAAAAGATCACTAAAAACATTGATTAACAGCTAGTACATAGTTATTTTAAAAGGCATATTGTCCAAATTTTCTCTGACCTACACAATTACACAAGCGACCTACTTCAGAAGGGGTCCAAGTGCCAAACTTTCAGGAATAGCCAAGTGTGTCTTTAACGCAGCTATTATTTCTTCCTGTAATAGAAGAGTTCAATATGGAAAAAAAATTGTTATCATTAAACTTTATAATGTAAATACTTTTACAATTCAAAATATTATGAGTGCTTTTGTAGGCATGACAATTAATATATCCTTCTAACACACAACCTAAGAAATTAATACAATTTTGGTTACAAAATTTAGTTGGATTTATTTGGCTTCACCATCTTTAACAAATGTTAATAAAACATTATTACATGTATGTAGAAACCAAATTTAGGACAAATTTCTAAGGGCAAAAAAAACCTGTTATTTCTTTATACAATTAGATGTCAATGTGTTACCTTGTGATGGACTAACTGAGCAAAGGTCTGTACTTGGTCACTTATCTCTTTCCTAAAGTTTGCTATATTAAACACATACATGAAAAAATATCATCTTGACAAATCAAATTAATAATACAGTACTTATCAATCATAAAAAATTTCAATCAAGAAATAATCTTTACAAGTAACAGCAAGGGTTTATAATCTCGTTGAAAAATTCATGAAAAATAAAGAAAGTTAACTTACTGAAATGTTCTGTGCAATTCAACTCGGACCATTTTTGTAATGCCTCACAAAAATATGTTGAAGTTTCCTGAAAGAAATAAAATATTTAATGACACAACCAAACTAATGCAGAACTCCTTACTCCTAGGGTTCAGTTTTGAGTTTTGTCTTCATTTTTCTGAGTTAACCTACAACTATTAGTAGCTCATGATGAAGTTCAAATAAAAAAAAAAAGATGCAAATAACATAAACAACTCACATCTGGGGTGTCATCGTGATGCCTGATCTTGTGGATGACATCAATGTTAACACCAGCGATCCTCTCTGTGAACGACTGGAACTACAAATATAGTAAAAACTCTTCAGCACCAGGTTTGAATGAAATAGAAATGAATTTAAAGGTTTATAATTATGCTGTTTTAAATGAAAATTTTAAAAGAAAAAAATGCTATCATTTTTCCATTAAGCTACAAAAGTTATTATCTTTCTGCAAATTATACAGTTTAAATCAAACGCATTTAAAAGTATTTAATATAAATTCGAATTTATTTATTTTTTGACCGGGCCGGTCAATAAACGCCCAACTTTGAAATATTCATTAGCACGTGATGTGACAAGCTAATTTTAGAACGTAAACAAGAGGTAGACGCGGAAACGTGGCAGTGGAATAATGCGTTCAAAGAGAAAAGAAAAAAAAAAACAAGTTTGACAGAAAACGTTATAAAATGAGAATCTATGTTGAAGACCACTTTGAGCGGTGGACACGTGATAAAAACTTCGTGTGTAACTATGGGCTTGCCTGTTTCTTGCTAAAGACAGGTGGGTCACACAGCGGTGTGTTTTCTTTGTTTAATAAGATTAATTATTTACTCATAAAGGAAAAGAAGCTTATATGTATGGTAAGATATTCATTGTCTGAATATGATATGATAACTTGTATAGCTATCACTCGAATACTTAAAATCTATAAATTGTATATGTTTTGAGTCGAAGGGCCCCAGACGGGATAATTTTGACGTTCTATTATGATAATACATGTTGTCAATGTATGAAAATAATGAAAATAATGGTCAATTGCAAAAGAGCTCTCATCGATTGTCTTCGACACCGATACGCAACCATCCTCATAAAATGCAGATGACAATATCTGATATTTTTCTTTATACAGCACACAAACCTGTTCAAATGTAAACAAACATGTCGTATTACCTCGTTCTGCTTGCTGCTTTTCTAAATTACTATTCCCGCGCACATGCGCAATTCCACCTCAAACATTAATCGTTTATGAATATGCATAGGTAAATCGCAGTTATTCATTTTCAAATTATGGCTAGTACCTCGTTAATCTTTATAAAAAAATTGCAAAATTTTCTATAAACTTCGTTTTCATATATCTAGTCATGCTGACAAAATTTGGGTTTGGTTTTCAACATTGCAAAAATGCCGTTAAAAACGGCATATATCCCTTTAAAAAAAACAACATGTTGATATTTTGTGGGATATAAACCTCTTAATGGTAGGAAACTTTTATGTTGATAGGGAGTTAAAAGGATGTCCAAACTAAAAAGTTAAAGAAGGCAGTTGATTTCATTCAACGTATAATTTCTATCGTAACAACCGGCCAAAGTTGGGGCAAATTTTCCCGAATCACTTTGAGTGGCATTGGTCTGAGATTTGGAAGAGACGTCAGTCAAAATTTTTTTCAGTTTCAATGAATCTCACTGAGATTAATTAGGGAAGTCTCCACAACTAGGCTTGAAACCATAGGGTTTAAAAACCAATGATCTACTGACAGAGCTACCCGACTGAGAATACCCCACTAGCTAGTTATAGCTACTGGTAATAGGAGCATGTCAGTAATGAGCCTATGGTACAGACTATCACAAGTATGTGCAACGACGTAAAAGTACATATAAATTAAAAACGCAACATCCTTATGTATTATGAACTTGTAACTGATGAATATTTTAACAGTGAGTGGATTATGTACTTATAAAAATAAGATAGCTATTGTTACCTTAAATGTGTTTTCTGCTTTTGATTTCCCCATTTCAATTTAGCTGTAGAGCGCCTGGTACTGTTTTCCCGTCTTTACAATTATCACGTTGACTCTTTCATGGAGGCTGCCATTTTTTTGAGAAGCGCCCTCTGTCTACCTTCTCCAAACCCGATGTTAAATAAATTTCATGTGACGATATTAACACTACGAAAAAAAAATAATAAAATTTTAACCAAACAAAAAAATATTTTATCTGTTTTTACTCAGTTTTGTTTTATTCAATGTCGAATAACCATAAACAATTTTTGATCGGACTCGGTATTTCGGAAAATCTGAAGCGCCATCTGTGGAAGGAAAAAGAAGAGTCAACTCAAGAAATTGTTGTCAAATTTCTTTTCAGGTATGTTCTACTTGTTTTGGTTTATTTTTCATTCGACTACGTTTTTCACTCTCAATATTCTTCTCCTTTTATTGTAACAACAAATTGTCTTAAACTTCACAATGGAAGATATGTGACATGCCCATATGTATACACATGCAAACAATAACAATATAACACTGTAGAAGATTGACCATAGTCTCAATTTATTCTGTTATTTGTTAATAGTACATAATAACACTGGCTTATGTTAATAATATCATTGAATTACTAAAAATTATACTACACTTTCTCGTTTTTACTTTTGAAGTTGCATTTGAATTTCAAATGTGTTCAATTGTCACAATCATGCTATAGTCAAAATATCTGACGTTTTCCTGGCTTTTTAAACGATTTTGATATTTTGAATGCCAGGAAAACGTCAGAAGTAACTTAGTGACTTAGTCATAGTAAGTAATGTGTTACATAGATTCTTTTTATGTCAGTTCTCTTTATTTCTTTAAAATTAGATTACTTCTCTGTATTTTGCAGACAGTCATGGCCAACAACAAAGAGATCCTAATGTCGGAGCTAGAACAGATAAAGCAGAAAGTACCTAATATAGAGGGTGTTACCCTAGAGGCTTGTCTACCTGAAATTGTTCGACTTCATATTTAGTAAGTGAAGCGAACAGTCTCTGATCTTTCTTTGTGATAATTTCTGTCAATCTGTGTACAATTTTGCCCAAATATATTTTATGAAAGCATATAATATTAAGGCTAATTTACTGCATACCAAACAATTTCATTTCAAAAATACACGTTAATGTGTCCAGTTTAATTTTGACAACTTTCTTTTCACAATATTTTTAATTAGTTAACCTTAAACAGTTAAACTAGCATTTTCAGTGCTTCCTGAATTCACTAATTAGTGAAGAAGGTAAGAGGTACCTTATACATGGAAATATTCCCCCCCCCCACCCCCCGTTTTATTTTCGCTCCTATCGCCTTTGTCAGCGGGCAAATTGAAGACTGACTGGGCGAATTCCAATGTCTTAAATTATCTCTCGTTAACACAACTGTGTCTGGGCGAATTCAAGAGTGGGCGAAACTGTTTGCAGGTGAAGAGGGGCAAAAATTACACATGGCGAAAATAACCCTGTATACAGTATAGTCAAATTGCATTGTAAGAGTAAGACAAAGACTCAAAACTTTGAATGAAATGACCTTTCTTTGATTTGTAGTGTAGATGACATGAGACAGATGACTGCGGTGATGCAGTTCCTGGAGAGCTACCCCACTGAGCCCGTGGTGGTAGAACTCAAGAGTAAGACTCTGACCGAGAAACTACTGGATGGGGTGGTCAAAGTCTGTGACGCTGAGGCCCGCAAATACCTAGGTCAAAAACAGGTGGGTTCCAAATTTATGTTATATATATCTTCATGAACTTACATACAAATTTTAAAAATTTATTGAGATTTGAAATAGTTAGAATACTTAAGGATATGGTAGATTGACACATTTGACCAGTATTTGTAAATAAATCAAACTATTTTATGAAATTTTGGGGCTTGATAATATGAGAGAGAGAGAGAGAGAGAGAGAGAGAGAGAGAGAGAGAGAGAGAGAGAGAGAGGAGAGAGAGAGAGAGGAGAGAGAGAGAGAGGAGAGAGAGAGAGAGAGAGGGGGGAAGAGAGAGAGAGAGTGTAGAGAGCTGTTGCATAAAACAAGACTAAGTGATTTCTTGACAGTAAATAAGTGGAAATGTGATGATAAATAATTCTTGTTATAAGTTAATATTTTATGTATCATGTATTTTCAGGTTGTTCTAATTGTACACTTTCTGAAGCAATTTTTAATCGACAACCCCCTATGTATTGTGAACGACGAAGTGGGAAAAGTGAAAAAGGAATTACTGTCAGATGAAGATAAGTGTAAGCTAATGCAGTCTAGCTCTCAGATCTTACTGAAGATCAAAGAAGAGGAGTACTACATGGGCTTCAGGATCACAGTACCTCCAGACTACCCAGCAAAACAAATACAGTATGTACAGGGCCTACTTTACAATTGAATTTCTCACTAATCTAACCTTCAAATATTAAAAGTTGTTCCCAGTTGTTTGATTTATATCAGCAGCCATTTTTTTTTTCATTTCGACATTGAATTGCTTCCTTCTATAAAATATATATAAGAGTTTCACTACTTTTACTGCCATTAGTTTCCAAATATTCAAAATAGAGTTATCTTTCTTTAGTTAAAGATAAAATTGTATCTCAATCCTTTAAAAATAAAAATCAAACTTCCTTATTTCACAATGCACAATCAATCACACAAAAGTAATAGCTGTATTTTTTTCACGCAGAGTCTTGAACGGTCTTCTTTTATATTTTTATTTACAATTCTATCATATCACGAAAAACTAATTAAATCAACATTATTCAATTTCAAAGAACTTATATCTAATAAAGGAACTACAGATATTTCATGTAAAGGCTAGGAGAAGAATTTACATTTAGATAATGCATTTATAAATTTAGTTGAAGATATTCCGTGTATGTAAATGTATCTATCTAATGAAAAGTTGGAAGTAATTTTTTTTTCAGTGGCTTGATTTTATTTTTCAAATTATTGCAACTGCTAGTCCAGACTTTTGATTACAAAATTTTATAAAATAAAAGTATCTGACAGTGTTCAAGTCTCTTCAGTTGTTGGAATAAACACACTTTCACTTGTAATTTCTCCTGTACCTATATTTCAGGTTAGAAATGTCCGAGAACAATTTTCCTGATATCCTAAAGACAAATTTTCTTGGTCAAGCGGTAGAAATAGCCAGACAATGTGTCCAACCGCCCCTCAAAAAGAAACCAAAGTAAGAGATAAACCATTAGGTGTGCTACATTTATACATCCAGGTCTAATAAAGGAAATTATTTTAAAATCAAATGTAAACAAACCTACAGAACTCTTTCCACAAGGACCACAGTAGTGGTACTCAAACTAATATCCTAATGTGAAATTTTATATAATTTATGAACATTTGTCATCTTTGAAGTTCTTACCACAGTGAAAATAAAATTTGTTTTCTATACTTTGAAACACTGTCTAATATTTCATTTTAAAAAATTAAAGCTGAGTCATTAAAAAAAAAAATTATGTTCTTGCCAGTAACAAACGTAGCATGAGTTATTGCCCTTTTCATTAACACGTTTTCTATGAACTGTCAAACGTGCATTTTCCCTAGGGAACCTCCATTTGAGCCTAAACCCTCATTGTACCCAGTATGTGAGTATCTGATAGAGCAGTGCATCAAGAGATATGCCAAGGAGAAATGTCCCCTGTGTAATGAACGAGTTCTACCCCAAAATCCAGAGGTAAGCTTTTATAGACTGCTGAACTGGGCACTTCTGAGACCAGATGTATGTGTCTTGGATGACTTTTGCATAAACTAAAAAAATAAACCAGTTTATGCCTGAAGCAGTAACTTTTTTTTTAAATGGCACAGTCTCTTTCTCAAACTGA
Source organism: Magallana ariakensis (assembly GCA_020458035.1). Lineage (NCBI taxonomy): Eukaryota > Metazoa > Mollusca > Bivalvia > Ostreida > Ostreidae > Magallana > Magallana ariakensis. The sequence continues at coordinate 47,380,954 of CM035812.1, read as the reverse complement.
ATTTACACACTTTTTACAAGTTTTTAATGATATACTATGTTTCATGATCAGTAGGTGTAAAGATCAGATTTCACATTATACCAGTAACTGTGTAAGGTGTCAAAATTGTATGCATTTGTTTAGTGGTTTTACAGTTTATTCATCAGACAAAGTGGCCTGCAGAGTTCGGCCAATTTTGGCTCTCAAGTTTTATATTACCTATAGCAAATATCTAACAATGAATGTTATGAAGATTGTCTTTGAATGTAGTCGAAATATGCTTTCATATGTAAATAAAAGTAAAAAATTTTCTTCTTTTTACAGGAGGTAACCAAACTAGACAAAAAGAAGAAGATAGAGCGAGTGTATTGCGGTCATTTATATCATTATTTCTGTTTGTACAAATTTATGAAAACACCACCTTTCACAGGTAACGCAACATATTCATTGTCTGATGAATACCATGTAACACAATTTACAGTCAATATGGATAAATTTTTTATAATCGGAAAAAATTAAATTGAAACACAAAGTTGATTATGATATCTTTTAAGTGTCAGTTCCAGTGCATTTTTCACTGTGAAGTATGCTATGAAATGTGAATAATCGTTAAGAATTTTACTGGTTTCTTTTTTATAGCGGGGAAATTTTGCCCGTCTTGTGGTAAGCAAATCTTTCACGACAAGTTCAAAGTGTCAGCAGAATTGCAGGAAGCTCGATGGGCACACAAGCAAGCGAGGCAGAGAGAACTAGCGGAAGTCGTAGACTTTTTAGAATGACACTTGTAGACCTTAGATAGTATTTTTTAAAGAAATTGTGATATTTTTATGGAAGGACAGATACAGAAACGCATATTTTATGTCTGACTTTTAATATTTACTAAGGTTATGTATTTCATGCATAATTTTGGAAAATGTCAAATTACAACTGCAAGATGACCAACAGTTTAGATTTTCAATTTTGAAAGCTAATTTTCTTATATGTTTATTTTAACCTTCTTCATTGCTCAAGGATTGAAACTGTGGCTTTTAATTAGGGCGGCTTTTGTCTTGTGTACTTGGGTCTATCTATTCTCAGTGAAACATATATGTAATGGCAAACAGTGCAATTATTTTTCTTTCTTCAGCATCTAAAAAATACATTGGAATCGTTTGATTTGATTGGTGGCCATAATGATAGATTTTTGTGGTAATATGTGTACCCCCTTTGCACATGAATATAAAGGTTCAAGTATTATGATTAAAAAAAAAAATGATCTTAATTCAAGAAAAAATTGTAGCTAGGTTGTTACAAACCCATGATAAAAAACTAACCGCCACAAATCTGAACGGTTCCACAGTAGTTGTTGAGTTTACAATCATTCTTTGTTGTACCTCCTGTGTTTCAGCCTTTGTTTCTTCCTGCCATTGTTGTAGATCTAGAATCAGATTAGTTTGTTAGTAGTTGGTTATTTCAAATACACATCCCTCTCTTGACCTCATCGTCATCTTCTTTCAGGCACACATAATGTTATTTTTTTTGTTTTGAAAGTAAATCTAAGTTAGAATTAAATGGGACTTAAATGCAATCTCTGGGAATTTCAACACGATTATTCTACCCTTATACAATTATCAGAAATGGTGACATACCATTACAGCTTATCACATCTTCTTGGGCCTATTCTGCAAAGCTTGTGAAAAACTTTGATTATATTACCTAACAGAACTGGATGTAAATTTTAATGCCCCATTGAAGTTGTTTTCAAATAGTTTTAAGAAATATTGTCCGATTAGAGTCTTTGGTTTGCTCTTATAGTATACATTTTGGTTTATTACTTAAGCTCTGAATGTGACAGAAGTTATTCTTTATTTATATTGTAAGAATTTAATTCGACAAAGGGTTTGTTGTGTCTCTGTTTGTAAGAGAGACCTAAAGAAGATATGATAAAAAATTAAGTTATACATGAACTATACTGTGTTTGTTATGATTAAGAAAATTGCAATCATATGAAATTTACAAATTGATGTCTCTGTTTATTATAGAAAGGCCTAAAGAAAATATGATAAAGATTAAGGTACACATGAACTTTACTGTGGTTGTTATGATTAAGAAAATTGCAATCATATGAAATTTACAAATTGATCATTGTAAAGCCATTTCTATGTTGTCAGTCAACTATATATATTTTTCAGTTAGGTATTATAGCTTTGATAAGTACAGGTATAATGTACCAGAAGTAGCATTTATTAAAGTGTTGTCTATTGTAAAGTATAAATTGATGGAATCTCAGGTCAGAACTTGTCTTTAGAGTTAAGGTAAACTTTCAAACATTAATGTATTTATTATATGATTTTAAAGACTTTTAAAAAGAATATGATGATTTCAAATTAATTGAATCTCAAAAGTATTATGTTGGGGTTTTTTTTTTTTTGAAAGATACATGTAATACCAAATTGTGAACATGGAATTTTTTGCAAGAATTACCTATAATAAAAACTTGGTAGATTTTAGTATTTATAATAAATTAAGAATCTAAGAATCATGTTTAACATGCTTTTGTATTCTGATTAGCTGTATAGAATTCATTTTCAATTATTTATGTGTGTGTGTGTGTGTGTGTGTGTGTGTGTGTGTGTGAGAGAGAGAGAGAGAGAGAGAGAGAGATAGAGAGCACTAGAATTAGTGACTGACAATTAGATATGTTATTTCCTTATTTTAAAGGGAATGTGCCTCTATATCTATTGTTTTTTATGTTACATGTGCTATGAAGGATTCTGTATACATGTTTATGTTTGTGTGGTTTATTGAGTCATGTGACTGATTATGTCAAGTGACTGATTATGTCATGTGACTTATTGTGACATGTGACTGATTGTTTATCTTGTGACTGCATCATATACTTGGTTCTTAGCTTCTGTTATGAACAATGAAATGCTTTGTACTTTGAAAATAGAGTACAAATATAATATTGTATTATATATCTTAATGAGTTATGTTTTCATTTATGTACATATCTGTTTGGATATTATTTTATGTACTGGAGATAAAACATTTAGGTTGAAATTCAGGACAAAAAATAGCATTCAATTCTTGTTTTCACCATCCATGTAAGGATTACACAATAAAGCTAGCCATAATCCAAACCCTACATCTAGCCCTAATCTAAACCCTAACTCTAGCCCTTATCCTAACCCTAGCTCAACATTTAAGGTGGAATAACACATTATCACAAAATGGCTGACCTCTGATCGATATAACATTTCGTGTTATTAAAAGGATTTTACCAACAGCAATATGTAACTTACTCCATAACCGAGTGGATACAGTGGTGGGCTTGGGCCAAAATTAAAAATATTTATGTTTCCCCTAACGCGACCGTCCCAATTAAAACCCGCCGACTGAATTGTTTTTTTTACAACAATGAATAGAGATTTTTTTTTAAAGAAACCGAATTTTACCCAAATTCGTTTTTAGAAGACCTACATCTTTTTCGTTTTACAATCATTTCGTTAGCCTTGATCATCAACATGGGCGAAATACTCGCTTTATGATCGGTAACTTCGCCATAATTTCCTCCGAAAGAGAAGTTGAAGTCGCCCTGTATTCAGAGTTCACGATCGTATAAATAACTCCAGAGACATTAAAATAATAATCATTTGATTAAAAGACGTTTCCACGGCCTCATGCAGTTAACCACTGTTGTGATTAATAATTTGCGATTGTCTTATCTTTTCTAGATATACATGTAAATATGGGTGATATTGTCAGTCTCCCTGATTTCTCAAACTTCTCCCTACTTTTCTGTTAGGGAAAAATAAGTTTCCCAAAAATTAGGTTGGTACATGTGAAATAAAAGACTCTTCTTGTTGTGAAAATTTTAAACAGTTCTCTTAAGAATTCGTCAAATTCAAATCGACAGAAACAAAACAGTTGGTTATGGTAATGACTATAATTAAAGTGAAATTGGGTAAATTTACAAAAATTTTGTTATCTACCGAGGTGAATATTTTTTCTTCCCTGGCATTATGTTTCAAATTTGGCTTAATATTGCTTTGTATAGACACCTATTTCCTTGTCAAAGAAGGATATTCACTGCAAGTGTAGTGATTTTGTGTAAACATAAAATTGTAGAATCATTAAATATTACTTTACAAATATTTACATTTATTACATTTCCTTAAATTAATCATTATTATTGTTTTTATATACTTTTAGACATTTTATAAACCAAATTTAAAAATATTAATTGATACTTTGAAGTATGTACATTATCATTTAAATGATATTTAAATATAGGTTAACATGTACATCGACATACAAATGATAATGGATCTATTCATGCACATCTAATCATTGAATCAAACATGTTTAAAAAGATAAACAATATCAAATTGTGAATTTATTATTAAATTTGTTTTACATTCCATTGGTACAGTCAAGTATAACAATTTGTTTTACAACTGGTCATATTTTTTTTTATTTTTGTAATTAATTAAAGAATTGATTAATTTTTTTCATTTTTAATTTATAATGTATTTTATATTTTACCCTGGCAGAAAAAAAATTATTTACCTACCTACATACCCAACTTCAAAATTTAGGGTCGGGTTAGGGGAAACAAAGATATTTTTAATGATGGCCTTGTGATCTGTACATTCTGAGTTTGAATCCTGCAGGGGGCTTTTGTTGTTTCTTACTGTATTGAATTTTTTAGATATTCATATTTTATCACCAATCTGCAAATTTTTCGCTTATCTGACCTATGTAGTTTATCTATCATTATATCTATCATAATCAGATAATTAATTGTTAATTTGAGTAACTTTTTCCAGGTGTGTTATTCCACCTTAATGAAAAAAATTATACACACTATAAAGGAAATACTAAACTGCAATACATGTACAAATATCTCAATTTGCTTAGAATATGATTTCCAAATTTCTTAATTGTTCACACATGATGTGGATCAATGCTAATTCAAAGGTATTGCAGTCAATGTTTGAAGCTTGCCGGTAAAACGTTTAGAGTAGTCAAACCCATCCTTTCTGAGATGACCAATAGCAACCTCTCGGGCATTTCCGACAGAGCTCGGAAAGTCCCGGGAAGGTGCGAATGAGGCCGAGTATATTATGAGTAGCATCCTCATGCATTGACCTCATTTGGTTTGGTACTCTATATAGTTAACGATCTGTACATGTTTTTTCACGCAAAAAAGGTTGGAAATTGATTCTCTCAGCCATCATACGTCATAGCATGAACTGAGCTCTTGCTTTGCATGGGCATGTTGATGGGCGCGCGAGAGAATCGAAAAAAGAAAAAAAAAACGATCGCCTTGCGTCCTACGCAAATGTACTGTTTCTATTGAGGAAACACTGTCATTGTGTAACAAAGTACGCTTCGTGAGTATAAAAAAATGGTTCTAATTGTTTAGTTGAGTCATGAAAAGATTTGAAAAAGTAACTCTCAAATATAATAATCGGTTCGTATTACCACAGAGGGCAGCTGTTTATGGCGCCAAGTAATTGACAACCTGATCCCAATGTACAAGTTATTAATATAATCTGTTTTGTTTCTTAACTTTACAACAGGAAGCCGCTAGGAAATTGAAAGATATGTCAACACCCTCAAAGGGGGGAATTGGAGAAGTCGTGCAATAGCTGAAATAAAAGTTACAAATGGGCTCCAAGGAATCGCATTTCATCTCTTGTTAGTGCCAGATTGGCCTGAATTAGCGCAAGATTTCAAAAGGAAATGTTCGAATTCTCAATCTTCGTGTATTGTTTCTGTTATAAATCACGACAAATAATCTTTACACGCATGCAGGAATTTATAAATACGCAGGGTGAAGACACGCCCCAAAACCAATATTTTGTATCACGTACTTAACGATCTCTGATCCCCAGCAAAGTTCGATAACTCTAAATTATCCGGATTTTTTTTATTCGTACCATAAATCTGCCTTTAATATAGACAAATTCAATTAGTCTTGAAGTGTTAATATTACGCAAAGCCATTCAACGAACTGCTGGGCTTAGTGGCTTCATTTCTACTATCTAGAGGTAAAGGGGTTCGAGCCACCGATGCAACGGTACAATTTTTTTTTCTAATTTGATATCAACTTGTACACTTTATTTATTCCATTATATTCATCGTGGCCAAAATTGAAATAACTTCGTAAAATGCATGCATACCATCAACAAATTTCTTTTTATTTTATTTCATTTATAAAGTTTGTAGGATAAATAACATTTTCATTATGAAAAAAAAAATACTTTGAGGCTGAGGATCGGATAACCTTAAGTAATTATAGATATATTCATTTAATCGACTATTAAAGCTTTTCGAAAAAATTATCATATAAACAATAAAATGCTTTCTTTGGTGATTCATGCGGGATATGAAGGTGGAGACATTGCAGGGAAAATACGTATATTATGTATTTTTTTTCTGCAATGATCGCTACCTTAATTCAAAACCCGCATTAAACATCAAAGAAAGCATTTTATTGTTTATATTTACATCTTTCTTTTAACAAATTAATAATTAAAATTGATCGTAAAAAGTATGTAAAATTCACTAAATAACTGTTAATATACATCAGTACGTTAGCTAAAAGAATTACAGCCAAATCGTCTCCTATCGGAATTTGAGTCTGACATCATCATGATTATTTCATGCAGTTCGTGATTTTTCTTAGATTGCTGTAGGTTTCGACCAATCGATAAACGGGGCGTGTAGATTTCAGTCCTGTCAGTTTCAGTCGCTGTAGTTTTCGACCAATCTAAGCTATGAATCTTAACTATAAGCTTCCGTAAGAAATAGAGGGAATCATACTCGGTAGATGTAAATATATGAAAATAAATTAAAATATGTTCGATTCTCCCTGTCCAGAGCGCATTTACAAATAATTCACAAATCGGTCATCAGGTGATGTAAATGCAACTTCTCGTCCTTTTCAGACAAGAGCATGTATGCAGGCGTCCGTGACAACTCATGGGTTCAGAAACTTTGAAATATATAATATGGGAATTAGATACCCCTTATCTGTAAAAAAAAAATATATATACCACAGTAAAGACATACATAAGGGGTCCAGAAATTAACTGCAAAATTATGTCATCCACTGCATGCATGATATATGTTGCATATCATCGACTGTAAAATATTGTATGTGTATTTTGTCGCCGGTGTCGTACAATATATAAATAGTGCCTGCTTGGGGGTTGACAATGGTTTTCGAGGGGTGTCAATTTCAACTGGTACCCTCCCAAACAGGCACTATTTAATTTATTATACTGAATGTCTTAATTTTATAGCAAATTTTACTGCCTTTATATGGAAAAGACGTGAGTTCTACGGCGAACCGTATGCGCATAATTTTCGCGCATGTAACAATTGGTTCTATCGGCCCGTTGCCAAGTGTGTTGCTAACGCTGAGGGTATGAGAACGGATTGTCAACTGCGTCTAAACCAATCAGATTTCAGTATTAAACATGAAAGTATAATAATCAATTTTGTTTCCGGTTATATACCGTTCCGCCTGGAGCTCTGTATACCAAGATTTGGTTCCAGTTATTTTTTTATACATATATATGTAAATGCAGTTCCAGATACATTCAGTTATATAGCTCATCGGCCATTACTGCTCACCATCTAAATTAGTCTATGAAACAACAAGAACTGAAACTTCCTCTTTATTTAAATTTATATTATAAAATATCCTAAACAATTTAAGGTGGTGTGGGACATCTGTCAATATTAATGTTGAATAAAGTACATTAAGAATTTAAAAAATCTAACCGGTTTAGAATTTTCATTTTTGACAATATTTCACCAAAAATACGTTTTAAACATTTTTGGAAAGGTAAAAAAATTAAAAATCCCCAGCGGGATTCGAACTCATGACGTACAGTTTCGTAGCGAACCCAGCAGTCCACTGCGCTACGCTGTTCGGTGACATGACAAAGAAACCATTTATAAAATAACACTTGATTTTATTGTTTATTTCGATAAACAGCACGTCACAACATGGAGGTGTCCCAAACCACCTTAATAAAAATGCACATCAATAATATTTTAGCCATTATAGCTGATCTTTTTTAAATTATGTAACCAGTACATGAAAATTAAAATTAAAATCATTATTGAACTTACACTATCAAAGTTTGAAAAAATTTGAAATAGACAACTGCGGCCGAGGCCTTAATGCTAATCTGATACGTATACTCACAAATCTGTTCGTTCTCTCTAAATAAAGCTCGAGGGCGCGGACGAAATTTTGTGAATGGCATCAAACTACTTTTCAAATGGCGGTTTAGGGTTGGAACTTTTTTAAACTCATTTAGGTAGGGAAGCCTTTGTCGGCTTCAACATGCGCCAAACATCACTGCTGGTGTCGCCTAACCTTGGGGGGATTACAGTTTTCATGAAGTCACACGATCCAAAACGTTTTGCCCAAATTTATTTTTTTAAGAATTTTCTGTTGTAGCTTTCATAACTAGCAACGCGAAATGTTATTACAACGCAAAATGTAATAAACCACCATTACATATTACATTTTGCGCCGGGGTCAACGCGAAGTGTAACAACGACTTATTCAATTTATAACATTTTGCAGTATTACAATTTGCATCGAGATCATCGCAAAATGCCATATATACTGTAGCAACGTCGAATACAAATATGAAACTTTTGTTGCTTCTATGTTAAAATTATCAAAAGTTAGTGAACCTCAAGTCAATAAACGGTTTTTGGTAGTTTTCCATGGATTATAATGATAAATTGGTGTTTGGTTGAGGGGAAAACAATTTAAATATCATCCACTTAGCATTACATAAACTGTATAATCGACCCTAGTACATCTTTAAAGTTATGTAGGGTATAGTATAATGTCTGGAAAAGGATTTCACTTTTTAAACTCCGATTGTAACAACCATTGTTAAAAAATGAATACAAAATCTACTCATTTTGAATGTGTATTAGATGTTTTTGATAGGGTGTTCTAATAATTTTATTTTTTCATCGGACGAATTTCCATCAGGGGACCCATTTTATTTATCCAATAAATGTAAAGTTTGATTGTAATTTGAATGTTTTGAGAATGTATAAGATGTAATATGTTTAATCTTGAGATTTATGGTTATTTAATACACGTCGTTTGTCATAATGATTTTCTTTGAGTTCATTAGTTCACACAGTCATGATAATATCAAACCGACAATGTATCTGTTATCAATTATTTTGCTAATTGTTTTTAAATAATTGTAATAAGAATTGATTTGAACACTTATTTTTTCTATTTCTATCGATTATCAATAATTATTAAATTTTGAAATATTATATTTTCGTTGATCTCGGCACCGAATGTAATACTTAATAATTACTCATACTCAAAACGTACCAATATTTATCATGATAAAATATATCAATTAACAAAAATACTAAATATGATCTTAATCCTACTACTAATTATCATTAACCATTTTTTACTTGGTATCCATTTTAAAACCTGAATAAAAGCATAAAAGTTAAAGATGTTGATTTGTTTGCCTAAAGGTAAAAAAAAAATTTTTTGCATTGTTACATTTTGCGTTGATCTCGACGCAAAATGTAAAAAAACAAACTGTAATAAGGGGAATTTATTACATTTTGCGCTGGTATTACATTTCACCTTGCTACATTCGTATATAAACCAAAAAGGTACACGTACATTCAATATATACACTCTATCTCTCTCTCTCTCTCTCTCTCTCTCTCTCTCTCTCTCTCTCTCTCTCTCTCTCTCTCTCTCTCTAACCGCCCGATTGATTCTATTAAATTTTTGAAATTTTTGAAAGTATAGGAAACTATGTAGTTGTAAGTCGTCTAAAAATATTATATGGGACATCAAACAGGCATTTGTTTATTATAAATAATGCGTGCACATTTAAATTTGAATTTAAATGATTTTTAATGCAAAGTCATGGCCCTCTGAAAAACTTCTGTTAACAAAGTTACTTAAACTTTTGACAATAAAAAAGTTTTTCGATTAAGGACTCTAACAACAGCGATATCTTGTCTTGCTTTTTGACCCTAATTATCGCCCTTTTTCTATATCCCTAAACAAATCCTTACAACCGTGTGACAGCCATCAATGGCCGCTGAATTTTTGCCAGAAACCCGATCACTTTGCAAGTCTGATATAACACATGTAACAAGAAGGATCCTATTTCGCTACAAACAAATCGAAAAGTTGTGAACTTTTGTTGTGATTGTAAATATAATGGACATTTTTCGACAGCAATTTTTAAGCAATGAATACCTATGCTATTGTAAAACCCTTTTGAAGTTCCTTTTCTTTTACCGTCTGCATAAAGGAATGTCAGTGGACTTTTTACTTTGTCTATGTGTAACATTTACGCTGAATAATGTCATTACTTATGGTGGGTTTTTTTTTTTTGTATACATCATTTTTAATTGTTTTATTGAAAACACTCATATTTTGCTGAAAACAAACCCATAAAATAATATGTAATTACACATGTTATTATACTTTCATGTTAAATACTGAAATCTGATTGGTTTAGACGCAGTTGATAATCCGTTCTATTACCCTCAGCGTAACCGCAACGGGTAACACAACGAATTGTTACATGCGCGTAAATTATGCGCGTACGGTTCGCCGTAAAATTCACGTCATTTCTATATAAAAGCAGTAAAATTTTCTCTAAAATTAAGACATTCAGTATAATAAAATAAATAGTGCCTGTTTGGGAGGGTAACAGTTGAAATCGACACCCCTCAAAAACCATTGTCAACCTCCGCTTCGCGTCGGTTGACAATGGTTTTCTCGGGGTGTCAATTTCAACTGTTACCCTCCCAAACAGGCACTATTTATATAATATTATACTTTAAAGTTTGTATAATATAATGATATTTGGTTTTCATTTTCTTCCCAAGTCAAGGGTTTCTGCATGATCCGCTCCGCTTCTCACAAACTGTGAGAAGCGGCGCGGATCAGAAACCCTTGACTTGGGAAGATGGTTTTCTTTACACAAAACGCCTTCACCACAGCTCAAATCTAGGACAATTGTAACAGTTAACTGCGGTGTAATTTATGTATAAAAAAACACGTAACAAGTTTCAGGATATGATTGTATAACTTTTGAAAAACATTCAAGGTTGAATGAATTAAAATTGCCTACAAACTCGATCATGCATTCATAACACATACATGTACGTTCAATAATTTTGGTAATATGTTCTCCGACACTTATACATTGCTTTTGACCAAACACCAAGCTATAACTTACATGTAATTAATATTCACAAACTTAGTGACTACATGTACATGTGTACGAAAATCTCACACGCTTTCGACGTTGTTTGAATTCTAAATTGTTTTAGACCAAAGGGGCGATATATCTGTTCCAAACTAGTCGTTGGTTCTCCCTCAAAGATGATGTTGATAACCAATTTTTGTTTGAACATATTTCTTTTAATAAATCAAGGGTTTGAAAAAATTCTTACTGCTTACTAGTTCTTCTCCCGTATGGTTGTTAACCATTAAGTTCGATGATTTTCTAAGTCATGCCATAAAGTACTAGTATTGCTTTCAATTTTTTAGAAATTAAGGTACATGTACATAACCCTCCGATGACTAATAAAGAAAACTCTAGCAGGGACTAACCAAGGTTATTCCCGCTATAAAAGTGCCAAGTTTAAGTTAAATGACGATGTCTTTCAATTTAATTACCCTGCAATGTCTCCTGAATAAAATTTTTAATAAATATAGTATTTTTTTGTTTGGGGGGGGGGGGCTATTTTATGTCTACCCTTTGAATTTAATTCCATCGCTAATTTATATTGCATAAATATACTGCATATAGTAGTGTGCTATTTTATGACCCTACATAACTTTAGAACTCTACTTGCAATAATGCTATTTATTTAGACGATCAATTCTACATGATTATACCAGATATACACGAGGAGGCGTGCTGTCAGCTGTGTGTACACAAGGGTGTTTTATTTACTAAGCTAATACTATGTATATTGTCAGAACTATTGATATCCCCACCCTAATAGTATATATATTCATTACTCTTCATGTTGACATAAAATATATCCATATCAATGTTCGTATTATGTGTCAACATACATTTTTTTTAATACCGACCACTTGGGACCCGAGTGATGCAGTGGTAAAAAGAGTCTTTCAATACCTGAAGGTTCAAATCCCACGAAGGACATATCGACGCCGTCAAAAATTTGAGACGGCATGTCAGTGGATGTTTTTCTTTAATAACAAATCTCTTTTTTAATCAATGCCGTTAGCGCAGATCAACGTTCTTAGGTAATTTACTATACAGTTGAGGCACTTATTTTTTCAAATCGTTACATTATAAGTTTAAAATCAAAGATTTCAAAACTTAACAATAACAATCTAGAGTACAGGCCCGTAATACAAGCGTTCGTGTTTGTTTCGAATCTTAGTATTGACATCCACTTATGTCTCGTGTAGATAGTAGTTAAACATGTACTAAACTGATAATGTTACATATACACATTTATTGGGTTTTGGAGATATTTAAAGTTTGATACGTTCTTTTTAAATACATCGTTTCAATAAGTAACGTACAGTACAGATCTATATGTTTGTAATATATATGTAAAATATGTATGTAAAATGCGTGTGTTTCGATAACAATACCAAAACTCTGACCCATTGCACATTTTAAAAAATGTTGAATGATGATATTTATTTTAAATATCTATATAATACTTAATATATTAGGAATTGTTCCAATTTACTCTTGACAAAGTGACTGTATATTAATAAAATTAGCCAGATGATACATGCACATTTTTTTTTCAACGGTGGCAGATTACATATCGATGACCTAAGTCCTGAAACTCGATCCCGGGGTTTTTACACCCGGTACTTTTGGACAAAGCCAACGATATCTGGGACACGGACAGCTGTCGGGATATCTGATCCTCTGACAACAGGAAAATATTCTACTAAAAACAAATGAATAACTATGCGTTTATTTGTTAATTATTGTTTAAAATATTGAAATACACACAAGCTCGGGATCGGGTTTCAAACTCTGATAGAAACCAGACGACACCCATGTCAATCAGATAATGCGTGTATAATTCACGCGCAGGAATATAACTCATAAAGACACAAGAAGGCTTTTGTATTTAAGGAGAAAATAATGATATTGAAAACGGACATATGATACACGTTTTAAAGCATTTTTTGGTACATTTGTAATATGAGGAAGACAAAAATGATATATGCGTATTTTAAAACTCACTTGACTAATTCTGCATATTTTGTAGCAAATATAAATGTATATATATCATAGGCGTCAGAACCCCCCCCCCCTCTTTTTTAGCTAAGTTATACATTACCCTAACCTTTTTTTGCTTGTCAAGATTTTTGATAAGTCTAGCGCCCCTCCCCTTTCAATTGTCTTCCGACAATTCATATATCATTCATATATATCATCGCAAAATCATTCTTTCACTACTGTTCTCTCTTTATTTGGGGTGGTGGGGGTGGGTGGTTGCATGCTTGACATATATTAAATTGATTTTCATAAGGTCTATGCTTTTTTTTTAAATTGAATATCATCGCATGTATTTATTAGGCAGTGTATGGGACAGTGTATGGTACGTTTGACTTAAAAACTATACACTAATCTATGCACATACATGTATATATATCTCTTGCTTTCACAAACATATTCTTTTCGCGTGGTTGTATGTTTATACCCTAATTGGACATATTTTGCTTTAATTCATATTTAATGAAGATATTTTCCATATTTTAATCAAAAATAATATCCCTCTCTCTCAAATAAGTATGCACAAAACCACAAAAACTCAGCGGTGCATTCAAATGTATGTTTGTTTTACTTTCCAATCATTAAGAATTAAACATAAGTTCAAAAACATAACGTTTTACATAATTATCCACTGATTAAACACGGCAGTTACTTTCGTGCTCAGAATCTAATACATTCTAAGCCACTGTCCGCCTAGCCTCGTGCCAGAGGCCTTCCAATGGCAATCACGAAGCTTCGGAAGGCCTCGAGAACTAAGCCCTCACCTTTCTACCTTTACAAACGAAAAATATGGACATCTTCCCTAAAAATTCCCTCCGAATTTTAAGAGCTACACCACCAATTGATATACTAATTTCCCCAAAATTTCACATTTCTAGTAAAACATTTTTACTAGATTTCACAAATTTAAATCATATAATATGCACATCAAAAAGAAAAACGCGAAACTCACTTGTAAAACCAATGATATACAAAACATTCCACGCGGGCTTCACTTGCCGAATAAACGGAGGAAATAAACAGAGACATACTAGAAAAACCCATTGCCATCCGTTGGACGTCTGTTAGCGTCATGTCAGGTGAAAGGACTTGCATTTCTTGAGATACGGTCCGTGCAATTGTAGTGCCTTGCGTTGATATAAACCCTTGCTAACCTATTTAATTGATATATTAAATGAACGTGGACTATAATTAAAATTGGATTTGTTTTCTGAAGTTCTTGATTTGCTTTTTAGGCTTTGCTAAGTTAGAACAATTCTCTTTTATTTAAAAATGATATATAGCCTTAGGAAGCAACTAAGTAACTTTTGTCGAGCGATCGGCGTAGGATGTGCAAGTTTCTGGGTGGGTTTTTTTTTAAACGGAAGGTAGGTGCTGGCACGATACGGGTCCCTCACTTGATTATGTGTACTGGTATTGGTAAATCTTGAAAGAGTATCAACTAAATTGCTGACATCTTGAAATTAGTGAAAAAGTAATTGTCGGACGATGCTTTTAACCTGATTTAAAACCATTAATCAGACGAAATTCTGATATACATGACTATCATTCTCCCAAATTATAATTCACGATCACATATTTGTTTTCTTTTTTTCAGTTTGGCATCTCAAGTCTGCAGTTCTTCATCATTAAGCTGAAAACTATTCTTGCATGGGTAAATGATATTTTGGAGCAGGAAGACGGGATTAAGGGATGAACATGCATTTCCATCATGTAGATCAAAAAGTCCACGCAGATTTGAATGTTTTTACGGATCGAAGACATTCAAACAGAGACATGTAAAGGAACATCAGAACAACTCAACGGACCATTAAATCATGCAAATAATATAATCTCCGACTATACGAGTTATCGAACATTGCGGAGGGACGAATAACCTGAAAGATTTCAATATTTTAAGGCATGAAGGTATAACCCATCTGTTTTAATGATACCTTGTTAATTCGACACGTTCTTCAAAAAATGTTGGATAATCTAATCTGCTGAATAAATTACAGCTATTAATACAGTATATCTGTATATACTATTCGGAAAGAATAGTATTAGTTCTAACGATTTTTATTTACATGTATGTATCTAAGGTTTTCAATGTTTTACGTGTAAAATCCTAAATACTTTATTGTGAGTTTCGATAACAACAAACCTATTCACTTCGTTGACTTGGCTTTGACAATTTATCGATCAAATCATATATGATATTAAACGCATGCAAAATGGAGGCAAATTTTCATTTATTAAAAAAGAATATTAACTGAAAAGAAAAGAACTTTGCAGATAAATGCCGGTCGGGGATATTTTTCTTCTAAAGTTGCACATGCTTAAAATTGTGCTTTGTGTAAAAATAATAATTTGAAATCGACATTTGATCCACTTTTATCCAAAACAATGAGAGTTCAACCATATTTTAGGCATCCTTTGACTGCACGGAATGAAATCAGCACCTGAAATATAAGCAGAATGTAAATAGCATGTGCGCAGTAATATCAATTCACTTTGGGCGCAAAAGTCTATGAGATTAATATCATATTTCATCTCTCACAGTAATGAAATGTAAATATCAAACCTATGTGATCTGATGATAACTTCAATGCGCTTCCAATTTAAAACGTATGATTCCCCTTTCTCTTTTGTCTGTAAATGTAACGTGAACAGGGGATAAAAGTTTCGTTCCAACCAAAAAACGAAATTTGTGAAATGAGATTAATATTTCGAGCATTATGGGGTATAATGTTAGTCCCCCTTGATATTAAATATGATTACCACATCTTCGCTTTCAGTGTAATTTTAGCAGAGAACGATTGCAATTCAAAACCCTTCTTTCTACTTGAAATTCGAAACGTTGTATTTTATTTTCGAAAATGAACCTGGATTTTGTATTCAGGCATTGAAATCGATATGTATATGATTAAGATATAGAATTTTGCCAAATCATTATGTTTTATTTGCAGTAAAGGGTCGGATTTCGGTTTTCTGCCTCTCACATTGAAATCGATATGTGTCGATTTCAAATTTACACGAAAGCGTGATTTCAAGTGGTAAATAGCCTTCTTCAAAAACATTCTTAATTTATTTGTCACAATTAGGCGTGGAAGGGGGGGGGGGAGTCATATCTTCCGATATCACTTTATCTCACTTTCATTGCTGTCCGGCCATTATCGTTGCTATGGTGTCCATGTTGTCATCAACCGTTTCTGTTGTTTTTGTTGTTGTCTATATCAGTGAATGTCTTTGGGTCCTATATTTTTGTTGTTCTTTTTATAGTGGTGGTGAATGGTTGATTATGTCACATTATTTGTGTTGGTATTAACTTTTTTTTTTTAATCCGATATGTTTGCAATGGAGATTAGAAGATCTTTCATGATCTTTCATGTTCATGTATAAAATTAAACAAAGTATGATTGTAAATCTTTTTTTTTTTATTTGCAGCAAATGATATGATGAGAGAGAGAGAGAGAGAGAGAGAGAGAGAGAGAGAGAGAGAGAGAGAGAGAGAGAGAGAGAGAGAGAGAGAGAGACCCTTTATCCAGCTATTTGTCCATATCCCCTCTGCATGTTCTTATTCTGCAGAATTTTAAATTTTCCATTTTTAATGTTTGGAAGGACTAATATGGGTATTTTTAATGCTTTGTCGAATTTTTAAAGTCAAATATTGAGTTATAAGTTAGATACAGAATTTGAATTTCTTTGTTTTGTAAACAAAGCTCGAGCCTTGTTATTGTTTACATATGTGTTTTATTGGCATGTTTCAATTAAATGTTGCTTTCGTCTGTTTATAATATTATTTATGATCACATTAGATAAATTTACCTTCTTTGCCACGAGTCATTTTTTTTTCAAAGAAATTGTAATTCCATTCTTTACAATATTTGTCAACAAATATAAGACATGAGCTTTGTTCACATAACAATGAATTCTTACCTCTGTATTACTTCTAACACTCAAATTTAGGTCAATCATTCAAAATGCGAAAGAAAACCATTTTATACATAAAAAATAAAATTTTGATCTAAAATCGTGTCTAAGTCCCTTTATATAATTGCCATTTTATCTTCCTCAATTTTCATCCGTTTCATTTTATTAGTCTACACAGTATAACAAGAATTGAAATATAAAGCCCTACTCGATATTACAAGTTTCTTTTTCAATAGTATCTGTTTTATGAAGGGAATTTAAATATCAATTGCAATAGAAATCATACCTATTCTGGGGTTTCTAACATCATGCATTCGCCAGAAAAGTTTTTATTTGCATGCCCGGATATAAATCCAGATCATGATAAATCAAATATCGCCAAGCAGATTGCCAACTATATATTCTGTGTATTTTAAATTAATAGTGATTAATTTTTTTTTTGGCCAAAAAATATACTTTTCAACAAAAATACTATCGACATTTCTCCATTCATACATGTACTGTGAGCAGCTTTCTATGTGAAAGTTGTTGAAAATCTCAACCACAGTCAAAACATATATCAAATATTCATTAGCTTTTCCAATCAATCAAGTCAAATCAATGAAAGCCATAATGATTGAGGTTATGCTTTTATCGGTTTCAAGCTCCCAATGTTATCGTTAAATTGAGGAATTCCGGAAAAAAAGGGATAAAAAGAAAGTTCATCCGCGCCTCGTTTAAGCACGGATCTTAACTTTTAAAATTAAAAAGATACGTAAATATTGAATTTTCTTTCACGATACGGGTTAAAGAGATCAAAGTATTGGAACCGTCGTAGAAGCATATGGCGTGTTTATAAAGAAGGAGCTCGGGGGGGGGGGGGTATTAGATCCGCCAAAGTTTTAGCCTCAGAAGGCAAACCCCCTGCTCTTGTAATGTGCGCCTGAAGTAAGTTGTGTGTGCGTTCCGAACGCTAGACTTTGTGTATCAATATGGAGTATCAGATATCCCTCCTCTCCGCTTACACCGAGTCAATAGCGCCGGCTCGATTTGGTTTAACTACCATCACGTTAAGCAAAGCAAACGGGCGCCATTCTGTATCAGGATCAAAATTAATCCGCTCCGATCATGGACGATTCAAAAGATGGACGACTTTCTCCTCACAGTGAGGAGAGTCCAGACGAGGGAGTGCCCACGGCAGAAGCAGACGACGATGACGACGAACCTCGCTCGGAGATGAAGGTAGGATGTGTGAGTGTTTTTGTCGTCTGATCATCGATAACTTTGGCGGGAGTTTTTAGTTCTTGTTCGGAATTGAGGGAAGGTTATTTTGATAATTAGGAAACTTTTCACTAATGACTTCTCTTTTTGAAATTGGAAAGATCGAAATTTCCAGGTATTGAGAAAAATAATTGTCATCTAACGATGATGAAAACTTTTCACTAGTATGTAAGTAGTTAACAACTCCCTTTGTTCGATCATTTCACCCCCAAATATTCAAGTTATCACTTAATTTGTTCGATGCTAACGCATTACATGTTGAATGGCATTTAAATGCAACATTTGAACCCTTCAAATGAATGACCTCAAAACCTATTGAAGCTATTGTTGTCAATCATTTTGTAAAACCATGTTTTTAATTCATTAAAATTTGATAAAGCAATTTGAGAAAGATACACAGACAGACAGAGAGATAGACAAAGAGAGACAAACATGCAAGCAGCATTTGCCATAAAGTTTATTCGGCATTTCAAATTACTTTTAAAGTACACATCAATGATTACTTGATGCAAAGAATGGCAGTTCCTGGCAATTCGGTGAATATACTTAGCCAGTCGTGACAACTCTCTCTTATCTGCTATTGTATCAATAATTCTTGAGCCGGCCTGAAAGATTTTTTTCCTTCTCGAAGTCTTTCATTCTTCTTTTTCATTGAATTGATTATTCATTCTACGCTTTTTCTGCATCATGGAAATTGATTTTCTCATAAATCAAATGATTTTTTTTTCTTTTTGGCCTCCTTTGAGATATCACGGAAAGATGTTTCTATACAGTTTCATCCTTTTTGTGCTTATAAGTTTTTTCGCCTATGATTTGTTTTGTGAAGCAAATGTTTTGATTGTCAATTGACCTCTTTAAAATTTACTCAGTACGATTGACAGTTGTTTCCTATGTATATATATTTTCATCAATAAGTTTTGTGCTTCCGGTGTGTTGTGTCTTGCTCGTTTAGATGCCCTCCGAGATCACATGATAATGATGTAAAAAGAAGCAGACGATAGCGAATACAGAAGCGTTCCATAGATTCTTGTCCATTTTTATAAGAACCGGGGTAACCCGATCCTCTTCGTTTCCCGCTTTGTAAAAGATGTAAACAGGAACACATTTTGTATATTATGCACGTTGATGCGCGTGCCAGAGTGTATACTTCATAGGAGAGGGAGAGAAACTCGGCTTGCGATCGTTATAAGCGTCGAACGTCTTCGACTAAAATTAATTTTCACCACTTGAATTCACCTCAATCACTGATCAACTTGACTCCACTTGTAGCAGTGGAGCCTATTTAATGGCGATGTGCAGATTGTTATAGCTTCTTGTTGAATAAACACACTTTTGAATAGCTATCTTCGTACACTTTGATCATATGGGTCGTTTGTATTTGAAGAAAAAAATGATAATTGTCTGTTTCTTTCTTTTAATGCGCTTCATATTATTCAGATATCATCCAAGTGTGGAACAATCTCTCTCTCTCTCTCTCTCTCTCTCTCTCTCTCTCTCTCTCTCTCTCTCTTAAAAAACAGATACATGTACACATGTTTTTTTCATGAAAGCTTCGGTATCTCTTTACATGCATGGCACACAGCTTTGCATCTTCCCAATTTCCATACTGAATCAATTTTTGCTCTGTTAATCTTGTGTTTCAAAAAGTATTTGTCAAAGATAATTTCCCTCATTATCCACCCATTAGAGTTTCTGCAGGGAGATTGGATAACCACAGGAAGTGGCGACGAACGGTTGGCGGGCACCGGATGTTCAATCTAGGGCAGACGACATGCCATTCTACAATCCAAACGTCTTTATGACAGAGATCCCTCAGATTCCATTAGAACCTTCATCGATTTTACCACAAATCATCCACTTTAAGTCAAGAGGCTATACATACTTTTTGGAATGAAATAGATAAAACATTGATTATTTTTTGTACTATTCTGCACGATTACACACCTTTTATGACAATGGCTTTGTACATATATTTGTCATCCATCTTTATAAGGGTTTATGTATCTAGTCACCGGGACATTTGTTTCATGTTCATATAGTTCGAGTCATACTTTCAGGTAGTTTATTGGTCAATTCTATCTCCAATTAACGTAACTAAACATTGTTGGTTTTTCTACCACGTAAAATCCACTAGCACATATGCTGTCCACAAATTCTCCTAAATTAAAATTTTAGAGATTATTTTTTTTTTTAGCTGAAACTATTTTTAGTTTAGTGAAGAAAAACTTAAAATACTTTAGTTTTGAAAATTGTCTATATCTTTATACAAAGCTCTTTTTCTTCTTAAGGAGATATAGTCTAAATATAGCCACGACCATCCCGCCCTTCTAATTAATTCCACATCACACTAAAAAAAATTATCAAATTGTTCTTTGACCGGAAGTAAAAAAGATACTTAAAAGATGACCATATCCACTTTGCAGTTTGAACATATTTTTACATTTTCCATTCATACCTGTATTATCTCGCCCTATACTAGTATATGAAATGTTTGTTTTGTTGGTAAATAGTAAAAGACATTTTGATAATACTGCTGAGAAGCTAAAACGTCTGCATGATTGTGTTAATTCCAACTTGCATATGGATGTAAGAAACATCCTGCAACCCAACCACCCCCACCCCCACCCCCCGCCCCGAAAAATTTAGCAAAAGCAAAAACAAAACCGAATGACGCAACAACAGACTTATATTTCAATATGAACAACCAAATATACAGAATTATGTTGAATTTAATAAGAAAAAAAAAACGGACACATATATATAGAATAGGGTAGTTATATTGGTTAATAAGTTACATGTAATGTAAATTAACTATGAATCATGTAGACAGCAATATACCAAATCTTCCTCATACATATACTGCCATCTTTCTCATAAATTCCCTTGTTTTCTGCATGTACAACAGGTATCAATATACAGAGCTTTATCATGTTCGCTATAACTTTCTGTAGATCTTATATCTCAGTGTAAATCGACACCAAATGCATCATAAGATTTTTTTTCATTCATTAAGCAGTTTCCAAACTATATCGAAATTTTGCAACATTCTTGCTATAGAATATAAATTCCCTTTATCAGTTCATCAATATACATTGACGTCATGTTACTATATCATATATTGATGTTAATTTTCGAAATGTTTTCTTTAATTGTTCAGTCTAGAACACAGAAAGAGATGGGGTTTTTTTTTTTTTTTTTTTTTAAAGAGATTGTACTAGTCTCTAATGCAATTTAGATGTTTTGCCCTGTAATCATGTTAAGAGTTTTCAGTTTACCTGTGAATCTACTTCAAAAGTTAAATAGCTTGAATATTTGTATACCACACACAGACAATGTAGGAAATCTAATTCAAAATGATCCTAGACCTTTCAAACACATGATCAAACGCTAAAATATATGGGCGATTTTTAATTTCCTAAAAATTCGCCTGCAATAATATGACTATATATATTTAGTACATGTAAGTGAGTGCATGCAAATGATATGTTCCAAGTTATAGCATCATTCGCTTGAGAAAATAGATCATTTTTAAGACGCATCCACGAAGTCTAAGAATGAGACAACGTTTCATGAGAAAAGGATAAATTAACACAGTCAACAAGAGGCCTTTGTAAGAGTAGACATACTTAAGTAAAAGAGGCAAAAATTTAAGCGGCTATCAGGTTTCGCATTGTTTTACACCGAGTCCGACAGTTGGTGTCACCGCCACGTTATCACGACTCAATCAGTGGAACTCTTCAGATTCCGGAGTCTGGGAAAAACCGAAACGATAGGGGTGGGAACCAGTTTAAAAGTTTGTTGCGATAGACCTTCACACACAATTAAAGTGACACATTACACCCAAACATGTCGTAATGTAACACCGCTAACAGTTATACAAGGGAAATATGGCGTTTATTTTCGCCTGACAATTTTATCAGATAATTTTGTTTTCTGTCTATATGTATTTTTTGACGATATCAATGTGGTTGCACGTTAAATTCGAGTCCTGCGATATCCGTTTTCGGTGTATTTTTCATATACAAGGACAGTTATATTGTGAAGCGAATTTTGATCACAATATGACCAAGTCTTGTATTACCGTAATTGTGATGGAAATGATATACGAAGCTTGCATGTGGGTTACGTAAATATCGTTTTAAATTGAAATGCATCATCTGTAGACTTGAATATTGACTCTGATAAACGTAATATGAAAATGGATACGCCACACTAAAATTACCATTGATAGACCCACGTTCAATACTTCGATTAAGTTTTTTTTTATTGTCAAAAGAACCCAGTCATCGCTTAATACATTTTTCGTAATTTCATATCTTTCGTCTGCGGAACAGATGATCATTATTGTGAAAAAAGGTCACACATTTCGTCCCTCGCATGGTTCTACAAGAGCTCTTGATTATTCTTCATTGATTCTGGATTTGATGTATAAAACGATCGGGGAGCTATTTATTTCATGACTTTTGTAAGCGCATGAATACACCTGAAAAGGTGCCTTCTACAGTTCCTCATTTGCGATTGCTCCGATTCGAATATCAAAAAATTAAATTACCATTTTCATATCAAATTTACACCTGTCAAGGGAACCTATGTTGATTTGATTAGCTTATAGCATATTAATAATGATATTTCAACTCGAATTCTAGAGATTTTACTCTACTCATTGTACTGATAAAGAATATCAGATATGCAGATGTTATTTAAAACTGAATATAAATTCATCATGAAGATCTCTCAATACAGAAAATACTTATAAAATTAATATGAATTTTAAAACAAAATCATTGAGATGATTTTAATGTTGAAGTACATGTAAGTCAAATGGTTGCAATGAGAATGAAAAAAAAACACCCTCTTTTGGAGTTAACTAATCTGTTGATATATTCACCTTCCTGGGAAAAAAGTTCTATCCGTGAGTCATGGAAAACACTATCCGGCTCTACTGGAATATGACACGTGCTATTTAGTGAAACTCTACACCATAAACAAATGGGGGGAACAGAATCCGAGGTGAATTATAGCAACGATTTTACAAAATTGACATTTCTATTGCGTATTAAATGTCCAAGGTTTTTCTCTCTGACAATGATCTGAGTTGATGCATATTTATACGTGAGGAAAGTTGAGACCAGCACTTCAGTTCGTTATAATGATCTATCGTGCCATTCCAATCGAAGAAACATTTGCAATTTGAAGGTTCGTAGGGTCAGGTTACATTTTTAGCCTAATGGTTTACCCTCCGCCAAGATTTCGGAAATCAATGGTTGATAGGATGCGATTTCATCCCCTTTCTTGTTCCCCATCTTGCATCTTTCGACATTTTCTTAAGAAATCTGAAAATGGGTCGATGAGTTTTTTTTTTTTTTTTTTTTAGTCGTGCGTCGAAGATATGAAAAGAGAATTAAATTGGTAGTCTATTCAAACCGTACAAACTTTTTCGTGTTTTTTTTATTTGATTGAGAAAAAAAGAGAACTACTTTGTGATTTTATCTTGCTACGTTGATACCGGTAGAATATGTAAGATTTTGTTCGAAGGTTGACTATATCAATAATAAGACAATTTACAAGTTTATAGTACACACGAGATTTTAATCTCCATGAGTTATTATTATGCATGCATGCTCTAATACCGATTTTCATTTCATTAATTCTCAATGAAATAAAATCCAGCAACAACTTTCAGGTCAGTTTAAGTAGTGAATTCAGAATAGATCTAATTTTGTATGGCGGAAAATCAAAATATTTAAGTTCTTACATAAAACAGTCACCCAGAATTTAATTTGACAAGATAATTGTTCAGCCTTATTATTGGGAAGCATAACAAATTTAAAAGCCATGAAATTATCACACTCTTCTCTAAAATTTAACAATATTCGTTATAACTTCCGGTTCTTAAGTGCAAACTGTTTTCTCGCCTGCTTGCAGCGGAAGAGTCAGTAAAAAAAAAAACCCACGTGATCATTTGGCGCCAAATATCTCATCTCTATGGGAACAAAGAATCGGGATACATCTCTGGATTTCACAAGCACAAATTTTTCGAACGCAAAGCATCAAGTGTCGAGTTTCAGCACATTTTGACGTTACTTAGATATTGGGTGCAAAGACAGAGTGAAAATGATATGGTTGTAAACTCGGTTCCAAGCGAAACATAGGCTCGATCTCTTTACTCCGAAATTAAACACAGATGTTTTGAAAACCGTATAATATTACATTTTGAGAAATACCAGAGTAACGATCGAAGAAAAAATGCACCAATTTACGCGCATCCTAGAGCTTTCATCAAGTGCTTCTCATGATTGCATTACAACCCTTTATTATATAATTAAGGTTTTCAGGCTAAATGAATTTCTTTCACTAACACCTTTTGCAAGGGCCTGTTTTTAAAGTAACTTTATATCTTCCAAAGAAATATCGCAAAAAATGAATGAGCACTCAGTATCCAAAAGTTTTTTTTCAGTTTCCTGTTGAATATTTGGTCATATGCAGTGTTTTATTAATTAAAAAATATTCTGATTCAAATGGGTACTAGCATGAGAGAGAGAGAGAGAGAGAGAGAGAGAGAGAGAGAGAGAGAGAGAGAGAGAGAGAGAGAGAGAGACTTTAATGACACCTGGGCAAGGCTATTCCATTTTTCAGTTCAACTGACTACTTAAGGCGGAAATTTATGATAATCATAATTATAAGCGCGACAGACCCACTTAACGTGTGTTTGAACAGTTTATTTCTGTGTCAGGATTAGTATAAGTATATAGGTAAGTATACTACATATGTACTACTTGTAACTAGTCTGATCAGTTTCACTATATAAGTACCATTTTATACATTTTTCCTATTTAAAAAAAAACCACGATAAACTTTGAAGGTTCATTGTCTCTTCTATTTTTTAAACACGTACAACTTGCGTGAATATTTTATTTGAAAGCGTATTATGTTAACAACCTAATGGCTTAGGTATCCACTTCTCTGAAATTTTAAAGAAAAGGTGTCATTCTGAAAATAATAATCTATTGATTAGAATGATTGTAATGGAATTGTTTGAAGCACACAACCATGAACTAACACTACATGCGAGTAATATGAGTAAGGCTAAAAGCTGGATAGTTAATTTTTTTTTAGTTTTTGCTTTGGAAATCGAGAGTTTTCCCTCTAAAAATCTTTTGCACGCATACAACATTGTTTTTCTTTAATTAATCTCTTTATTCAAAAAAGAACACTGACGAAAATAAT
Organism: Magallana ariakensis; assembly: GCA_020458035.1. Taxonomy (NCBI): domain Eukaryota; kingdom Metazoa; phylum Mollusca; class Bivalvia; order Ostreida; family Ostreidae; genus Magallana; species Magallana ariakensis. Next base: position 47,355,260 of record CM035812.1, on the reverse strand, counting down.
GTATATATCTTTAAAAGTTGGCATTTCTGGCTATAAATTAAATATGTGCATTCAGATCCTGTTCAAAAAAACTTTTTTTTTAAGATGTAAATTAAGGTTGCGAGACTCCCAACATTCTACGCTGGCTTTTCTTTGAAAGCCAAAAATTTCAATTATAGATCCCAAAAATGCATATACCAAGATAAATGGCTACGTCTAAACTTTTCCCCCGTAACTCAAAGGTAACACGGTAACGCAAAATTAACCCCGTTGGTCCTTGAAAATGGACCCCTCCCTTTTCTATAGAAGAAAACAGACTCACACCTGTCTTGGTCGTTGACAATTTTCTGAAAGATTTCTTAATCAAATTACCGCCTTGTCACTTCGTAAAGACAGCCCTTGCGACCACTTGCCGTGTATCAATTCACCAAACTAACTTTTCGTAACAAGCAAGGCGAAATGAACCTTTTGATACCATACAGTATCACGTTTTTTTGTGGGGGTAATACGACCGCTTTAAAAGGCCTTCGGGTGTCCGATTTTGTTTTGTTCTAATGAACAGATAGGGGTATAGGGTTTCTAGGTAATTTATTTGATACATCTAATAAGTTACCAAAGAATGTCACCATCCTACATGGAACGGTTTGGGTAATTGGATCTATGGGGCTGTCGCGCTTGCTTGTGCGACCAATACGTGGTTTTCGTGCATCTTTCATTTTTACATTTGTGTAGCATAGGTACAGTAAGGTATATGTATATTTGAGGCGGATTATAGTTTTCTATTGTAAGACTAGATGAAAAATGATATGTTCAAGTTACCTGATCTAGATGTAATTATATATGTAATGGAACGTGATATTATATATTGCAATTAATGGGGTTTTTATTTTTACCAAAAAATGTGTGGAATTATTTTGCATTTCAGAAGACAGTATTTTCAAGGTGACAGTACGAGGCAAATCATTTGACTCTTTACTAGGTCCAGTTACCAGAAGGTCATCTAGAGGCCACATGCATGAAAGACGCTAATTGGTAAAATGCTTATTTTTATATACATGTATCTCTATGTTTCAGGACTATGCCGAGTCTACTATGAACGAACTGCTGGGTCTGTATGGATTTGAAAAATTCGACCGAACGGAAACTGAGCATTTAAATGTAGACAGATTCACCAGCCCAAAAGCAGACGACAGTTTATCGCCTCTAGATGACGCTTCTCGTGATGACGTCAGTGTAGAGAGTTGTGATAGTTCGTCTGGAAGGAGCGACTTATCTCGATATAACCGAAGTAAGTTTGGTGGTACCGGTATTTCATGCAATGTCCATGTATTTTTGTACCAAGATATACGGATAGAGTTACCTTTTTCTGTCTACTGTCTATCGTCAAATGCAATTGTTATCTATAAACAGAGAGACTGGGAATCTTGAAAAAACATTTTATCTCTGGAGCTCATAGGTGTATTAATTTCTCTACATGTGTATTTATCAATGAAATTCAACGAAAAATGATCTCAGTTGAAAAGTTGATAGTATCTTGTATCAAGATAGGAAATGCATTTAATGTACACAAAACATATTTTGTTATCGTATCACATTCTCCCAAATGCCGCCAACGAGATTCCTCCCAGCATTCTTGTATTGAAACCGATATCGTTTCCTCGGCTAGTAAAGTTGCCCAAAAGGATTTTTCTCCTCAACTTTTTGCGGTATTCGATTTCATCCAAATCATATTAAATTCGATGAACGCCATGACCTGGGGCTATCTTTTTATTTCTACACGCGATTTGAACCCCAGACCGTATAATTTTGCCTTATTTGAATCATCTGCCACATATGAATGTAAATGATACTCTGTGCAAAACAAGGGTATTCGTTTTCCTTTTTCTTTGAGCTCTGGCAGGAGACAGTTTGTTTTTCTGTCAAAATGTTATTATAGGATATAGTCCATCGGTCGCCAAAAAAAATCAATGGAGATTTGGTGAGTACAAAAATATGAGAATACGAATAGAACAGACGATTTGCTATCAGTCATATTTCATGATCTAATATGTCCGTTTTCTGGCATTGTTTGGAACTCAACGGCGAGTAATGGGTGCATTTATCCGTTTATTATTAGACGTTTCAGAGATCGGAGAGTTCTTGGCTTTCTAGACAAGACCGCTTTCCGGAGATAATAAAATGTAAGACAATACAGTTCAATCTACTTCGAAGGGTCTTGTTTCTTGTTTGATGCCGAAGCCGGCCGTTTACTTGTCAAATGGCGAGAAACTTGATCAGTACAGCGAGTTTGTTTCACTGTAAAGAGAAACGAAACACTCCGCCGTTGCGTTTATTTCCCCTCGAGAAAAAAAAATAACAAGAGAATGAAATCGAAATACTCCGTACGTAGGTTGTACAATAAAACTCTCACTCTATTTTTGAAAAAAAAAAAAAAAGATGGAGAAAAAATTTCGCCTGAAACAACATATCTGTCTTGAAATCAACGTGAAATTGGTGCATGAAACATAACACCGCGTATTTCCTTTCACTTTGGAAATCTCTCTGTCTCGTTTAATATTATTTTGCAAAGACTTTGCGTGCTACTTTCTACTGACACGCGAACTTCTCGTGGTGCTTCTATGTTCTTTTTAATTATGTTTGTTTCATATAGCAGATATTCAGCCGTATAGAAAAATATCTCACTTTGACTAGATATCACATATCTATAATTCAGATATAGTAAATTGTAATGTATATTTTTCATTGATAATTTAATGTGTAGTAAAAACGCCATGTACATATGTGTTCGTAATGTTGACTATGTGCGAAGTAAAAAAAAAGAATGCTCCGTTTACTTTTTTAATGTTAGTTATCTCAAACCCGTAGACAAATTATACAGATAGATTAAATTACAAATCTTTAAATTTCAGTTCTTATGACGAATTTTAAAAGCAGCCTTTTAAAAGAATGCTTAGCAACATTTGATATTATTGCTGACGTGGTATATAATAAACTTTTTGTTAATAGCTTAAAAACATCATTTTTTTATAACTCACTTTAGCCTTTATTCCGGCGGGAAACAGGATATGTACAAGATGACGCATTCTTAAATTTCATCCCTGCATCCTGTGGCAATTAATATATTAATATGAAATAGAATTTCAGTGGTCACGGTCGAAACCTCTCAACTTTCTCGTTTAGTTACATTAAATAACACCTGTTATGCCTATTTTTGTCTTTGGTATTTTTACAAGTCTACAATGTTCATAAAAATACATGTACATGTATGTATATTCAGTATTGATTGATAATGACTTTATGATTGTATTTTTAATTTATATTGTTGAAATGCGAATCATAAAATGATTAAGATATACTAGGTATGTGTATGCATTACGCCTACGGTACCGCACGTCTTTCCCCATCTTCGCTAGCCAAGGGTTTCCGATCCACTCTGCTCCTCTGATTGGATCGGAAACCCTTGGCTAGCGAAGATGGTCTTTCCCAAAAGCATCACCCCTTTGAGCACACCTAAAATGATGCCCTCCTCAAGGCGCGAATGACCATAAATAAAATGTGGTAATTATTAAAAAGGGCTCACTACTTGAAATAGTTTCTCAAAGCAGCAAAAATTACTTGATTATGAAAGATAGCATGATGCGTAAGAAGTATATAAATCAAATAGGCGAGAAAAAAAACTTGGATAAAAATTTATAAAATGAAGATTTTCAAAAATTGATTCAGTTAATATGAACAAAAGCTGTAGTCGGAATCAAACTCGTGTACTGCGCTTCACAAGGCAAGCCCGATACTTTAACCATTTAGCTATGGCGATATTCAACTAAACTGATTGATACAATTTAACAAGACATAAAGATTGCCATTTTTGACGTAGTGTCTTATAGAAAGTATAAGTATTGATGTAGTGAGCTATATGTACCTTTAAAAGTGTTTATGGTCTGTACTGGTTGTATAAGTCTTGATTTAGTGAGCTACCTTAAGTGTTTATGGTCTGTAATGGTTTTCGCTTTCGTCTTTAAGGTCGAAGCAACAGTGAGACCAATCTTGCTGCGCAACATCGCAACCTTGTCACGGCTTTGACCAAGAAGCACGGACTCACTGGTATGGCTAATTGCATGATTCAGCTGTTGATCTGAATTACTTTGAACCGCCCCTTCGAAACCTTTCTTAAATTTGCGCAAGTTTATCATTGTCAGTTCATATTACACAGTAATTCCTAGTTAACTAATTTACTTCCGAGTTTACGTATAAAAAGTAGATTTATTTGCTTAGTAGTAAAGATGCTATTCTCAAAGAGAAGCAAAACTTTGATGTTTCAAAGTTGGCGTTTTAATAATTTCCGAGTAGAAATATCCCATTCTTTTTTTCATATTTTCTACTTTAAATTCCATACATTTGTCAAAATTAAAGATAAGAAATAGGGGTTTATCAAGCAAATTTTTAGATAATTTGATAGTTAACTAGACATCAATATAGCTTATACATAAAGAAAAATCGAAACAAAAAAAAAATACATTGTATGAACTGTAAAAATAGAATTTTTTTAAAAACAAAAGAGGATAAACAAAGCTCACTTCCCTTATAGAAAATGAACAATATGCAGTTCCTATGACGACATTGTGGTTTTGCCCCTCTAGAAAAATATTTAAGCCAGCTAGAGCAAATCTTTTCCTTCTTGTCTGTACCACAGGGGAGAGGAGCAGGTGTAGTGAACTTAGAAATGCTTCCATTCTCTTTCCAAAATCTAATTTGCAATTTGATCTTTCTTATGACATAAGTAGAGCACATGCAATATTTCTAAAGAAGCGGGGCTCACCAAAGGGAGGACGTTTATTACTGAAACAATCGTCTGCTATTAATTCGCGTATTCTGCTGGCAATAAACGAAAGGTTTTTGTACGCGTGGCTCAGACACAAGACGAATTTTGGAATGGTCATTGCTGGTTTATTATAGCATGTTCCAAAAATATTAACACTTTGGAAAAGTTTTATGATAAAACATGAAACCGATTGCAAAGTGCATGTTGTGATAAAGACTTTCGATAATGCAAGACTTGAAGCAAACCTTTTAACGGGAAATTGAAATGGATTTTTTTTATTGTTTACGCATATATGTATATATAAAATACAATAAGAAATAATTTATATTGTCTTAAAAGATATTACAAATGCAGTATGCTATCCTTCTTTCATTTCTTTCTTGGACTACAATTTATCTAGAAGGCATTGACAGAATTCCATTTTGGTAACATCTTAATAACGTGAAAGTCGATCTCTCGTGGGATGCACAAGAAAGCCTATCCCTACCATCTCGCTCGTCAGCTAGGTCTAGCTTTTTATGCACGAAATTTGAATTTACAATGCGTCTTAATTACACAGCAACATGAAAATGGAGTAAATCGAGACGGACGTCCATCTAAGATGGCGTGTGTATTCTGTAAGACTTTGTTTGTACATAGATATCTTATAACGAAAACCAAAACCCCTTAAGAAGGCTTTGGATATTTTTCAATCCAAGACTTGGGCAGAAAATCATCTTAGTTAATAATCAATGGCTATCTTATTTCGCGACCTGAACCGGTGTTAAAGCCATGTCTCAGATTCGACGCTTTGAATCAATCGGGATCAAAATTCCCTATCCTGTTTGTTAATTGTAATCCGAGCCGAGCGCGCTTTGAAATTTGAAAGCGGTAAGAAATACATGTCTTTTATTCTGAGTCATCTGCCAATGGAGACTTTATTTGTTCGCCGTTATAAGACCGAACATTAGTATGTATTCTGACTCAGGTTCCAACATTCTCACAAATATTCCGTTAATCACCGAGTAATTCTATATTAGACATTTTTTTCCCCATTTGCCCTTATTTGCGGAATATGTGTGTGGGGTTTTTTTCTTAAAGATACCCGAGTATTAATTTGCAAACATGCCAGGAATATTTCATGTTCTTTTGAAATCTGATGCTTAGGAAAATAAATATAGTATTGACTAAGAAGACTGTGATTTTGTGTTTTCCGCAGGTGCCCCAGAAGGAACCATTCCATCTGGCTCCATTGTCTGTGCCTGGTGTCAGAAGTTAGGCGTCAAACTGTTTACCCTGAAAACCAGCACCTCTACTAAGGCTTTCTGCAGTGAACTGTGCTTTGATCAGTGTCGAAGAGCATCTTTCAAAAAGAACAAGATCTGTGACTGGTGTAAACATGTACGTCATACTGTGAATTACGTAGACTTCCAGGACGGCGAGACGCAGCTACAGTTCTGCAGTTCAAAGTGTTTAAATCAGTATAAGATGAATATATTTTGTAAAGAGACACAGGAACATTTACAGCAGATTTCCCCGACGACGGAGACCAAATCCGACACCGAGGGCTCGTCCGACCAGCAGATTCTCATAACCCCTGATCTCTGGCTCAGCAACGCAAAGCATAAAAACGCGAAACTCAGAAGAAAGGAAGTGGGAGAAACCGACAGGGAGCTGGAAAACGCTGAGAAAATGGAGTCAAAGTCTGAACACAGCAGACGACACTCGCCGACGTCTGCTTCCTCAAGTTCCGATAAACTTCCTGTAACGAATAGGAGTATTTTGGAGAGAATGCACGGTCGTGATAAAAGCAAACGAAGTTCACTGAGAGAAAGTTTGCATGAACGATCAGTCCCAAGGTCCAAATCTCCAGATAGTGCACAACCTGCCCAGAACCTTGGAATTCCGTTTGTTCCTCCTCACATGTGGGGTGCCCCATCCTTTGGGATGGGTATTCCCCCTATGGGAGCCGTTCCGCCCTGGTTTTACCCAGGGTTCATGCCCCCTGGTTTCATGCCACCAAACATGCCAATGGAAGGATTGTCTGGAATTTTGCCTTCGCGAACGGAGACGCCATCAGCAACAAACAACAAGCGTTTCGCACTTTCACCGAATTATGATAGCGAGTCATCAAAAAATGCCAACGAAGAGCGAGGGCATGGTCGAGCATCTTCTCGACCGATGTCGTCTGCTCGAAGTAACACACCTCGGTCGAGTACACCTCGAAACACCTCATTTTCAACTCCGACACCCCAAACAGGGGCAACTCTTCCGAACGGTTTTGGAATGTTTGGACAAAATGGAATGAATCTCTCGTCATATGGAGGATTTCCCCCTCTGACAATGATACTACCGGTTCCAGTTCCGCTACCACTTCCGGTCCCCATACCACTTCCGTTACCGATAACCATGGAACAAATTATGGAGGTTTATAATAAGAAAAAGGCAGAATCTTCTCCAAATATCAAAACAGAACCGGGCGTTGAATCTGAAAGAAAAGACTTTTCACGGTTTAAAGGGGACATGAACGAAAATGAAACGTTAACAAGAGACATGCTTTCTTGTGCATCTTGTAGTTCGGACAGAAGCGAGAGTGTAAATTCGTGTGTATCTCCCATGTCTGATTTGCGTTATTCATCACATTCAGATCTCCTGAAACGTTCATATTCCCCTAACATGGAAGGATCGCTTGATCTCTCAAAACGAGCGCGCCTAGATGACTCTTTCTCGGACCATTCTTGCGATGGTGCCATTGATTTGTCAAATACCTCTCACAGCAGACACAGAGTATACAAGGGGAAAGAAAACAAAGACCGTGTAGAAATCGAGAGTTTGGCGCCGCAGAGATCGGAAACTCCTGTTGCAAATGGAGATTCCGGATTGAAGATACCTAAAATTCATATTATTAGTCCCCGTCACGAGCCCCCGTTATCCCAACAATTACCTCTACCCCCTGTGGACCCTAAATACGCCAGCAGAAGAGGGCTCATTTTGGACGCACCGTGTGTACCTAAAAAACCGAGGAGTCCATCTCCAGATCGTCGGTCGTACGCCCGATCAGTTCCGAAGGACGTTATGGAGGCTGCGAGAAGAAGATGCATGAGAGCCAGAATTAAAACAAAATAACCATTTTTTTTAAAGAAAAAAATATATTTATTTTCAATGCAAAGTCAGTGTTCGCTCTCTATGTTTGACTCTTCAGCGTTTGTTGCGTTGGAAGATTATTAATTTACACTAATTTGCAATGAGCCAAATGTGTTTGTTCTTAACTTGATTTTAAATGTGCAATTGATGGCAAGAGTGTGCAATATATTGTCAACGCGGCCAGAGGATTCGAATTCGTCAATGTTTATTCTGCTGCAGGATTGTTGATATTGCTTATAATGCTGCATAAAGTTGCTTGTTTATGTACACATACAATGGTTTTGTTTTTTTTAAATAAATGAATATAGTTATTTTGAGAAAATGAGTATTTGTTCTGCGATGATAAAACCCAAAATTTTAAAGAGCATTGTATTTTGTTGCGACTGATTACCGTTACTGGTATGAAAATCAACACCGGTGGCGGAGGAACAAGGGAAAATTGCATTATGTAGAAGGTACAGGTTCTTTGAACATGCTTGGAGTGGGAAGGAAGCGTTTGGGTCCGCTTTCGAACAGATATTGAGTGTATATTATATACATGTATAGGTGTTCAATGTCAGACATCCTGGGCTGCGTTATTACATAGGAGCTTACGACAAAGTCATAAATATTTTTAACTCGCGGAATGCTCTTTGATGAAGAAAATGTATACAAATCCTTTACCATAGACCTTTTTGATTTCTGTAACTATAGTTTACATGCCATTTAATTGAAATTTTGATTTGTTTCTGATTTTTAACCATTCATTAATTTGATCGTAAGTCGTCAGTTCTTTTGTAAAATGAAGCTCTTAAAATATAACATTTTTTAAGTTAAAATATACAGAAGCCAGATAAGTGATTATTCAAAATATAAATACATTTTCTCTCAATAATTTAGATTAATTTGTAGCTCCCCACCCCACTCCATCACCCTGTATCGGAACTTTACAACAAGGGGCGATACACATTTCACATTTTTTAAAGAAATATTTGACAACATATTCATACTCCCAGTTTGCCTGCAACATATATATATTGTCCATGTCAGAGCACAAAGAAGAGGATTTTAAACATAAGTTTTCACTATATATGATCAATAGTTCCCGCCCAAACACCAAACCCATGGCCAGTGGCTATTAATTTTACAATTTTGGTATAGATACGTCAAAGCTCATTCTAACATTGCCTTCAGTTTTCCTAGGAAATGTCTAAAAGTAGATAATAAAGAATATCTTTTAATGTAGTCTTCACTACATGATTAAAATGGACCCGCCCAGGCACCAGAAGGGTCATAAATTTCACAACGTTGATAGATGTCTTCGAGCTCAATCTTATACGATAATTGTATTAAATTAGCATTTTAAAATGCCCAATGTAGAATTTAAGGAAAGATTTTACACAATTTATGCAAATTCATTTTTATGGCCAGTAGAATCCTATCTTTACACCCGAATCCTTTAACCTCGGACCACGAATTTCACAATTTCATTTGAAACTTCTTTACTTATCATAGCCATGTATTAAGAGTTAATTACAAGTACTTAGTACTTTGCTAGATGATTTAAATCAATTTTAACAAATTATTTCCCGGGGAGTGGGGATCGCAATTTACGTTCCCCACCTCATTTCCTCTATTGTAGCAACACACCAAATTAATATGCTCGACTTGCCTAATAGTATATGTAGAGAAGCTGAAAATGTTCGAAAGTTAACGGAACGCTCGACGAACGACTAACGACGGACGAAAATGGAAAATAATACCGGGATGTGACCAAGGTGAATAGGTGACCTTAAAAGTGCAGAATTCTAAATAAGCTAGGACAATTAATGATAGAAAAATATATATCTATTTACTATTTAAAATGTTCTTAACATGTATCATAAACCTTTCACTCAAAGAGGGATAACTCTCACTGGTGTCAAAATTCCAACCAGCTAAAATTTCTTGAACATTCATGTATGATAATTATGTCTCACTCCCACTCTATTTCTCCTCATTCTCTCATCACTTTTTATCCCCTCTCTCTCTCCCAAACTCTTTCTCCCCACTCTTCTCTCTCTCTCTCTGCTTCTTTCTTATTGGTGCCAAATTTCCAACGTGCTAAAATTTCTTGATAACCATTTATGATCATGACTTTCTCTCCCCACTTTCTATCTCTTCTCATTCCCTCTATTAATCCTTTCTCTCTCTCTCTCTCCATTCAGTCTCCTCTCTCTCCCAATTCTTCCCTCCCAACTATTTCACCCCACTCTCTCCCTACTCTGTCATCCCTCTCTCTCCCTACTGACACCCCTCTCTCTCTCCCCACTCTGACCACTATCTCTCTCCTCGCCCCTACTTCCTCACTATATGACACCTCTCTCATACCCCTGTCTCTCACCCTACTCTGTCATCCCTCTCTCATTCTCCCATCTCTGTAATCCCCCTCTCTCTCTCCCAACTCTGACACCTATTTCTCTCCTCGCCCCTACTTCCTCACTATCTGACCCCTCTCTCATACCCCTGTCTCTCACACCACTCTCTTAGACCCCCCCTCTCTCTCCCAACTCTCACACCTCTTTCTTCTCGCACCCTTCTCTCACTCCCCTCTATCTCTTACCACTCTCACCCCACTTACACCCCCTCTCTCCTCACTCTCTTACACCCCCTCTCTCTCTTTTCTTTCTCCCCACTCTCAGACCCCATATCTCTCTCTCAACCCTCTCTCCCCACTCTCTCTCTCCCCACTCTTTCACACCTCTCTCTGACCCCACTCTCTCAGACCTATTTCTCTCACCACTCTCTCTCCCTCCTTTCTCAAACCCCTCCCTACTCCACAACAGCCCTCCCTTCTCTCTTCCCACTCTTCTCTTTCTAACTACTTTCACAAAACCCTCTTTCTACTCTTCCTCTCTCTCTCCCCCCTCTCTCTCCCTCCCCTCTCACACCCCATTCTTTACCTCCCCTCTCACACCCGGCTCTCTCTCTTTTCCCCTCTCTAGCCCACTCTCTCTCCCTCCCCTCTTACACCCCACTCTCTCTCTCCCTCCCCTCTTACACCCTCTCTCTCCCTCCCCTTTCACACCCACTATCTCTCCTCTCACACCCCCACTCTCTCTCTCTCCCTCCCTTCTCACTCCCACTCTCTCCCCTCTCACACCTGCTCTCTCTCTCCGTCTCACCCACTTTCTCTCTCCCACCTCTTGCACCCACTCTCTCTCCTCTCACACCCACTCTCTCTCCCCTCTCACACCCCACTCTTTCCCTACCCACTTTCAAATCCCTCTCTCTCACACCCCACTCTCTCTTTTTTCCCCCTCACTCTCTCTCCCTCCCCTCTCACACCCCACTTCCTCTCTGTTCCCACATCCCACTCTCACACCCCTCTCTTTCCTCTCTAACACCCACTTTCTCTCTCTCCCCACTCTCTCCCTCCCTTGTCACACCCCACTCTCTCTTTCCCCTCTTACATCCACTTTCCCTCCCCCCTCTTACACCCACTCTCTCTCACACCCCACTCTCTCTCTCCCCTCTCACACCCACTCCCTCTCCAAAATTTCTATCCCTCCCTTCTCACACCCCTCCCACACCCCACTCTCTCTCTCCACTCTCACACCCACTCTATCTCTCTCCCCACATGTCTCTCTCCCCACATGTCTCTCTCTCCCCACTCTCACACCCATCTCTCTCCCTACCCTCTTACAACCCACTCTCTCTCTTCCCTCTTATACCCACTCCCTCTCCCAACTTTCTATCCTTCCCTTCTCACACCCCTTTCTCCCACACCCCACTCGCATTCCACTCTCTTCCCTCTCACACCCCACTCTCTTTCTCCCTCCCTCCTCACCCCACTCTCTTTCCCCTCTCACATCCAACCCCTCTCTCCCCACTCTCACACTCCAGTCTCCCTCCCCTCTTACATCCCAATTTTTCTCTCCCCTCTCACACCCACTCTTTCTCTCCTCTCACAACCACTTCCTCTCTCCCCCCACATCCCACTCTCTCTCTCCTCTCACACCCACTCTTCCCTTTCACACCCACTCTCTCTCCCCTCTCACACCCACTCTCTCCTCTCACACCCACTCTTCCCTTTCACACCCACTCTCTCTCTCCCACACTTACTCTCTCTCACCCACTCTCTCTCCCTTTCACACCCCACTCCCTTTCTCCCCTCTCCCTCCCCACTCACACACCTCTCGCTCCCACCTCACACTCACTACCTCTCCCCACTCACACCCTACTCTCTCCCCACCTTCTCCCTCCCCTCTCACACCCACTCTCTACCTCCCCTCTCACACCTTACTTTCTCTTTCCCCTCTTACAACCCACTCTCTCCTTCCCCTCTTACATCCCACTCTCTCCCCACATTCTTTCCCTCCCTTCTCACTCCCCTTTCTCCAACACCCCACTCTATCTCACACTCCACTCTCTCTCTCTCCCAACTCTTCCCCCTCCCCTTTCCCTCTCTATCCCCCTCTATCTCAGCCCTCCCTTTCTCTCTCTCTCCATCCACTTTCACTTGACTATCTCACCCCACATTTTCTCATCCCTCTTATCCCACTTGGGTAAAAGGGAGAGAGTGGGGTGAGAGTGTGGGAGTTGAATGAAAGAGAGATAGAGGGAGAGATGGGGATGAGCGAGTGAGAGAGGGTGGAGAGTGCTTGACTCCCTACTCTCTCCCTCACTCAATATTTCTATCAAAGATAACAACAAAACAACAAAACTTTATTAATATAACTCCAAAGAGATAAACTTCTAATTTGTAAATATATAGTCAATAAAATATGTTCAATTCAGTACTTACTCAGCTATGTTAAGGAAGGTATCAGAATTCTAGCACGTGTGATTTAGGAAAATTTGCATATGCCCCGCCCCTTATTCATGAGATTTTTCGAGATTATTGTATTTCGGTAACTAACAAACATTTACCAAAATGAATATGATTAATTATTGGGTTTGATTGTATCAAGAAAGGTGTACTGAAATAAAAACTTCAACTATTCTTTATATCTTGCGAAATTATGAAATTCCTAAGTCGTCTGATGACGTATCGAGTTTGACTACGTCACATCGGCGCTTGCAGCTGTGCTCAGAATAAACATGTGGACTTCAGTGATATATCTGGGAATTTAACTCATTTACAACCAGCCTAGACGGAAATCGGTAGAGGATTCAACTGAACAAGGTAGGATTTATCTGTACTTTCCCTATATATTGGTTTATATTGTCTAGTACTGTAGGATGAAACAGAAACGAAGGGAAATTTCTCGGCTTCGATTTTGTTTATTTGTTTACATTTGTTTTTCATGGAATATTGTGTTTAAACATTATTTTGGTGACTCGATTAAGCAAAGCAAATGTTCTGCGATTCGCTAATTTTGATCATAAAGAGTATTGAGGCTCATTGTAGCTTTTTACTGGTCTCTTATATCGCGATAATATTAGCTCGCATTTCCTCCGTGTTCAAAGAAAATGTAAACAATGGAAAGTCCAAACACTGGGTTAGCACTACAAAGATTTCTGTGAGAATCTGAATGGAATATAAACAAAATTGTATTGTTGTTAATGTAAATCGAAATGTGTTAATTTCATTTAGCCTTTTTTTTTTTAGGAAGATTACATGTTTGAATAAACAAAATTTCAGTGTTAAACTGAATTTCCACACATTGTGAAGAATAAACATTTGATTATTACTGTTATAATATTGATGAAATTATAACTGCCATTAGTATGCATATTAATAAAGTAATTTTCCATTTTCATGTTATCTTCAGCACAATAGTTTGCTAATTATAACACATTATTCAATTTCAGGATTATTAAAGCAGTGAATGGTCCACTGGAGACACTTTGTTGGGGTGTTGATAAAAAAGTAGGTACTCTATAAATATTTCTTTTACCCATTAACTTCATGTGTATTTGGTCTGGGTTTTTTTTTAAAATCATATTACTACATTGTAACCTATCATAATATTTTTCATTGATATCTATTGAAATTAAATTTGAAATTGATAAAATAATATTCATCATTTTAGGCATTGGTTTTCTATCAACTGCCCTGCCTCCTTACAATGTACATCAAAAAGACAAGAGGAGAAGTACATTTAGTGTGCAAGAATATGGTCAATTGACATAGATTCCACATCATGACTGAATAATACTGAAAATCAGAAAACACTAGTCTTGTTGAACAGTTTGTCACAGAAAAGCAATCTCTATAGTACATTGTATTTGCCAAGTTGATTATTATAATAAATTCCAGATAAAGATTGAATTTTGTTGCTTTCTTTAATTATTACAAAAAATATTAATTATAATTACAAGTAACCCTGATCATATATTAAAGGTATTTCTTATTTATTTACCGGCAGAATAACATAAACCATTATAAAACATAAATGTGTAAATTAAAAACTTACACTTAACCCCCCCCCCCCCACACCTTTATATCAATAGTTATATGGTAAGGGCAACAGATGAATTAATTTTTCCAATTTCAACAATTTGGTAATGATGACTGGTGTGAACAGAGACAACAATCTAACATTATTTTAATGAAATTCACAGCGTTTAATTATTTTATGAATGAAAATTAAAATCATAATCTTAGTCAGTGTTGCGTTTGAATTTCACGCAAATGACGCCGAAAGTGAAATGGGTCAGATAAAATGCAGTAGTGCAAGGGCATACACTTTATCAAATATATTGAAATTTTATATGTGTTACCATCATATCCCAATTATATCAAAAAGTGCTGGGAGCTGTATGAAATCGCTACGCATTACACATAAATAATCATTAATTGTGGGAACTCCCTGCAAATTTCTGTTCATACACTGTTTATGTTGAATTTAATAATTGTTCTTACTTGAATATTTCAAGCTCCCAGCACTTTTCGGAATTTTAGATGTTCATTTTACAAGTTAGAAACAGAAATAATTATATTTGGTAATGTTAAGCCCTTGCACTATGCATTTTTTCGTATTATTCCTGGTTCATCTTTTTTTAGCAGTATCACGTGACAGGGTATTCCCAAGAGACTCAAAAATTGCTCATGCGATAGCGAATTATCTAATTTGTATATTGATAACAAATCACTTTGTGTAACAATTTTTTGGAATATAATATCAAGATTATTCAAAGGCTATTATATTTTATGTGATAAATACCGCTATTATTTTATGGACGCCCTTAACATAGCTGAGTAATTTATTTTCTAAGCTCCATTGTGAATCCTTCAATATAAGAGAGACTGCCTATTTGCACAAATTGACCATGAAAAGGACCATTCAAGTTAACAAGTTGTGTGAATTTATAATCTTCTTTGACGGGTGTATATTTTTTTCCAGTATTCAATCGCCAGCAATTAAGATGTCTCTTAATATCTTCATAACTCCAATACTAGCAGATGTATTTCGAGTTTCATGATTTAATTTCCTAATGACGAATCCTTTGTACTGGTTATTCTTGATGCCTTGCCATTATAGGTTCTGTTGTCCAGTTCTTGTTGGTAGCTAAAATTGTAAATAAATGCCATTGAACATAAATAATTAAATATCTAGGTTCTTTTGTTAATTACTAATAAACCAAATTCATTGCCCACTGTTAGCAAGCGCATTTGGCTGTTACTGAATATGACTGAAAGGAAAACCAAAATGATATTAACCTTTCATTTAACTTACAATTTAATTTTTATATTGATTGAATTGAAATATAAAAGATCATGTTTCTAATATTTCTGTAAGGCACTGACTATGGTCTTGCCTTATTGTATTATTTTTAATTGCTTATCATGGAAAAAAATTAATACCTTATTAAACAAAAATTATGTAATACAGAATAAATTCATTTACCATACAATTGCATCTCCATGGGTCTGTAAAATATATTGTATATTCAAAAAAACTGGTCCCCATGAATTTAATGTCATTGAGAATTAAGAAGAGGTCTGTATATCAAATATTTTGGACACAATTAAAACTGAAATATTTTCAATTCTTCTTTTATTACTAAAAATAGTTAATGGCTTTAAAATCATACCTAAAACTTTAAGGTAGATTTGATAGGTAATTAATTCATCCAGCCTTCTTGAGTGATTTTTTTTCAGGGTTGAAACCAATGAAAACATCTAACATTTTCGATCATTTGAAAGAAAAACATGGCAAATACAACTTGACTCGTGTCATGTAACCAAAGATACATATTCTGTGCAAGTTTGTTTATGCTTGGAAATGAATCCCACTCTTGAAAATGTTAGTTGAAAATTCAACATCTGAACGCTGGTTTACTTTAGGAGACGTACATGCTTCAATCATACAACTATGGTCTGTATAAGGTATTACACGTACCTACTGTAAAAGTGGCTATTTACGTGTGGGGGAAATCTGCAGTAACACTAGTTACGTGGTAAGCTTAAAACTATGTGAAATACACCTGCACATATGGTAGAGAAAATCAAAACTTTAGTGTGGAAAATTAGGCATCTGCGTATTTAATACCAAGTGTATTGTTTTACTATAAAAAATAAGGTTAACCATGACCAGCGTAAATAATCACTTTTACAGTATATTCAGGTATGTAACATTCTTTTTGAAAGGAGTGGATCCACATTTTGCAGTTTTAAAGAAGAGAACAAGTTCTGTATAGGATCCTGCTGTCCAACAATGTATTAAAAAAAAAAAGAATTTTTACAAGTTAATATGAAGAATACTAGAAATTTAGCAAGGGCAGCATTAGCAGATGTTTCGTTAAATGCCCTTGGATTTGCAAAGGGGAGGGGGGGGTAGCTAGAATTATAACATGGAATGAAAATGTGGAGTTTTTTTCATTCAAAAGAAATAGTGAAATACATGAATATGTGTATAAATTCAACAGATGAAATCAATCTCCGCACAAGACATTTTTTTTTCTAAAACACTTTCTGAAGTGCTGTAGTCACACCAAAGAAAATTAATAGTTTGGATCACGTTTTTTTGGCTTTGAAATTCTGTCTTAAACTGTGACGAAAAGAGAAAAAGAAGAAAATATCCCAAATATGCACAAAAATTACTATTTTAACCATATGGAAAAAATATTTCGGGGAGGAGGAATAAAGACCATCCAACCCAGGAGAGCAACACTCTACTTTCAAGTCTAATGGAAAATTCTTTTGGAGAGAAAAGGTGGTAGAAAGCTAGAGCATGGTTTTAGCGATATTTTAATTCTTTTTCAAATTCTGTTCATCTAACTTGATCAACCTGTGCGTGAACAGATAAAAGTCTAGATTCGCGGGTGGGGTGGGGGTGAATTAAACTAGAGTCATGTATAGAAAACAAAAGAGATTGATTTCTGGTCGTACAATAGATGCAAACATTTAACATACAAAGATGGTAAGTTGACTCAATGCTATAATTGTTGCTATTTTAATAAAATATAAGAATGTGATGCGATGAATAATTCTTTTTTCTACAATGTTTTTGTACAATGATATGACAATATCGTATTTACCTGCAGAAATTTGTGGTTTATTTCATTCTTATCTTCATTGTCAATGTTCAACATTGGTTCGCAATATTTACAACTTATGCAGGCAAACTTGGTCTTTGATTTATTAAGCTAAAAATGGAGGTTAATGAATCAGATGTTGTTAGGGATCCTAACAGTTACTAGTAATGATAATGAACATTATCTAAAATCGTTGTGTCAATGGAAAGTATCAATTCCATAAGGGGAATGATGTAAATTTAAATGTAGTATCTAAATTCAGATCGAGTTATCGCTATTTGATATATGAGCTCTCCTGTAAAGAAGCTAATAAAATTGATTTGTTAACCCACAATAGTTTTATAAATTTAGGACTATACTGTATCCCTCATGATATCAAACAGCCTGTCCTGCTGACTCATTCTTAAATTGTAGTCATCAAAGATATACATGTATTACAGGTATTGTGAGAAACCCTAAATCAAATTTCCCACCATTAAAGTAATGAATATGTATGATTTTATGGTCTTGATGTAACTTCCTGTTCCATTTTCCCCCAGGGCAGGTAAGACCAAAACAAGTGTGGTTAAGTTTGTTATAAAGTTCCAAAAGTTGCTATATTTCCACTTAAACAGCACATCCAGTAAATAACATATCAAGGTTTTACCAAAAATCAAATGATTATAGGATGGAAGGGCCCGTAAGAGCAGATATGATCAAAATAAGGCATAATGAATATTTTACAGATGAAAATCTATACCTATTGAACTTGAAAATTGTAATTCAAGAAGGTGGTTTGTATTTAAAAGTCAATTTTTAAATTCTTGTCTATAAAGAGATGTTCATGTCTAATCAAATTCCTGGCCAGTATTTTAAATTCAAAAGAAATCTTGAAGGTTTAAATAAATTATTCTTAAAGCTGAACACCACTTGTAAATAGGCACTGTCCGCCATATTTCTCTTTCACCACTGCTGTCCCTATAACCCCTATATGTGTTACTCGGTCGTGATGAAATTATCAAATTTTACACACTTTTTTCAAACAAGGAGAATACTAACATCAAATAAATTGGTAAATGCATTATTTACAAACAGAATATGCATATATAATAAGAAATAAATGCATGAAATCCAAAGACCACAAAAGGAATACTACACATCGGGCACAAGTTTCAGGTGTGCAATCAGGTGTAGCGAAATCAAAGGGTTTATAATAATACCAGGTACCTGTGTGACAGTGCCTATTTATGAGCGGTGTTCAGCTTTAAACTGGTTGTTTAGATATTTTTTCTTTGTAAATTGTTCAGAACATTAATTTAATTGTTACTTTGACGCATATTGGCTGGGAATCTGTCAGAAAAATGTGATCATTATGCAATTGGCTTCACCTTCCAAACAGTCCCACTATAAACATATTAGTTTTCCAATAAGCTGACTTAACAAAATTATTCCATTGCAAGGATGATCACCATAATAAATATTTTAAAATTTTGTTGCAAATTATAAAATAATAGCAAGCGCTAAATGAAACAAGCTCTAAGGACGAGTGCGCTGGAAAAGGAACAAACTATTTTTTTTGACTGCATCCCAAAATTCCTTTGAGCTCTAATTGTGCAATGCCAAAAATGGCTGACCTTTCACTTGTGATTTACTCTACAGTGACATAAATTGTTGACTTGTTTATTAATATCGCACAAACTTTGCTGACCAGGCAGTAGCTGCAAGCAATATTCAAACCTTATATACATTGTACTGTAGATTCCTTATTAAACATTGTTAAACGTGAGGAATCAATAGTTGCTTCAAATCGTGAGAAGCAGCCCTCGCAGATTTTAAATTTCATACAGTTTTGAATAATAGGAAATTATAACCAAAAAATGATGCTAGCGATTTTATATTCTTGTGATTTGATACAAATAGCGGAATCGCAGAATTAAGTACTCACATAAAATAAGAAATTTACAGTATTTGATGCTATGATGTCAGACAATCAAATTGTTCTAAAAAGAATTCAGATAAAAGCAGCCTATTTTAATTTCATTCTAGCACCAGGATGGAGACCTGTCGTCTTTCTGCCCTTTTGTACGATACGATGCTGAAAATAGCAGGATCAGAAGAAAAAGTATTTATGAAACGATCTGCAATGGATGTCTGTGATTATCTTTTCAATCAGATGACTCCTTTTTATATACAAAAAAGAACAGTAGGCAGCTACAAAGAAGGTTTACCATTATATAGTTCAGATATGGATACTTTTTACTTTTTTACCCACCACGTTATCTGGGACTTAACAGATGCTTCGAGTTATAACGAAGCAGCTGAAGCAGTGATTCTAATAGAATACCAAGAACACATCCCTGGGACGGTTTATCTGCGTCTGTTACACACGAATCCCTTCAATAAAAAAATGAAGTACTGCATTCAAAAGAAATTTCACACTTACGTCAGCAGCAAGCTGTTCCTTGAAATAGTCCGGAGTACCTACCATGGTCATAATGTGACTATACATGGCCCATGCCACACTAGAAAAATTGCTGACTCTGAATTTGATTCTGTACATGGCTTTGCAAGTAGAAAATGGCCCCCACAAAGCAGTGACTGGATAGCAAGATGTCTGAAATATGGATGGCCTGAGAAACATATTGTTGAGAGCATAACATCCTCTGGATGTGACTTTGTGCCAATCGGAAGTAGACAGTCTTACCAAAACAATGACCCCAATCTTGACTTGGAATGGCGTCTCTCATTTGTTCAAGCAGAGCAGGCCTTAGTGCGTGCTATGAACCATTTCCAATTGCTTTGTTATGCGTTACTAAAATTATTTCTAAAAGAAATACTCAACAAAGATGTTGAGGAAGATGAGAAACTGCTCTGTTCTTATTTCCTAAAAAATGCAATGTTTTGGTGCATTCAAACTGATCCCACATATAAATGGTCCAGAGAAACCTTCTTCCAGAGTTTCTGGAAATGTTTCAAATTGTTGCTGCAGTGGGTGTACACAGGGTATTGTCCAAACTTCTTCATTCCACAGAACAATCTGTTTGTGTGTAAGATTGTAGGAGCTGACCAAGAGAAGCTGTTCACACAAATGTACCACCTCTACTGCTCTGGAGAGAGATGTCTAGCCAAGTCCTCATTTCTTCAGGAAGTCATGAACATGTGTCTTGCCAATCCCCTGGCATGTAAATTTTCAGAATATAATAGTGACATTGCAGTCTACCTTGGAATGATCAGCATCCATGGGCTTCTCAATCAAGGGCTCAGGTATGACTGGAAATCATTATACAAAGTCCGTCGCATGGATTTTTTAGAAATGTCAAACATCGAACAAATTCTGATTACAAGATATGTTATTAATCTTTATCAACAAATAGCATTTATGGAGCAAAGTTATTGTCACTGTGAAACGAAATGCAACAGGAATAGGCAAACTTATGAAAAACATAAAAAGGTTGGCATTAGATTGTTAAAGTTGACTTCAAAGTTTGGCTGTGCATGTGACCCTTTATATTTAGCATTATTTTATTATATTGATGGGAAATTTAGACATTCATTGAACATTTTGGAGGAAACCAAGCCAAAATTGTATAACGATTATTTTTTCTACTGGATTGATTATGGAAATGAACAAGCTTATGCAAGAGAAATGTTAGGCAAACCAATGACTGTTAAAATGAAGACAGCCATGGTGTTTGACATCTTTATACTAATTTCGACAAAATTCTCTGAGTTGGAGATTGAAATGTCTTTGTTAAAGAAGTCCAGGTTCAGAAAATGTTTAATGATCTCTCCCTTTGTGTTTCTGCACTTCCTGACCTTTCTTTGTCATCATCGCCTAGGGAGCCCCCTGGCAGCCCAATCCCTATGGGAGCTACACACTCTGGTCCATGCTAACAATAGTCGCTACATTTTCAGAGACTCCAGAGACATTGCCTGGGATATTCTTGGGATTTGTCACCATCTATCAGGGAATATAGACCAGGCCTTGCTTGCCTACTATACCTCTCTACAGCAACCCAACTTTCATTTTATCACCGAGGCCGTAAAGACAAAAATATTACTGCTTCAGATTGAGCTTCAATCTAAGGGAGCTAGATGGTTGTGGTCATTTTTAGACTATATAAACCGCCTTGAAAAGACGAGCTCTATATAAAGAAATATTTTTATGCTTATATATATTTAGAATTTTTCTTTCATTACTTAACTAACTGATAGTTCATTAGATCACAGTAGATCTGATTGGTACTTTCTTGACCATGCACCTAGCCTCCTTAAGAACAAGTATTGAAATGTGAGGATTGCATGTTCTTACCGTGTGTTACAGTGTAAGTAATGTGTTCCAAAATGAAAACAATGTTATATATGTAAAACTATGTAAAATGTGACAGGTTTCATAACAAGAGGTACAGGGGCCACATTGCTCACCTGAGCAACAATGGCCATTCTAATCCAAAAAGTGTAATACTTCAAATACAAATTTCTTTCAAAATAATAAAAATATGCTTTGTTGAAATATATATATCTTTTTTTTTTTTTTTTACATTTTTTGCACATATTTCATATTGCGGCCTTTTTAAAGATGAAGATCTTAAATGATTTTTCCTAATATATTCCTTTGGCAAATTTTATCCTGCATTGTGGCCTATACCTTATTCCCAGGGTTCATGTGAATTAAGCTTGAATTAACACTATCTAAGAATGCTTCCACATAAGGCCAAATAATTTTTTCAAAGATTTAAAAGATTTCCCCCCATTTATTCTTATGTCAAAATTTGACCTACCCATTGTCTCCCATCTGTACCCCTAGAGATCATGTTTTTAACATATACATAAATTTTACACTGTGTGTGGGTCCTTCTATATAGGATTCAACTTTTCTGGCTGATGGTTTTAGATAAAAAGATTTTCCCTTTATATACCTTGTATATATTCCTAAAAACAATTTTACACCCCCTCTCCTACAAGTTGTCCCCACCATACCCCATGGATCATGATTAGAACAAACTTGAATCTACACTACCTGATGATGCTTTCATAATCATAACTTACCGGTAATTTCAACTTTTCTGGCCAATTTGTTCTTAACTAAAAGATTTTAAAGATTTTCCCCTATATAATCCTATGTAAAAAATTGACCACAGTGGTGGCCCAACCCTTATACTCCTGGGGATCTTCTGTTGAACAGACTTGAATCTAAACTACCTGAGGATGCTTCCACATAAGTTTCAATTTTTCTGGCTAAATAGTTTTTCAAATAGATTTTTTGTAAATTCTTAATAAATTTCAATAATTTCTTATTATTTCCCCGTAAAATAGGACATGGGCCTTCATTTGAAATATTTTGAATCCCCTGGCCCTGGCCAATGAATGCTATGTGCTAAGTTTAGTTGAAATTGGCCCAGTGGTTTTGGAGAAGATGAAAATATGAAAGGGTTACAAAAATTACAACAACAGATGATGGACAATTTTGATCAGAAAGACTCATTTGAGCCTTCAGCTCATGTTAGCTAAAAACAATAGTCACTGGTAAAAACTGTATACTGTGGTTTCATTAATATTCAATGGTATCAATTTTCGTGGTTAAAGTGAAAATCACAGTTTCAAGGATACGTAGATTTGTGGCCAATGACACTATCAATACAAACTGTTAATAGAAATTGCACTTCAATGAACATTTATTTTCATGGATAAACTTAACAACGAAATCCACAAAAATTGGTATTCAACGAATATTGATGAAACCACAGTATCCATTGATTTGTTTAGTTATTTTTTTAATGCTTTGTAAATATCCTAATAAATTATTTTCAAAAATATAAAAACAACTTTTCTGTCAGGGTGTTTTCTACTAACAGTGCTGGTGCCCTAGCTACCTCTATCCACATGTAGGACAGTTAATACATATAGAGTTATTGTCACTTACAAATGTGTGTAATCTAATAACAGTATTATTACTATAATAGTCCTACATCTTCATCCACATGTTGGACAGTTATTACATACAGTACAGGCAATGTGGATCCTTGTATAGAGTTATTAATTTGTCACTTACAGACTTGTGTAATCCACTAACAGTAGTATAGCCCTACCTCTTTATCCAACTGTAGGACAGTTAATTAATGTAACATATAGAGTTATTGTAGCTTATACACAAACATGTGTAATCTACTAACAGTATTATAGTCCTACCTCTTCATCCACATGTAGGACAATTAATACATATAGATTATTGCCACTTACAGACTTGTGTAATTCACTAACAGTAGTTAACAGCCCTACCTCTTTTATATATCCACCTGTAGGACAGGTTTCTTAAGACAGCGCTGAAGGGCCGGTAACATCTCACAGTGGACGTCAGTGATGCTAAACTTTCTGGTCAGGGCTGACATAGAAATCCAATGGCATCTTGACAAATCCAGAATCCTTTAGGAAACAAAATCATCAAACAATTATAATATACTCTTTGTCTTTGATTTCTTCAGCAATGATAGAGATTAACTAAATAGATATGTATTATAATACTAGTTGAGTAACACCTTTAAACAAATAGAAAATATTGCATCATTATTAAACAAGAGTCCCGTTGGCCACATCGCTCACCTGAACAACACGCGGGTATGATAAGGCAACTCTCAGCGATCAATTGTGTAAAAATTCTTCTGATCGATATGACGTCACAATCAGCAGCATGATGTCATATTTTAATCAGAAACACATCAATTTTAACTTTATTTCTGGTTTAAATTATAAAAACTACAGGCGTAAAATGTCACTAGAAACTCTTTTGAATATATTTTTTATTTCTCTGTATTATGTGTAAACACTGATTATGTACAATGTACACTGTACATTGATGACGTCACAGTCATGTTTAATAGAGAAGATCAATGTCTGGAGACAAATCATCGGAATGCAGTGTAAACAATGCCGAAATATTAAGACTTATTTAATACAGATACCCAAGATTAAGATGAATGTCAGTTAGGATATAATCAGGATAATACACGCATGGATATTTTGTTTTATCAGCAATTGTTATAAGGTAAGCAGAAAGACATTTGTATGGCTTGACCGGCCTTTCCTCTGTCAGTGTGTACAAAAAAGACAAAAGTGTAACACTACCCCGAATATTATGAAAGTTGAATTTAATTGTCAAATATCAAAAGCATATGACCTAAAATACTTGAAAATTCCTGCTAGAATCCTGTGCTTCGTTGTTGCAAGTAAAAAATATGTAGTATTAATTTTCAATGAAATTGAAGAACTTGAGGGGGTTTCCAATAAAAAAGGACAATATTTATTTTATACGATTAATAATAGGATTCTAGCAGTAATACTAATAATTAAACATAAACTAATTGCCGATCAAATTATTGTATCATACATACAAATGAACTTTGGGGTAGTGTTACACTTTTTGATTTTTTGTTAAGGTAAAAAAGTGATCTATTTTTAACTGTCACGTGATAACATGGCTCGGCAGCTTCAAAGATCGACTCGATTCCGAAGTAGAAAAATATTATCTTGGTGAACATATTCACTTGATATTAATATTCAGCACAGTTTTCATTAAAATAAACAATTTTTAAAATTGATCATAATATCAACGGTTATTAAACTCGGAGTTGCCTTAACCTCCCCCCGCAGTTCTTACATTTCTTTTAAAAATTTTAAATATGAAACTCTTCTTAAATATTGTAAAATAATAAAAAAATCTCATATATTCATGCATAAAAAAATACAAATTAATAATTCCCTTACCAAAGTCAAATTATTGCTGCAATAATGCGGCAATATTGCGGCAATATTGCAGCAACACATTTTTGTTACCAGAAACCAGATTTTGAGACTAGTGAAATGTTGCCGCTAGCTGCAACAACTTCTGGTAACATTGTGGCAATATTGCTGGAGTGTTGCCGCTAGCGGCAATAACTTCTGGCAACATTCTGGCAATACTATTAGAGTTATTTCTGTAAAAAATTATATTAACATGCACCTAGAATATTGCCACTAGCTGCAACAACTTCTGGTAATATTCTGGCTATACTCAGTATCATACTGCCAGAAATACTTTTCTGGTAACATCTACATGTATTTGATCATTTAAATTATGAACTAATTAATATACAAAATATATATAATTCTGGCAATACTGCTAAGCATCATATTTAATTTCTGTTTTAATTATAACAAGCTGCATTCCAGCTCGAAATAATTTGTGTCAAATCTTCTCTGATCAAAATGCAAACATGCATTAATTAAATCATGTACTTAATTGAAAAAAAAATGCATAAGTAATACAATAAGAAAGTTCATTTTATTTATTCTTACAATAATAACCATTTTAATTTAAGGAGACTGGAGGGGGTTAATTAACAAATTGTCAATTATTTAGATATGATTTAGATTATATTACACCTCAAAATTTGCCAGAAGTTTACCACAAACTTTTCTTTTTTCTCTGATTGATTATACTTACTGAGTTTGCCAAAGCTTTAATATGCAGAATTTAGACTTAAATTTTTTTACACATTCAGCACAAGTCTAAAACTGTCAATTGAATTGCTTTTGTATATTTTTCAAAAAAAAAAAAATAATAGTAAGTCGAAAAAGTTAAATCTAATAAATATTTTATGATTAAAGTCTTATTCTTAGAAAGTCTCAATTAAAAGTTCCAATGATAGGTGTTCAGATTTCCCTTCAATCGCATATAACTGTTACGCATGGTTTCGATGTTTCACTATAATAAAAGACTGTTTGAATCAAATCCCCCCCCCCCAACTCATTGTTTTACGTGAATACCAACCTGTCTGTTATTTTGTAACGGTATTTTCTTTTTTATTAAGTTTAAATATCAGTCTACTTAGATTTGAGTATCTAAACTGTTCGATGCATGTTGAATAAAGAATTTTCGTATGCTGTTTGTTTCCACTTTTACTTTCGTTTCAATGTTAAGTTACGCGCGCGCTGATTGGTCGATCAAATCGCTAGCCGCCAATTTTCACATTCGATGCTGCCATGTTGTCTGCCATCGAGCCATCACTGGAGATGGTGAAATGAATGAAATACGGAAATTATCTGTAAACAAGGTTAGAGAATACACTGTCAATGGAGTGTTTAACTGTGAAAAAACCAACGGCTGAACTGAGGACGAGTCTGAGTGAATGAATCGAGTGTCAACACCCCCTGCACCATCTGCACGAGCACGTTTTTGAAAAAGTAAGTTTAGCAATAAAAATATATTCATTGAATAGCAGTCAAAACATGTTTGTTGTAAGAATATAAACCGAAAGACTGTGATCTACCTTTTTACTAATGGGTATAACACTGTTTTAGACCAATGCGCGGATCCAGAAAATTTTTCCGGGGGGGGGGGGGGGTCCGACGGTTATTTGAGTTTGCCAGGGGAAGGGGGTCTGAGGCATATTTTTGGTAATTTTATAATGTAATTTAAAGAAATTTGAATTTTGCAGGGTGGAGGGGGGAAATTGTAGCTTTAATAATTAAGTTGTTTTTCTTAGAAACTGCTTAAAATATGAAAACAATTGCCAAGGTGCTTATATGAAATTCATTTATCTTCCCAATAGGTCTGCCCTGGGTTACACAGACCTGAAGAAAACCATGAAAAAAGCTGTCACCTCACTCATTAAATGAATGGTGCAACTGGCAACCAAAAAAGAGTGATGACGTAATTTGTTTAAGATTATGGAGAGGAACATATACACAACAGTGCTGAATTCCAATGTGGATATTGTTGTGATATTCTGATAGCTGTTTTTGTGATTGTTTATGTGTGAAATCAGAATGTTCATGAGACTGTCAAAAAAAAGGACATTTGGAATGCCTAGGACGAATGCCTCGATCAATCGTAATACAGCAAGTGGTCGTGCAGGACTTGTTAACTATATGGATTGAGCTTTTCTTACGGTGAACAGTGAACTTTTGTCCATATCTGTCTGTGCGCGTTGTGTCGATCAAACTGCAATACATGTTTATCTGCCGCAACAAATCGTCACTGATCAGCTGAGTACTTATAGTCAAGTTTCATCATGATTTGTTCATCATATTTGTATTTATTGTATTTATAAAATGTGTTAAATTTAAAGATTATTAATTTTAACTGGTGTCCTTTATAAGCATGTTGAAATTCCAGTTTCAGATCTCTAATATTATACAAATATTTTTAATTCAATACTTATTTTGTGCATATTGTGTTGAATATAATAATTTTTTTACTTCTTTAATATTGTGTAATCACAAACTGTCTTTTTCATTTTAAAAAAGTCCAAATTTAATGCAAAATGTTTGTCTTGTAACATTTTTGCATCTGTTAAAAAATAAAACTGTATTAATGGCAATTAAAGAATTTTTTTTTATTTTGGTTGTAGATTAATATACATGATTGCTTTACTGTATACATTTATTATTTATAAATATTGCATATATTTTACCATTGATGCCAGAGCACAGAAATTGCATTGAACCAATATTTCTGCAATTTATTATTTATAAATATTGCATATATTTTACCATTGATGCCAGAGCACAGAAATTGCATTGAACCAATATTTCTGCAATGTCCTTTTTCTTATGCAAATGTATCTCCAGAAAGGTGTTGCAGCAAAATTTTTGCCGTAACACTTTTCTGGCAATATTGCTGCAATCTCAAGTATTGCCAGAAAGGTGTTGTCGCAACAATGTGTTGCGGCAAAACTTTTGTGGCAACATCTTTCTGGCAATATTGCCGCAATCTCATTTGCATACGAAAAACGATACAGCAGCAATATTGCCGCAATGTATTGCCAGAAAGGTGTTGTCGCAACAATATGTTGCAGCAAAATTTTTGCGGCAACATCTTTCTGGCAATATTGCCGCAATCTCATTTGCATACGAAAAACGATACAGCAGCAACATTGCCGCAATGTATTGCCAGAATGTTGCTGCAATATTGCTGCAATAATGCCAGAATGTGTTGCCAGAAGGTCAATATTTTGGTAAGGGTAAGCAAAAACAAGATATATTTTGGACATTATAACCTAAGATCTATGATGCATTATCAACTGAACTTAATTAAATCTTATTATCCTTGGTCTCAACATATCAAATATTATACCAATATTGGAAAATGAATAATGATATAATTTAAGTAAAATGTAAGTTACTTTGACAAACTTTTGAATAAAGATATAATGAGGTTGCAAAATACACCAACTAACAAAGTTTATTGATCATAAACCTAAGTATAACAATATCAGTTACTAGTATATACTGTAGACATACTTTTGTCTGCGTGGTATTAATTTACGCTATGAATGCGGGCACAAATTTTCCGCAGAATTTTTTCCCAGTGTACTTAAGGGGAGACAGGACACGTATCACGTGACTTTCATTGCAATGATACTTTGATATGCTAACTCTATTATGACGTCATAATTGATTTGATTGTATGATGCTATGATGTGATTTATCCATTATGACGTCATACAGGATTTGATAGATCTTTTTCCCGTACTCAACGGCTCTAAAGTAGTCATTTTCACAACATGAGATGGGGAAATTTAAAATTTTAAGTTTAGAAATGTAAATGTATAAAATCATAAGCGGTTAATATAATCAGGTATATAATCTGATAATGATCCGTTCATGTTAATTGATAAATCTAAATAATGCATTACTTTTTTGATAGTTAAAAACAGAAACTGTCACAAAAGGTCATAATTCCAGAATAAGGGGTATGGGTGATTCCTATTGTAGTATCTCTCTTGAATGGCAAGAAAGTGGCCATGAAAATTTTATAAGTAATAAAGCGCATGCTAAGGTTGATATTTGAAATTTTGTTCAAAAATTAATTGACAGATTTTTTTGTGACATCACATTTTGTTCAAATTTAGAATGAAAAACTTCAAAATTTGAAGCGCTGATTTGAGCAATATTTTGATAAAATTATGATATTGCTATGTAAAAAGGCCAATGTTGTAATTGATTTTGAAATTTGTTTTCATTCTTAAAATTAATGAATATAATTTGTAAATAAATTCCATCAAATAAAATAATTATTGCAGAAAATTCAAATTGTTCAAAAAATTCTTAATGACAGACAAGGCGGATAATTTCTATCAAAATATCTCCCTTGCAAGGTAAGAAAGTAGTCATGAAAATAATGCATGTTGTAGTGGACATCTAAATCTAAACGTGCTAAGAAAAGCAAATAAAATTTATTGACAAATAATTTTACACTGCAACGTCCTGTTCCCCCTTAAAGTACATTTTGGAATGAAATTTTGAAATTGCATTACATGAATAAGGATAATCGGAAGTTACTACATTATATAACACTTGCATATACGTGTACCCAATGTATATCATTTTTATCTATGCAAACTGTCAAACAAATTTGTATTGAGAATTCACATAATAAATAATTTAATCTCCTAAAGATTTGAATTTTCTGTAAATTTACTTGCATGAAATTTAAACTTCTCCCAGCTTGAGATAACGGCACGTGTCAGACGACAAATAGCCCCAAGCGGGTCTGTCTTTCAATGACCCAATTAACTACATGCTAAGACCCGTGTTTTTACTGCAATTTTTAGATCCCTTTGTGCTCTGACTTTTAATTGATAAAACTGATCAACTCATAATTTAAACGACATGTGAACCCATAAATTGACAGTTAATAAAGATTAAAATATTTATTTGGCTTTAAAAATACGACATGCATACATGTATAACGTCGTAACATCTTGACGGCTAACTAATGACTACCGACCAGTGCACAACCGATAATTATTGTACACTGTGAACAGTTCTTATAATTTAAGTCCAAAGTTGGACAAATTCTAGGTAATGAAAATCGCTCAGAACTAAATTTAATAATAATTATTCAAATGATTTTTTTTTATTCAAAGAATCCGCGTAAATTTTTACCTGCGGATTAAATTGATATTGTGACTCCGCGGAATTATGACCCCGTGGAAAAAAATACGTCTACAGTATTTGACTTTAGATTATCATTAAAAGTCACTGTGACCTTGATATGAGGATATGAAGATACTAAGTTGCTAACAAAGAAATATCACTAAATGTAGCATTGTATATCTTGAGGAAAAGAATTTTAAACAATTTTCCTTTATTTTTCTATGTTTAACTTTGAACCGGCCCTTTGGGGCTTCAGTATTAGGTTTGGAGTCACTGTATGCATACAGTTTAGAATCTATACCATCTGAGAATGTTTAGATATCACAAATTTGTAGCATTTAAGTTTACAAAGAAAATTTTTTAAATTATTTCCCTAAATATTTCTATATTTAACTTTGAACCAGTGCTAGTTTATGGGTCAGAGTTTTTACAACAGGGAAACTACACTACATGTATTTGAGAATGTTTGCATATTAATATCACAAATTGTGATCCTTACCAATACTGGCACCCTAAAAGGGATTCAAAGTTATATGAAAAATGTTTTAAAATCTTCTCAAGAACAACAATGCTACAATTTGTGATAGTACAATGCAAACATTCTCAGAAAGTGCATAGAAATATAAGGAAAAATGATTTAAAATCTTCTTTTCAAAAACTATATTGCTAAAAAGTGTTATATTACTATGCAAGCATCCCAAGATAGTGTATATTCTAAGTTGCAAAAAATATAAAAGCAGCAACTATGAGGTTTAATGTTGTTTCAAATGAAAATTGTGCTCAAAAGTACACAACAATGGGTTTTTTTTAATCACTTAAAACTGTCCAGCCACAGACTTAATCTGAAGATTTAAAAATCTTAAGAAATATGAAATGAGATGCTGATCATTGGTGTCCACTCTATACAACCATTTGTTGAGAAAATGGTCAAACCTTAATTGCAAATTTAAGTTGTAGCTTTGTCTCAAAATAAAGTACCTTGGTCTTAAAAGTGAGTGTCAGAAACTATCAGTAATTATCAGTACCAAAAACATTAATCAGTAAAATCAGTAAAATTATTAGTAAATATAAGAAATTTTAAGTAAAAAATGGCACTAAAGTACTTTTTAGGCCAGTGCTCAATAGTGTACGTTTCGTCATTGTCTGTTTCAGCACAGCGTGAAAATAATAAGAGATTTATTCATGAAATAGGAAAGGAAGGCAACGTGAACAATTTTTTTTATGAAAACGGTAAAAATTGCATTTATAGTCATGATGTTTCCGTTAATAGATGCGCGGATGTTTATAATAGATGCGCGGATCAAGAAGGGTTGTCCGGGAGGGGGTGGATATCCCACTTCCGGGAAAATTCAAACCTGTTTTATTCACATTGTAAAGTTGCCGGAAATAAGCCTTTGATATCATCGGCAAACAAAATTACCACTGGAAAATATTTATGGTCAGCTCAAAGCTCAAGAGCTGTAGCATTTAAGTAAAATTTAGATGTATTGCTTCCGAATCTGCTTCATAACTTCCAGGATAAATAACAATTCCACGAATATCTTCATTATTTAAAAATAAACGATTTAAAGTGTTTATATAGTTGATGAAGATAATGTTAAACGCAACGAGCATATAAATAGTCCATACGTATTTGAATTTCAACGTACCTTTAGAATTTTACCGAAGACAAATTTCATGGCGGGAACCTGATCTGGTAGACCGTGCAGGATTACGTCTGCTGCCCTCAAAGACTGTTCACAACAATGCGTGGTCCTTGCTCTTTGTCACGTGGGCAGTTAGGTCAACCGTGCAGTGAGCGATCATCATGGACACACTTGTTGGGCAATCAACCATTGACCATGGAATCAATGGACTTTAGACAGAACATGTGTCAAAAATATTAAAATAATGTCATAAACAACACATTATAAATTATAAGGGTTAAATATATACGTGATTTTTTTTTTATCAACTTTATTTTAGAAACAACAAATAATAAGGGTCTTTATTATACTTTCATGTTAAATACTGAAATCTGATTGGTTTAGACGCAGTTGACAATCCTTTATTATACTGAATGTCTTAATTTTAGAGAAAATTTTACTGCTTTTATATAGAAATGACGCGAATTTAACGGCGAACCGTACGCGCATAATTTACGCGCATGTAACAATTCGTTCTGTCGGCCCGTTGCCAAGCGTGTTGCTAACGCTGAGGGTAAGAGAACGGATTGTCAACTGCGTCTAAACCAATCAGATATCAGTATTTAACATGAAAGTATAATAAAAATATTTGGCATAAATTTGAATTTAATGACATAAATAATATTTTAAAATTAATAAAAATCATACACAAAACTTCAGTTCTTTTTATATCAGACGAGCAATTAAAAATGTTGGACAAACTTTTTTTAACGATCACTGATTATGCTTCGGATTATTAGCCAGAAAAAAAGAAGAAGTATTTACACATTTAAAATACAACACACTATCAAGGTTTTAGATATGTTAAATGATTGATTCATTCTATGTATATTTTTAAAATTGCGTTTTTCATAATAATCGTCATATCATTTTTGATAAAAAATATATTTTTTCACCGCTTGTAAATATCACATTCTATACTATATTTGTTAATTTTTCATCATTGTGTATATAAGGTTTTTTTTGGGGGGGGGGGGGGCAAAAACAGGGGGAGTGCTCCGGACTCCCTGCACCCCCCCCCCCCCCCCGGCCGAAGTTCTCCGTGGGATTTACTGAGTTACTTTTCTTTGGCTATTTGTAGTATACATGATAGAACTCTCAATGCAGAAAAAAAAATTCACCAAATATTACGCAAATTTTATTCCGCAATAAGATTTTCAAGCTTGTGAAAGTTGAACTTGGTTTACAAAAAGACCGTTTATGACATGATAAATTTTTACTGTATGCACTTCAAACCAATGAAATGTCATCCGATTTACCGCCTATATTACTGTATGAAATCCACATCAACATGCATTCATATCAGATAAACTTATATTACTTCGTATATAACAGTATATAAAATATGTGATCAAAGGAAACCGGAGTGAGCAATTTGTCATTAAGGTTATCGAAACGACACATAATCTTGCCCTCCGGACGGAAACGGAAGAGGAGGTTTCGGAATGTCTGAAATTCAACTATTTATATGTGTGTATATGCCCATTTCTCTTTGAGTCTAGGAGAAGTCGAAGGAACTTCGTGCAGATTTTTAATTGCCGAAGCGGATGTGGTTGAATATATTAAACGTCTTGAGTTGAAATGGAGCTTTGAATATCAAAGTGTGAAATTGGTTTAACTAAGATAGCGTTCGCTCATCAAGCTTTTCTGAACGATTCGTAAATTTCGCTGATCCTCTTGAGCGCTGACTGATTTTATTCTATTTCTGTGGAGAAAATAATGAAAGAACTTTTTTCTGGTTTTTGTCCTTCTATTTTCATTCTTTGGTCTAAAGATTGGTCGGCATTAGTTCCTGTATAACATACTAATTTTTGCAGCGGTGACGCTTAATTTACGCGAAGAAAGAGAGAAAAAAGAGATATTTATTAATAACTGATTTATTTTGGGAAAGTTGTAAGAAGTATGAAAATACAGTATTTCTGAGCCAAGATACATCATATAGCATGGATATAGAGCAAAGTTTTGAAAAGTGGAAGTGTTCTATTTGCAATTTTTATATTAATTAATGGCAGACACCTCTCTGAGAAATACAGGCTTTTATGGCTTAATTTTATTGAATCGAGGATGAGTAAACACCCGATTTCCGAAGGGAATTATAAAATTATCATTCACCCCATCTCGATGAAAAACAAAAGTCCGGATTCTAGCTTGCGTAGCTATAAGATGAGATGTTTCGGAGCTTAATTCTCAGAGACATGTAGAAATTACAACAAGTCTAAATACCAGAGGAGGAATTAAAACGGGCGATAATGAATTGTAAAAATCAACAGCCATTATCGATCTCCGAGGCTTGCCTGTTTCTCACGAGGATTGTTGCAGTGTTTAAGGGAAATAAAAGGCAC
The DNA here is from genome assembly GCA_020458035.1 of Magallana ariakensis. Classification (NCBI taxonomy): domain Eukaryota; kingdom Metazoa; phylum Mollusca; class Bivalvia; order Ostreida; family Ostreidae; genus Magallana; species Magallana ariakensis. The sequence continues at coordinate 47,320,971 of CM035812.1, read as the reverse complement.
ATAAAAGATAATCTGTCTGCTCCGACCAGACGCCGGTTTATGAAGATGTTCATATCTCTCTCTCTCTCTCTCTCTCTCTCTCTCTCTCTCTCTCTCTCTCCACGAAAAGGTTATCTCCGAAGCATGGTGTACCTCCATTGTCAAGCATCACGATTTCACTATGAATGATAGAAATAGGTAAAACACTTCGCAGGGGGAGGGCTAAAGTTCGTTGTGTTTTTAATTCTAAAAATGAGTTGGATTTTTCTTACTCCTCGTATTCTCCTCTAAGCATTACTGATAATTACAACGAAATATGTATCTTTTGTGGGCGGTCACGGTATTTTAAAATCCTGTTACTGCTTCAGAGACAACATTAACACCAAATCTTCAATAATTTAAATTAAATGTTACACATGCGCAGTGAATTTTGCTCAAATAAACAAGTTAATTCGTTATATTGAAGTTTAATCTTTTCTTTTCTAAATTTTAGATTTAGTATAATATACCCTGCAACGGTGCTTTATAATTTGTGTATAAACAAAACATTCAATTTATAGAGAAACTTAAAATAAACATATATGTTCAAGGAACGATTTGAAGATTAATATGTTTGTCTAGCCAGCAATTTGATTTTAAAAAGCGCTTTGAGTATGTTCTGTTCATTCCCAACAAAAAAATTGATTTCGCTTATTTCATCGAAATCTCTGATCTACTAGAAATAAATCAAACGAAACGAATTCTTTCTTTTGCCTAAACGATTCGATTTTTCTTCGGATAAGATTTATTTCAGCATGATGTTTTTAACTAAATCTCACCCATTTATAATAAAATTTCGTCTTCTCTCTTCCTATCAGTTGCTTTTAACGTTTGGCGATTTTAAGAATGTGGTTTTCTCTTCATGAACCCCCTTTTCCCACGCTTTATCCCCTCTGTTTTTGAAAAAAAAATGCACAATGCTAAAACAGATAATCTTCCACTGTGGTCAACACGTGCGCGTATCTTCCGGTCAGAAAGGTGTGCGCGTGCTTATTTATTTTTATTTGTCTTGGAATTCGTTTTGGTTTCATTAAAACCATTCAAAGATCTAACCTTGTAACGGTGCGCTGCATGGAATTTCTAATTGAAAATTGGCGCGTCCTCCCTTCTTTTTGACTGTATTTCCCGGTGAATGAACGAAATCCAAGAATTAAACATTTACACCAATTCAAGATGTGCTTGATCGAACATTAACTTCTCCCTCTCTTTCTCCCTTCCAATACACTTAAATGGTTGATTCTATTATAAAGAACAAAAAGACGTATAAATATAAACACTATAAATATATATACATGTATAAACCTGGAATTAAGTATTCCAATTTGCGTCATTACAGGACTTAATGAAACTCCAAAAGCAGTTGCTAATTAGTATTTTATATAAAGTAATAATTATATTAATCAAGCTTAATTGCACATCATATATATGAGACACAACCTACCAATGGTGGTCTTCAGTACATTACTATCCGGTTATTTTGCAATAAGCGAGAATAAAAAATATTACATGTGTATACAATTCTCATTTGACCTCAAATGATACAGGACCAGATGTCAAGGCCAGTGAACAACAAGATACTATGAAAAATCTCGGTCATCAAAAAAAAAAAAAAAAAAAAAAATGGAATGAGCGGCAAAATGTCATTTGTCGGGAGTGACGGTCTCCCAATCATCGAATCTGGTGCCAATAGAAGGGTGTAGCGACGCTATTTTGACAACTCGCGTGAAAACTGGATGGTATAGCGTATCAAAATGGGTCACGCTTCATTCAGGTTTTGGACGAGTAATTGTTTTTCGTGTGTAGGTATATTGTGCGTGAATGGATAAAAGTGTATAAAACCAAAAGTCTCTTAGTGACCTTTTGATTAAAACCAATTTCGCATTATGTTTTCTTTTACACTGGAAATCGACCCAAAAATAAATCTCACGGCCTTGCTTTAAAATAAAAGCAGGCAGCGCAGTTTGCAATAGCGAAATTCGATATGCAACATGATTGGGAAACTGAGTAATAATAGACATGACGAAACCATGGAAAAAAGAATAGACTTCGGGAAAGTTTTGGCAACCATTCATACGGGGAAGGACGCATTAACGTAGAACAATATAGCTGAAAGGCGAGAAAGGTGAGATAAATTTCATTAAATATTTACATATCATAACGATACAATGGACATTCTGGAAGGGGCGCTCTCTTCCCTCCTATATAAATGAAGTCCAATATTCTGCTACAGTACATATCGCGAACTAAACAGTGCCAAAATGTGATAATTTTTCATGACTTAAAGAAAGACTTTCGGAGTTGATTTTTTTTTTCTCCTTAAGTTTCTCTCATATTAATCTGCGCTATTCTTCTATCTTTGGTGAGTGCATGTTCGTATACCGGGGATGGTTCGGAATCTCGAGAGAGTTGCGCTACTCTATAGTGTAAAGATATGGTCTCTCATCTGCAGACGCTTATTAAAAACGTGGCTATGTCTGTCAGGTATTTAGACGTGGGGAATAGACAACGAATGGGGAGAAGCCCGAGGAGGGGGAGTATGTACTAATCAGCTGATCGACGGTTCGCGCGTGCTTTTGTCTGTAAGTTGCTTTTACCTCCGCGTCGGCAGTTTGGGAGTCACACTTTTTACACTATTCTTAATTTCCTCTCATCATTTTCTCGAGACGGTGAGAGCAAAAAGACCGTGCGTGTGTGAAATACTCTTAATACTACTTTAGCCAGAGAAAAGAAAAAAAAATACATCGTGGTATTAAAGTTCGAATTTTCAAAGAATTGGATTAACCAAAATAGTTATACATTTTTATTTTACCAAGAGAGAATCCTGGATTAGTGAGATTTTCTAAATTTACTCATTACGTAATAATATTCTGGAATATAGTGTGCAACATTGGAACCACTTGTTGGCTTTGGTAATATAAAAATAATCTCTTGGCGGTATATATCTGTCTGAAAATCAATGAATGAAAAAAAAGAGAGAGAAGAGAAAAGGAAAAGATCGTACATGCTCTGTAAAGAAAATTTTAGACGTGTGGTATTGTGTGGAGATGGTAGATTCCTAGTTTCGTTCTGAAGGAAGGCTGCTTTGGATTTAATATCACACGTCACATGATTGCATCACGTTCAAATCGAAGTGTTCACCCTCTGAATCATAATGCGGGATTTAATAAAATGTTATCAAAATAGACAAACAGTCTTATCTGAAGAAGCGTCAACTCGTCTTTCAACACTAGATATAAAACTCATTTTCTTCAAATTTTCTCATTAAGGTGTTTCCATTTACATACATACAACCTGTTTGCTGAGGATCGAAGGAGAAAGTGGTGGAGACTGAAGATCGACCGAAAAAAGACGAGGTGCTGGCAATTAACATTAAAAAGAAACAAAACTTTTTTTCCCTAAGGATTTTATTATTTAATTAGTTGAACACGAACGAAAGGACAAGAGGCGACCTACGATTTTAAGGGGTGTAATGTCCCTTCTTAACTGGGGGGTATCAAACAGAGGCCTCACATTTGGGATACAGGGAACGAAGACATGTTTTTTGTAAAGGATTCCGACCAAATTTTCCAATTGGAACAGGCATGGGACCATTCGGTGACGGATACTTTATACGATACATCGCAACTTTATACATAGTCTTAACAGCATGCGGTAAGTTTTTAGTAGTTTGTGCTCACACAAATTGAAAGAGAAGTCCACGGTGTTATAATTGTCTTTTTCTCCAATTATCCTCATCCCTAATTTAATCAATGTTAAAAATAATTGAACACAGATAAACGTTTTTATTTTCAGTATTCTCATAAAATCATACTTTTACGATATAAATTTTTAAAATGAAATATTTTGAATTTTTTTTTACCGTAAAAAAGTTCGTGCCATGCTTTAATTTTACATAATCCTTTGCCGGATGTGAGGTAGCACGCATGCATATATTGCAAAGGAAGTCGCTGGTCTTTTCTCCAAAAAAGTCATCCTTATGGAAATCAACTTTCACAATATGTACGATGTAGGGTAATTACTGTGCATTGAACTAAAATATTCCTGTTGGGGTAAAATAATGTTTATATTTTTATTGTATTATAATATTGAAGAAATATCTGACTTTCTTCAAATGTTAAGAATCCAGACCAGCCCGTATCTTGCAACGGATTACTGGTATGATTTGAACGTAATCTTTCAATCATCAGATATGACGATGTACATCCTATTTCGTAAATAATTATATAAAAGATCTTCATATCCAATTTTTACTAAAGAAAGAGAGTGCACATAAGTCAGTTCGATCGTGTTTAATTTTAGTTAAGTGATGAAAACGTCTCTGGAAGTGTTTCAACTTACAGACGTAGTGGATTTTTTTCAAGGGTTGAACCAAATAATGAAAAAAAATGGAGAAAGAACAACGAAGTCTAAATTGAGAAAAGTTGACACCCTGCTAATCCATGCTATTGGCATGGTACCAACAACCCGTCTGGGTCAAAGATTCTTCTTGTGTAATCTTGCCTCAGAATTTCTGATTGCCTTGCTTATGTAAATACTGTGTGGTATTCTCTCGGCTCTGGTATTTTTTCCATCAAATATTTTTAGGAAGTTCGATGATTGTTGGATACTTTATATCAATATGAAAGATTTTTATTTTATTTTCACCCATTCACGGCCATTGATCTTATGAATTATGAGAATGTTTTTAACTTTACGATCCTTATACGGTTACAATAATTTTTTTCCTTTCACAAAATAAAATTTTACCAATATATGACTGCCAGAATGTTGCTACTTTTGGTTTTCTTTGCTGCGTAGTATTATCGCAGAAATTCTTGACCCCCTAATTTTCTCGCCCACACAAGACTGTATGTGTGATAAATGTAATCGATGAGTAATTGGCTTTACCGCGGCATTTCTGTGTCATATAGTAAAATTTGTCATATGGAGGAAAAAAATTTAGTGATGAAATAACTCAGCAATCCTAAAATGTGCTGTATTTATGACACCTACATGGTTGAAGAGCTACTCATATCTCAAGTTTGTATATCTTATCTTAAGGAAAGCTTTGAGTTACACAGAAATGGTTTTAGAATACTGAGCCATCCCTTATTAAATAATTAAACCAACCACTGTAAGCCAATTTTCTCATTGCTTGAACATGATTCAGATGTATACTTATACTAAACCTTGGACACATCAAATGCGCTCCTCTTCTTATCTGTGCATTATGTGGTAAGCCCTGATAAAATTGGCCCACCCTTTACTTTTGGGGGGAGAATAGAGTTTATCAAGTGACACTTGATGGGGCCTAGTTCAAACTGACCAACTTTTATCACCTGGCTGTTATCAGTATATATATTGGTCATACTTATGCAATTTTTGTTGACCAGAAGCTTTGATAAATACATTGTGTTGACATGCACTGAAGCTGACATCGGTATACCTCCTAGCATTTCAAGTGCAGCCATATTTTTGTATTATTTCATTTTGATACGAGAAAGAAATGTTGGGTGGAAAAGTATATTTATTAAATATTTGTTAAAAAAAATTGAACACACTTGATTTTTCGGTTATCAGAATGGCATTAAGCAAGGATGCACAAGATTTATTACAGGTTTCCAAAATGATATCTCCAATCCTGAAGTCACCTAAGCAATGTAGTGAGACATTAAGATACATTTAATCTCAATTTTGATGCAGTCTTTAAATCTCCTTTTCCCAATACATCAGTAAAAATACAGCATAGGATGCTCAGCATATTCCCCGAGCTGAATTTGAAAATAAATAGTCTGTGGTTAAGCCTTATCAAACAAATGGTTAAATTTTTGCCAAATGGTGTTAAAAAACATGAGAATACTTTAAAATAACAATGCAGGATGCTTGATAATACCATATACAAATGTATTATCAGCCATCTAAAGGGATTAAGCAGTGGGTGCCCAATTGTGTTTCTCTCTAACATTTATAATTAATTAGATTTCGAGACAAAATATTGATGATTCCTACATGAAACTTCCAGGTCTTATCTTTCCAATAACTCATTTTGAAGGTTAGTTTTTAGGTTTCAAGTTTGCACCTATTTGTTTCTTTGGTTGATGAAGACGAATGGTTTCAGAGCCAAGTCTGGTAGAATGGAAAGCCACTGCGATTAAAAGATTAAAATTGAAATTTATTTATACGGAAAAAAAAAAAAAATTTCTTTGATCAGCAGTCTAAGTAACCAATGTATATTTTTGAAAGTAAAAGCATTGATTGTGGACATGGAAAAATGAGAAAGAAATAAACTTTATAATCAGGAATGACTAGATAATTGTTGCATAGGGAGAATGTAGAGCCTGTGTGTAGCAAAACTGTTGATTACGTTACACAGGAAGTGTAATTTATAACAGGCCATAAGTTATCAGAGGCAGACAGGAGTTTAGCAGCAAGTCAATTTATTTGCAATGTGATTCATTAAGAAAATTAACAATTATAACTTCTCTTTCTCCTCCCCTCCCTCTCTCTGCAGCCAAATGCTGACTCAGTTTTCTAAAACAGGTACTTGCCACACTGTGTATATATAATATGTGTGTAAATGTTTCCCGTGCTCCTAACAACCAACCTTTCACTTCAAAAGAAATGCAAAGATACTTGTTTGTGCTAAAGAATTTAGAACATTACATCATAGCCTGAGTGCTTCAGTATTTAGCTTGATTGAGACAGGTTTTTTTTTTCGGTTCTCCTATATTCGAGACTATGTATTTAGTCTGAAAGTTCAGCTTTTGTTGAGGGAAAGTTAATGCATAGATTGTTGGTCTTTTCACATGGTGATTATATAGCAACTCTTATTGGCAACCTGTTAGCCTGCAGTGCGATGGATGCTTTTACATCACAGACCAGATAATGCTGCTCAATTTATTCTTGCGCTTCTTGTGCTTTGAAACTTTTGAAGAACTCAGGATCTGCAGTGCATCTGACAGCGTTTCAGTTTAAAAATTACAAAACCTCTTGCAGATACCAATTCCAAATTCATGCTCAATTTTACCAACATGTAATCCCTCAATCACCATTCTAGAAAAGGTGGATGGGAATTTCAGACTTAATTTAACCTTCGAAATAATTCACAGCCTACAGTATCTGTATTGCTCTATTTCCAGACTTCCTTTTTATCAGCCTTTGAAGTAATTTTATTAATGAAGGTGGAGAAAAAATTTAAGGCTGCATGTACAGTTAATTACTTAAGTGAATTATTTTACAATGAAAGCATGAGTATGATGGAGCTTGCTAGCTGACTGTACCCAAGGTTGTGCAATATATGCATTACTTGTATTTATACCTGTTCTAAATCTTGCCACATTGTTCCATTGACAGACAGTGCATTTGGCTGTCTAGAGAGTCGCAGAATGTGTATCATTCATTCTTGACATTAGTTAAGAATATGGGGGAAGATGTGCAACACCCATGCATTCATCGGCTGCTTGCACAGATTGGCGATAATTATTTTATATTCACAAAGAATTAGGAGGTTTTTTTTTACACTTGTGCATTTGGGAAAGTTTTCAGACTTTAACGAAAGACTGTAAATAATATTGTATTCTCAGATGATTAACTGTTGTTAGAGTCATTGGGTATTTTTTTGTTCGAAGCTATGATATCATCCAGTTTAAAACACAAAATGTCTCAATGTCTGTGACTCTGTCAGCTTAAAAACATCTAGAATGAATGATACCGAAAATATTTGTAGGGAGGAGTTTTATTGACAGTTTGAAAGTGCATGAGTATTTGGTTCTTTTTTTTTTCAAAGAAAGTATCACTGATTTTTGCACGTATATGCTTTCTTACAGTTGCTTATTTAGAATGAATAACCTGCATACTCCATTAGAAAAAAGTGAGATTATACTGAAGCAGAATTATACTGGAACAGTTTGAACTTGAACCTTTGTTATTTATACAAAACACAGTTTACATGTGATGTTTATCTAACAAAGCCCTTACTGTATCTTCATGATATGACATGAATTGTCTTCAAACCTGGAAATGGTATTAATGTAACTTCACATCATATCAAAAGGAGGAGAAAATATGAGCATCATTTGTGTTATCATTGCATTTCATTAGCACCTGGTCCGCAAGTCAAATCTGATTCAAAGTGAATTTAATAGTTTGTCATATCACTAACAATACTAATGGAAGAGAACTACCGGTAATTCTTTGAGAATTTAGATCTTGAAATAATACATTATTTACAAAAAGTGATTTAAGAGTAATATATGACACTTTCCTCAAATTGAAAAAAAAACCATGGTTCAAATTCAAAGAAAAAAAAATAGTCTCAGACTAAGAAAGTGGCCATGACAATGAAGACTGAATTGTAGGGAAAAGACGGTTATAAAAATGATATACTTTATATACCAGTATCTCTTTTTTTTGGGGGGGGGGTGGGGGTAGTTGACTAAGTAAGGATTATCAGAGGGGGTGAAGGTAAACAAGCTCCTAGTTAATATAATTGACTGAAGTAGTCTTCCATTAACTTTGTCAAAGTTCATCAATAACTGTGCCATATCTCCAATCTCTTAACCCTTCCAAGATTGATGGAGTTGGCAATGTCTATTTTAAATTCTATACATTAGATCCTTACAGAAATCGTTGGTCTTAAATTGATTCTTCAAAAGATTTATGCTTCACAGCTTGGTATTAGTGTAAAAGTATATATACAAATTATCTTTAACATGCACTTTCTATTGGGTTTTTATTTTTTATTTGATTGAGAAAGGGGTGGGTGCCTTTAAATGCAGACTTCTATGCAACATAATGTTTTAATGTTGAGCATATGTTTTTTCTCCTCAATTTACTAATTCTATTTTTTTTAAAAAGGGAGTCAAACTCTGGAATACCATTATTCCATCAAACATTGGACCTAAAAGTAATAAAATGTGGAAGGAGATAAACTTAGAAAGAGGTCTTGATTAGAGGTTTATCATTAAGTGATGCAGAGTTTACGTCAGTTGCTTTATTAACAAAAACTTGTTTCTTAATCAAATTTTTTGGTGGAAAAAGTGAAAAAAAAGACATATGGTTTGATGTGTTGTGTGCAGATTTCTTCATTATAACCTGAATTTTTTATTAATTTTTTTTTACTGGGATAAACCTAGTGTTTTTTGGGGGGGGTTTATTTAAAATAGAGATAACTGGGTTTTTTTTACCTGGCTTTTTAGTTGCAGTGAAAGAGAGAGTGTGTTTCTTAAAACTTTAACCTCAGCATAAGCTTCAACATTATAAGACTTTCAGAGGTATTGAGGTATATCTTTCTATTTTGAAATCCAAGTATTTAGGCCCACACAGACATACAGCAAAACACTCTTATAACGAAGTGCCAGGGACGGGCGATTTTACTTCGTTATAAGCGTAATTCGTTATATACATCAAGTTTACAACATGTACAGAAGTCATGGGAAATAAAAATCACCTCGCTGTAAGCGTCAATTAATTATAAGCGTGTTCGCTATAACCATATTTTACTGTATTTTGGAAAAAGGGTAAGTGCATCTAGGTGATGTAGGTATCCGACTGTGGATAAACAGATGCATCATATTGCACTGTTTCCATTGTTCTGTCCCTGTGATGTAATGCATCGTACAGATACTATATGATCTGCAGTTTTTTGTAATAGGTGCACTGAAACTAAAACTGTTGGTTTTTCGTTTTCATTGAAAGCTCCATAGAATACTTTATTGACAATGCTGAGCAAATTCAGCTTTTTGTTTTTGGATTGAACTGATGGATCATGGATGATAATTAAGGTCTGCAGGAAATGAAGATGGAGAACAACAGTTTCTGCTCAGGATTCAGTGAATAAATCTCTGCTTCCTCATTCCATTTGAACAGCTAATCTTAATATGATATTTGTACAGTCATTATAAGAATTGTATCATCTCTTTTATTGATGTTATTTTCAGATAATGCAACATATCTCATAAATGTCCTTTCCTACGAAACTACATATAAAAATCCCCCAATTTAAAAAAAAAAGTTGTTTTACATCATAAATGTGTCATGTACAGTAGTTAGAATATTAATGAGATTCTGGTGATTTATCAGTTGCTTATGATGATGTTGTCTAAGAATTTTGTTAGAATTTTTCGGTTTTTCTGATGGAGGGAATACCTTGGTATTGGCTTGCATAAACACAGTATATGGTTATCCATGTCTCTGATACATTTACTGGTAGTGTTAAGCTTGGCTTTTTGCCGTCTCCGGGAAAATAATTTAATGCATCTTCATATTTTATTTAGGCATGAAGATAGCAATATATTTCATAATAGAGAAAAAAGACATCGTAAATTGATCCATGGCGATTATTGAAGATGTATCACTTTTGGGGAGTTGGTGCAGAGATATAAAAGACATTCAAATTCTGTGAAGTCTTGAGTTTCTAGTTTTCCTTATCAGAATCTTATTTTCATATCAGAACATTCGAAGCTTTTCTGTAATGTTCATTAAAAAGTCAGACATATGATAAATGCTCAACTTCTTTTCTTCTTCTTTATAGATTGGTTCAAATAAAGGCATAGGTGCATTTGTATTACTGTAAGAATGAGAGATTAAGACAATTTTTGATGAATTTGTCTAATTTGCTTTACTTTTCCTTGAAAATGCCTTTTTTCTTCCAGTATGTTGAAATGGTTTCCATTCAAGTGTTTCCGCTCTTAAGCATCAAGTTGGTTTTTTTTTGTCTGTTGTGGAAACTGAAGAAAGGTTTTCACTAAGTGTTAAGCCTGCACAGCTGATCTGTTGAAAGGTCATTGTAGTTAAGTGGTCCGAATTCTTGTCAAACCTGTGCCAAGCTCGGGAGATCTTAGCCACTATGTCTCTCAACAGACTCGCCAATAAGCTCAGACTTCTAAAAAAGAGAGTAATTATGTTCCATGTTCCAATGTATGTAGACCCCCACACTTTCACTTCATTATCACAAGTGAATCAAAAGAAAGGCTAGCTACCGCATAGAGTAGGCAAAGTGTTCAAAAATACATTAATTCGGAAAACGAACCCAGAACAGATATTTTGTTCATATCAGATCTCTATCCTAAACATCATTTATAAATAAATTAGATCTTTCCTTATGATAAACAAAATATCTTTGTGTTTTGACATCTCTAAGCATGTAAAACCAGGGATTTGTTTATAGAGAAGGGTGATCAAATATGATATATATTCATGCAATGTTGTATTTCGTCAATATTTCATATGATTATTTATATTGTCGGGAGGGTTGCAATGGGGAGTTCTGTGCTCTTTCTGATCCCATAACACAAACAGTTTGTGATGGCAGGTAGAAATAAGGACAGAAGGTCCAGGTTGGGAAACTCATGTCAGAAGAAAGGATTTTTTTTTTATGGGGGGGGGGGAGAGATATTTAGCAAAATATTGAGCAAAACAGATTTATTATTCAGCTAGATGTTGTTTATCTAGAGAGCCGAAAAACCTGCTTATAATTGTGTTTTGGAATCTTGTTGCGGCTTGATAATTGGTAAATGCATGTACAAGTAGGTTTTTGGCTGGTCATTTTACCTACAGAATTAAGAGTTGTTACCCATTAGTAACATGTATTGACCAGTTTCAATTTTTTTTTTGAAAATCATATGCTTTATTTGTAAAATTGTGATAGGTCACTAAGTTATTCAATAATTTTCAATTTTCTTTTGATTTAATTAACTTTTAGCAGATGAAAAATCTCATAAATTCAAAGATTGATAATGAATATATCTAAATTTGGGTATGAATTTGTCTTAGTTATCACGAATAATATGTTCCTTTAAACCAAAAATAAGCATGGAAAGAAAACATTTACCTAGCTGAGTATTAACAAGGTCTTCTACCAAAGGCTTACTTAGTGAGGTCATGGAATGATGCATGCAGCAAATGAATGGATGAAACACTCATCCTGGATAGAAAGCAACGCAGATTAATAAAGTGTCTAAACTAGATTAACATGCTTAAGACAGATTAACATGCCTGCAACATGTGTTACCTTGCAACAGGGAAGCTATTCATTTCCCCAACAATTACTTTAATCACAGTTTAATGAGGCTTAATGTGTCTGGGAACTTCTCAAGGAGTAGGAATGCTACTAATACATACATCAGAGGAATTACTGGGGAGGATTAGCCGTAACTAATAGCCTGTGGATTATCTGTTGATGTGTGCAAAGATACATGGGCTGCATTGTTCACTGTCATAGCTGCACCGGGGATGTATAGGGTGACCTTGCTCAACATCCGGCTCACTGTGGCTCATCGTGGCTCAGTTGCATGGGTTCATTGACTTTGTCTGTTGCATAATCCGGTATCACACAGGTCAATATTTCGTGTATTTATTGAAGCACTGGTTTATTTTTTTTTTAAAAACCCATGTATTCTAGATCTTTTAGTCCAGTGCCATCTATTTTCCTTTTTTTTTGTTTGCTGATGAGCAAATTTTTTTTTCTTCCAAAAAGTTGGAATTTTTATTTGGAGAAAAACACAAGTGCTTCCTCTTGTTTTACTCTATGAAAACTTGATTTTAATTTTCTGTTAAGAACACAGTTCTTAAGTGGAAGACATTAAAGAAGATCGCTTTCCTAGGGGATCATTTTGCATCCTGCTACTTTTTTTCACATAGGTCAATCAAGCAGTAATTTACTTGTTATAATATTGTATGATAAGCAAATGACCTTTGCAAATCCAGGCAGCACCTTTCTTATTAGGGTGCCAATTACACTGGCGAGAAATTCTGATTGCATCAACACCTCTCGGAAATCAAGCATTTATAAACAAACGTGGGAAGAATTTTGAAGCAATGGGGCATTGCATGAGAAAATAAATAAGTTCATCCACTGCTCTTGAAATCTATAGATAATAATCTTGCATTAGTTACATTTGCCCATCTCGGTAATTGACCTTGAATAATTGCAGAATTAAACCCTCCAGCTGATAATTAACAGAAAACTTTTGTCTTTCACTATTATAAATTGCAAAACTTCTATGCACTAAATGTCTATGATTCTGCAAGGAAAGGTATTTTTGTAACGACCATAAAACTAAAATAAAAATCATTGATAAATTTGGCTGCCATAATGACATACAAAATGTTAAGTATTTTGCCTAATTGCTTATTTCTGCAATAAAAGACTAAATAAACAAGAAGCAGAATCCTGCTTTCTGATTATATAACTCCCAGATTTTGTTTGATAATGGCATCGTTTGTCTGTCTAGACTATAAGCTATGCTTGGATTCCCCAGACAGTCAGAGAGAGAGGGAAAGAGAGATAGAGAGCGAACACCTTTAAAAAAAAAATGTTGACAAGTTAAGCAAATTTGAGAAACTCCTTCTATCAAGGTGGCCTAACAGGTGGTAACCAACTGTTCAAGTTTAAACTTAAGAGTTTTTCCAGTGCTATTTGAGCAGCTATTTTGCTGTTACTTTGAAATTGTTCAATGGTCAGGCACTAATGGTCAGTGGCATTTGAATTGATGTTGTTGAAGATGCTAATTTATTCAATGATTAATCATTACGAATTTCAATTGGTCTAGCTACTTTTATATCTGAACATTTTCTTGCATCAGGCTGTAAGAGAAATAGAGAGTATGTTTACATGCAGTGTTATATTCTTATCTTAAACTTAAGATGCATGTTATTTTTATTGAGTAAAATATATATAGAGTGTTACTGAAAAACTTGAATTTCTGACCATGTAAATTGGGACAAAAAAGAGATTTTACATGCAGATTTTTAAAAAAATCTGTAATATGGGAAATGCACATTAAGCATAATTTTTTGGAGAGATTTTTGAGCAGCCTTTGACACAAAGCATGATCCAACATGTTGCTCCAGACTCTTTGAGACCATTTATCATTGAAGGAGGCAAATGAAATATCACATCAATAATATCTTTGCACTTGATCACTTGGGCTTTAATCATACATGTTGAATTCTTAGCAAGGAAACTTAATATACAAAGGTGGATGATTCATACATGGGAAAGGTTTTTATTTTTAGGGTTTGGTCCAGAATTCAGGTGAAAGGGTTTATTGTACACTTTCAGATTTTTAAAAGGCATTTAGGACTGTGGTAAAATCTTGTGTCTCTCTTTCAGTTAGTTGTGTCAAAAAGTTGTTCTATTCTCTCAGATTGCTCATGAAAGTACATGTACTATTGTTGAGTTTTAATTTGACAAAAACCTTCTATGATAATGAATCATAACTGAAACATTGATTGATGAATATTAAAATGTATATATTGTACAATGCATGTTTACAAATACCAAAGTTGGAAAAAAAAAAACCCCAAGGATTGGGAAAGAGGATGATAACAGACAGTTTTTTAAGGTTGTAGTCAAAGATTATTTATAGCATTTTATGTTCAAACTCATAACATCCTTCTACTTAATCCCCCACCCCACCCCCTCATTAAAATCAAAGGAATATGGGTGGATGGAGGAAATAAATACTGGTAGGAATTTACTACCAAAGGTATATGTTAACCTCCCGGAAAGAGTTTGACTTGGAAGCTGTAATGAATCATATTTCTTTCACCCTCCCCCCAGAAAACTTACTCTCATTAGACAGAGACCTATAAGTAGGCCGGTTCAGGATCCTCCTTCAGCTGCAGCTAGCACTGCAGAGAAAACACCAATGGTCATTAGACACAGAATGCTTTGATGTTTGAAAGGAAGACAGGTTTTGTCACTCCACTTCCCATCAAAGCTGATATTCCGAGCCATTTCTGCTAAAATTCTCTCCATCAAGTAAATTAATGCAGTCAAACTGGTCAGCTTCAGTTGAAATTCATTCTCAAATTGGCCTCCGCTTCACCCAACTGCCCTACTTTCTCCTGATTAGCAGTACCTGTTAAGTCTAAGTACAAGATACTTCAGTTCAGTTTTAGCATTGCAAGTGATCAGTGATGGGTTCAAATCTCCATAAATGCAGGAGAATACTTCAGTTATCTGTGGTTTTCTTAATTAACATTCATTAAGCACATTTAACATTTCATTCTTTCATCCATTTAACATTAAATGAAATCAAATGTTCACCAAACTGAAGAACACAGTCAACACAATATTTTAGGATTCAATGTTCCACAAACTGAATTCTAACTGCAGTACCCACAAATATTAATGAAACTAGACTCTTTGGTTGAAATGATTTGGTTAGGAAAGGTGATATAGAAGTTGTTAATCACTGACCAAATGAGAAATACCTGAAGCAAGTTGTTTCTGCTTTTGAGGTAAATGTTTTACAAATATTAATGTCATTAATATGTATGTACACAAAAAAAAACTAGTCCTGGAGATCTTATTTAACATAAGGATCAGGGGTATAATTATGATGTACGTTGCACAACAAAATCCAATCTCATTTGTCTTTCAGATTTGCCTGGTTATTTTATTACAATTCTTACGTAATAACGTCATGTGGTTGTGTTTTGCAGGTTGTGTGTATTCCAAAAGAGATGTTCTGGACCTTATTTCAAACCTTAGGAGTCGTACTGGATATACAAATATCACTGGACAACATAACCTCACGTCAGCCATATATCTGCAAGGTCAGTAGAAAAATAGGTCTAATTTTTGTTAGTGTAACATCGAATTGAAAAAAAAAAAAAAGAAGATGAAGAAAGAACAATCTTGAAACAGCAGTCAGTGACGTAAATGGCAGAGATTTTGTGAAGTGGTTTTAAAATAGAAGGAAATCTGTGTACATGTAAAGCAGTGTGGTAAAAATATAAAGAAGAAAAAAACACGCTCTTGCACGAATTATTATTGAAGGTTAACCATTATTGAAGATGTAATAGATATAGTTTGACTGGGGTTCTTATAGATATATCAGGAACGGTTATTAAAAGTGACAAAGCTTTTTATTTGATGTTCATGTTTTGGACTTAATATACATTGTTATGTTAAAATGTAATGTTTTGTGCTGATTTATTACTAGGCGGCAGTTTAGACGAAAAAAAAAAATTCAAAACATATCTTGCACAATAATGATACGAGATTCTGAGTTTCTAAGGTACGATTATTCATCTGTACTCTACGCATCCGAGAACGCATTTATATTTTTAGACAGATACTTTATAAAAATGACTGTCTACGAAATTTATTTTTAATTTGCGAAAAGAATCCAAAAATAACCACGAGAACGGCGGATAAGTGCAGATATATATCTTTAGGATTTATTTTGAATGTAAAATCTCTCCAGACAAGAATTTTGAATTCTCTATTATAATAATATTAGATATTTTTTAGCAGTATATATGCATACTTTTGAGAAGGTGGCAAGAGTCCATTATTTTTCAAGCATAGAATTAAGTTTTACAAGTAAAAGAATAAGATGTTGGCATAAAGGGTAATTTAGGAGCTGTCTTACAAGGCTTTTTAATCTGTTTTGATTTTATCTAGTGCCTGCTAATTTATTACTGTATATTCGGTAATTTTCATGATGATCTAATTTTCACTTTTTACGCAATTACTTTCACATTGCAAATTATCAAATACGGGTACTAAAAATTATGCTATAAGAAACTTTTTAATTCACAAAAAAGACTGATCCCCCCCCCCCCCCCCAAACAATTTAAACGTTTTCCCATTTTCGCAAATTTTGTGAAATGCCAAAAAAACCCAGATATATGGTAGAATCTAAAATCCACCTATAATTTTAAAGTAACATGCATGACATTATAAAATGTAAACATGATCATTTTGAAAAATTAAAATTTTCATGAATATGTAAATGATTCATGAGTGGCAAAAATAATGTTCATGAGGCATAATGAGGAATGCATATATGTAACAACAAGTTTCTTCCAATTTCTTTGAGTAACAAGCAGTGTCAGAGTCAGATGTCATGTCAAATTCAATTTAAACCTGCTTGTTGTGAAATTGTGAAGAATCTTTGGCAAATTCTTCCTACAAGGCATTTGTTGTGCTGAAGTGTTGAGATGGATAAGCATTACATCTCATGATCAGCTCTTCCAGAGCACACGTACAAGCTCACCTTTAATTAAGAAAAATTGAACATACTGGTATTTTATTTCTTTAACAAACATGATTGAAATTTTATATGCATGCATTTGTGAATGTTATTAAACATTAGCAAAATCCCAAGTTTAATTGATTCTTCAGTGATAATTGGAATCTGCGTGACCAAATACGGTACTTTTTTAAGTACCGGTACTCTTTGCCAAAATGACAGATTATTAAAGCTGGGGCCTATTCCTCTGTTAAGGTTTGAATTAAGAAAGAACCTGTTTCTTTGGTATCCTGTCCTGGCTTACCATTGTTGTATTTTGGGGGTCAGTCTTAGGTGCACTCCTCGGGGATATAATATAGACCCACTTTCTACAGGTTCACCTGAGTTCAGTGGAGCTTCTTTCCTGGTATTCTTTTACATGCTCCTCCCAGCAGGAAGTTTCCCCTCAGAGTGGGTCCCTGAGGTGCTAGGCATTTAACAAGGTTTCTATGATGTCTGCAAACAGCTGTGAAGTATGCTTGCAATCAAGCAAGCTTAAAGACTCTGAGACAATATAGGCGTTATGAATGAAGAATATTCTTTAGTGACTGCATCAAGCCATATGTATTTTGAATATGTCAACACCATGTAATTGATACAGATGATATCGGAGTAACCCAGCATGTTTTGCCCAAAGACATTTTGAAGGAAAAGTCAAGACATTGACAAGTCATGATTAGATTAGACACCCTGAATTCATCTTGCAATTCCATCTGCTATAGGATTGATATATATTTCTCAGTTTTATTGTAAAATTAAATTTACTTAGAACATGTAGGTAATTTGGTGACTAAAGATGGTTTATCTTTGACTTCAATTGTAGCTTTACCATTGGTTGTAGTCTTGGACTGTATATACAATGTATATAATATTTATTAGTCAACCAAACATTCAATATTCTGACAAGTAAGAAAATTAAAAAAAAAATAAGAATAGCACCAAGAATTACTGCATTAAAACTTTTGCATTGACTAAACTCAGAATAAGGAGAGATGGCAGCAGCAGATTTTCAATTTCAAGTCATTATCTCTTTTATGAATGAACGTCCAAAGCAATTAAACTTGGCTACTGCCTCAGAGCAAGCCCTGCTGTTCATTGATTATCAGCTTGTATCCAGTTTCTTTCATTCATTCATACTTTTTAAGATTAGCAGGAAATTTTTAGCTGAGTAGAAAAAAACTTTATTTTTTTGTGCGTGTGTGCTAAGGTTAGAGTTTCAGGCAACAAGAGCAAGTAGCTGATATGCAGATGCTGAGAATTCATTCATAAATTGGGAACACACTATAGGCTCTCCCCCTTCTTTTTTTTCATTAATTACATGTGCATCCTAGACAAATCATTAGTTTGCATGTTCACTGCCAATATTTGTCCTCGATTAGGCTTAATATATATAAGTTGTATAATTGTTATCAAGCATTGATGATTCTGGCAGAGGGTTGTTTGAACTGAATCAAGGAACCTTTGATCCAACACACAGAAATGACCCTGTATCAACATTGCTGACTAGCCATTTTTGTCATGTTGATCTGGAGGCAATATATATTGACTAGTAATTTCTGACCTGCTGGATGTTAAGAAAAATACACAAAAATGGAATTCTTTGGTTCCTCATGGTGACGGTTTCGCTCATCATGAGTGAAGTGCAAATGAAGTTTGAATACTAACTATTTTACAGGCTAATACATCAGCTACTCACAACTTTGAGATAAGCTAAATTGCGTGTACATTTAGTAGTTCCTACATACCCATGGCAAATCCCCTACATAAGATATATTCATTACTGTAGCAGAATGAACCGTTCCCATTTGACCCAATGAACCAATCCCTGCTAATTAAGAGACTACATGTATTCCTCTAGAAGTATAGCTTACATTAGTGTACGTGGGATCACTTCTGAACGATTTCAGAAACTCAGTTTTCTGAAACTTATTGGTGCTTCCCAAGTTATTGGTAATAATTGATCTACTTGTCACCTTAGCTCCCTTAAATTGGTTTTTATACTGCTTTATTAATGATTATGCTTATTTCTACTTCTGCTTCATGAAACTGGAAAAATTCCACATATGTATGAAGTCCACATGTATCTCAATTTCTTCGTAGACATTCTGTCATCACAAAAGTTACCTACACTGTACTGCAGTTGGATAAAATTGATCCTTATTAATACACAGGCCAGACGGCTAGGCTTTGGATCCCAGTGGGATTGGTCTGACATGGCTTTAGTTACGCTGCCAGACACTACATCATCTCAACCTTACCCAGTGAGTGATTGAGACGTCCATTCAATACAGTGCAATAACAACACACTAAAACCTGCTTCCAACATGCGTTTTATGATGATGCCATGAAAAACAGCTTTGTAGACCCAAGACTATGATACAGGCAGGGGTTCTGAAGGACATATCTGGCATTTTTGGAAATCGTCCCTGGTTGTGTTAGGAATGCACCTCACACATGCACAGCTTTCTGACTGATTTCCTTAATTGTGATCTAGTCTGACAGATGCTGTGATAGAACATAGAATGTAGGTGGCAATTCTACACCTGCGCACAACTACATGCTGTATATATTGTGTCCAGATTTTTGCCTCCTGGTTGAATTATATTCTTTGCAAGATGTGCTAATAGAATTTGCATTTGAGGCTATTTGAAGTTAGTAAAATAAAATTGAATCTTCTCTCTTTCTTCTGGTAGAAATTAAGTATGCTAAGTACATGTTTAGTAAGACATCCCTTTCCATAAAAATAAGACAAAATTTTATGTATTGATATTTAGATGAATTGGTTGATATCCTGTAATTTCCATTGTCATTTTTGCAATGGATAAATACATGTACCTTTCTGGGTGACCCTTTAATGCCCAATTTTTCGCAATTGTTATAATATATTCTATGAATGACCTTGCCTGAGAAATGTCCATGCCAGTCAATCTCTTTGATCTTCTGGAACATTAATGAACTGCACAGATATATGTAGAATCAGAGTTTTGAATGCCATAATCTTGGAGGAAGGGCCAGTCTGCTTTGGTTGTGCATTCTTGTGGCAAAAGCATCTGTTTTCAGCTCCACAAGGTATTAGAAAGGTGGGCGCATTATCCAGCCTTGCAGGTGTTACTACATAGGACATTTCCTGAAATAGCCCAACAGATCTAAAGGCTATCGGTCCTCGATCTATAATGATTCTGACACTGTCTTTAGTATATCTGTCCAATTCTACTTGTATCCAATTTGTTTTTGCAACCTTGAGTTGCTAGTGTTCTCTGTCTGACTGACTGCACTCTTATAGGTGGCTGTAATCTGAGGTCAAATGTAATTAGTGTCCAAGTTGATTTAGATATAATTCAGACCTCACAAAGGCAGTTATTTATAGGGTGATGGTAATTCATAGATTTCTTTTATTCAGCAGAGAGAGAGAGAGAGAGAGAGAAGGAGAGATAGAAAGGCGAGAAAGCAGGAGGAAAATGAGAACTTCAGACGAAAACTGAACTGTGTTCTCACACTTCTTTAGCCAAATATTAAAGACAGCAACAACTGACAGGTTTTATTTCATAGTGTATTTAAGATACTCCACAAAAATGACACCTTTTGGTTCCTCATCCTCTTCTTTATATGTAGAAAGGCCAATGGTTAAGTGGAAGCAGTGGTTCAGACAATTCCCCTCTGCTGTGGTTCTGTGATTTTTGCCCCATTGACGTAACGTTTGATAACACGTACTGGTTATTTCTCCGACATTTATCTGAGAGACCTCCACAAGTTAAGCAGTTCCATCTATGTTTCTTGTCAGATCAAAGGCTCAGTGATCCATCAACCCTACCATAACCTTTATTACTGGTATTCTGTTATGTCCCATGGAATATACATCACTGAGGGGAGAGGGTCTCAGCTGCAGTACATGTATTAGTACCATTGCAGCACAAACGGTCATAGGTACACAGTTTCTTCTTCAGAGAGATCGGTAACTTGTCAAGGTGGAATACCTGTCCCCATACTGTGCCCTAGTGATGTTACCAAAGTACAAGGGCACTAGCTGCACTTGTGATATTTTTCTTTTTCTTAGAGCATATATAATTTTTGCATCTAAATGTATAATGATTGGAAATTTGCAAATATTTTTAAAAAAGTTTAGATCTACATGTAATAGACTGTCCGCTGTTAATTACAGAGAGATTGACAAATTTGAACAATTTTTTTATAAAAATTAGATCAAGGTAATTTTTTAAGGTCATTTGTCAAAGATTATATAATAATTAGTTGGTAGAAAAATTATTTTTGTCTGGTACAATGTATATTGGATCTAATTGAAATTAAAGAAGAGAATATTTTCTTTTGTTCTCTACAATGCCATATAATAATACAGCAGCATGCATTTTATTTCCTATTGCATATGAACATGATTTTTTTTTTAAAGTAAATCATTTAGTTGAATTGAAGTAACTTAAAAGAACACATTGTCAACCAAAAAAAAGATGAATATATGCTGAGGAGTTGGAAAGCATTGTTTTCTGTTCATTATCATGTATTGAGAATGGGCCAATATCAGTGCTAAAGACAATACAGCTTTATTGTCTACATATTGGCTGATTTAGCAAGTTTGAGAGAGAGAGAGAGAGAGAGAGAGAGAGAGAGAGATCAGAGAATGAGAGAGAGATCAGAGAATGAGAGAAGGTTGAAAGTGCTGTTTTGCTGACAACTAAATTCATAAATAATAAAATGGTGCCGGACCAGTCTGACCATCACATTTGCATTCAGATTTGATTTGTGGTTTTAAATTTTTTCCTTAAGAATGACCAATGTTATTCCTGGTACATGTATTTAAATTAATCTTGTCTTGCATTATTGTTCATGTATTGATTAACATCCAACTCCAATAGATATTTATTTAATAAAAATATTCATTGATTGTAATTATGATAGATAAGTTTTGCAAGTCTTACAAATTTTATTATAATATATTATATTTTATTTTTCAGATTCAAGTCGATATCTAGCAGTGACAGATACAGTGTTAAATGAATCGTTAAGGATTTTGAAAGACAATAGTGAATTGACTTTTTTAATAACAATGAAACAAGAAATAGGAAATTCTGGTAGCCTTGTAGCTTTTTCATCAGAGGTACTCAGGTAAGTCAAATGTTTCCTGCCATTATTATTTTTCACAATTTTCAAATCTATAACATGATTTTGTATTGCATCGCTCGTAATTGAAATAGGCTCTACCCAGACTCCTTTACCTTACTTTTTTTGTCGGACTAAATTCTGACATTCCCAGAAGTTTTAATTTTGAATGTTAGTTCACAAACTTGAGATATGTTTGATTGAGAACAGTATATTAATAATTTGTTTTCAAAATCACTGTAAATGCATAGAGTAATTTAGAAAGGGCCATTGTACCTTTCATACAAATTTGAAAGGGGGGTGGGTGGGGAAATATGGCCTTTATTGCATTTTCAACTGATTAGTAAAATATACATGTATTGAAAACTAGAAAGTATTAGACTCAGTCCAGTTTTTACTTAGCCATGCATTTTTTTAATTCATTTTCCTTGACTCACATATCTTCAGTTATTTCTGTTCTTCCATTACTTATTATAACAGTCGTACAAGATTTCTATCTGGATTTCCCAATCAGCATTGAAGGGCTATATTATACTCACTCCCTGTATTCTAACACATTGTACTCCGCTAGTATCTGATTGGAGGTAGCGATTTCTTGCATACGAGGTTAATTTATGTCAGACAGTTTGATGGGTTATCATCGGGTCCTACTGATATTTGCGATTTTTCATGATAGATTTGATGAAAAGATTATAATAGGTCTTATAATAGCAATGGATTCTTTGTATTTTTATGACATATTATATTGATATGATATAATAAAAGGAAAATATGTATAAACTTTGAGTATACTAGACTCTTATATTTAATAGCAGCTCTGTAGGAAATATCGTTTTTGATAAAAAAAAACAAAAAACGAAGAGTTAAATCATTCTGAATCAAATTTTGCATGACGTAGAAGTTCTTATATGTTAGCTACCTAGAAAAATACAGGTTACGAACCCCATTTCATAATTGAAGCAGTTTTTACATAGATATTTTTGATTTTGAATTAAAACATTTGTTTCTTAATTAATGATATGTAAAACAAAAATTCAACTAAGAAACTCAGGTGATCCATTTACTGCCAAAGAGAAAATGTAAAAAGAAAGGAAAAAAAGGAAAGAAGGGATTTTAGGTTTTAGGCAGGCATGCACGCATTCTAATATATACTATCAGGAATTATCAAAGGATGTACGATTAGAGACGATGAGTAATCCTTTAAGGTAGCATTTGTTCTTGTGGGTTCCAGTGTAAGGAATGCACAGCACTTCCGGCCTACAAACAGATGACTGAATTATCTGCCCCAAGGTCACCAATGTTAAAACTTCGGAATCCCAATTTCCCTCTTCCAGCTTAAAAAAAAAAAGAAAAAAAGAGAAAGAGAAACGGCTTCTGACATAAAAATAGTTCGGCCTACTAGCTGCCTTTTCCCTTTTTACTGTACACCAAAATAAACATTTAATCACTGGACAGGTCTCGAGGTGGGTGTGCTTGGTAGATAACAACTAGGCGATTCTCTTTCTCCTCCCTTCTTTTTATTGCAGGCTGATCGAGAGACTGTTTAAGGAATTTGTACAATATCATTTTCTTTTTACTTAAAAAAAAAGGCCACAAGATAATCTTTTCAATTGTAAGGAGATAATTTCAATTCATTGTTACGTTTTATCATCGATTTTTTTTTTTAGAATTCCGAATCTGCTTTATTATTTAGATACTGTAACGATTCCCTATCTCTTCGTCCTATAACGATGACTTCTGTTCGAAAAGGGTGAAGCAAGGATCGGCAAAGCATATTTCCCGTCTTATGTTTTCTAATTGCTAATCTTGTATAATGATAAGAAACTCCTATATATAAATAATTTTGGAAGGGAACTGTGAAGACATTGCGATCACCTCTCGGTCAGGTCGCTCTGAGTCTATGTAGGTTTTTAGCTGACTTGATTGTTTTTTTTTCTGGCAATTGATAGCTTTTCTTGCCAAACGAATATTAGTGATTGTAAAAGCAGAGTATATGGTGGAATATTCAATGAAGATTTGCGACCGTGCCAAGCCGACTTAATCATTCTAATCAAATAAACAGGAGTATAGCCAAAGAAACAAATTCATACCTTTGATAAAACATTTAAGCAAGCAAATTCCTATACATATCTATAACAACATCAGCTCGTTACTTATCCCCAGCGGATTTGCTTGACATGAATTAATGAGAGAATAGCTTCAGAACAATTAGTCTTCTTCCAATTGTACAGTTGCCTAGGTTCCTTTGTTTTTTGTTACTCTTAAAGAATTCAGTTAAAATATGCTGCAGTTTGGTAAATTTAATTTGAAGAGAAGTGTGGTATGAGTCGTGCATGCATTTTTGGAAAATTTCACGATAAGCAAATTATGTTATACATGTAATAGTTCATTTGAACTTGGGTTATAATTACGGTGGGAATCAGAAGAAATCTTTGAAAATCAGACTAATTCCTTTATACCATTATAATGTCTGGTAAAAAGTAAGTCAAAAAAAACTTTGTTCATAACCTTGCAATGCTGTTCTGAGTGCTAAGATTCATGTTCCGAGAGTAATCGGGTCATTTACCTATAAAACTCAATTTTTTCGCTGTTTTTATGTTTCATCTTTTGCCACCAAAGAGCTTCCGGTCTTGTAGACATTTTCTCCTCTGTATTGAATTATCAAGGCTGTGCTTCACTGCCTTTTGAAGAACTCTTTCATTCAGAAAACATGTAAAGCCTGTTTTTCACGGTACAGTTTTGATTGGTGGTGTGGCTTTCCTGTCTGGCTCTCTGGTTGGTCCTTGGCAGTTTTTCACGTTGCGACGTTTTGAATGGGATGAAATTTGACAAGGGTAGCCCCGCCGTGTTGTGCACCATAATTGCCGGCACACGACAGGCTCTTTAAGTGCAAAATAAAAAAAAATAAGTACAACCCCCTCAGCTGTCTCGTAGCTGTGTTATATGGCAATAAATTTCACACAAGTCAGCAAAAAATATGAATGTGTGGTCTATCATGCAGTTGTTTTACTGTGCCCATAATCCAACCACAAATATTGTAGTTGATTAAAAAGAAATTAAGTCATTGAAGGCATATAATAAACTGAAATTCTGTGGTTCCTTTATTTTTGTTTTGACTGTCAGTCTATGTATTATTCTCTGTAACTTTGGTTAGATTCCGCAAAACATTAACAGCCCTTTCTGTCTCTCTTCATCCCTTATCATAGCAGTTACTAAATGAAAAAAATACGTTTTACATTAGAATTACTCCTTAGATTTAAGGAACAGAAACCTATTTTAGCATCTACATTACACTCTTCAGTTTAATTTAAAAGCCAAATTGGTTCATCTTCAAAGTCCAATTTTATGATGTGCTAGCTTCATACCCAAGTTATAAACTACATGTAAGGATGAATACTAGAAATTATTTATCTTTCACTTTGAATTCTTAAAAGAATTTCCAACCCTACCTCCACCCAATAACATTCCCACCCAAAAAAAGGGACTTTTGTTAAAATTTTATTAATAATGATTTTGATTTT
The DNA here is from genome assembly GCA_020458035.1 of Magallana ariakensis. Taxonomy (NCBI): domain Eukaryota; kingdom Metazoa; phylum Mollusca; class Bivalvia; order Ostreida; family Ostreidae; genus Magallana; species Magallana ariakensis. Next base: position 47,295,314 of record CM035812.1, on the reverse strand, counting down.
GAACTGCAGATTTTTTGAGATTGAGAGCAGTGGTCAGGAGGATGAGCTTCGCATTCACTACAGCCATGACCGGCACCACTACATTTCTACATTCCGATACAGACTTGCCGACGACAAGTGGCACAAACTCGCGGTGACCCTGTCGGGCAACCATGTGACTTTATATGTGGACTGTTTAAAATTATACGAAAAGATTATACAAACTGTTGATCGTGTGCCGCCGCCATCTTCAAATATCCAGTTGTTTGTCGGCCAGCGAAACAGACAGCACGCTCTATTTAGGGTAAGTATTGGGGTAGTCTATAATATGAAAATGTACCATGTAAAAAGAGTGGGATTTCTTTTTAGCAAGACTAAAATTTGAAGCTTTTTTCAGAGAATGAAGTTGATCAATTTTTTCGACACTAGTTATTTGGGTGTCAGATTTCAAAAAGTATACATGCATTATCTCACAAGGTTTTGTATTTATTTTATATTGACCATCCAACATTATCTGCTATTTGGGATTTTATAATAAAGGCTGTCATATGCGGAGGAGGAAAGTCCTTGCTTTCTCTCAAAATGTTATTCAATCTTCTAACTACAAGCAGTTGCAGAAGCTATTGGAATTCTCTATTTTAACCACAAATGGCTATTTTTGGGACTCGAGACATCACTTTCTTGCAAAACACCTACTTATAAAAGCTAGGTACCAGATGGTTTCAAATTTTCATTAACAAACCCATAAATAACTGAAGAAGACAAATGTTTACAATGGATTGAACAGGAAACAGAACCAGAGATGACCTAATATCAGCCAATCCCTTTTTCTTTTGCCCATCCTCTTCAATATTCTCGGTTTTTGTTTTTTAGGTTTGTTTTTTTTAGGGAAAATAAATTGATCTGATTATTGTTAACAATATGATGATGACAAAAGTATGTTTTGGTTAAGAGTCATCTTAAGAGAGTACATAACATTTTTTACATAATTCTCAACAATTAGTTCTCAAGGTTGCATGGTAACTGTCATGGATAGAAATGAGAAAAAGTCTAAAACTTTTATGTTACATCAACGTCTGCCTTTAGAAGAGGGGCGAAAAAAAATTTTTGGTGAAAAAGGCATAAACTTCCAAAGTGTTCTCGCTGTTCATTCAGAATCGCATTTATTTGCCAAGCAGTGGCAATATTTCAAATTGTCTTTGACATAAAACAATCCATTTTTTAAGCCGCCTGGATGATACACCTATAAGACAGACGAGATATGCAGGAGAGATCTTTTAAATGTGTTGTTTACAGCCCTCAGATTCCCAACAGACACCAGACATTGTGTTTCTAGAACCTATTACCAATTGATGGAATTAGAAGCAAAAAATTGTTCCTCTGCCAAGGTTCCTCTTTTCCTCATAATTATTGATTTCCAGGCATTTGGCCTTTGTTTAATTCTTTTTCTTCCTTTCTTTCTGTCTCTGACTTTTTCTCTCTCACCTCCTTGTAGTTAAAGATACATACAATGTACAATATTTCTCTCTCTCTCTCTCTCTCTCTCTCTCTCTCTCTCTCTCATATATATATATTAATAGATCTATCATTGAATTCGATAGAGAAGAGTGCAGTACTTATACAGTATAATGTATTTTTACACAGATTAATTCATTTTTCACTGATATACCTCAAGAGATGTATTCAGATAAAAAAAAACATTGCTCTAATCTCCAAACAGTCATCAAGTATTCACAGTAATGGTGATCGCTTTTGATTGCGCATTTCTTATTTTGATGTGGGAGATGGACCTCTGGATATGGATGTAGCTAGTATTTATTAATTTCTCGGCTGTAAAGGCACAGAAGAACATTCACACCAATTGACATCATTAAAGTAAATAATTCAGGCATTATCGGATATGGTTTTATGGTATACCCTCGAGGTCAGAAGGATTTCGTGAGGATGAAAAAATAAAATCTGCATGAACGGAATAAATCTTTTTTTTTAAAGAAGGCCAAATTGAGGTGCAGTTGCTTTATGCATAGATTTTCCATCATTTTCAATAAAGGAGGAATTTGTTTTTATTAACTGCAGCTTCAATAAAAAAGATTAGAGGATTTGAGTTTCGATTGAATAAATAATTTGATAGAAAAAAGTAAAAATTTTATGAAACTTTTATGAAACTAACACCAGTGTATGTCTATTAATATATACTAGCGTAATTAATTTTGATACATGTATTTTAAAATAGATTATATTTCTGTGTTGTTTTACAGGGGGGTTTACAAGATGTACAAATTGTCACACAAGCTCATGGTCATCTTTTACAATGTCCAGAAACAAGTGAAGAAGCAGGTAGGAACCATTTTTTAAAAATACTTTTATAACATAGTTTTATAAAAGCAATATATACTCAAAATTAGCTTTTTTTTTAAACAAAGATTTATTTTGAAGTCTTCAGCTATAGAGTTTTCTTGAATCATCTAGGGTAGATTATTGATGATAAGATTTTAGTAATTGTTCTTTCTCTTATTTCAGATTGTCCTACATGTTCACATTATAAAGCCTTACAGCATCAGGTGAAAAAACTGTCCTCCTTAAACCAAAATCTGTCATTAAAGGTAGGGGGTTAGGAAGAACAGCTCCCTCAACATGCATGGCTGTTGTATCCATATGACTTCACCCCCAAGTGGTGTTGTTATGTTTCAAAACCTGATGACCTTTACAAGTTTGATGGAGATATTTTACATCTACATTCAAAAGAGCTAAGGTCATTTGAGGTGACATTGTACATGCAGATTATTTAATTTGTTAATATCCTTAATTATTTTCAATACATGTACTTTCCCTTGTATCTGAACATACAAATTCTGTTTTTCCTCAGTATCTATAATTATGGCTTTAAAGTATGGAATAATTACCTTCATTCATTTCTGTATGCCCCTTAGTTGTTAAGTTCCTAATTTGCTCTGAATCTTGAGTTGCTTTTTTTATGCATTAATTTATTTCTGACAGATTATGGTTTCCTTTTGTGTATATATATTTTTATATTTTTTTGATATTTTGATTTTTCATGATCCATTTCCAAATTCAAATACAAAATATTGAATGAATTTCAAAAGCACTGAGAAATGATTATATAGTTCTGTACATTACGATTATATGTTATTTTTAGCTCCAGAAAGCAGAGGAGAGGATCAAAGAACTTGAGCAGTGCGAGTGCCACAAAGGGTGTACCTACAATGGAATGTCAAAGAATGAGGGCGAGGTGTGGCACCCTGACCATTGCACTCTCTGTTCCTGTAAAGTAAGTTAATTCATCCTTGTAAAACAATGCTTGTGGTGGTTGTGGAGCATCAAACACAATTACAGATTCATTCATAGCAGGCCACACATTGTCTGCTATTCATTTATTGAATGTTTGGTAATCAGTTGGTGAATGCATGCCTTTGATCACAGTTTAGATCTCCTTCTGACACACCAAAATTCTTACTGATTTGGTGGTGTATGTGTGTTTTACATGAGTTCACTCTCAAATAATTTGCCAACAGAATATACTGGTACTATCTTTATATTAAGATTTTTCTACAACAATACTTCTGCATTTGTAGTACTGTAAATGTGGTTATTTATGAGTGGGGGAAGTTTACACTTGTCTAGCTAGTTACGCTGTAGGCATAAAACCACGTAAAATACCCCCGCACGTATGGTTACAAAAACGAAAACTTAAGAGTGCTAAATCACACAATTGCGTATATTGTTTGACCATAGAAAAACATGTACTTAACCACCAGAGTAAATAACCACTTTTACGGTACCATTCAAATACTTAGTCATTGGAAAATATCCTATTCTATCTCTTCAACGTTCTAAATTTTCCAGGGTATTGACAGTAATCTACTACTATATAATACTGTTACAGTGTTAAATGTTTCATCAATGGCAATCTTGTAAAAATATGTGTATATATATAATTCTCGAAGGGCTTTAGAGTCCAGAAGGATCGAGAATAAACTTATTGATTTGATAGTGCTGTTGGAAAAAATGGGAAAGAAAGTGATAGTTTAAGACGTATGAGAAGGAGATGAGAAGGAGCAATCCAAGAGCACTGACCGATTAAAGCATGTAAACAAATCATGTTTTGGCAAATTCTATTTGTTTAGAGATATTATGTATTTTGTTCAAAAATCACTTGTTTGACATCTGTTGAATGGGGGCCAGAAAAATAAAAGTGCTAGAATTTTTAACCTGGTGGATGAAAATATACCAAAAATTTCTTTTGGTAAAGCATCTGGTGCGCGTGTAGTAATTTTGTGAGTATTTATACATTTTGAATCCTGGAAGGTTTCAAGAAATAGATTTCTGCACTTTATTAAAACAGAATAAAATTAAGTTAATAAACTTCATTCAGATTTGGTCTCTCCAGTCTTTGGCTCAGACAGCCATTTGTAAATTCAAATAGATCGAGTTGTAATAAGCTCTGGCATTAAGTGATATTTATGTAAACACTGAAATTTTTGATTTTGATAAAACGTTTAAGACAAGTTGCAAATATGCCTTAATGGGTTTCTTTCTCTTAAAACTGAACATTAAGTTTAAATAGTTCAAGTTTTTATTGACATGAAAACAAAGTTTAAGAACCCATGTTTTAAAAAAAAAAATTACTGTTTTTAAGTTGTCACTGTTTAAGCAATTTAACTAGTTTATAAGGATCAGCTATAATTAGGTTGAACTGTAATTCTATTTAAATTGTATTTATGTACGGTAATAAGATATGTGGAGAAATTATCTTGACTGTTTGTTTCAGAATGGTACAGTGGACTGTAAGAAGATGAACTGTCCCCCCGTGAAATGTGACCACCCCACATTTAGGGAGGGACAGTGCTGCCCCCAATGTTTGAGTAAGTAAAAACATTGTATCAGGAGTAGGGGGGGGGGATGATTCAGGGGGAAATCTGTCTTTTTCCAGGCCTTATATATGGCTCATAGGGCCAAATGGCAAGTGGTTCCCCTACAAGGGATCACTTGTTGATGTCATTTAAAATTGTCAATACTGCATGGTCTACTAAATTAGTTAGTACCATATTGACTTACAGCTAAGCAGTCATCGGCTATATATACTATTCATGACCATTATCTAGAGCCATATACCGTACATAATTCCTTTAAAAAAGTTCTAATTTTAGAAAAATACATCTATCAAGCTGAAAAAAAAACCCCAAAATTTAATTCAATTTTTAAATTCCTGTACAAGGGCTCACCAATTACTGTTGGTTTTTGTTAAGTTTTTTTGCCAGTTTTGCTATGATTTAACCCAAATTTCTCCAATTAGAGGAAATGAGGTGTGAAAAATGATGCTAAATGTTAAAAATTCAAGCTTTGAAGAATTAGAATTTTATGACTCTTATAACAACAAGAGATGAGTAAGTTCGATCAAGATCCCTTTGTTGAGGATAAATTCAAAGGCATCTTAAAAAAAAATGAGCATGTTGGAAGAATTAAGAAGTTTGCAAAAAGAAAGACTTTTCAGTATTGGAGAGATGATGTGTGTCAAAATATATTACTCCAATGTTTCACAGTGTTATCAAATAGAATATAAACACTTGGCTTTTATCTTCTTATTCAGTGAAGTGCGACAATTTTCTGGCATCATCACTACAAAAATTCAGATAAAAGTGAGGGGAGAAAAACATGAAGAGCTATGGAAAGCTATTTTAATTCAAAGCTCATGTTTAGTTTATTATGATGTTAAGGTGAAAGGATTATCCATTAAATAATAACAGATATTCCAAAAAAACAATGCTGATATTACTTTAATATTAAAGTCGGACATAACTTTCCCACAGCCAATATATATTTTCTTTATAAAAAAGAAGAAAAACACATCCCAAAGATAATTTATGACATAATGGGCAAAAACAAATTTCAAGAAGAGTTCCTCATTATATATCAAAAATATATTTTATGCCACTCATAAAGTTTATAGCTTTTCTTGCACGTCCTTATCAATGTTTTTGACGTTTGCTTGTGTGGAGCCACCATATTAAATTTTCAGTGTGTTCCCATACATTTTAACCCTCTCAATAGGTTGTCATCATTAAAGAAAGCCTATTACCACCCACAGATAACGGGGTAACAGATTTTGTAACACAAACACGATGAGCACATATAACTTATACTGGAATCCATATAGTTTATTTCCCTCACGCTAAGCTAAGGGCTTTTGGGTTCTTTCTGAAGAATACATAAATTATGAAAGAGGTTGCAGATTTATTTTTCATATTTATGTAGCTTGGGGTTTTTTTGTTTCGTGGGAGATGGGTAAAATTTATTTAAAAGACAGGATGGTTTTGATAGAAATGATATGGGCGATAAAGGCAAATTATAATGAATAATTTATTTGTGAAAAGAAAATTTTTATAAATGAGTGACTTCTATGAATAATATTTTGTAAAATAAAGCACTTTTCCCAAACACTTGTCATGATCTAAAGTGATTCATGTAAATATTTTATCAATATTTGCAAGAATGTAGAAAAAGTTAAAGTTGAAGAGTTGAAAAAATATAGCTTTGTCATGATTTATGTGTTTACAGAATTTGTCGTAGCTGTTATTCACAGTTGTGCGCTGTTTTCTTTCATGTCAAAATTAATAGGTAACGATCAAATTCTTGCAATGAATTTTTGATAGGACCAATAGTAAAGTTACATACCGGTAGAGTATGAGAGGCAATTGTAACAATGTGTAAGGCACAATGTGAATTTTTGATTGTGGAAACACCACCTCCCTCCAAACAAACTTTCAAAACTTTTGAGCAGTATAGACAACTGTTATATTCAGTTAAAAAGTAAAGTTACATTGAATGTTACAATGTATGCATTTAAGACACAATGTGAATTTTTTATTGGAATCCCCCCCCCTTAACCCAACAAACTATCAAAACTTTTCAGCTGTTTAATGATATTAAGCTATATTGAGCATAATAGGCATTGCTACAATGCATGGTTTTGGTTTTTTTTCGGTTTTTTTTTTTTTTTTTTGTGGAGGGGGGGGGGACACCAACCCCCCCCACCCCCAACCAAAACTTTTCAATAGTAAGACTATATAGTGCCTAGTAAATAGAAAAATGTCTTATAGAGCATAAGAGGCATTGCAGTACTAAAAATGTAACATGTAAGGTATAATGAATTTTTGATGGGAACCCTCCCCCTTTTTCAGCAGTATTGATATATAATAGTTTAATATAATCAGTTTAATAGTAAAGTTACATAGAGCATAATAGGCATTGCAGCAAACGTGTAAGGCATACACGGGAGCTCTACACACAGCTGTGATTGGTCTGACGTCACTAGACGATTATCTATTGTGTTCCATTCACAGCGCAACATGATGCACCTGTACAGACATCGAACCGTGCCAAGTCTGTCAAAGCAGAGCAAGGCAATCCACAGAGCACTACATTTAGTATATAGTGCAGTTAGAGAAATAGGGTTGGGAGGGGATAATATATACATATATCTCTTCTGTATCAAATGGAGGCTTTTATAGGTTAATATGACATTTCACATGCTTAACCGTGTTGTATGAGAATTGTTTGTAGAGAAAATCAGGGAAAACCTATCAAATATGAAAAGATAGATTTATTTTTTTTTTTACTTATGTATTAACCTGGTTTACATTATGAAAATGTCTAGACGCCCTAGTCGTTTGCTTTGAGTTTACAGAAATTTTCATATTCGTAATTAGAAACACTTGCGATATTGTACCTGTTAAGCACATTCATTTTCATTATGATAATTATTTTTGAATGAGACATTAGCACAATATTTAATGATGTTAAATTTTTTTTTTCTTCAGCCAACTGTTTCTACAATGGGACATACTACAAGCACGGAGAGTCCATCAACCCCAAAGTCTGTGTCACATGTACTTGTAATGTAAGTAGACTTCCAATTTTGTAATGTATCTAGGTGGATATTTTCACTAACCACGAACTGACCATGGTCAAATTTTAAAGTCAGGTCAAGGTCATTTATCGAGTTCAAGGCCTACTTGGTTGTGACCATGGTCAAATTTTAAAAGTCAGGTCAAGGTCATTTATCGAGTTCAAGGCCTACTTGGTTGTGACCATGGTCAAATTTTAAAGTCAGGTCAAGGTCATTTATCGAGTTCAAGGCCTACTTGGTTAATTTACCTGGAATAAAAGTTGGTCCTGATTGCTACCATATTTTCAACACACCAACTTTTCATACGAAAAAAAAAAAAATGGAAATACTAAGTGATGATTTACCTGAAATTTATCTAATTAAAATAAATTAATTAAAAGATAAAATTTGACTTTCACTTTGCATTAAATAAACTTTCTCAGCTGGCCAAACATTTACAAAGCTAATAAAATTGATACTTTAATTTGGATTAATTAATATTAACGTCAATATTTGGTGTCGAGTCAAGGTCTTCTTTTTAAGGCCAACCTTATATATTATCAAATCAAGGTTCATTATAATGTAGCCAGTTTTCAAATTGCTACAGATAGAGAATGTTGTCTGTAATCCATTTAATTTTCATTTAATATTAATAACAAATTATAAGCTTTTTTTGGGGGGGGGGGGGGTGGTTGGGTACATGAATTATATTAAGTAAAAAAGGGGTAAGGCAATTTTCTTTTCAGCTAGTTTCCTTAAAAATAGGGTACTATTTTTTACATCAAAGTATTATATCTATGTAAAAGATTTTTTCTCTCCATGAATCAAAGGAAACAATCTAACCAATATACATTTCCTGTGCTTTTTGATACTATAAATTTTCAAATGTATCTGTTTGAAGATTTGAAAAAAAAATATTGGTATCTCAAATTTCCCTGTTCTTGATTTTTTTCTATGATGATGACGCAATTGTTAATTAGCAATAAAAAAATTTGTTTTTATGGCTTTTGCAAGAGCAAATATATGTGTATACTCTAAATATACTTTATGATCCAAGAGAAAAGAAACCTGTTGTAGAAGGTGAACAGTTGGCTTCATCCACTGACACCTATTGTGAAATAAGCACAAGATGCTTGATATTTCTGTATCTCTATCATATCTACTCGTGTAATTAAGAAGCAGATGTTCTCTGAAGCGAAATTAAAAGGAACAATTTCTTTATATCAGGGTCAAAAGTTAATTGGTTAAACCAGGTGTATTTGGGAAAGTAAACACATATTTGCTTTATTCTATGTCTTGAAAGTGAAACGGATATGCAAAATAGTGATTTCGGCTTTATTTTGATAGATATTACAAGATAAGGGTTATTTGCATTCTGCATATTTTTAAGGAATTTATTGGTCTTTTGTGCGTTTTGGTCTTTACCCGAAATTGATTGATATTTCAAGTGTCGACTTGTTATGTCATCTGTATAGGGTGGTTCTCTTGAATCAAAGACAGCAGAGTTTTCTTCTTTTTGTCAAATCTGCTGGAATCGGACGGAATTCCTTTAATTCCAAATTTCCTGAGAATGAAAGGAAACCAGAAATGAGGAAAGCTTTGCTCCGACAAAGTGCTGCTTTCAAAATTCAAAGGACCATGTGCCACAACGACATGGTTTTGTCTGTTGAAGGAATGCTTTTATACGTATTCTTCTCATTCGAAAATTATGTAATAAGTGTAAGCTTCCGTGAGGAGGGTGAAGTGCAGGTTAACTTCCCTGTTAAGTCAACCTGTTGAGTTATTTAAAGACTCTAGCTGACAGATTACTTGATGGTTATCAGTTATTTAGATAAATGAAGACAGAATTCTAATGTTCAAATTATAAATTTTTACAGTTGGCTTTCCCAGCCTATGTTTTTTTCATACAGTCAAACAATATTTAAGCCTTGATGCGTATTCAGCCGTATTGCGTGTTGCGGTAATTGCTTTCAAATCCCATATTCTGCACTGGTATTTACGTTGTTATTTTAATGAAGGACAAAAGACATACATGTAGGACAAACAAATGATGAATAAATTCTCTTCTTCTAATCTCCAGTCTGCATCTCTAGACTATACAATTGACAATTTGTAACCATAAAACAACAGTGTTGCTTGAGAAAAGAATGCCCATACCATATGCATGTAATATTATTTGAATTTAGTCCCTTTCCATATAAATTTACTCTATTAGGTTCAATTACATTGTTTTGAATATACATTTTAAAAAAAACCCCAACACATAAAAGTCAAATTTTTCATGTAGCAAATTAATGGAAACCTTAATAGTCTTTCACCCTTTCAGGATAGTATGATGGAATGTCACAAGATGGACCCTGAGGTCAGTTGTCCCAATCTGAACTGTCCCCCAGAAAAGAGGCTGCACATTGAGGGAGAATGCTGTCCAGTCTGTGAGGGTATGTTTTGCTACTTTTAGAGGGTACATTTGTGCATGACTCATGTGCTGGGGGTATATGTATATTACATGTATCTGTGCTTAAGCTCCACATTTGGCTGAAATAGAGCTAAGACAATAAGACTGACAACAGTTTCAAGGTTATTGTCTGTATCTGATTTACAGTTCCCAGTGACCAATAGTCTTCCCTATGACTAAACTTTGATTGATTTCAGTATCACCAGACTTTAAGACTGCCTCTGTATCTGATTCAACCCAGATCCTGGAAGTCTTAAGTTTTTGGGATTATATAATCACACCATAGGCCCTAATTCGATATTTTCTTAAATTCTATCCCATAAGACAGTTTCATTAGACACGACTCATTCTTTTGACATAATATTCCTTGCACCAAGGACTATCTTTACTTCAAAGCATTTTACTTTTTGTGGTTAGTCACCAAACTTTATTCAATTTCCTCACCATTTTATCATGCAATGTGGCTGCATCTTTAAACATTTGGCCATCATTTGAAAGTTTCCGTTATGTCATAGTCTAGACTCCCAGTCTCTTACAAAATCCCAGAACTCTCCATTTGGTCCCTTTTGCCGAGAATGACTCACCATTTCCAAGGGAAAGGATCTGATTTAACACTTTGCAGGCCAACTATTGCCACTGCGAAGAAGAGACTCATGGGTAGTTTACTAGGAAAATTTATTTCTGTCCAGGAGAAAGGAGAGTAGAAACCGTTTTGTATGGAAGATTTATTGACACTGAAAAGATCCTAACTGTCTGAAAGGTCAGGCAGATTATCAGATAATAAGGGTGTTAATGCATTCCCCTTTGAAGAATTTTCTCATGAGCATGTGAACTTTTTTGCTCTGTGGCTGAAAAAGTCAGTTAAAGTTCATCAAATTCTAATAACTATTGGAGATGGGCAATCTTTATTGGATTTACAGCTTTTCAGTCAATTGAATTTGTTGGTGATAAATTCAGGCAATGAATGAAATATCTGGGTAATCTATAGAGAGCCTTTTGTGGTTTCCACAGGAAGTCTCGCTTATCATGAGTACAGTACAAACAGATTACACCTTAATAACTGAATAATGAAGTTCTTGGAAATCAAATACCAAATTCTTGAAATGAAATTTCCTACATGTTTTAGATAAAAAGAGGAGATATTGTAGGCAAAAAATGATTTAATTAATTGATTGTTTTTAGTATGGTTATTACAAGTTTGCTATAGTTTGAATACTGGTTTTAATCTGCTATAAATTTCACTTAAAGAATTTGCCTGATAGTAAATTGATATAATCAATAAACTGTTTTCAGTATAGTTGCTAAAAGTTTGCTAGACCTTATTTCACAATTGAAAATAAAAAAAAAATTGGGTTTGTAGTTTAAAAAAATTGCTTTCAATTTTTAAATTTAGATCAAATATCCATCATCAAGTGTTGTTAATTGTTCCCATCAGTTCATAGCTTTGCTTCTTCTGATTGCAACACCCATTGTAAATTGTATTTGATAGAATCTCACTCTCTCTTTTTCTTTCTCAATGCATCAATTGACAGCTTCCCGGTCACCAGAGACCAATAAGTTCTATGTAAAGATGAGTCTGGTGTCTGTCTTCTTCATTCTGTGCCACTGATGTCCTGGATAAACTATAAGCTAGCTGACAGCTAGACTGCAGAGCCTTGATTGGCTGAGAAAGTTTGGTGACTCATTTAGTTTTGACTGAACTCTTCTCTGATCAATAGACTTGGGAGTTTTCGGTGGTACATTTCCGAGTTTATTCCACAGACGAATCGACCTTCATTGGTGCTTCGGAAAGAAATTTTTGAAATGTTTTTCAGTCTGTGTACTTTACAAGTATATCACACTTGAAATGAATAAATCATATAAAAGACCAAAATGATATGCACTGAATTGCATGCAGAAAAAATGAAAACATTGCACTCAAATGCAGCTGCAATCAAAAGAATCCTCTTTTTCCTGCAGTACAAATTAGTGTTGTGTCTTTCTAGTACACATTGAAGTAATCCAGTTGGTTGCAGATGACATGATTGTGGTTATTATTATTGACAAAATTGAGTGCAAGAATTTTGTTTGTGTGTATTTACAGGTACCAATTTCTGTGGCCTTGGAAACAATTGCCACTCCAATGCAACCTGCATCAACTTGACAACAAGGTTTGCCTGTCAATGTTTGCCAGGTTACCGTGGTGATGGCGTTCATTGCGAAGGTAATTCAACAGCAATCTTGTGAAAATTAACATGACATTAAAGCTGTAGAATTTTTTAATTTTTTTTTTTTTTTGGGGGGGGGGGGGGGGGGTTACACAGATTTCTAATAAACTAAACCAAGAGGAACGAATAGAGGGAGAACTTTTGTTTTATGGTTCACTTAATTTCTTTTTAATGAACAAATCCCACCTTAAGTTAGCTTGAAGGGAAAAAAATTGAGAGAAAAAAATAAGGCAGGTTGATCAAATTTGTTACACACCACTAGCAATCACTTACAGTGCAAAATGTTTTATTTCTGTTTTATTAAATAACGAGGCTTTTTTCGCAGACTCCCCTATTCACAAATTTCCTTCACTTAGACCGTCTGCCAAGAAGATATTTGGTTTTTATTAAATTCGCAACAATAAATTCTTCTCACTAAGTTTTTCACACTTTGGAGTATCGTGCCTAAAACATAATTGTACCTCATGCATGCCAAGTTTCTGCTCTCTCAATGTTCAAAAATATAGGTCAGGATTAATATTTCTAAGAATATCCTTTAGCTAAAATTTTTATTGATAATAGTTTGTTCAGTGTGGTATATCTTTAAGAGCTGATATTATTTTCTGAAAACTGACTTTTTTTATGAAAGAAACAATTTTAATTCTTATCTTCTATATAAATTTCTCTTTTATGAATTAGTATTACATACTGTCAGTGAGGACTTAGTCATATTCTTTATTATTAAAGAATAATACTCCCCTCTCTCTCTCTCTCTCTCTCTCTCTCTCTCTCTCTCTCTCTCTCTCTCTCTCATATGCATTTTCTGAATGAAATTAAGCATTTTCTTTTTCAACATCTCACGTTTGTTGAATAATCAATTGGATTCATTATATTCACTGTTGATAAGAATATCAATCTCACCATGGACTTGCTGCCAATACGAATATTTCCTAATCCACAAAAAATGAAAACACTTGCCCCATTGAGTTTTAATAGACAAATTATCATTACTAATTTCTGCCCCACTGGTAAAAGATATAAGGTGAGAGAGAAAATGGATAGGTGGAGATAAAAGATCATAATTCAGTTTTAAGATGAAAGTGGTATTATCCCTGCAAAAACTGGTGTTGGTGATAAGAATTCAAAAAGGTTCGTGATAATGGTGTTCGATGGCTCAGTGGCCCTGTGTATTAAACTCCCTTATAGTGCTGAGCCTCTGGTATATTTAGATAATTTTTGAAATGGTACATGAGGAATATGAGACATTTTAATTTATGGAGGACTTGTTTCTGGAATGGGAGTTTCCTCATGAAAAAAAAAATATGAAACCACAGAATTTTTTTTAACTAAGAGCAGTTAATAGCCCCAGTTCACCATTTTGGGAAACTATTGTTCAATGAATAATCTTGTATCTAATGCTGAGATTATCTCAGATTTTAATGCCCCAGACATTTTACGACTCTAACCCTAATTACCTGTAGTTATTTTCCTCGTGAAAAATACTCAAACCACAATAAAAAATTATTTTAACCAAGAGAAATTAAAAACCACAGAACACTAGATTTCAAAATGAAAAAACAATTTTTGGAAACCACTGTTGATGGCATAGATTTGTATCTGATGATAAAGCAGACATACTGTAAACGTATTATATTTGGCGTGTACGATATTTGGCAGAAAGTAGTTTTTTAACAAGTTGGCGTGGATTTGATTTAGCTTTTTCCTGAATGTTCCCATTCATTTACATGTGTGCATGACATTTTGCGATGTACTTGATTTAGCGGAAGCTGCATCCCGCCAAAAACGCTAATTAGAATACACAGCCAAATGTAATACGTTTACAGTAATCTCAGATTTTAATGCACAAGACATTTTAAGACAAGTTCTGTCTTGTCTTACCATAATTTACGTTCAAGTTATAAACAATAATTTAAAGAACTCATCATTGTGCATGGTGACATAAAGGTCAAGGACTTTTAAATGAAGTTCATGGTCAGTGAATTAGTTCAAGGTTAAATATGGGTAGATTGGTTACTGTTTAATTAATGTAATCAACTCGGGTTATCAACTTTTTGTAAAATTTTATTTCGTCTGTTGGACCTTTTGTAAAAGTGCCTTATATATCTTATTATGATTTGCATGCAGTTAACCCGAAATGAACTTTTTTTTTCAGATGTCAATGAATGCCTAACACAAGGAGGAAAGTATGGCCATTACTGCAATGGCCAAACAGTCTGTGAAAACACAGTGGGATCTTACCTATGTAAGTGTCCCAGTGGAAGAATTCCAGAGGATCCTTACAACTGTACTGAGTCTGGCTATGATTTTGCTAATTCGGCTCAGGCTAGACCGTGGGATGGGACTTTGATGGTGACATTCTGTTCCCTATTTGTAGGGATTCTGTGGGTGTCTGGGATAAGATAATGGCAGATCATGTGCCATTAGAATCAAAACTTTGTGATGACCATGATTCAGAGTATGATCGAGCAGCCATCTTGGATGGATGGATGGGTGGTCATGCCGTGTTCATGTGAATACAAATTGTTCCATCACGTACAATTCCATTTTTTCTTTTTCAAATGAACAAAAAAATTGTAGGTGTTTAATTTCTATTTAACTAAAATTATTGTGACTGCTTTTTAGAGATTTTTACTACGTGATGCTTAATAGCAATAGTAATGTATAAAATTAAAGCTTTTGAATGTCTTCAATGATGTACCTATAAGTATGGTTTCTTTGGTATTTATTTGATTCAAATTTTTGAAGCATTCATGATTGATATTGTATGAACATTCACACATTATAAGATTCATGAACTTTATTATAGTTCTATCAACCTATATTAAATAGACTTCATGCATATTCCATACGCAAGAAAAAAAAATGAGATATGAATTTTCTCAGTTACTTGATTTTATTTCTTTAATTATCAGTTGATTTGATCATGATGATTGCTGTGTGAAAGACAATTATGCTTTATGTATGAAAAGTGGTTGATTTGTTAGAGAGAGTTATTTTTTACTACACTTGTGATATGGGGAGTTGAGTGTTTGCAAATGTCTGAAAGTGATATGTGAATATCATTAATTATTTGTGATCTGTTGAAAGATGTGAGGTTAAACAGTCAGCCATGATGGGTCATGGTTCTCCTATATTGCACTATTTTTAATCTGTTCCTCTATAGTAAAGGTTCAGAATTGAAAACTTGCAAAGATGTACATTTTGTGTATTCTATCAAATAGTTTTCTGAACTTTTTTTCTGCAACAGTACATTATATTATCATACTATGAACTTTTGTTTGGGGTTAAAAGGTCAAGGTCAAATAATTTTTGTCAAGGTCATAAGTGCTTTGACTATGTATTATAATATTGTATATTTGACTTGACTGCTTTTAAAGTACTGCTGAAAATATTCATTTATTTCTCAACATTTCACATTTGTTTACAGTTTTTTGTTGAATAACTATGGAATGCTGGGTAAGAGAGAGAAATTATCCTTGTACTTTTGATGAAAAAAAAAATACTAATATGTTGTTAAATTGCCTTGTTAATGTTATTAAAACTGCTTTGTGTATGAAATGTGATATTTGTACTAGTAATATAGGTTGTAAATATGAGGCTTCAAATACTTGATCAAACATGCAAAAGTAGTGATCATTGCTCAAAAACTTTCTAGATTAAAAGACCATTAATTGCAAGATTTGAAAAATAAGTTTTGGGTTTTCCTTGGTAAGCAGACACAGATTTTTCTTCTAAGTGCAATGACACTCATGTTATTAAATTTGTAGATACTTCTCTCCTTCCACAATCTTTTTACATCTCTCAATCTGAGGCTGGTTTGCTGGAGCACTTGCAAATGTTGTGTCTGCCGATATCTGTATCACAGTTGTCGATATCACATGTAGATATCACAGCTGTAAATCATGCAGACGTTTGATCAAGTGTTTGAACTGGAGAAAAAGATGTACATATTTATCCAATGGGTAAATGATTTAATAGATCAAATTTTCTACCTCTGATGTTATCTGTGTAGGATTTATTTCAAATTTAATTAAATTCCCATTTCCTACCATTGTTTTTGTTTTCTTTTTCTGATGCAGAGTGGATGTTAAACAGTGGGGTTTTTTTCACATTGGATCACTGAGGCACCTGACGTTATAAATTTTTCTCATAATAAAAAGACCCTCTACCTAATGATACACAAGTTACATATCGTGTATTATTAGGTAGAGGGTATGTATTTTTATTTTTGAGAAAAATATATAACATCGAGTGCCTGTGCTTTGGATAATGATTTTCGAAATTTAATAAGTTTAAACTATTTTAGCTCACCTGAGATGAAAACTCAAATTTAACAGGATATAAAGGAGAATATTACTTGGCAAGCATCCAAATATAGTGTAAATTTGAAATAGTTCAAAACTATGTTAACCCAAGAACATATAATTAAATGTTGCTGAGTTGAGCAATGTGGCCCACAGGCCTCTTGCATTAAAATGCAAATTCTACAATGATTATAAAGAAATGTTTTAATTAAGTTGAACAAAATAAATCTCTTCTCTCACTGCAGATATTGGTTCTCTTTGCTAATTAAACCTCAGCTTTTGTTGAAAATTCTAAAACAGCTTTGAAATTGAATAAAATATTCTTTTTCTTTTAAAAAACTCATGCACACATTATTTAGTTGGTTTGCTTTTAAAATCTTGAAAAAAACATCTGGATATATTTTGTTGAAAAATTACTTCTTGTCAGAAAACAATTAAATGTGAGTTACGTTAATGAGACATACATTAATTACAGAGAACTTTAAGACATTACTTCCCCCCCCCCCCCTCTCTTCCTCAAAGAAAAAGAAATTCTTTATAAAATTAATAGTACAAAGCTTAAAAAAAAAAAGAATTTAAAAAACCCAAACTCCAAGAAGCAGAAAATGTTTCGTCATTGAAGAGCAATAAAATAAGTTTTCGTAAACAAGCTCGTATAATGAAAGAGAAAAGTCGGAGAGAAAATGAAGTATGTGGCATCAAGGATCGATCCAAAAAGAAAGGATGCTAACTGACATTATTTATCTGAATATTGCACACATGCAAAAAAATTGTGAAAGCACTAGGTAGTCAATGTGCTAAGCATTCTTTACAAGAACTAGAAGAATGCCTGGATCAGCAATGAAGTTTGAGGACCCTAACAGGTGCCCCTAATGTTAACAAGTAGGAGGACTGGCTGTGAAGCCAAGTGGGAGCTTTTAACTCTAGTTTTCCAAGACAATTTTGTGGTTGGAAGAAAAATGTTTTCGAGATATAAGGGGGATTATGATGATTAGAAGAACATTCTAATGGAAAAATGAACTATTTAAAAAAAAAATTTCTTTTAAAGAGAAATGATTTCAGGGCCGATAAACAAGTTTTAATTTTGTAAAGTTGTTTTGAATTGCGAATATTGGTCAGGTTGCATGGAGTGAAGTGGGGATCTTTCCAGAAAGTTAGTATTACCGGTAATCTCACAATATTTGATTGCTTAAATATTACGAAATTTAAATATTACATTAAAAATTAAGTCCAAGGTTTGTTGTTGGTATATGGCATTGAAATGTACCACAAATTTTGACTTATTTGTTGAGTTGAGGAATGAAACAAGCTGCTTGAAAATGACAAACAACACAAAAAAACCCATACAAACAAAATATGAATGATAATATAAACAGAAAGCGCTTAGAGCACATGTCATTTCTATTTTCTCCATCTAGATATTTCTACAATGCCTTTTTTCCAAACAACAAGTGTTAGCATATTTTCTGCAACTTTGTTCAATACACAGCAATAGAAGTAGAGAAATATGCAAGAACTTGACACAATGAGAACAACAAAAGCTGCATGAAGTGTAAACATTCTCAGTATCAAGGTTGCATGAGAATCAAGTCAATTCTTTTAAATCTTCTTTGTAAATAATTCTATTGAGCACTAAAACTTCGAGAGAGAATCAAATTCCGTCGTTTCCTTATAAAGGTATTCCCTGTAATTATCTGCCAATGTGTCAGAATGCTCCGACACAAAGATCCTATAATTAATTGTGAGGGTGAATCTACAAGGGGGCCACAAGGTATTGTGTAATATAAATATTTATGTTTGCCACAAAAAAGAAACCTAGCCACATAAAACATGAATTCACTGTCTGATTAGAGAGCAGGCTTTGAATGTTTTATGTGATGGGGGGTGTGTCGGCTCATTTTGGTGAGAGGAAATTGGGCAATGCTCTCCATCCATTGAGGAGATTTCGCAATCATTAGCAAAATGCACTCTGCTAGTAGATGAGCCTTGTGTTTCATTGATGAGGAATCTAATTCAGTTTCCTCTCTTCAAACACACGGGTTAGTTTCTTGATTCAGGTTTTTGGCAGCTTTTGTTTCATTAAGTTCCAAATCCCATGAAGTAATATCCTCTGATCGACATGTAAAATGTTGACTGAGCATGTTTCATTAACAAAAACGCAGGTTCTTTTATTAAGCAGATTCCGAAATAGAAATGCACGCTACAGATATAACCATTAGTAAATTCAAATGGAAGAAATACTGGTACATAATAACTGTGAATAAGCTAAGTCTATTTGTTATTTTAAAAATTTGTCATCATCAAAAAGTCTTTATGATACAAACAGTTCTTAGACTTTATTTATTTTTAAAATATTGGTTTAATCTCAGTAATCAAGCTACTGGTACTGTACATTATTTTTGTTTAAAAAAGGCAAAATTAATATTTTTTAAGTTGATATATATAGTTAATATATATTTTCAATAATGATGAGGTGGGGGATGAGGGTCGATCAGCTTAATTTAAAATTCAATTCAACTAATTATAATTAATTTACTTAATTAAATCTCTTACAAATAACATTGATAGTGTGTATGAATACGGTACATGTGATATATACTGTATGCATGCCGGGAAATATTCGCCCCCATTTTATTTTCTCCCCTTTCTCCCTCTTTGTCAGTGGGCAAAATTAAGACGACAAATTCCAAAATAATTTTTAAATTACTGGGTTATTCAGAAAGAGTATCTATCATAAATTCTAATTTCTGGGCAAATTCAAGACAGGGTGAAAGTGTTTGCAAGTGAAAAAGGGCAAAATAAACTTGGGGCGAAAATAACACTGTATTCAGTATAAGATTTAGGAGGGGCAGCTTAAAATTAATGAGAATTGCACCATATTTCACTTATTTGGATTACAGTTTAAGAAATGTGCATGGTCCATAGAAATCTCTATTTGCTTACTGGTAAGACTTTTTTTCATGGGTGACTAAATACATGTAGTTTCATTAGGACTCAATCCTAGCTAATGAGCAAATGACGATTAAATAAAAAGAACAGAGAAGCTTCTTTTCAAATTTGAATTCCAAGAAGAAGTTTCAACAACAAACAAACTGTGTGATCAATTCCTCCATTTAACCTCGCCACCTCCAATCTGTATAAGTCTGGTGTCTGCAGTGACATAAGCGGATTTCCAGTGTTGCCAAGATCTCCCAAGTTGCAGCAGGGAGGCTTTTGCAGAGTGGCGGAATGACAGGACTAATTGACATCCACTGTATTTTCTTCCTAATGCCATTGCTCCTCAATATCTGTGGTAAAATGTTCATCCCGACTAAAAGATTGATTGCTTTTGGGAGGATAATTGTAGTGTTTGCAAATTTCTATTATACTGAAAGTTATAATGATGGAGAGATTTTTTTTTCATCCTTTGGGTCCTTGGAATAGGATATTACTGGGTTCAGCCAGTGCAATGGTTTTGACCAATACAAAATGCATACAGTACAGTATTGGCAATTTATTGAAAAAATTTTGCACCAGATGCCCATAATACTTTTGTTCCATGCTTTGGAGTTTCTGACTGTTGCTTATTAACTCTTTGAAAATCAATATGTTATCCCAGTGGATCTTATTTTTGTGAAAAATCATAATTTCAAACAGCAATTACCTTTAAGTTAATAGACGGGGTTTCACAGGATTCCTTCTGCCAAATAAATAGTATGCTCTTAGACTAGAACATTTAATTTAATTGATGGTATTTGGTCACCTATATCCATTCTGTGTTTGAATGTTTGAAGCTAACAAAAAAGCCAATGAGAGAGAGAGAGAGAGAGAGAGAGAGAGAGAGTCTTCAATAACATATCATTTAGGTAACAACCCATCTGTTGCTTCATTTACACAAGAATTAGATACTTATTAAGAAGTCTTATATTTAAGCAAATGCAGGCTGCATTAGATTCAGGTAATACACACATCCCTTGTTTCCAGACACCATTGATCACTTCTTACTCAGACTAAGTCTGTCTGGGGGTACTTCATCATCTCCAAATCTTCAAATTTTGATCCCCCTTGTCAGAAAACAGCTTAAAGACATATCAGACTGCTAGAGCAAAATCCTTTGGGTTCATCCTTGCATCCAATGTACCATGAAATGAAACAAGGATTAAAGGACAGGAGTTTCAATTTTTTTCTTCTATTTTCAATTACATTGAGAGGAAATTAGGACAATTTGTGTGCAGTAAATCATTTTGGTGTTCTCTCTCTCTCTCTCTCTCTCTCTCTCTCTCTCTCTCTCTCTCTCTCATTAGTAAGATTGAATGGAAATTGAGAGGAATGAATGGAGTTTCAAAGACCACCACAGTATTTCAATTACGTGGGGGCCAGGTAGGAATTTTTTTTTGGGGGGGGGGGGGGGGTTACGGATTATTGCTCACGTTGACAGAGATGAGTACAATGTCTGTCTGGTAGAAATGGCCAGATGGCTTACCACAAAGTATACCAGGGCTAAAAAAAACTGAAACATAACTTTCTTTGATCTTATTTTGCTGTTGGCACTTAAAATTATAAACAAATAGTAAAACCCACTGTTTAATTCCTCGCTATCCCACCAGTTGAGTTTTGCTTAGATAATGCAAGGTGGTTTTTTCGGGAGATTAGATTTTGCAATTTTCTGCATGATTTTTGGCACTCAAAAGGGCCCCAATTTTTTTTTATATAATGTAAAGTATATAAACGTGAGGCTTATTCATTCAGAAGATATTTGCATTAATTTTTCAAAAACTGCTATTTTCATAACTTTATCAGTTGAGATGTTTGGTGTCCTTTTCACATGCTTAGCCTCTTTAGATAAAATGTGTGCAGAAAAACTCGGCAGGATTCACTGCATAAAGAATTGTTGCATTTATTACCTGAATTAAGAGATGGGTTTTTTTTTATACAACTGTGAAGCATGCAAGTAGGGTAATGTGGTACAGTGTAGTGAGTAGATATACAAGATTTTGAAAGATTTGAAGATTCAGATGCAATTACCGAACCAAGCTACTCAGTTGTCAAGCACCTAGAAATGTGATTTATTAATTTTTTGGACCCCTAAATTGACATAGAGAAGAATGTAGAAAATTATGCATGATCTGCGGATGTGAAAAGCTATATATAAAAAAAAAACGGAACTCACTTAATCTACAAGGTTTTGGTTGAGTGATTAAAAATACCCCCATTCAACAAATATCTTAGCTTCACGATTCTTTCTCTATCTTAAAAAACTTTATAACCAATTTCAACATAAAACTGCATTAGATCTGTTTAAAATGAACTCACTTTTCAAGTGTCATGAACTTGAGGCATTTTATAGATTTAGTTGGAATGTTGACTGGCTTTGGATTAAATCAATGATTTGTATACTTATGCAACACTAATCCATATTATTGTATTATATATATTAATATACAATGTACCTCCAAATAAAAAAGAGTTTTTATGCATTGGACTAAATTATTACATATAGAGCGGAAATAAATGCAAGTGAATTGTACAATGCATAGATGACAGTTTTAGTTTTTGAAGCATAAATTTAGTAACTACCTGGTAATTAAGTTTGCATCTGAGGTGACTGGGAAACAAACAGCCTCCTCAGCATTATTGCAATAGGATGAAGACAACTCTTTAATCTTTAATAAAAAAAACTTTAGAACAACAGAATTGAGGCAATTGTGCAAGAATAGAAATATGGTTTGAAAAAGGTCAGAGGTTCAATAACCTTTCAGCCCAGAGGACCTAAATATGGCATCAAAGTTTTCCAAAACATGCTCCTGCAACTGTTCCGAAACAGCGAACAGGAACTTTTATTATAAATCAGAGGAGCTGGTTCAGAAATAAATTGGACACACAAAAGAAGCCCATCGTAATCCTGGTCTTAAAACTCTCAAAGTCCTTTGTCAAACATGGCTCCCATCACAACTATTGAAGCCTCTTTCCTCTGTGGTCTTAGCTGGTACTTTGTTTCTATTAGAGGGCTTCCCCTTGAAGTCATGAAACCTTGTTAACCTCCTCTCTCTCCCTCCCCTCTCTCTGCAGAATTCGGACAGGTAAAAACAATCTGTTTCCTTTATTTTTCTTTGCTTTTATTTTTCCTTTGCCACTGCCTTCGTGCCATCTGTAAACGATGAAGAATTAATCATGGTGGGGAGATGTTCAGGTTTTGGGTGCTTTGATCTCGGCTTTTGGGGATGCCCCCAGATCTTGTGAGGCTCTCTGGGTCATTAACATGGTTTAAGTAAGACTGACAGGTTGTCAGGAAACCTGGGTAAGAGTTTGGTGTTTTTTTGTTTTTTAACGGTTGTTAACAAATATACAGTCTTTTTTTCCCCTCCCTCTCTCTTTTGTCAGCTGCATGGTTTTACACATTGCATTAGCTTAATACAAATGTATGCATGCATTTTCAGAGTAAAATATTATTTATAGCATATCATACTGTAGGTATCCCTCCACCTCTCCCAAAATTCAATATTGGACATCACAGAAATTTTTTTTAATAAAAATCTAGCTGAACAAAAAAAAAAAAAAATTGATATTGGACATCACAAAAATCTTTTATCTTTTTTTAATTTAGACACAAAAAAAATTGATAATCAAGATCACAGAAATCTTTTTAAAACAAATTTTAGCAACATTAGGTTTTTAAAATTACCATATACATGCCTGTACATTGTATATACTTCTAGGAAATTCAAAAATGTTTCCTCTTTTAGTTTCAAAGCAAATTATTAAATGTACATGTAGTCTGATTTTTATTTATTACAGCAGATGGGTACATGTCATTGAGAAATTTCACTGATGATGTAAAAACAATTAAAAGGCCGATAATCTTGTAATTTGTTCTGGTGTCAGGAACCTCTACATAGCGTTTAATAAGTAGCCGACCCCGGGCGATAAATCTGTCGATTTCATCGATGGTTAATTCCACTACTTACAATGCAATGGTGGTGATCGATGCAAACAGGTATATATATTTATACTTCCTATGATGGTTTTCTGTCTAATCTACAGATGTTAAAATTGTCTTACATAACTGATGGCTTTCAAGGATTAAACTGCAATCATGCACACTCAGAGAGGCATTCCAAAGAATGCCATCAAATGCAGAAAGGTTTCTACTTAAAGCCCTTGGCTCTTTTAAAATTTTTTTTTTTACCATCTTTCAAACCGGATGGAATAAATCACTTTACTCTAACAAGTGTTAAGTGTAAGAGTTAGGAGGAGAAAAAATTCATATGAATTTTGTGCCAAATTTGTTTGCTTTTTGCTTCTTTTTTAAAGATCAACACTTTTGTTAATTTTTTGAACATGAATGTTAAGTTTATGGTTTCTAAGATGAAACTCATTGAATTTTAGTGTTGGTGTGTAAGTGTATTAGCTAGGTATTTGGCTTTTTTTTTCTCTCTCTGAAAAATGGTATCAGCAACCCATTTTCGCGAAACTTTTCATTCTTCATTTGAACCTTTTTTAAGCTCGGTTTATAGAGTCCAGTTTGGCAGATCTATGGGGTTGGGGTCGACTGTTTGTCAGATTTTATTTACCAGGTAAAATTTAGCACCCCTTAGTTATTTTTCTTACAGTTGTGAACTAAATGAAATTAATAAAAGTTTAACTTGTGTTCACAATTTGAGTATTCTCACAATTTGATACAAAATGGCAGATTTATAGAATTAAGTACATTGTACTTGCGAAAAATAAAGAATCTATCTACAGTAACTTTTCCAAATATCAATTTCTAGCTTGATTGAACAATACATACACTATTGATTCATGGTATACATGTACTAGGATTTAGTTTACATTTTCTTGTCTCTTTTTTCTTAATTGAAAACATTTATACAAATGTGACCTTACCTGAACCTTTTATATATATATATATATATATATATATATATATATATATATATATATATATATATATATATATATATATATAATCTGTAGAAGATCATGCAGTTCTGAAATTTGTCAGAGTGCAAAGATGTTGAAGACCTAGGGCAGGGGGAAGAAGACATAACCCCCCTGTTTTTATGCACGTTCTGGATAAAAAAATAAAAATAGCCTGGTGATAATTGTTTTATGAATGATAGCCCTGGATAAGAAATTGTCAGAAATATGTACATTTGATATGTAGAGTTTATCTGTGTTTCTTTTTGAAGTTGGTTTTATACTTCAAGCAAAAAGGGTTGAAAAGTTTTATAATAAATTTCTGATATAGGTCAAATGCAGGTCAGGAGCCTTAGTCATAAATCTAGAGAACTGTTCAAGAGTCAAATTAACTTCAATTTAGAATTTTTTTTGTAATTTCGTCATCTTTTTGAAAAAAAATGAATTTTTCATTGATAATGGAAAATTGCTGAGTAATAAGGTTTGTGGGTGCACTTTTTTATCTTTTGTGTGGACAAAAATTTCAATTGGTTACACAAGGGGGAAAACATTTTACAAAAACTTGCATGTTAAAAAGAAAACTTTCCAAAACATGCTTATAAAAACATTTTTCCTCCTTAACATAGTGAGATTAAATGATCTGAATCTTTTATGCTCATTTTTTATTCTTTGTTTTTTTAAACAGTAAAAAAGAAAGAAAAGAAAGGCACATGTTGAAGCAAATTTCTAGGGCAGGGCGGTTTTGAATGTTTCATTGTCTTAAAACCCAGTTTCATTCATTTAGTTAAAGTGCAGAAAGGCAATATGGAATCAATAACTGCCGTCAACAAAAACCATGAAATAGACAAAAAACTAAATACAACTGTACAACTATTTGAACTCTTTTATGCTTGAACCTTGTGATATCCATGCAGTATTATATGTCAGGAGATAATTTCAGTTAAATTGGCAAACAGTTGTCACAGCATAATTATATTTTAGACACTACAATGAAGTAATGAACTTACACAGTTGTGCATTAATTTAAATTATATCTCATACACCAAATGAAGTTATGAATTTACATGAAAAATTGATTCACAGAGTTTTTAAAATATCAACAAAAACACAATCTGTGACTTTAAAGAGTGGCTTTTACATTTGCCCTCTTCTTAAGTCATTGAACAAAGGTTTTTGCATGTCATTGTTTAGTGTTATATCGGTTTTTGCATGTCATTCACAAGTGGTTAAGTGGATTTTGCATGCAATACTCTTGTTCAATGGTTAAGTGGTTTTTGCATGTCATTGTTTAGAGGTCGAGTGGATTTCTCATATCATTGTTTAGTAATTGAGTGGGTTTTGCATGTCTTTGTTTGTGGTTGAGTGATTCTAAAATAACATTGTTAAGTGGTTGAGTGGTTTTTACATGTCATTTTTTAGTGATTGAGTGTTTTTTTTTTTACATGTCATTGTTTACATTGTTTAGCGGTCGAGTGGGTTTTACATGCCATTGTTAATAAGTGGATGAGTGGGTTTTGTGTGCCCTTTTTAGTGGTGGAGTGGTTTTTGCATGTCATTGTTTAGTGATTGAGTGTTTTTTGTATGTCATTGTTTAGTTGTTAAGTGGTTTTTGTATGTCATTGTTTAGTGGTTGAGTGGTTTTAAAATGACATTGTTTAGGGGTTGAGTGGTTTTTGCATGTCATTGTTTAGTGATTGAGTGTTTTTTGTATGTCATTGTTTAGTGGTTGAGTGGGTTTTGCATGTCCTTGTTTAGTGGTTGAGTGGGTTTTGTATGTCATTGTTTAGTGGTTGAGTGTTGTTTGTATGTCATTGTTTAGTTGTTGAGTGGTTTTTGTATGTCATTGTTTAGTGGTTGAGTGGTTTTAAAATAACATTGTTTAGGGGTTGAGTGGTTTTTGCATGTCATTGTTTAGTGATTGAGTGTTGTTTGTATGTCATTGTTTCTTTGTTGAGTGGTTTTTGCATGTCATTGTTTAGTGGTTGAGTGGTTTTAGAATAACATTGTTTAGGGGTTGAGTGGGTTTTGTATGTCATTGTTTAGTTGTTGAGTGGTTTTTGTATGTCATTGTTTAGTGGTTGAATAGTTTTTACATGTCATTGTTTAGTGGTTGAATGGTTTTAAAATAACATTATTTTGTTGTTGAGTGGTTTTTGTATGTCATTGTTTAGTGGTTAAGTGGTTTTAAAATAACATTGTTTAGGGGTTGAGTGGATTTTGCATGTCATTGTCTAGTGGTTGAGTGGTTTAATGGTTTTTGCATGTCATTGATAATTGGTTGAGTGGTTTTAAAATAACATTGTTGAGTGGTTTTAAAATAACATAGTTTAGGGGTTAAGTGGTTTTTGCATGTCATTGTTTAGTGGTTGAGTTGTTTTTACATCTCCTAAATAGCGGTTGAGTTGTTTTCGCAAGTCATTGTTTAGTGGTGGAGTGGTTTTAAAATAACATTGTTTAGTGGTTGAGTGTTTTTGTGTGCCTTTGTTTAGGTGTTGAGGGGTTTTTGCATGTCTAGACCATCAGGTATTCACAGGCCTCAATTCAGAGAATCTAGTCTATTAATGTGTACCATTAGTTGATGACTCAATGGTTTGATGCTGCCTTAATCTTGTGTTAGGTAGACTGTACATTTATATTTATACATCTATATTATGTAGATTTATTTGTCTGTGTTCTTATCAATATGTCCTGTTTCTGCATGTCAGGAAAGACTAAGCAATTAGCATATTCTCCTTCGTAGCTAAATAAGAAGTACATTCTTGATACAAAAATAAACATGTATGTCATACTCCCTAGTAACATGCACATTCTGGGATCAACGTGGTATTAATGTGTCAGACTTCCATGTCAGACAGTCTATCTATATCTTTATGTCAATTACTCCTGTGTCAGAGATTCTTGTTATGAACATAGTGTCATGATACCCTCATGTTAAGGTTCTTTTGTACTACAGTACTGTAAATTCCTAATTAAACGCGAGGAATTAATATCTGCGTAAAATTGCGGATTTTAAAATCTCGCTTTTATTTTCTGAGAGTTGAGAATTATAAGAGATTAGGATAAAAGTTCCGCATTCGCGATTTTATATTCTCTCGTTTTAATACAAAACAGTGGGATAGCGGAATTAAGTACTCGCGTAAAATAGGGAATCTACAGTATTAAGTCTGACTATTTGTGTCATCATGCTTGGTACTATATGTTTCCTTCTCTTGTGTCAAAAATCCTTATGTACATTGTATATTCATGTCTAACTCCTGTGTCAATTCTCTATACCTACATGCATTTTGTATGGCCCACTTATTTGCCATTTACCAGATTCAAATCAAATACACAGTTCTTTATGGTCACAATGAATAAAGTACGGTGTACGGTGAGTAATAAATCTAATTATTATGCTCAGTAGACTGTTTTTGGGTTAAGATGATTATTAATATAAGATGTTTTGGATGTAATCTAGAAGGGGGAGGGAAGGGGGAGGGGGAGGAGGGTGACTGTGCCCCCTTGGAAAATTCAAAATCTGAAACTCACATAGTAAAATTATCGAATATTAAGGTCTCGGACCCCATGGCAAATATTGTAGATATCCCTTGAACAAAACCCTCCCCACCCCCGAAAAAAAAATATAGATCCACTCATAGGAAAGCTTCCAGTTGGATTGTTGGCCATATAAAACTGCAAGAGTCTCTATTGCAAAACTTAAAAATTGTCTTGTAAAGCTGGAATTTAAAAAAAATCAATCTAAATTAATTTTTCATAATTATAAACAACAACTGTTTTTGCTTGTTAATAAAAGTGCTGTTTGAGTTTTCAGATTACATCAAGAAAAGCATTAAAGCATTACTGAAAAAATAGAACAGCTTAAGATATGCTAACTTATAGAACTGCATTCTTGTAACTTTGATAATTTTGATGTCCCCTCCATCCCTACCCCCCACCACCCCAATTAAAAAAAAAGTTGCTGAGCTGGCTTAACTCACTATTTGCTCACTTGACCTATTTACACTTATGACATCATAATCTGCACTTCTGAAGCATTTGAGATGTTGTTCTTTTAAAAATTAGCCTCATTAGCTCTCTGTGTTAAAAGAAAACCCATTTTGATGAAAGTCAGAGGCACTGACTATTGGTGCTTTTAATCTCGAGGAGTCAACTCACATAAATCTGTCTGGAGGTCAGAGGGACTCTGTGATTATATAGTTCTGAACTCGGAAACAGACTTTTCATTAGACAAGTTTTACATAAATAGGTCATCACCCTGTCTTTGTTGACAGATTAACTTAATTAAGACAGGCTTTAATTAAGCAAAGTACGTATTCATCAATGAAAGAGAGACAACTCAATGTGAATACCATTTATCATTAATTGAACTCTCTCTCTCTCTCTCTCTCTCTCTCTCTCTCTCTCTCTCTCTCCACTAAAATGAAGAACATAATATTTTTCTTTCAATATTATTAATTATTATAAGTTCATGGAATAAAGAGGCTAATTATTACATGGGATTTAACACTACTGTATGAATAAAATTTGAAATGCATTGTTCAATACATTGCATCAATCAATGATAATACTAACACTATTGTGATGGAAGCTGGTTTTGCATAAATATAGGAAATAAATGAAAATGACTAAATGTTAGTAAAAGTTGGGGGGATGAGAGGGCAGAACTTCCTGAAAATCTTGATATGATAAATTCAGGTACATAGAATTCTTCACCTTCCCTTTAGCTTGATCGGTAGAGTTCTGGATTTGTACAATAGACTAAAGGACCCAGGTTCAAACCCCAGCATGCGGAGGCAATTTTGTTACCTTTGGTGAGATAGATTGTCTCTAGAAATAATTTCACCCCATAGGTTTGCCACCGTGGAAAAATTAAAACTCTCCCTATCATTGTTTCTGCACTCTACAAAATCTGTCAAAAAACATTAGGACGGGGCAGTTTAAGAATCGAGGTGTGACTAAAAGAAAAAAATAGGTTTTCAAAAAAAAAAGGGGGGGACCAGGTCTGCATAATTATGTAGACATCAAGATGGTAATAAGAAGTATTTATATAATATATGGTAATTAATATTTTTATTTCTTTAAAAAATATGAAAGTGTCCCATACTTCACACAAAAAGCTCTTGTCAGAAAGATAGGTAACTCTTGCTTGCATATATGCGTTTTGAGTACTTCATCTTCAAGTTATCAAGTTTTCTCCCTTTATGGAGAGCAAACTAATATTAGGCCTATTTGAAAAGATTTAGTCAATCAGATTTTACATGTATTGTAGTTCTGGCAAATTGTTCATGTATGGCTGATTAATCATGGGGATTATCACGTGCATGGTATTATAATCTGACAATGTTGTTAAAGTTACTGTAGGTCATAAGATTTCTTACTAGCTGTTCATGAATTGAGGAGGGGAATGTCCATGTAGATCAAGGGTTAAAATAAATTTGAACCCACTAACCCTGGTGACACCCACAGTTAGTAAAAGGGTGTCAAATTAGAATCACAAGACAGAAGGAAAAAAGCAGGGGCGCAATTATGAAGCTTGCAGAAAATTTACTGTCTTGAAATATTAGTTTTCTTTTGTTGAATTTAAACTATTTGCAGGTATATCAAAGTGGTATATGTGTCTGAATTACAGAAAGTTGATGTCATCATAATTTAAAGAGGAAATAGCATTGGATGATCTGGTAACTTGGTGTTGACATCCCATTAATAATCAATACGTCAACAATAAATCCTGCATTTAAATGTCCTCCAGAACATTAAATATTGATTGCAGAATTTTTAACGACTTTTGATTTTATCCGATTGCAGGTAAAAATTTTGCAAACAGGATGCACACCTGATTAAATATTTGCTGGTACAGATATTATTGACTAAAAATTTTCATCCAATTCATAATATCAAATAAGATATTTTAAACCTTTAGAAAGTTTTTAAATCAGGAACATTTTTAAAGGGATTGGGATGCTGGTATACATTTACCAGTGTAATGTTTTTAAGTGCATGCATCCAGTTCTAATTTGCATAATTATATTGCATTAAATGTATCACAGAGGGTAGATGATTTATAAGAAATTTGTACACTGCCTGATTGATCCCAAATATCTCATTTAGATAGAGCTTCCCTATAATTGTTTCTTAGTTCACACATATTGTAGACTCATATTTCATACCTCCTTTTATTATAGCTGCTAAATGTTACAATGTATGTGTCTATATTTAATTGTTATTGTGTAAAAGTATTACATCATTTCTTCTCGATGGTTGTGAAATCCAAATTAAAGTTGATGTCAGAGGCAGGTGTCTTAATTCACTCAGTCAATAATTGTAAGATAAATGAAGGGTATTACTTAGGTTGTGTATGTGTGTGGTGGTGGTGGTGGTGTGTGTGTGTAAGGGGGGGGGGGGGGCTGCTGTTAATGACACATATAGCTCTACAAAGAGACATGTAGAATATTATAGTTCTGCAAGATAAAATGCAATTTAAATTTTGTTGTTAATAAAAAATCATTAAAAACCTGATACTGATACCATTTCACTTGTTGCTGTATTATAACACTAATAAACACTGCATGGATTGCTGGGGCGCTCCGAGAAGGGGAGGGGGTTCTATTGGGTTAGGGATAGAAACTGAGTGCTGACAGAATTCATTGAAACTATTAGGCAGGAAATAACACATCCGATCAACATGCTGACTGAAGTGCCAATCATTACATCAGTACTTATAAGGAAAAAGAAAATCGAAAAAATGCACAAAAGAAAAAAAAAAAACCTCACTGATAGCCTGTGTGCAATACATTGGCTGCAATTTGAAGTAAATCCCTACTTCGAAGCCCACTAACGCCTAATTGCAATCAATAACTTCATTGGTAGAAGGATATTATGCAATGTTCTTTCCAATGTTTGATGATCCAAAGATCATTAACTATTAATTAAGCAGCTTTTACATGTTTTGGATCAATGAGGTCTTGTGCAGTAAATGATTTCTCATCTGAGTTTCACAATTACCACTAAAATTGCTACAATGGCAAATCAATGGATTAATCTCTTACAAAATAATTTCAACCACAAAATGGTATGCAACATTGCAATATGATTGAGCTAAGAAAAAGAAATTTTGGTACATGTACAAAACAATTTTTTGGGGATAAACTACATATTGGATATGCATGTGAAATCAAACTAATTAGCAGACTGGTGTCGGAAGCAAAATTAAAGTGTGGGGTGGGGTGGGGGGGTTGGGGGTGGGGCTAGACAATATCAGAAATCTGGACAAGTAAAAAAAATGGATTATGGTTATGTGTAATTATAGTTTTTATATCAAATAGACAAAAATTTGCAGCCAGTTAACAAAAAATCCCAGCTAAATACAAAATATTATGTAGTACAAATATTGTTGGTTACACATCTTTATTAATTTACAAACATGCCTTGTTTGCTTGTCATGTATATAAAGCAAATATTGAATGAAAATTAAGTGATATATGATATGTTTATATATATCATAGACACCAGCGGAATATGTCCTGTTTAAAAATTTATCAAGCTAATTTGTAAACATGGGGGCATGTATATGAGCCGCTTCAATTCAAAAACACAATTCAAATGAAGATGACTAAATAATTAAGAATGAAAAGTATTGCTTATAACATTGATGTAGCTATTTAAAATTATGTTTCAAACTTTATATAAGATGCATGAATTATTAAAGCATTGGATTACATGATCAGAAAACCCTTCACGAAAGGATATGATTATAGGCATGGATAGTAATGTATATTGTTTATTTTAATTAGCATTAGAGATAGGGCCATTATTTTCAATTGTTGTAATCTGTCAAACTAGACAGATGAACCCAACACTGTTCATCACTCCAAGGTAAAATGATTTTAAATGTCAAATACTGCGTGCTTGAACATAATATTTATTTTATACACATTCAATGACGATTAAATTGGGTACAGTTTAACATATTACATAATAAATGTGTGAGAGAGAGAGAGAGAGAGAGAGAGAAAGAGAGAGAGGGGGGTGTTTAAACTGATACACAGAATCTACATTCAATAAAAAAAAGGAGAAAACAGATTTTATTATCCCAACAACAATTTTACTTATATAGTCTATAGAACAGGTACAGGCATATATTGTTCATTGTTTTTTGAAGATCAAAAAGTAAGATGAACATTAAAGGTATGTACCGTACACAACTCTAAAAGGTTTTCACCAGGTGAAATTTGAATTTTCTTTGTTATGGCTACCAGTGAAGTTTTGCCAAGCATAATACACCATTACTAGGAATATACAGTGAGGTCGGTGTAAATTTTGACCTATAGAGAACCAGTTTTGAGCCTTTCGGGCTTAAACTATGTACGATTTCTTTCTGATTTATGTAAACCTCTTAATCCAGTCTTTAGATTAGTGATTGGAGATCCAGTTAAAGCAGAAGAATTTTCCAATTGTTTCAATGTACCTACAATATGTACCTTTCCTTTTAAATCTATTAGACATTCAAATTCAAAAAGAGTTTATAGGAAGACTCTATTTTATAGAGGCAGTTTCTAGTGTATTGAAACTTTGCCAGGTGAATTAAATGTACCAAGTGCATACTCGAACATGTCATAAATTTGCGCTCTAGTGCTATCTTTACACTCTATTAGTCTAGTTGTAGGGGAGATTTTATGTGTATTGCCTAACAATTTTCTGTAGGTTACTGCACCATGCAAGGCATATTCAAATATTAAAGCACTTTTAAGAAGCTTTTTGATGTCTTTATGTGTATATTCCCCAACTGAATTTAAAGCTTCAAATTTGCAAGGCTGACATTGGTAATACAAACCTCAATGAGCGATCAATAGCTTAAATTTTTGTTTGAAATTTTTTTAATTGTTTTTACTTAAGGATTATTGTCAAAGCTTCTTTATGCATGGTTATTCAAATGTTTTGTTCGATAAAAAAAAAAACAACAACTCAACTTTCTGTATATAAATGCAGTATACCAGCCACAAAGGAAATTACCTTTCTGCATGGCATTTGATTATAAAATATGTACATATTTCCCAGCGATTTTTGTACACTGAAGTCTGCCTGTCTGCGTTTATTCTACAACCAGATTCTGAAGTTTATAAAAAAATCATAAATATTGAAGGGGAACTGCTTCTATAAATCAGCAAGCCAATTTTATGGGTCCTTACTATATTTTCGCCTCTAAAATCATGGAATTTGCCTGAAGTTGCGATATTGAAAGGATGGAAATGACATTTTTTGTCCTTGGGCTTCTTTAAATGCAGGAAAGAGAATGAATCATTGTGCATATTCTTTTGGTACACAGAAACCAATCTATGGTTTAAATGTATAATTAAAAATATCACCTTTGGGTAAAAATTTGATCAATATATCAGAGTTCAGTTGGTGCCATTTTTTCTTCCGAGTCTTGAACTATTGTGAAGTGTGTTGAATCAATATCCTAGCTTCCCAAACATTCATACCACTAGTTTCTCGGTAACCAATGTATAGCAGTGCAACAGAGAGATTTTTATTGCAAGTACTGAAAAAATATATTAATAATCCCCATCATTTCAAAAGTTCCTTTCACGATTGCATGTAATAGACACTTACTCCTATATTATTGCAATTGTCTCCCTTGAAAGCATTTTTCCCCCTTTCCTTTTTCGCAGTATAGAGGAGAGAGTTGCATGTACTGTAATTTCCAAGGAAAAATAAAATAACAAGTAGAAATCCATGTATTTCAACAATGCATATTTTATTCTGTTAGTTGTTTCTACAGAAATATGGTGTCACTTAATTTACATGCTGCTGTCATGTACAGGGAGATAACTCTTTAAAAAAAAAAAAACTAGTGATACTGACTTTAACACAGAAAGACTGAAACATTGAGCAAAAAAACCACAATAATCAAGAATTGTCAAGTTTGTTGTTGTTGTTGTTATTTTACAGCAGCAATCAAACAACACATGTATCACACACACTGTGAAATTCTGCTGAAGGAATTTTAGAAATTCCTCGAAAAAAATGTCATATACATCGAAAAAAAACCACCCTGACAATT
Organism: Magallana ariakensis; assembly: GCA_020458035.1. Taxonomy (NCBI): domain Eukaryota; kingdom Metazoa; phylum Mollusca; class Bivalvia; order Ostreida; family Ostreidae; genus Magallana; species Magallana ariakensis. Next base: position 47,260,507 of record CM035812.1, on the reverse strand, counting down.
CTTGAAATGTTTTTATAGAAATATCTTGAAACTAATAATAAATATGGCTATTTTAATCTAAAATTCATAAATAATTGAATGTTTTTTGGCAAACTGATCTAATTAACAAGCTGTATATTTTTTTGTTTACGTCGCAAGTTTTTAAACAAACACAACCATTTATGATTTAGTGCATTCCATATGATCACAAATACTGAAGAAACTTGAGAAAAGAGGAGAGCGCGAGAAAAAGGGGACATAATTCACTGTTTTTTGTCAACACAGAACTCAAACTAGTGACTGTATAGATATAGAAAAAATATAAACGAGTTTGTTTTGTATTAAAAATGACAATAATAATACTATATCACGTAGAGGAAAAAAAACCTTTGTACAATGAAAAAAAATTACATACATATAATATTATTATACAGCTGACATATTAAAAGTCACAATCATACAATGATAATGCAGTTATGGCTCAAAAAAAAAAAAAAATAAACCCAACACGATTCACTCCTGAGGCTCAAGTCCGAGTTCTTTTACACTACTTGTTGGCTAGGCTCATATCCAGCAATAATACTTTTATGTAGTGAGTCCCTGTTTGCATCCTAATACTGCTTTTATTTTCATGAATACAAAGTGTATTGGAACTGAAAAATTTCAACTAAAAAACGAAACAGCTAGATTAATTAGATTTTTTTTTATTTTCATGTTGTTCAACGCAATTTATCACAGCCTTGGTAAATACATGCATACAAAAACAAATAAAATTCATCACTTGATGAAAGTATAATAAAAAAAAAAAGTAAATGGACGGAATGTAAAAAACTAATCACTTTTTTTATCATAAAGAATATTATAAACCAGTGCTAAAATGTACTAGAAACCTGAAAAAAGTTCTTTTTTGATTTGGAAATGTGTTCAAATCTTAGTATAAAAAACTCGGTATAACATCTCTTAAGAAAAAAAAAAAAGAAAAAAAATGATCCTTAAAAATTATGAATTAGAATGTATGTTCAAGTTCAATCAGCCTGGTCTACGATAAGGGGAGCTAAGTATTGGCTGTGACGGATTCCGAAGGAGAACTCGGGCATCTTCTTTTTGTGAGTCCAGACCTGTGAAAGGAGAGAAAAAAATATGACAGATTTGGAAAATGGTTCAACAATTGATAAATCTATAGTTAAGAAAATCTAAAATTATAAATTTTTTAAAATCACAAAATTTTTCCATTCTCTATTATTTCACAGATTTATAACAAAATCATATATATGATTAATATTTTATTTATGTGAAATCATCAAAATTTGTGGGATCCAATTTTTGTTGATAGTCAATTTTTCACAAGCTCACAGGGGCACATTTTTTTTATATACTTGTATAATTAATGTGAACCCATGAAATCCACAAAAATTAAGCCACCATGAATATTCTAATGATTCCACTATATTAAGATTTTTAAAAGAGAAAGACAAAGTGGTGGATCTTACAGTTTCGGGGGAGTGAGCACCGGGTCCAGGTTTGCGGGTGGTGTCTCCAGGCATGACATTTCGGCTGGTCATGCTGTACAGTGGCGCCTTATCCTTGTAGATGCTGGGATCAGCAGTATCATAGGTTCCTGGTCCAGGGGTCTGAAATAGCACCACCAAAAATCAGATATCACTATTTTTAAAAAGGCTCAATGCTAAGTGATAGATTTAGCTTTGTACTTTGCTATGTGAGGGCTAGTAATTGACTGGACACTTAGAGAGAGAGAGAGAGAGAGAGAGAGAGAGAGAGAGCAAAAGGTCCGAAGACCCCTCCCCATTCCCTCTTAATGGAAAAAAAAATATTTGGAAAAAGGAAGCTTGTGTGCTAGTCTTAATTCACTCAACAAAGAAGTGCTCCTGGTTCATTCATCTGAGTAGATGGAAAATAAAGGTATTTAACCGAAGTAGCTAGACTTTGTTTATTAAAGTAGCATAGGTGGTGTTCTTCAGACTTGTTTGTCAACCACTTGACAGATTACTTATATGGAGGAGAGGTCTGCCCATTGTTTACTATACTGACCAAACAATAAACAGTCTTCTAGACAGTTCTGACCAAACAATAAACAGTCTTCTAGACAGTTCAGTACACACAGCCAGATAGATCAAATAGGTTTTTCGACGAAGTCCAATAAGTATCTATATGTGTATGAAGTCAAAATTCCAAAAGGAATCTGTTACTGGTAAAATGAGTTCATTATATGGTTAAATCTAGCTACCTCATTTGTTTTTAAAGACTTTTTAAGGGGTGGGGGAGTGGGTTTGCATCCTGATAAGCCATCTAAATAATATCCTTATCAACCCACTTTAAAGTGTCAAGCGACTGGGTAATAACATTTACCCCCCCCCCCCCTCCAAAAAAAAAAAAAGAAGGTAAAAAGCTGTCTTGTCAGTTATCATAACCTTACAAAAATTCATAAAAGGGGGATTAACTCATTAATAAAAAGGGTCACTGAGAGGAGCCCCTCACCTTGGCCAGATCCTCGTGGAATCCTCCCTGCTTTTGTCTGCCAGACATAGAGAAGATTGGGGCCTGGGGTTTGCCCGATTCCTTCGTGGTTCCCAACATTGGTGTCAGGGTGTAGTTGTTTGGAGCTGAAATAATAAACAATTTCAAAAATATTCAACACTTTTTTTTTTTTTTTTTTTTTTTACAACTTATCGCCAAATCAAACTGATTTTCTTTGACAAGGTTCTGTTTTATCAAGATGCATTTCAATTATGGCTGCTTTCAGATTAACTCATTGATTTTTGGATCAGATCAGATCCGAAATGGCCTTTTCTTTTTTGCCTTCATTTGATCGGTTTAATGGCAACCAAACTATGATAAATAGGCATCTTATGTCTGTACAGATCCAGTTGGAACCATTTCCACAAGAAACAAATTACCTGTGTCGATACTCAAGTGAACAGAGCCAATAATAGGGAAAAAAATGTCCTGGGGGGACTCTCCATAAAATCAATGGTCAGATATTGAATCAAGAATCAATCATGCTATTTCACCTGGTGCTAATTCATCCAATTTTCTCCCAGTTTGGAATACCCCCGAAACCATTACAAATATACACTTCAAAATGATAAAGTTTTTGAATTTATTGACTATATCTTAGGTAGACAAATAGAGATATCCCTCTGACACAATTGAAGTATGGCTGTTTTAAACAATACAGCTATGCTATTAGATCTGTTTGGGCAATTATTATACAAGTCCCTCTGTTATCAAAATATAAAAATATTTTCTTATTACGACATTTGATTTTAACTGTAAAAGATTTTATTTTGACTGTAAACTAATGTGAATTTGCCTGTAAACAACTTTAAGTTTTGTGATAAAAGACTGTAAAAAGAAGAAGAAATCTCACCAGGTGTGTTATCAGTTCTCCTGTTTCTGTGGCGAGTTCCAAAGCTGTAGGCAGGGTGGCGGAAGTGAGCGGTGGGTCCAACACCCTCAGGGCTGTAAGCCCCGGGGCCAGGCACTTTAAACATGGTTCCGTCCTTTTGGCGGCTGTATAATGAGTAATGGGGGGTGCCATCGTTTCCGTCCCTGTAAACCTTGGGGTTGGGGTAATAGCAGGGTCCAGGACTGCAGTCATCCCTGAATTTTCCGTGGCGAACACCGAATGGGTAAGCGGAGCCTTTGTGGTGAACACTGCGGGGATCATGGGATTTCTGTCCCACCAAGCCTGGAAGTCCATAACAGGGGCCAGGGCTGCTGTACATGGCAGCAATGGGGCCACGGGGCTTTGTATAATTGTACACCATGGTTGCTAAATTTGTTATTTATCTACACTGACTCACTGATTCCTGGAAAAAGAAAGAAAATCATTGTATTATTGACTAAATATTAAAATTTATTAATACATGTACTGAATTAAAGGATTTCTCAGTCAATGTAATGCAACACTTGAAGGGAAAAAAACCTCATTTCAACCTCATTTCAAGCATATTGTCTACTTTAAGAAAAGGGGGGGGGGTAATATTTCTAATAAAATGCTAAATTCATTCAGGAATATAAGTTGTTAATCTGAGAAAAAATCTTATTCAGAGGAACAAAGCAAGTGGTGGACATATAAATTCAAAATGGAGAACCGAACATTGTTGTTTTTTAATGTATAGATCAATATTCACACCCAGAAGAAACTAGCAACAATCAAAAAATCAGCAAGATAAAAAACCAAATCATTACCTCAACTAATAGAATAAGTTTCCAATACCATTCAATATAGAAATCCTAACACAGTTTTACACATGTAGAGAAATATCCAAAGTTGAAAAAAATATATATATGGACTGCGATATCCCAACCCTAGGCCAGCAGTAACATATATTTAACTGTTTTGTGTTTGGTTCTATTGTTTGCACTCCGGGCTCCCCGGCAACCAGTGCCCAGGCCAATGCAAGTAACGGCTTTTGTATTTAAAGGGACTGTATTCACCGTTAATTCAAGAAAAGACCTGTACGTCACCGTGTATATACACTTTAAAAACTTTAATCAATAGCTGATTATAACTTCATACAGAGCGAAACAAAAATTAAATACAATGCAGTCATTAATATTGAATTATCTGCAGTGTGTTTTTAAAAAATCCTTCATGACACTTTGTAATTGACAACCGGGATTTGTTTTTTTTTATTTACTACAATTTACAAATCAAAATCTGATGAGCCAGAGATGCCAAACAGAATGAAAAAAAAAATCCTAAAATTTCAATTGTATCCATTACCTGTAAGGTGAGATAGTTAAAAACATCACAATTATCTTTGCTTCCACTAATTTTTCAGATCCAATCAGGCAGAACATTTGAAAATGAGTTGCATTAATAATATATGTATCTGTACGGTAATGATCTGTTTCATTTAAGGAAACTCAATAATATCTATCCAATTGCTGTTTAACTGTTTCAAACCTGAATTAATTTTTGATGATTTTTTTTTCAGTATAGTCTAGTAGGCTTTATTTAAATTTACATTTGCCCATAAAATTTTCAATAATCATTAAACAGGTATACTTGTAGATCAAGAGATGATGTCATGTATTTACATTTTACCGAGATATCTTTTTTAAAAGCAAGGTGAAATTGAATTCATTTTTAAAGCACTTTGAAATATATACTGGTAGTGACATCATAAATCTACACCTTTTCAATTTACAAATTTGTAAAATAGATGTGTACAATATTAAGGTCAAATCTTGTACAGGTACCAGCAAAAAATTTTCTGGCCGTGTTAAGATAACCAAGTCACACTGCATGCTTGCGTGTTGATAAAAGATAAAACTCGGTGACATATTTTCTATTGTAAAAAAATAAATGCGATCACAAAGAAATGTCAAATAACTCTGGCTCTACCCACTAGGCAGTTTCCTAGCAAAATTAAGTTACCATCTCAAAGGCAGACATTACTTATCAAGAGAAAAGTTTATCAAATATTCAAGTTTCTTTTTCCCAAAAGTGCGGTAGGTTCTGAATTACATGAGAATGGCCTGCTTGAAAGGTTTTTAGCTATATAGCTAGCCAGATAATCAATAGTTTTTCATTTTGGTTTTTCGTTTTGAATAATGTCAAATGATACTCATAATTATCTTGGTTGTTTAGTACAAAAAATGAATTATTTTTATCATTTTAAAGTGTCTTAATTCTGATAAGCTCAGTTTCAGTATTAATGAAATCCTTATTATGCTGAATAGTAATCTGACCACTTATACAATAGTTGCAACCGTGTATACAGTATAACAATGATGTATAGAATAGATATCAATGTCATTCAACATTCTACTTGTAAGCCCCCCCCCCCTTTCCTGGCTTGCCCCTCTTCTGCCCCCCCCCCCCAAAAAAAAAACCCCTCGCCTCCAAATCAACACTAAACAAGAGAATGTGTAATTAATTACGGTACTGGGTAAATCTTCCTAACTCATTAAAATTGTAAAATTGCAGATCTTGAAACCAAGTTCTCCGAATTCCTCCTTCAAGTTACATTATTACAATATGGTTGAATCCTAACACTACCCTATCTTTATTAATCATGGAAGATTTTAAATTGCCCAACAATGAATAACTTTCTATGTATGAATTTTGTTTAGGTAGATTATTTAGTATTTAAAGTTATGTACAATAGGAGCTTCTATTTCTGAAGAATTTTAACTAGTTGATCTGCAAAGAAAAGTAGGACTTTCAAAGTTTAGTTCAAACAAAACAAATTTGTATATAATACAGTAATTTACAAATATGTACTATGGAATGATTTAGTATATATTCCTTGAAAAGGGAGATCAAGAGAAAATTATAGTGAAAAAACGGTGTACATGAATAAGGGGGACGTGGAAAGGAGACTTTTTATAATACAACCCTCAGGCAAACAATTAATCAAGTATTGATGTATTGATATTCGAGGCTAACCCTTCACCTAAGAATTCATGATTTAAATAGACTATTGCTTCAAAAGCCTCATTGACAAAACTTTAAATGATAAATAGTACATAAAGATATGTAACAACTGACCTAGCAAACAAATTGGCCCAGGTTTTATATACCCTCCGAGTACAAAGTATTTAAACTGCATTGTGACCTAGCCTCGGAGATTTCAAGGTTTTTAAGCCCCTAGCTATAAAATCAGATCCATGGTTCCTACTGACAGATTTTTCATAAACATACGGTAAACATTAATTCTTTGATTATAGGGTTTGATTGAGTTTCTAAGTTTACACTTAGCTTACTAAGAGCCCTCAAGTCTCTATATACTAGTAAATGCTTGCTTGCTTTGAATTGGATTCATTGTCTGAATAGATCAAATGGGATTCATTATTGATGCTATTCAAATCAAATTGGTATATACATGTATGTAAACTTGCATGGACAGTCAAATCAGAGAAACGGTGAAATTTTATACAAATATTTGAGGTTGAATCCACCTTGAAATGAGGTGAATTCCATATGATATAAAACATCATACCTTCATATCACATGCAAATCAGAGAAAAACTTGACATTTGAGGTGGATTTTTACCTCGAAATGAGGTGGATTTTAAGCAAAAAATTTGATGTGCATTCCAAATCATAATTTTAATGGAGCCTACTATTTCCAACACACTTTATCTTAAGAGTTTACCCCTTTCTCGTTATTCTAAATATGTCAGCTTAAAAAAAGTGACAAAGCATAAACAAAGCCTTTACAAGTTATGCCAAGTCAGTTTTTAAAAAGAGAATTTGGTCACAAATAAAAAGACATCACGATCATATCATTCATGAACTTTGAATGCAATAAAACATCGAAATATATGTCTTTTATATTTAAAGTATATATGTTTGATTACAAACCATTCCCTTTTTTCCCAGTGTACATTACTACTTTGAATTTTAAACCATACCTTGCTGACTCACAAGTTGCATTGAAATTTAAATGGATTAAAATTGAGAATAAACAAGAGGCCCATGGGCCACATCGCTCACCTGAACAACAGTTTCTTGTAACATTCTATTTCGTAGCATATGCTATTTCTAACTTTGAACCCCCCTTCTGGGGCCCCAGTATTGGTCCGAGGTTTATGGTTGACTTTAACAATTTAGAATTTACACTATTTGAGGATCCTTGCATAGTAATCTCACAAACTGTAACATAATAGTTCTCGAGAAAAACTTTTTGAAAACATTTCCCATATATATTTCTATGTTAAACTTTGAACCCCTCTTGTGGCCCCAGTATTAGTCCAGTGGTCACAGCTTTATTAATTTAGCATCTACATTATTCAAGGATGCTTGCATAGTAATCTCACAAGTTGAAGCATTGTAGTTCTCTGGAAAAAGATTTTTAAACATTTTCCCTCTATATTTCTATGTTGAACTTTGAACCCCTCTTGGGGCCCCAGTATTAGATTGAGGGTCACAGCTTCTACACTATTTAAGGATGCTTACGTAGTAATCTGACAAATTGAAGCATTGTAGTTCTCTTGAAAAAGGTTTTTAAACATTTTCCACATATACTTCTACATTAAATTTTGAACCCATCTTGGGTCCCCAGTATTAGTTCAGGGGTCACTAATTTAAAACTATCGAATCTACATTATTTAAGGTTGCATGCATAGTAATTTCACAACTTGTAGCATTGTACTTCTCAAGAAGAAGATTTTTTAACATGTTACCTATATATTTCTATATTAAACTTTGACCCCTCTTGGGGCCCCAGTATTAGTCCGGGGGTCACGATTTTACCAATTAAGAATCTACATAAGCCAGGGATGCATGTATAGGAATTCCACAAACTGTAACATTGTAGTTCTCAAGAAGAACATTTTAAAAATTTTCTATATATTTTTTAAAATGTTAAATTTTGAACCCCTCTTGGTGCCCCAGTATTAGTCCGGGAGTCACGATTTTTACAAATTAGAATCTACATTATTTAAGGATGTATGCATAGTAATATTCCAAACTGTTGCATTATAGGTCTTGAGAAGAAGATTTTTAAACATTTTCCTATATACGTTAAAATTTGAACCCCGCCCAGGGCCCCACTTTTTGTCCGGGGCTCACAATTTTTACAATTTAGAATCTTCATTATATATACAAGCTTTTTTGTAAATATTGGCATTTCTGGTGCAATGGTTCTTGAAAAGAAGATTTTTATACATTTTTCCTATGTATTTCTATGTTAAACTTTGAACCCCGCCTGGGGCCCCAGTTTTGGTCCGAGGGTCACGATTTTTACAATTTAGAATCTTCCCTATACATATCAACGGCCGGAACGGCCACAAAGGCGTCGAGCTGACATTTTCTTTAATATAGATATCATTAATTTAATTTTCTGTACCAATAGTCGTATATCAAATATTATCATGGTTTGTGTAACTAAATTCGCACATATGCAACTACATGTATATTTTTATTTGCAATTTTAACATACCAAGTGATTGTATACTCAGTATATTTCCTTATAAAATACGTAGTGATGCATTTGTAATACAATGAATCGTAACTCATCATGGTTACAAAAATCGAAGAAATTTCAAAGTTTAAAAATAAATTAACTTCTTTCTGTTTCTGCTTTAAGCAGTCTTTGAACAAATTTCACGGGTTCATCATTAGTATACGAGTGTAACACATTAACAGTGTTTCCCTAATAATAATAAAACATACTTTTATTTATTTCAATTTCCGTGTGAAACAAGATTACCTATGGTAGTGTTGTTTACAAATAAATCTACACCACGTCCGTAGATCTGCCGTATCTTAGACTGGATAGCCTGCCCTTGATCCTAAACGCCTCCGCTAGGAAATTCAAGGACAGGTAAACAGTGGGAAAACTCACTGCAGCTTCGCGCACAGCAAATGCGCACACTTAAAATAAATCGGAAAGAAGATTGAGGCGGATCAAGGAAAGAAGGTTTAAGAAGAACTAAACATGAATTTGACAATAAATATCAAATTAACAAGAACAAATTAATTGACACCGTTGACAATACATTGTTTATGTGGGTATTGTAAATATTAATTTACATCGGAAATGTATAACGTTAAATATTTACATTGTTGAGTAAGTTATAATTGGCACTAGACTACTCGTAGCATTCCAATCCATGCCCATTATAACTTGATTTATGGGGCTGCTGAGGATGGTAACGATCTGATTTAGCTCCGTTTTCTCGTAAAGGTCCGATAACATATAAATTGAATGCACACAGGCTACACACAATTAGCACATGGTCTGTACATATTATCTTATGTGTTTATAAAATATAGAGTTATTAACTTAGAGAGTGGGATCGTGTCAGTGTAGAAATTGTTTTTTTTTTGTAAAGCTAAGGACTTTCCATAACCAGTAGGTAAAATAAATATACAGTTGCCTGGCTTCCAGAGATTTTTTCAGGCTAACACTTTGTAGCGGTTTTACTTAATCGAAAGATGTTTCTCTTTCTTTGTTTATAACTATTAAAGTCGTTTTACTTTTAAAATAAATCTATTGACTCTCCGAAAGATTTTTTCGGCATTCCATCGCAAGCGTGTGAAGATAACTTGTGGGCCTAAAAATTAATTTTTTCTCGTCACTGCTATTTCCTATAAGCTGGCGAACCAGTCTATGCCGTATTTATAATGCTAAACCAATATACAACAAAATCACAAGATACATTTATCGCTTACATTCATTTTGGAGACCGTGCCCGACAACAAATAAATTTACATATTAATTTTTATTTTTATCGGGCACGGTCTCCAAATAAACTATAAGCGATAAAATAAAATAATGTTTAGTGAATTTTTACACCTTATCGTCTTCATCCGTCATTTCTTGATTAAACAAACTTATATACTTATGCCATGAGTTGTTAATATTTAGGGAGACACAGTTGGGTTTTTTGGTGCACAATTTAGTTGAATAAATGGAACAAAAATCTTGTAAATCTTGTAAACATGTTTCTATGTATATTTCTATGCTAAACTTTGAACCCCGCCCAGGGCCCCAGTTTTGGTCCGAGGGTCACGATTTTTACAATTTAGAATCTTCACTATATACACTAGCTTTGGTGTAAATATTGGCATTTCTGGTGAAGTGGTTCTTGAGAAGAAGATTTTTAAAGACACACACCCTATACTCACTGTTTCGCAATTATCTCCCTTTTAAAAAGGGCTGTGTCCTTTATTTTAACAATTTATAATCCCCTTTCCATTAGGATGCTTTGTACCAAATTTGGTTAAAATTGGCTCAGTGGTTCTTGAGAAGAAGTTGAAAATGTGAAAAGTTTACAGACGGACGGACGGACAGACAGACAGACAGACAGACGGACGGACGGACGACGGACAACGGGTGATCAGAAAAGCTCACTTGAACCTTCGGTTCAGGTGAGCTAAAAATTTCAAGCCGGGTTGAGTAGCAATTTAGCACGCTCTATGCATGAGATATAATGGGAAGTCTTCAAACTAACTGTCTATCATTTATGCAAATACAATGTTCTAAAAACATTTTGAAGTCCTAAATCAACTGTGAAATGTTTAAATTTCAAGGAGATAAATTAATTTCAAAAAGTAAATGAACATGGGTTTCAATCAAGCAATGCAAACAGTATCTTTGGAATCATTAATATTTGTTTTAAATTTACCATACTCAGCTATGATTATGGAAAGAGTAAAACACTTTCATTCTTTACAGTCATGACTGAATCAGGTTTCGAAATCTATTGAAATTTGAACATATATAGATAATCAAAAACCTATATAAATACCAGAACTTATCAAAATACTTCAATCAATTTAACAAAAACATTGTTGTCATACCAACAATACTCTCCTACCAAAAAATCTCTCAGTCTTGAGGGTTTTTTTTTTAAATCTACAGAACATGTACCGTCAATAATGAACAGTTTTCCAGTATTAATCTTTGGAGCTGCATCTTATTTCTACTCAACCACCTAGAATTTCACATCGTGCATATAAAATATTAATACTACACAGCAAACAATATGTACTGCAATGCAATGAATACACATGCATGTTTCTCGAATAATCTCTGAGGAACTTTCAAGACACGATTGAATTCCTTTATCCAAGAGCTTTCGTGTATGAAATATGCTCCGGAGTTGTAAATTATGAATTACGTGATTTGGTGGCAGACTCACCTCTTGATGGCGGCTGAGTGAGATCCTAAATAAAACAACCAACCTGTCTTATCTTCCTTTTTCGCAGAAGGTTGTCAGACAAACAGACCGACGTCACGGCACTGCACACGTGTTGTGTATCGCAAAAAACGATTGGTAGACAGCTAGGCAACGCTTCCCTAGCGACCTGGAGACAAGGGATGTAACTCTGTTCCCCGGTGAAAAGAATATAGAGTTATCTTTCCCCAGCAAGTTATATTATCGATAACGATATTAAATAAATAGAAAAAAAATGTCGATTAAATTGTCTAAAAAAAAAAAAAAGGAGAAAATTAAAGGAATTATTTGATTTTACAGGAAAATTAAGTTAAGGGAAAATAAATAACATTGTACCTTTAAGATTTATCATTTTAACAATTTGTGCATGATGATATGCAAGAAAAATAATATACAATATATTTAAAAATTACGAATGATGAAATTGAAATGATTTAGCCATGTCACTTTTCTATTATATCCATCTGACATAAAAATTTCCAATATTGTTGTTGAATATTTCGCATTTATCACCAGCATTAAATCTAGTTTTCTGTTTGACATGTGTGTGTGTTGTTTGTTTGTTTTTTTTTTTTTGGAGGGGGGGGGGGGGTCATGGAAAGAAAAGATTTCTTCTGATTCTATCCTGGAGATTGATAAATGTTTCAAAGGATAAAAGTTAAGAAATTTACATGTACCTTTAATAACTTTATGTTTTATAAACTTTATCTAGATACATCAGTTTAATTTTTTAAAAATCTTGATATTTATTTATATTAAGGTCTTGAAGGTTAAAACATTTTATTAATTTCATGTTATAAATGTAATGTGATTACTTGCTATATAGATTTTTATCAGTTTTTGTTATCATAAATAGAAAAAAAATATTTTAAAAACAATAAGCATCATAGAACAATATTTCTGAGCAGCATGATCATGATTTGTATACACTCAAATGCTTTCACGTGCTATTTTTAAAGAAAATTTACTTTCAATCAAAATTGATATTTGGAATTAATAGTTATGACAGAAGACATGCAATATTCCTGCCCAATAAAACTCAATTTTGTAGATTCTAGCAAGGCATTAATTCAGATCATGCATTCAATTTTGGTGTCCATCTGACAATTATTTTTAATCAATGTTTTTTACTTCCTAATTAGCAATATTGTGAATGTCTTTCATGAATTTTTTGTACACCATATCATTATTGGAATTTATAGCTTAAAAGAACACAAACAATATTATATCAATTTTGTATCGGAATGTTTAATTTTTGAAATTCAGCAATTAAGAAAATGCATTTACATATCAAAGTATATGTTTTACATTATCCAAAGACAAGTTTTACATTTGGCAAGTAGAACAAGATATCATTGCATTTTCTCAAGAAATCAAGGCATTTTGGCACTATTTGTTTGATAAATATCATGCATAATATACAATACATATCAAAGACTATAGGGTTAATATCTAAGTGCAAAAAGGTTAAGATAGAGATCAAAGGCACAAGAGACAGAGGAGAAGAAAAGTTGTATATTAGGTGTGACAATACTGTGAAAAAAATTGGAATTTAAAAATGGTCTACATTCTATACCTGGTGGCTGAGACAGAGTGCATGAGATCTACTGAATTTTCAGTTGAAAAAAAAAATTGGGATTAATTCAAGATCCACTGAATTTTCAGTTGAAAACAAAAAAGGGATTACAAAATTCAGAAAAATATTACTGAAAAATTGGAGATCCATTGAATTGTTAGTTGAAATAAAGGGATTATAGTAAATAGTAAAAAGTGTAAAGAATACTACAAAGGTTAAGACATTCTAAGTTCTAAATTTGTTTGAGGTGACAATAAATAATGTTCAATTTATACAAATATATGTACAATATCACATGTTATACAGTGTTAAAAAAAATATATAAGATTGCACTAGAGACAATGAACCCTGCATTATCTGAAAAGGTACATATCAAGAGATTTCTTTAATATAGAAAGAGCACCATGAGTCCGATAAACTGAGTTCCATTGTTACAACATTCCGTGGAAGTTCTTGGCATACAGCTCTGGGTGACACTTTTGGAACTGTCGGAGACGCTGTTTCTTTTCTTTGAGGGTAAAGTTGGTGTTGTCAAGGATACCGTTCATCATGGAGACCAGCGCTGAGTTTGTGCACTCAGTGGCCTGTTTCTGGTACTCGTCTGAAGTCACCTGACTGCAGTAGGCGTTATCTGTAAAATAAATAAAATCAACATTATTTCAGAGATTCTCTTTATTTCAACTAAGGGGCACCGTTTTATCGTCAGAAAACGGAGATGAAAATAAATAAAATTCAGAAACTAATGGTATGAAAAATTATTTTTATTACTTCAATTGTCTCTGAAAAATCAGACATTTCTGAGTCTTTGCATAAAATCTTCAATTTTTAAAATTTTTTACATATCAGAATTTTGTGAACTACAGCTAAGACACCTACCTCGTACAGGAGACACCTCGCCGGTTTTCAGGTCGTTGAGACGTGTGACCACCCGCTCTTTGATTTCCTTGGGAACAGTGAAGATCCGCTTGAGATTCTTCATCAGAAACAGGACCAGGACTCGAGCGAGTTTGTGAGCCACCACTTTGTGTTGTATGATACAGTCAGTGAATGTGTCCAGGACCAGTGTCTCATTGTTAACCTACAACAGTAAATAAATATCATTAGTCGTGGCTATTTTCAGTTGAATTACTCTTATATGTATCATTCAGTAATAATACATTTTTTACAAATAATATTGGAAACCCTGACAGCGCTAGCAATTTCTGGCCTTTCAATTTCAAAATAAATTGTGATTTTCAATTAAAAAATATCTTTCTACATGAAAAAATTTACAGGATTCATCCAATCAAAATGTTTACAAAAGTTTACCTTGGAATCGACAGAAAAGTCTGTCATCTCAGCACAGGCCACCATGAACTTGAGCAGACGGCGAAGTTCCTCCCTGATGTGCCAGGGCAGGATGATCAAGTCTAGCTGTAGCGAGGCAATGGCCACCTCCTGCTTCTGCTGGATGATAAAATTCAAGATGGCCAGGTGAACCTCTATGAAGTTTTCTGGCAGCAGGGAATCGCTCCGGGACTTGTAATGGCCGCTGAGAACATGGAAAGCTTGGATCTTGGCAGCAGGGTTGTGTTCGCGGACAAAGTCTTTCTCTAGCACTAGTAAACCTTTGGGCAGACACTCGATGCAGTTGAGGGCTGTTCTCATGAAGGGGTCGGAGATGCTGTTCATACACACACTGTTGTAGTGTTTGGAGACAGAGTTGGTTAACATTAGGCTCTGCTTTGTGCTCTTCTTGCCAGATTTCTGTTCTGTCAGAAGACCTTCCAGGAATGGGATCTCTACAATGGTCAGTAACTGGCACAGGGCAACCTCTCTCCATAGACACTCCATAGCTAAAAGCAAAAGAACAATTTTATAAAGCAATTTAGCAATAGTAGTTTAAAACTTGGATGATAATCACCATAATAAATTGAAAAATTTTATTTCAGAATTTTTTTTTTACTACCGTATTTATATTGTGCTTTATGCAAATTAAATTTGGTCATAAATATTTCAAAACTATTTTCTTAACCTGGTAATAGCCAATTTGCAATAAAAGAAACTTACCTTCTGGAGGAATGGGAGAGTCCCTGTAACTACTGCGGTTTAGAATGGAGGTGTCAGACTTGAGAGAACTTCGACTCCTACGCCTCGTGAAGGACTGATGAAGGGAGATAATCTCCTGTAGCACTTGTCCCTTCTTGTTGACAGCGATGGGGTTACAGACCACACTGTCATCTAAACCATTCTCCTGGTCAGGACTCAGTCTGTAAGATTATGAAAAAGAATATTTAAAAGAGATGAAAATGAACTACATAATGAAATAATCTACCAGTAATCTTAATATGCTGCAGTATTATCAGTATTTTCTGGACAATTTTTGGGGGTTAGTTTTGCTAAACATTCTAAAAATTTCAATACTAAACATATTTCTAGAGTTGTTTGTATGTGATTTCTAATTAATTAAAAAAAAAAAAAATCAAATTATACTTTAACAATTTTTCTATTTAAAATCTCAAACAAGGTTTTGAAATCAGTAGTAAAATTTTTTTTATTAAATCTCAAAGATCTTTTACCTGATTGACCGATTTCCTCGGCAGTCTTCCATGATAGAGTAGTCGTGTTCTTCGTCAGAGGAGCTGGTTTCTATGATGGTGGAGTTGGAGTTCTCCAGACCCTCCAGAGGGTCCATGCCCACGAACCTATAGAGCTTGCTGTGGCTGTCATCAAACATCTTCTTGATCTCGCTGGTGCGGTTACTGATGGAGCAGAAAACCTGGCGGTCCATCAGAGATTGACACAGCTGTGGAAAATATAAGTCAAAATTAAGTAAAATTAAAAAAATTTTAAGTTTAAAATCAAGTATAAAACACAGAACTCTGAACACATAGCATAAGGGGAATAACTCTATTTCACTGTTTGAAAAAAATGTTGGTCATGCAATTTAGAACTGTTCGACTTAGAAAATATCCAATACTTTTGATTCTTATTAGCTATAAATGTAAATATCATTTAAAAGACACAATTACAATCATTTAATTAAAAAAAATCTTAAGCATGATCAAATCAATAAAATTGAAAAATTCAACACCCTAAAATAAAGTAAATTTTTTCATTAAATTAACATTTTTTTTTTTTTTTTTTTTTTTTACAAAATACCAACCTTTACAGCCTTGTCTCTCGACAGATCTGTGCTGAATGTGTTTTTCTCACTGAGCAAGTAAGTCATGACGACATCCACAGCATGGGCCCCGGAGAAGCTGTTGTCATAAGTCTTCATCTTGTAGCGACGTCTCTTGACCTCCACATGGGTCTTCAAGTGATCCACGATTTCATTCCAGATCTGAGTAGCCCGAAATGGCCCTAAAAATAATCCAAAAAATGGTTGAAATGTGATATTTTAAATTCTAGGAATTCTTCTACTTGATATTGCTAAATTCACATCAATTTTTGTCTTACATGAAATCATCAACATATAAACTTGCAAAGGAAACAGTAAGTAATTGGTAAGTAATAAGTCTTGTAAGTAATTAGTGTCTTTCAATATTTTGTCTTTTAAACTTGCAAAGTAAACTAAATATGTTTTAAATTTCTAGGTTAATGAATGCAAAAATTATTTATTCTAACGGATTTCAATAAATTAACTTTTTAAAAATCAAAGTTAAAAAACCCAAAAGTAAAAAAAAAATCTCAAATTGATTTTTTGAAAAGAAATTTCAAATGTTAAATCTCTGCAGTTTCAGTCATATACCTCTACAAGATCTATGAATTTCTCCAGTCACATTCAGACTGATATTTCCAAGAGTCCTAGTCATGTTGGCAGTTTTCATGTAAATGTCCAGTTCTCAAGATATCTCAATATTTAAAGGCAGACTGTGATGGTTTCCCTTTACCCCCCTCTAAGTTTCCCACACCCATTATATACCCCATACCTGAGTGTTTACTTAGGGTCACACAAGCATTTCTAGCAGTGATCTACTCTCTCTCAATCTGTCAGTGTTAAATTGTTAATTGGTGTAAAAACTAAGGCAGTCTGCTTACTTTCTCTTTCTCCTATTACTGAGTCCTGTTTATTTAGCAGGTCTGGCTAATTAGTAATTAACTAAGATTAAAAGTTTTTCTCAGGGTTCTTGACTGTAAGATATTGATATTGACAGATGGACTCTCACATTTGGATAATGTATCTAAATTAGGAGACTTGCTTTTTTTATGTTTTAAGTACTTGGAGATCTTAATTTGTTGTAATTCTCCTGACCAGCAAAATGTTTTTGTAAGTTCTTTAGATTTAATAGTTTAATTTCTGGATTTTTAAAAATATTTTTCTTATGTCTTAACTAATTTCTATTTAAAAAATAAACAAGTTGAACAAACTGTCTAGACTATAAATCTCAACCAAAGCTTTCAAAAGAACAAATAAAAAATTATCATTTAAAAAAAAAAATCAAATTTTTTAAAACTTACTCGATGGGGTTACAGCTTGAACCATTCTGAAGAATCTTTGATGATAAAGTTTCTCATATATAACAATGTGACTCTGCTTGATATCAAACTATGTATGTCTCTCTTCAATCTCAAATATCTAATGCTTACAAATACTTCCTTTCTGGCAATATATAAACCATATTTGTTTCCAATTCACTTAACACCCACACATTATACCTATTTTCCTTTTATTTATTTTTTTTCCACTTGTTTTAATAAAACTAGGAGGATGTAACTGACATATGCCTTAACACTTGATTTTACACCTGTTTATAATTGGTTTTTAACACCTTTGTATACCTAGTTCTCAGGGTCTCAAAAAACGTGTGGAACCCACTATACAACATATTGCTATGTGAATCTGGTGAAGGTGAGATTTTTTTCCTTGGGGGAAGAAAATGACATGCTGAAAGACAGGATTCTGGTAATAATTGACCATTAAATTTCACTTTCATGCTGGCTTAAAATAATTAAAAATCATCCATCCGATTTGGGATTCCTTTGAACTTTGGAAATTTGATAAATGGGTTTTTGTGAAAATACATGCATTTATCATTAATTTATTTTTCTCATCATGACTTACAACTTTACAACACTTATTTCATTTTATTTATTAACAGAGATCAATATTACATGTGGAGCAACCTTTTTCACAAAAAGCAGACAGAAAATTGGGACTGAATAATGAAATGTATGCAGTAGATATTACTTTGTGAAAGAGAGCCAAAAATCATCCATTTCACCAAACTCATTGATAAAGATTTATGGATGAAAGGTATGATTTTAGAACCATTATTTATTTATCATTTATGATACTAAATCCTTATATGCATATTAAGCTTGTCAATCATTAAACATTCATAATCTGTAAATGCTTACAAAACTAAAAATAATACAATAAAAAAATCTATATTGATAGTTATTGCTTACCAAACACTTTAATTTTAGTTCTGTAAGCAAGCAATTAACAGGCAGTAAAAAGAAACGGCAGTTTTTGCAGTCAGAAGATTGAATACCAATCTCTTCACCCATGTATTTATTGGAATTTTCTTGTAAGGGTCAAAGTGTTTAATTAAAACAAAATGTTACAAATTAATTAATATCTAGTCTGTATCTTGTATGTCTAGTGTTTAAATAGAAAATACCAGTTGTCAAATACAATTACATTTGCCAAGAAATAAAATATATTGTTTGAATAAAATGAAATAAAATAAGAACTGGAAAGCCATCAAGGAAAGATAACTCTAAATTTAAATCTGCCTTGAAGCATTAAAAGACCAAAGATTAAATGTGATTGAATTAAATTTTGACAATTTATATAATAGCACTTAATTATTATAATATATTTAATGCATTTTATTTTTTATAAAAGGGGAACTTAATGTTTAAGTTAAATCAATCATAGTTGAATTGAAAAACTTAATTTTTGTTTATATGTGTTGTTTAAAATTTCATGATACCAATTGAATTTTAAACATGTTTAAGATATGTTGCTGAGTTCTTCATATCAATTTTCACCACCATTAAGAAGTAAGATTCTGAATTAAAAAAAAAATGTTTGTATGATTTGAATTACCTAAAGATTTTGATCTTTAAAAGCTTTAATTTGTTATCGCTATGGTTGCAGTAAATTGTTGGATATTTATTATTTTGTATCATTATTTTACAAAAACTGGACCTAGAAATATATTAATATTCTGCTTTAACATGCAATCTTGTGAAAATTTTAAAATCCTTTAGGTTTTAATTATGAAAAGCATATAAGATTTTCACAAGCCGAGTTCAAATGCATTTTTTATACACATGCAAATAAACATGCTGAAAAATATATTATTTGGTTTTGGCTGTATTTATACTAACTCTATAGCATCTTCTCCAATTAGGGCTGTCACGGTTCCAAAATTTTTTCGGGTTGGGTCGGGTCATAAAATTTTCGGTTCGATTTCAGGTTTTTTGGTTCGGGTCAACTTTCAAATCAAATTCATTTTTTGTAATTTCAAAAGTTAATTTTTTTTGTATTTCTTCACTCTTTAATAACAATCTTCAACACAATATCTAGTTAATTTCCTGATTAGAAATTCAAATGACATTTGATAAATTAAAAAAAAACCACTATATTAATTCATAGAATAATTTCACCACAGATAACTTACTGAACATTTTAAGCCTTATGTACTACAAAGGATTATTTGAAAAAAACCATTGTAAACTTCTGTTTTCATTATGAAGTTCCTTTCTTGATAGTTATAAATAAGATTTTTCAACACGTCTTTCGTTATAAGATATATCTATTATCTTGATGCTTAATTTAATAAATGGTTCCAGGAAATTTGATAAATCAAATATGTTAACAAAATAAGTATTATTTATTATTTTGCTGCTTAATTGTTTTTGTTAGTTAATTTAACCTTCAACTTTGCACATTTAAAATCCATAGTTTCTGCATGTGTATCTTCACCCTTGAATATAGCACAGTTGACATGTTACAAATCAACAAATGTACAGTCTACAAGTTTGTCGAATTTTGACATGACCTTATATGGCAAATGCTCGCTGCGGGAAAAGACACATGCTGTAATCGCCGGAATGGGCTAAAATAAACAAAATTCAGTTACTCTGTTCTGATGAACGATACTATTTTCTTTGGATCAAAAATATTTTTTTTAATTTTTTATAAAAGAAGATTTTGAGGTTTGATTGAAACTGGACCAAACAAGAAGAGGTGAATGTTTGTAAAAATCGGTGCCGGTGTGACGAATGCGCTGGTTTCTGTAATGTAATTCCCATGGACACTGGTACATGTAATATACGATAAGGGTTAACTTTTGCTTAAAAACATTGCTTAAAATCTATTCCAATATTGCTAAAATAATTTGACATGTAATTTAAACTGAAAAATATAAAGTTGAATACGTGCTCTTTTCTAAAAATGAGACGGATCAAGAAATTTCCTAGGGGGTGAATATCTTTTGTGCAGCATGGGGTTTGGAGACCGCCGTGATTTGATTTGATTCTATATGAAATGGTAGAGTTTTAATTTTAAAATCTTATAAATATATACTGTAATGACAGTAATTTTACAAAACCAAGTAGCTACTTTATGGTAATCAGTATATGTTCACAAGTGGCTGTAAAGCTGTAAAGCTTTCCGGAAAATTTTGATTAACCAACTTCACTGAGTGTGTCTGAATTGAATCGAGATTCAGGACGCCATACTTATATCCCGTAATAATTGCTTGATATCAAAACATTTTTGCTATTACAGTTAACCTTATAGTTTGATTTTTTTTTTCATTTAAAGGAGAGGGGGTGCCGCTACTCATGTCTCATCTAAATCAAAATCTTAAAACTACTGTTTTCAGGTAGACAGTTTTTCTTATCGATAATTCAGTTCTTTAATTTATCAGCAGGCCGACCCCCCCCCCACCCCGTGATTTTTTTCTTCTTAGTGGGGGGGGGGGGGGGGGGGGGGGGGGCCTGTTGTTTCAACATTGTGGTAGCGATAAGGATGCTTTTGGTGATATTTTCTTTATTCAGCCGAACTCTAAGTATACTTACACGATTTGTTAAATGTACTTTAAGACAACAGAAATGCGTGTACACACATTTAAACAGAGCATGATATTTAAAATTTTCCAGATCTAAGACATCTGATGCCGATTGAATTCTTCACTCGCATCTTTTTTGGATTCTCTTGAATGGACACCGAGCCTATAATCTATTGTTCGAAAAATCGTACTTCCTAAAATAAAATGTTGTTATCCAGAAATAATATGATATGTAATATTTTTTTATTCATTCTGTGCCCATTCCGGCGATTACGGCATGCCTTTTCCTGAAGCTATCTGTGACGTCACTGTTTCCATATATGGTCATGTCAAAATTCGACAAACTTGTAGACTTTACATTTGTCGATTTGTAGCATGTCAACTGTGCTATTTCCGGAAAACAGAGATATAAATGCAGAGACTGCCGATGGAAAATGTGTAGTATAGTGACACGTTACATGTAAATAACAAACAGCATTTTAAAGTTGCAAATGTACATCTGTGGGAAGAATTATACATTGAAGGTCTGCGGAGTCAACTTTAGAGTTTTTTTTTATAGATTACACGATCAGAATTACACACATTCATACTCAGGCTCACACACCAACATGATTGCATATTCGAATTTACAAGTTTACATGACTGGATTTATGAACACGATTACCCTCCATACGTCTGATCCCGTAAAAAATCTTTAATTAAAACATGCCAATAAAAGTTGGGTTTAAATTTATTCAGAACTAAACAAGAAATCAACATACATGAAGATGCTTAGCAAGAAAACTCAAAGCGATTTCAAGCCCAGTTAATTTTAATCATACGTTTATAGATGCTATATTAATGGAAATTTCATAACACTTCTACTTGTAAAGGAAAACAAGTTCTACAGATCATCAGAACACTCATCGCTTAGCTGTTTAGCTAAATTCTGGGCTGATGCATTTATGTAGTACATTACAATTAAGTTGTTATGGTGTAAATCAATAAATTTCTAGTAAATTTCCTAGCCCATATCTGGTTTTCAAAACTTAATGAAATTTTCAATTTAATAAACCTAATTAATATTAACCAATTATTAATTGTCGTAAAGATGAATTCAAATAAATCAAATTACAAATCTTTGCTTGCATAATATTGTCAAAATTAAACCAGTAAGCTATTCAGGCCTAACACTTTTAAACATTTTAATACTTTAGGTGTACTAGAGTCAAAATAAGTTATATAGGAGAGAGAGAGAGAGAGAGAGAGAGAGAGAGAGAGAGAGAGAGAGAGAGATGAATGTCACACAGTATCTGTCTAACACTATACGAGGAAAATAAAGATTACAAACATCGTATTAAAAACATGTTATGAACCATTTGACTCACTTTAAAATCTGATTGATTAGAAACAAGTATTACAAGATTTACCACTAGGCAAGCTGACATTTTAATATCTAGCCCTAGGCATTGAAATTCATGTGTCATTTTAATACATGTAACGTTATGTGCAGCAAAACCAAGAGTTACATGTGGTATGTGTATACACACTCAAAGATTACAACCAATAGAGAGACAAAAATACATCTTTAACTAATTTATAACATGAACTCATCATAAAAATTGTAATAAAACAAAAAAAAAATTCTGCAATTTATATCAACAGGCCTCTATACAATTATAAACTTTTTATTCAGCATAAAATGAATCTTTATGCCCCCCCCCTTCTTCCAAAGTAAAACAAATAAAAAATTGGAAAAGTACCGTTACATTAATTAGGTACCGTTATATGTAAACAAAAGTTAAAGAAACGAAATATACTAATGACTTTCACTTATCAAAACATTACTGAAACATGGGCCAACCCCCAGACGCAGTGTGTAAACACAGAAGTGTTCGTTGTGTATACATCATTTCCCAAAACACCAACGTACCAAGTTGCTCACCTCCATTTAACTATGAATTATAAAACTTTGAAACCACTGTCATCCTGAACGATTTGATCACAACGAGCTAAGTTCAATACAACAACTGCAATCAACCATATCAATGCCAACAGGTGCCCGTTTTGTTTACAGCTTAAATCGGACGTAAACAAATTTTACACTTCGCTTCAAATCAATCCCGAATTATATTAATGAATAAATTACCTATGTTAATCTTCGAAGCTCTAAGGGGAATCGATCGCTGGAAACTGTTATATGATACAGGACTGTCTAACAAGCTGTCCTCACGCATCGCCATTTTCCTGTTTTCGAATTTCGTGCCCTCGACAATCCCATAATGCACCACTGCTTCCGTAAACAAATACACGTGGCCAGAAGTAAAATATAGCTAACATGGCTATTTTGTAAACTTTTAAAACATGAAGCTGAACAAAAAATGTAAAATTTTAAGCTTGCACAAATAAAAAAAAATCTACAATCATTTCCATCGAAATCAAAATGGATTAGACTCCTGGTAGAGAAAATTATAAAGATCGAGAGATCAAATTTATTCATGTTGTTAGTATATACGCCCCTGATATAGTTATCCCTGAGGAAAAAGTAAAATTAATTTGCAAATTCTAAAATATTCAATAAAATGATGATTTTGTAAATAATCACAAATAATTTTTAATCGTTATGAATTAATATTTCCTATTTCAGTATAAAATAAGCAAATAATTACCCTAAAATATAGTGATCTAGCTGTTTCATTTTCTGTTACTAAAACTGTCAAAATTTGTAAAATACATATTGGCCACACTTGAGTACCTCTAAGAAATTTTGCAAGCAGTTGCATTTCTGCAATATCTCTTAGTTGTAAAAGTTTCAAAGAGGTACTCAAGTGTGGCCACATTCGGGAATTGCTGCAGTAAAATCTACAATTTTCGGCTCTTTTTAACGACCATTGTATGTTTGATGATGCGCTTGTGCTAAACGGTGGGGCCGAGGTGAAAAAATTACATATGCATAGAAGCAGAATATTGTGCCCTACATTATAAGTAATTACAATTTGTTGTTTCAAACTTGAGTTTTGTGAAAATTTTAAGGCACTTTTTGATGCTTCGATCGATCGTGGCTCTAGCTCTTTTGAATGGCAGTACTACCACCCGGTAAATTCAAAATTAACAACATGAAACTTTTCTGCGACTAAACTCTTCTGTTCGATCGATCGCGGGAAGAAAATCAGTGACTGAGTGAAGCAATACCAGTAACTTTATCTGCAGTGTGACCGTGGTTGTTGAGGGTAAAGTTTTGTTAATCAATAACACAGTTTAAGTAAATTAGGGTCCTGATATAAAGTTTAAATTAAAGATAAGCCTATATACTTTCAATACTTACCTATCATTAACGAATATTGGTATGTATTCCCCTTCTCATCAAGATGTACGTTAGTCGTAGCATCAGAACATTTAAAAAAAAGGTGGGTTTTTAAAAAAAAGGTACTTTTTGCCGTTGAAACTGTTCATCCCTGTCCTACCTGTCTACCAAGAAGACAATGCAAGACATGCAATCTTTATACATGTATGTTCTAATGTATACCCCGAAAGGTAAAACTAAATGCATAGTTTATATTTTTCCCTTGTTTTTGCACATGCAATTTTGGGCATAATTTATCATTTATATCTTTCAAGTCTCTGATCTATAAAAACAGCGTCCCTCCTTGATTTTGTATCCATATAGTCCTTTTTAAATCAGTAATTTTTGTACATGGATTAAAAAAAACCCATCCACCCCCCCCCCCCAAAAAACCCCCCCGAAATTAAATATAGGTGAATGTAGGAAGCAAAACCCGTTTTAAAGGTTTCGAGTCCAAAAAATAAAGCAGGATGGCTCTATATAATAAAAATAAAAATGTATAATGATAAAAAATGATGTACATATAACTGCATGGACCTCATTGTAAATGAGCAAGATTTTGAGTATTTAAAATAGAAAGAAACGTACTTTTGCTTCTCGTCCTTCTCAGAAGAGAGGGTAGGAATAACGGTCTAAATAAAACACAAACAAAAAGACCCTGATATACAGTTCGCAACTCAGAATATACTTACTGATAGCGACCCCCCTCCCCCCCCCCCCCCCCAATGCTTTTTCATTAGAAGTTTTTTTTTCTATAAAATTATATAAATTATGAAAATTTATAGTAGTGTCATTATTGACCAGTTTAACCTTCATTCTCTTTCACTCCATCCTCTCAATCTTAGTTTTCGAATTTTCGCGCCAAATGCGTGTCTTCGGATACTCTCCAGACTTTACAATGCAATCGTAACTACTCGGCCATTTCCGCTGGCGAAAAATAACAATAACTTCTTTTTTTTCGCCAGCGGAAATGGCCGAGTAGTTACGATTGTTTACAATGATATATTTCGTCACTTCCGTAAACATTGCGAAAAGTGTCTGTGTCATGGATTAGCGTCCCCTCATGTAGACCAAGACGGTTCTAGAAAAGCATAACAGGTACAGGAGTTACGCACCGAGACATCTATAGGCCCGGTCAAACGATTTAAGTCAATCACAATCGCGAGTTATCAACTGATGGATTGATCTTGAAAGGTACAGTATCTTGTAGCTTGCTTTGTTTACGTCCGTCAGCTGTTTAGCATCTTTCTGACGTAAATTACCAAATATAGAATCTTGTGCATAGAAGATTAGTTACGTTTTTTTCAGGTAAACGTATTTATACCAAATTTCAAGGTTCTGCCAATTAACATTCTAGATGTATAAATATCAATTCATCAAATCAGGGACTTCTATATACTTTCCCTGACCAAATTAATATACATAATTGATGTAAATATATATATGCATATTAAAGTGTAAAAACAAAACAAGATAGCAAACGCCAAAACAAAGTGTCAGTGGTATATTCATTGTTAATTAACTGGTGATTAATTGTAACATTTTAAATTAGCATTTGGTCCTCTGCCAAAATTAACTTTTACTTCACTAATGTTTACCAAGTATTTATTTATATATAGATGTGAACAAAGACATATAAAATATATTTTTGAAATACTGCCAAAGTTTAAAAGGTATTGGTTTTCAGACAGATTTAAATGTGTTTTTTAACCATCCACCTGTATGTAT
The DNA here is from genome assembly GCA_020458035.1 of Magallana ariakensis. NCBI lineage: Eukaryota > Metazoa > Mollusca > Bivalvia > Ostreida > Ostreidae > Magallana > Magallana ariakensis. The sequence continues at coordinate 47,234,229 of CM035812.1, read as the reverse complement.
AACCGTATGCAGCTGCATTAAATAACTAAATATATAAAGTCAACCAGCTGACATATATACAGTAGAATCATATATATATATAAGGCGTCTGAATCAGATTTATTAATAATATATAAAAATATGAAAACATTTTAAAATCAAAAATTACAAAAGTTTATACAAGTGTGGTTCTAATTTATATATAAGGTGTCTGAATCAGATTTATTATTAATATATAAAAATATGAAAATATTTTAAAATTAAAAATTACAAATGTTTATATACAAGTGTGGTTCTAATTGATTTTTTCTTTCAACTTTATCAAGGATTCTGAGAAAACTACATCACAGTTCTATTTAATTTGCGAAAGAAGAGAAGAATAAAATGTCAGATAAGGAAAACCCTGACAGTCTGGACAATTCCTTAAATGGTGAATTTCCGCTCCAAGAAAAAGATGATGGGGAATTGAACATGTCAGTAGGAAGTTCAATAAGTGATTCGGAAACAGAGAAGAAAGCCAGGACTCAGTCTCCAATTTCCCCCAGGATTCCTCCAGCATTTATGGTCGCAGGTACCGGTACTTGTGATTTCATTTGACAGCTAAGTTAACATGAGCTGATTTTGGGGGGAGGGGGGTGTGTGTGAGGTGGGACTGAAACGCCCACCCCCCAAAAACTTAAAATGGGCCTTAGACCCCACCTGACGAACAAAATAATCCCACAGACCCCCTCTCCGAAAAATTTCTGGCTCTGCGCAATATGCTCACATAACCTATGCCTGTACTGTCTGTACTGCAATGATTTTATATTACACTTACTGAATTAAAATCTATATAATAGAACTACACTGTAGTTAGTAATGAGATCCTCTTTTAATTGAATTCCATGCAGAAAGCTTTCCAATGAAATAAATAAAATTGAAGTATTATACTATTATAACAGAAATTGATCACTATAAATAATTACTGTAAACCCAAACCAAGTATAATTATACAAGTCTTTTTATCAGTTGTGAATATGGCTCGTTAAGAAGTGATCTACACAATTAAATTATTTCTGCAAGCAATCAGTCATTTCGATCCTTTCTTGCAGAAAAAACCCCCACTGGTCCATGAAATTTTCTAGCTAGGGGAAGGGGGTCCAAAGGATAATTTTGTTTGCCGGGGATGGGAGTGTCCAAGGCCTATTTTTGGCAATTTTTCTATGTTACTTTAAGAAGTTGAAATTTTCCAGGTGGTGGGGGGGGGGTTGGGGTTGGGTTTGGGTTGGACACCCCTTTTTAGATCCATGCATGCTGATAAATAGATGATTAAAAACATTGCAGCAGACGTTTAGCGCATGGGTGTGATACTTGGTTCACTGTTAAAATGGAACATATACACATTAAACAGCCTATTTACCAATATATTGCATAGTATTGTACGTCATGATAATATATTTTCAAATGATAATTATATTGTCATCAGTATTGTTTAAAATATTCCAGCCTCCCCTCCTAAATTCTTGAGCTTTGAGCAGTTGATGGAGGCAGCCAGTGGAGTCAAAAACATGGCCCTGGCTCACGAGATTGCTGTCAACACGGACTTTAAACTGGAAAGCTTCCAACCCCCTGATGACAGGTACTGTAACACTCAATTCACCAAATTGAACAACAAAAAACAAGACATATTTTTCTAATGTCTAGCATAGCAGCAGAAAATATGCATTATACAATTACAGAATATAATTTTTTGCATTAATTAATGTTTGATGTGTGGAGTAAATGCTACGATGCTTGTGTGTGTTTTTGGGTTTTAAACAATGGAAGTAAGGAAAATAGGAGTATGCAATTTAACTATACATATATATATTATATATATGTATGATATCTTGAACTTCTGAAGGCATATTAATAATTTCGTAAATTCTGGAGGATATTGATGCATGTAACTATGTATAACAAGAAACTTATATAATGTGACATTATATAAGTTTCTTGTTATACATAGTTACATGCATCAATATCCTCCAAAATTTACGAAATGAATGAATTGTGTATGCAGCAAAGATAAGTTGTACAGACTATGATTTAATCTTTTATAGTTATTGTATAAGGTATGAAAATATACTTTCACTCACTTATAGCATTGAAAAGAAGGTTAAGGAAACGGTCAGAAGAGCATTCTGGGATGCCTTCCAGGCCAAATTGGACGAAGATCCTCCAGACTTTTCCCATGCCTTGGTCCTTATTGAAGAAATCAGAGAAGTATGTGAAGTAGAAGATTTTGGAAGCTTACAATGTTTACATTTTGCACAGAAACTCATAGATGCAGGATGTTTTTATCTTGAAAGAGTTAAACATATAATTCCACTTAAACTTGGAAGATTAAAGGTACAAATATCGATCCAAGGGCTAAATTTCACAAAGATTAGAATATCTTCTTCAAGATTGAAGCTACATTGTAACAGAGTTCAGTTTATGTGAAGATTAATTCTAATACAAGTGAAGATAAGATATTTGGTTGTTACAGTTATAAGAGGATTAAAACCAGGTAAGTGTTAAAGGGTTAATAAAGGTGAAAGGTCAAAACAATGGAAGAAAAACTGATGTATCAATTTTGTAACATAAGTACTGGTGTACTGTCTTTATCACAAATGTAAATTAAAAAAAAAATCTCGGATGCCGGACTTAAGAAATTTGTTATTTATTTAATATATCAAATTCTCCTTATACCACGATAATAAGACTATGAATTTTTTATTTCCTTCAAATAAAAATTCAGTAAATTCTGTACATAAATGAATCAATATATTTATATGAACAATAGAAATTGATTAAATTACTAAGACATAAACGTAACATTTTATGATTTTTTTTTATCTTCTAGAATATAATGATGCTACTCATGCCGCAGCATGTGAGATTCAGGGCCCAGATCTGTGAGGTGCTTGACATTGACTTGATCAGACAGAAGCTTGAAAACGACGCCTTTGACATCTACTACTACTCTAACTACATCATTGGGGTCATGGAAAAACTGTGTGCCCCGGTCAGAGACGACCAAGTGGCCAAACTCAAGACCATCAAAGAAGTTGTCCCCCTTTTTAAGTAAGTTTCTTTTTAAAATATGATTGAGCTTAATAATTACTTTTGCTGGGTGATTTTTTTTTGGTTTATTTGAAATCATTAATTTTCACAGGGGTAAATTTTCATGGTTTGAGAAAAGATATATTTATAAAATCAAGGAGTAGCATTTTTATGGTTTGGTCATACTTACATGGGTGAAATCTGGTTAAGTAATATGGGATACACCCTAAGATCTTCTGTAAATGAATCCCTCAACAAGTATTTATACAAAAGGCAAAAGGAGATAAATTTTAAATTTGATGAAATCAAGAACTGTTACGTATATTAGGCATATTTACCAATCAATAACTATTAAACTTTGATGACAGATTTTTTGTCTCGTTATCAGGGAGATTTTTGAGGTGCTGGACCTCATGAAGATGGACATGGCAAACTTTACCATCCAACAGATCAGACCATACTGTCAACAGCAGTCCGTGGAGTACGAACGCAAAAAGTTCCAAGATTTCCTCAAGTCACAGCAAGGTCAGACGTTGATTTAATCATCACCAGAATAATGGCAGAATACAATATCTGAAAACCAAAGGCATATTTAGACATTTTGACTATATTATCTTGATTGAAAATTTTGTGGTTTGGATATTTTCCATGTGATGACCCTTGCATGTATATGTGTAAGGGAAAAACCAGTTTAAAGATAAGGTTAGCTGATATCAAAAGGAATTCAGTATATAAATATTCTATATCTGGGTTTTTTGGTGATGATTTAATTTTCGCTTTTTGCGCTATCACTTTCACATCACAAACAATACAATACGCAGAAATTACATCCAGTATTATTTGCTATTAGAGACTTTGAAGGTTGCAAAAATTGATATATGGCAATCTACTCTTGGCAAGATTTGACATTGTAATATGCCTTCAGCTTCATCAAGGAAAGACTTCTATAGTCCAACTTCTAATGCCAACCCTACTCTTGATGAAATTCAGGCATGTAGCATCGTTTTTGAAAGTGGGGGAGGGGGGGGGGGGCAGACTCATCCAAAAAGTCTTGACAAGCAAAAAAGAAATAAAAAATAAAAATCCCAAAATCATGAAAATCCTAATCCATGGGGAAGGGGGGTGGGGGCAGTATACCTATTTTTCACATGCTCCCCAAAAAGTGGGGGGGGGGGGGGCAACTCCAAGGTAATTCAAGTTTCTGTATGTAAATTTAGAAAAAATGTTTACTGGAATAAAAAGCGGGGTGGGGGTGGGGGGTGGGGGGCTGACCCCTTATTATAACAGTATCATCATGTGTTACATACCAGTACTGGAGTATGTATTTTCTTTTTTTTTTCAGAGGTTGGAATTGATGGGCTGGAATTCACCAAAGCCTGGTTGAAGAGAAGTCACGACAAGATCACAGATGTGAATGCAGTGGAGGAGGCCATGGCGTTACCCCTGGCAACACCAGCAGCCATAATGAACGAAGCCTACATTGAATTGTTGGACTTTGAAGAGAAGAATGTCATTCCAGAGGTAAAATGGTGAAATAGACTTTGCAGCTGTTTATTTCTCTTATAGAACAGTATCAGCTTTGAACTCTAAACATATTTCTGAAGCTTTGATATTTCTAGATAATTTAATTATTTGATAAGGAATTAAGTTCATGTACTGCTTATACAACTGACTTACTACACTTACTACACTTACTATGTACCGGTACATGTTGATGACATTTTCATAAAATGCTGGACCAAAAAGTAAAAGTACTCACTTAAATATACTCCCATTGAAAACTGTCCAACATATTCAATAATTAACTAAAGAGCATGTAATACATGTATCATGAAAATGGTGTATTTTTCTCGCCTTGAATTCACCTAATACATATGTATACATTGAAATAGTCTGTGTAGCATTTCATAATTAATCTACCAGCTGAAACTTTTAAGTTTAAAAATACAAGTATGCCAGCTGGAATACGGTATATGTACAGGTATTTTTTTTTAATGAATGAAAAAAGATTGTTAAAAAACTAATTTTTAACAAATTTCCTTTGCAGACTCTTGTAATGGACCACACTAGGATCTCGGAGCAGATGGAGAGTGCTCACATACTATCCCTAATTTCCTCTGTCCTGATGATCACCTATAGCACTGTGGGGGCCTCCATCTCCGGAGTTCAAGCCCTGAAAGAAAAGTTGAAATCAGAGATCTGTACCTTACTGGAAGGGGTCCCTGAAAGGTGGGGGATATTCTGATTTTTTAAGACATCTTTTATCTCTATATTTCTGATTTTTAAAATATAACATAAAACTTACTGTCTCCTTGCAAATCTGTATCCATGAACAATGATGTGTGTAAACTTTGCAGGCAATTGAAAATGCATTAAAGTTTTATATTCTCAAAATTTTTCAAAACATTTCAATCAGTCTCTGGTAATATACATGTGAATCATGATGAAAAACTGTTTTTTGTTCACATTGCTGTGAAATTGTGGATAATATTTTGAAGTTATCTCCCCCTACCCCACAAAAATTTTGTCATAATTTTTATTGAGTTCTCCATATATTTATCTGTAGTGATCTTCCAAAAGTGATGGGTAATGTTGGTGAGCAAGTGAACAAGACTGTGAATGAGTTCCTGTCATCTCATGGCTTCTCGGCTCGAGACGAGGCTCAGCAAAGGTTACTGGTGGGTCAGATTACCGAGATGTCCAGCAAGGAAAATAGGATCTACAAACTACTGTGTAAGTTGTGTTCATTTCAGGATTCCGGCCCCCATTATTTTTCACTTGTTATTTTGATTCAGAATTATGCTGAGAGAGTAAAATGACTCCTTTGTAAAAAAATGTTCATTGCCATTAGATATACCCTAAAAAAAATTTGGTTTTGATTTTCTCATATTAATGACAAGTCGATACTAGAGTACTGTACTTGTAATGATATATAAAAATGTTACTATAAGAAGTCAGAAGTTGCTTAGAATATAGGTAATATTAAGTTACAACTAGCTGGCATGTAGGCCCAAGTTAACACTATACTATAGTATGTATGAACAGGTAAAGAATAACTAATATAACGGCAAGTTAAACATTACATAGCTACTGTCTTAGATTTTATATCATTAAGAAGAAAACAAAATTCTGAAGAAAAAAAAAACTGTCATCTTTCCAATTATTTATTTCTTTTTTATATTTTCAGTTAAAAGACTACTGGACTTTCTGAGACAAATCATTTCGTCCCAACACAAGGAGCCCCTCAAGGTGCCCCCTGGGTTTTCTGCGGTGGAGCGTGAGCTCAGTCAGCTGTCTGGTCGCTTCCTGCGACTGATCTCCTACAATAGGTCCGTGTTCGGCTCGTTCTACACAGACATCATCAACACACTCCTACAGAGACACATGGCTGATCTGTCTCCAAGGTAACCAGTGGCGAGGTCACGATGAGGTCAGGGTATCATAGAATGGATCCTGGCCAATAGATGTAGGATGGACGGTCTTCGTGTAAGCTCGTTAGTCAAAGGGACTGTTTGGAGACCAAAGTATGAATGGATGAAAATATGAAGTTTTCTTAGAAAATAGAACTTGGAAAAATATATAGTATAAATGAGAGCGAGAGTTTTCGAAGATTGCATGGAATAGCTCAGAGCAAGGGAGATAACTCTGTAGAACAGCTTGTTGTCAGTGAGCTGTGTGTTTATTTTGTATATTAAGGGACTTGCTGAGGTGATTAAATAAAGAGCTTTTTTCAAGACTGAATGGGAGAGTTGATGAATAAAATGAAGAGCACATTTTAAGGGAGATAACTCTAAATATCACTTGAATGTCGATGGAGTGCATATTCAACATGTGTATTAAAAAGTGACTTTTGTCTTATTGTCAATTTAATATTTATTTTGTGTTTTGAGTGACTGTTGTTGCCATTATCTATAATTTGTTTTTTTTTCAATTATAATAGTATTTAGAATAAAGATATGCACAAGATTTTTTTTTCATAAGAAACATTTCAAATTCAAATATTTATACAATGTACTACATGTATATGACAGTATAGCATCATATGTTGAAATGTGTGCCAATGTACCGGTATTGTCTTTCGCCAACTTCCTCTGATTTTTTCCTTATTTTTTTTTTGAAGGGGGAAGGTGTCAGTGGGCATTTTTTTTAAAAACATAACTTTAAGCATTTTAGTTTACTTGTTGTTACAGTCATTGTATAATACCCTGGTAATTATTGATGATGGCCAGTGCTATGAGCAATATGTACTACCTGTAGACAAAAAAAAAATATACATGTACATGTATTAATCTGATCCAGCATTTTCCTACCATGAAAAATTTTAAATCTCAGAATGAGATGGTGATACCTGCATTTAAATGTATTTTTTTTAGTTTTTGAGTTTTAATGTACTAATACATTTTTCAAAAGTTTCAGATATTTTTATTATTATCTATCCTGCCATTTGAATTGTGATCAACTGATATTACATTAGAAAAAAGTTTTTCTGTTTTTATTTTCTCTTTTTATTGGTATATATAACATGTATATATATATTTTTGAACTTTGCATAGATATATGTATAGTGCAATGAAAATCAATTCTGCTACATGTATTATGATGTTGCTATAAATGTAGCAGTGATGTGCTAATTTGTACACTGTATGGTGTAAAAAATTAAAATTTAATATTGATGATACAGGCTATTGATTTTTAATTGATTTTTCTATCATTTTACCCCCCTGATTATTCACTCACAGTACTAGTGCAGCAAAATGCTTGACAACAAAGAGATTTTTGCTTTATATTGCTTGTTCATGAAGTCATGTTAGAAAAGTTTAACAGAAAATCAGCAGAAGAATTGCCTCAAGATACCAGTGGGTGAAAAAAAATTGAAAATGATGAGAAAGGCTTTGCCAGAATGAGATTCTTACTCTGGATTTTATAAAATGGTTGTGAATTGTTGTTTTATTGATATTTTAAAATCTTGTCGAGATTTTTTGAACTCAATTACTGTTTCGTTTGGCACTTGGGAACAGTTGAGTGGGAGTGGGGTATAGTCACTGTATAAAGTACTGTAGCTATAAAATTATGGTCAGAAAAATTTGGATGGGCAACCATAGGGCTACAGCTAACACTGTGGTCGCCCATCAAATGCTTTCCGACTGGAGAGCTACATTTCTGCAGTTAGGGGGAAAGGGGGTTGAGTTGATAAACTAATACTAGTATTTAAGACAATGCAGACTTTATTAGAAAATAAGTTTTTATTACAAATAAGTTTAACACAGAAGTATAAAAAAAATCTGGAGAAATATAACCACTAATGTGGCAACCTTTCTGTAACTCGTCAACAATCACATTGTAAAGAGACCTGAAGCCAAGACTAGGCAAGACTAAGCCAAATAAAAGACAAATCTGAAACATGGAGGAAAACTACAGACAAAATCTGAAAATGAATTGAAAAAAAAACCTCAGCAATACCTGTATTTTTTGGTCATTTTCCTTTAAGTAAAATAAGTGGAATTTGATGAAAACATTGAAATGTTAATAAGTAAATCACTTGAATGAAAATTTGGATTGAAATAGAATCACAGCCAGCATTGATAATTTGTTCCAACAATATCAGGGATATCTGCCATCCATTAACAGTCAATGGTACAACAACTCACTCAGAGTCTAAATAATTTATCAAATGATGGTTTTACTTACTATGTTCTTTGATGACATGAGTGCAAGTTTTATTACCAAATCTCTACTCTATGATATGTATTAACTTGTCATGAATATGAACACGGAACAGAATTTAAATATCACTGGAAGATGCATATTGGGCACATGGCATGGCAGTTACAACAATTAAATAACTCCACCAGATAGATGTGTATATTTGATAACAGAGAACAAATGAACACAGTCCACAAACATGTATTGTTGATAATTTGACAAAAAAACCCACTCAGGACGGAATTAACAATTATAAGAGATAACATTTTCAATTATAATAACTATCTAATATTAATATCATTCCTCTCCCTCAGGTTTTTGGGGCGTTTTCCTGACATCAGTTGAACCTGCCCTATTATTACTCTTCTGACTCTGACGTGAAGCCCTATTTGAATACACCTCCCCTGGGTGGGGGGACACTTTCCCTGAATTAGTCCCATCCTTGACCTCTGAACTCCCAGCATTCAAGTCCATGACGATAGTCCCTGCGGCTACACTGGACTTTCTTCTCCCCTCTTGAGACGAAGGAACCTCTTGTTTAGGAATCAGCGATTTGTCAAAGAAGTTGAAGTCAAATATTCGGATTCTGTTGCCATTGCCACTGGCTATTCTAAGGTCGTCAAAGTATATACACTTCACATTCCCCTTCTGCCCTTTAGTCTGAATGCTCTCTTTCCTGAAATCAGGGACAAATCATGTTGTTTAGCCCCATTATCCAAAATTTTATGACAGAAATTGTTAGGAATTGCATGTAATGTTAAGGGGACATAACTCTTACCGTTGAAGGTCCCAATATTTGACCAGACCATCTTTTCCAGAGCTGACAATGGTTCCCTCCATTTTCTCTTTATTTGTTACTTTAAGTTTTACAGATTCAATCCTGCAAACACACAAAACATGTACCTGTAGTACTGTCATTATGCATGTAAATTTAAAAGATGCCTCTACTGTGGTTTGAACCCAGGTCCACTGGATAATAATTCCAGCACTCTACCATGTAAACCCAATAGCCAGAGCTAGGAAGCGTATCATATCTAACTCATCAATATACATTTATAGCAAGAACAAATACATATTTTTGAGAAATGTGTTGAGGCAAAGGTGTTTGGGAAGATAAATTGTAAGCATTTGAAGATTTGATAATTGTACCTCTTCATGTGACCCTCGAAGGTCCTGATGAGCTTACACCTGTCTGTGTTGTAGAGACAGACGGTCTCGCCGTAGCTACAGGCGATCAGCCCCTTGCTGTAGCTGACCGACATGATGGAGGTGGAGGGGCTGGCCCAGATGGTCTGCTTCTTCACCCCTGTCTCCCTGTCCCAGATACGCACCGTCTACGAAAAATTACACAGACTCTGAAAATCATGGTCAGTGATCAATATTGGAATAAGCTTTTCCACTGACTAATCTTTCCTGATTCCCTGGTCATATAGAATGATATATGGTAAATGAGTTATCTTATAAGCTGATACAATGCATTAATTCAAAGAAGTTTCTTAAGCATCTCTTAATTCTATGATTTTAAAGTTTTGGACATACATGCACTTAAACTATGATATTTAATCATGATAAAAATTAAATATGTATGTATATCATAGTTTGGTGGTTAGAGCGCTGGCACGGTATGCCAGAGGCCCTGGGTTTGAGTCCTGGTTGAGACTTGACTTTTCACCACCTGTTGTATATTTTAAGTTTAAACATTATCATTATACAGAGGCTCAGTTACTCTACATGTACCGGTATACATGCAGAACAATGTACATGCATTTTGCAGATGTAACAATACATGTCTATGCCCCTGGGATGCCTGTTAGTCCCCCTAATCATTATATGACAAGGCTTGATCCCAAGTACTCTCCAACTCTACAGGTATGCGTGCATTTCAAAGATTATAAACTTTTTCGCCAAGCAGACCTGTTTCCCCTCCCTTACCCTATCAGCTGACCCTGTTTCCCCTCCCTTACCCTATCAGCTGACCCGGTGATGACCAGCGACCCATCCTCGGACATGTCCACGGCAAAGATGGCGGCGTTGTGTCCTGTCAGCGTGGTCAGGAGGAGACATCGTGAGATGTCCCACACCTTGGCCTGCAGGCAAATCAAAAGCATGCTTAAATGTAGAGGTGGGTGAATAAATGAATAAATCATTACAATTCACATTAAAAAGTACTCAATCAAAATAAACATTTTTAAAACTTGTTTTATCTTTGCATTTTAATGTGTATGGTTCATTGGAAATTAAACTAATTTGGACCAACATTCAAGTTGCTTTATTTTTTTAAAAACATAATTAAAAGCTGAATCCTTATCAATGAGCGAACACTGTCTACTATATGAATATTTTATTGTACAGTACATGCATATTATGCTATGGTTATAGTGAAATCCATGTGCAATGAATAATAATATTCACTCCTTTCTCGTCACAATACATTGTTGTGGATATCATTACTGTGGATATCATTTTCACTCAGTCTTCATTACTAAAGATCGAATTCTCTCAAATGATTGCCAACATTTCCTTTTTCCTCTCGGTCTGAAACCATTGGTCAGCTCCGCATTTTTTTAGAGAAGCAACAACAACTATATATGAGTTTCTCTCTGACTAGCACCTTGATATTCTTTCTCCATAACATAATACTGTTAGTTTCTCTCTCTTTCTCTTTGTTTTTCAATGTCTGTTTGTCTGTGCCCCCTCCCTTCCCCCTCCCTTGCTCTCTCTCTCTCTGCTTTACACCTACCGTTCGGTCCTGGGAGGCGGAGACCAGGATGTTCTCGTGTCGTACCAGGGCCCACACCGGCCCCTCGTGTGCTATCAAAGTCCTACAGCACGAACCAGTGTTCATGTTCCACACCTAATTTAAATTTAAAAAAACAAAACTTTAAATAATTATATATTTAATGTTCACCACATAATCAAAAATGAAAACAAAACTCCATATCATAGATAATGTTCCAATCCTAAAAAAAATAGAAAAAAAAACAAAAACACAAAACTTTATCATGTTGATATAGTGGGCGGTCATGATTACCCTAAGTTTCATTTTTCTGAAGTATTTATGAATTCGGATGCGAATTGAAATATTTTGACATTGTAAAATGAAGTAAGTTTTAAATTTTGGCATGTAATTACTTCTAATAAAATCTAATCACAGTGAATCTACTCCACGTATTATGACTTGAGCAAACACCCTCAATATGTGTAGTGGAAACACGCCCTTCTCAGCCATAAGAGTTTAAAAGTCTGTCAGCATAAATGAAGTCAAAATTCTATTCATGTACCCAATGTCATTTATATTCTGATATAACTGTTTATGACGTTCGCATTTCTCAAATGAATACGAGAAATCAGTGATACTGCAATTACTCTACCAGCCCATTAAGAATTTTTTTTACCACTTCTGCTTATTTAAATTTTTCAAACTGAAGTGACACCACCAAAATTCTTTTTCAGTAAACTGATTACGCATATACTGCAATTTCTCTATGTATTAACCAATAAATGTTTTCTCCATTTCTGCTAAATTTTTACAAAACTGAATTACCGATAAGTTCGAGGGCTATAAGTGGTGACCATTTTTAGACTATTATATAATAATCTCCTAGAGCTCTGTATTAAGATAAAGGGAAATATTCCCACTGAAAATCTAATATACATATGTATTTGGAATTTTTCTTTACAAATAAATAGTTAATAGCAAAAAAAATATAATATTTACGGTTTGCAGGCAGATCTGATGGTACTGTATACAGGGTTATTTTCGCCCTGTGGAATTTTCGCCCTTCTACACTTGCAACCAGTTTTGCCCAGTTTTGTTTTTATTAAGAGAAATAATTTGAGATATTGGGATTCGCCCATGCAGTCTTAAATTCAACTGCTGACAATGAGGATGAAAGGGGTGAAAATAAAACAGGCGCGAATATTTCCCTGTATACAGTAATTTGTTGACCATCCATCCTCCTTGAGTTATAATGTAAAACTTCCATAAAACTAGGTGTGGAATTTTTGTTTTTTTTGGCAAACTGGTTCTCACCTTAATGGTTCCATCGTAGGAGCCACTGACCAGCAGGGTCTGGGTGAAGAAGTTTAGACACCACACCCCCCTCTCGTGACCCTTCAGGGTCTGTAGGAGTTTGCCCGTCTTCATGTCCCACAGCTTGATCAGTTTGTCCTGACCCCCACTGGCTAGGGTCCTGCCATCAAAGATGATCTCCTCCACCCTAGTAAAATGTAGTTGGTTACAAAGTGTACAATGCATCTCTCTCTCTCTCTCTCTCTCTCTCTCTCTCTCTCTCTCTCTCTCTCTCTCTCTCTCTCTCTCAAAGGGATCTATACCGGTAATTGTATTGGGATTTATGGGTAACATTAAGAGTTCCTCTTGTAAGAGTCAGGATTCACTGTATGCCCATTTTTGTCATAACTAGCAGTAAAACTTAGGTTATGGGAGATAGTTGTGTAGTAGTTGGGGCTATATGGACCGTGGATATCGGCCTGGATAGCTCAGTGATACAGGGGTCCCGGGTTCGATTCCCGGTCCAGCCATATGTTTTCGATATGTGTATGCTCATTCCTCCTTTCCTATTACAGTTGTAAAAGGTCATAGTAAATGAAAAATAGTTGCATCTTTGTTTAATGTCCCTATATACATGTAGTAAATTAGATAAATTAACCCCAAAATTCTTCATTATTTCAAATTGTTCCAGGTAATAATACTTACTGGTCACAGTGACCTTTGAGGTCAAGGACGCGACACGCCCCACTCTCCCAGTTCTTGGCCAGGTAGACGTTGTCCCTGTACACGGTCTTCCAGTTTGGATTTGAGGGGACAGGGACCTTGATTTCAATGTGCTCACATTTGTCCTTCCAGACTTCATTCTTATTGGCAAGACTGTACCAATTCTTACTGACCTAAATAAAATGATATAAAAAATATACCGTATTTTTCTTTCTTCAAAATAATTTATTTTCTACATTTATAAAAGAATGCAAGTATGAAAGATATTTGATATCTAACAAATCTAAACTTTAAAAAAAAAAATTACTTTTTAAATTTTGTTTAACAAATTTTCCTCACACAATTGAATCTGTAATATTAATTATTACTTCATATTGAAATGTACGTTAAACTGAGTACATCTTAGGCATAGGTATTTTGAACAAATGACACTTTTACTCAACTTGAAATCAGAATGCATGAATTAAAGTATAAAATTTAAGCCACCACTTGAAACTTAAACGTTTTAAATCAATACATTGACATGCATGACAATTAAAGGTCCCATGACATGCAAACTTAAATTTAACACAGACCCTTGAGCATGTGAGAATCTCGTACGGAGTGAGGTATTTGAGAATCTTCAGGGCCACTTTTTCCGGTAAGAGGGCCAGAAAATCACGATGTTGTCGCACCTGCAAAAGAAAAGATTACCGTACTTTTACCGGGGCTTGTGCATATTTGTTTTTTGTCGGTCCTTCTAAATTCTGGCAGAGATAAATCATATAATTGCTGAAATTTGGTCTCACTTTCTGTTATAAATTTGTTGACTAAATTCAAATAATGGTGAATGTTTTTTCCAATCTTGGTTAGATGTTCGATATCTGCTGAGTAATAAAATATTTTTGGAATTTTGCTAGAATCAATGTCTGTCTGGAAATTTCTGTAATCTTTTAGCTCTGACATTTTTTTGTTTTAATGGCCATAAAAACATGTATATATATATATTTATTTTTGACCGCTGTCAAATAAAATCTTTAAATTGCAAAGAAACTTTTTATCAGCTAGTAAACCTGTTCTACGTACCGATAAAAAACTTGATATAAAATACTGTTGGCGAGCGTCAAGCTTCAGAATGACCTTGTGCAGAAATTCGTTTCTTTTCACGTCTACAAATTTAAAATGGAACCAATATCATTAAATTATCAAAATGGAGAAATAAATATCATTATGTCAGATTGCCTGCCCTGAGCTTTTTGATTTTGTATCAACAATCGTTTGTACGATTTATCTTGGTCAAACACCACTTCTTGATAAAAAAGAGTCACCCTTGCTCATTGAAAACGACGAAGAGTTACGACAAATTGAAAAGCAATATATTAAGCAACACTTGGGGAAGGGTGCATTTGAGCGATAATCCTATGGCGTTTGTGAAATGTGAAGAGCTGGGATTTGGGGATCAATTTCGGGTGACCCTAGTCTCTAGGATATATCGTAGAAAGACTCGAAATTTCAAAGTGCAGAGCAATTCTTGATATCAATTTAAAATTTGGAATTGGGCAATAAATGTTTTTAAGTGGTACTTGAGATATCAAACATTGTAAGTCAATGAGTGTGTACACAATGGAAAAGTTTCATAAGATTTGGTTTAAAATACATATTATGCTGAACATGCATTGAATTTAAATGTGTTGCACTGCAATTACCCATTATTTGAATTTTGAACATGAAACATAAAATGTAACAACTTCTTCATTATATACTGATCGAATATTAAGAGTCTTTATGTGAGCAAATTGATTGCAGCATATAATATATAGACCAGGTTACCTGATTATTTTCTTAATTCAAAAATGCTCATTGAATTCATCACCTTCCCAGGTATTAGTCTTGATTTATTTATTTAGAAATGAATAGCAAAAAAGAATGAGATTTAAAGAGCTCAAAAAAAAAATATGAGACAGTATCTGATATATAATTTACAAAAAAAAACACAAAAAAATTCCAAAATAACACACACAAATCGTCACCCCTTATAACTCATCTCAAAAAATGGGCTATATTCTTTAGTAATCAATTTGAAAACTTGAATTATAAATAAAGGAATCCATTTTGAGAATTCTATGTAAGGATTGAGCAATAAATGCATGGTAATTAATTTTTTCAACCATACTTGACTATGGTTTTTAGAGAAATGAACCATCTAAATAAGTAACCTAGGCAGGGTAGAGTCATTAAGAACATACATGTATGTACAATTATACCGGTACACTAGTTCATAGCAAGCAGTAGTGACAAACTTCTAAATAGGATTGGAAATTCCCCCTATTAAAACTCCCTATAAATCAATTTTTTTCATTTTAAAAAATTATCTACTGTAACCTAGGAGAAAAAATAGGGGGCAATAAATTTTAATAAAAATTTCAATGAAACATTTATTGGGTCAGTGGTAAATTAAGCAGTACATCCTGGTAGATAAACAGCACATGTCTTCATGTACGGATCTAGAGGGGTGTCATGGGGGGGGTCCAGACCCCCCCCCACCGGAAATTTTTTTTGATTCCCGCATTTGTCTTAATAGGTACTCCATTGCCTTACCTGACCAATCGTTCATGTACCAGTTGATAACAGTTCTAGCATTCTCATCCAAATCAGAAGGCCTCTCATCTTTAGCCTGTGTGATAAACAAAATCAAAATTAGCCAATTTCAATTAATTATATAATTCAATCAAGTGTAATCAGAGACAATAAGACAATAATACAATATGTTAATTTTTTCATATTGTAACTTATGTTTGATTTATGATATTACAAAAAACTATAACAACATTTGGAATGAAAGGGGCAAGCTCAGGGCTAGCAGGCAGCACATTCAAGGGAAATAATGATCATAAAAAATAAACTATACACACCTTTACAGCACACATTAGCATAGAAAAGGGTCAATATTAAATCAAGCTCACCGGTCGCAAGCATAGGAAAAATTGTCTATGAACTGCATGTAAAAATTTTCAACGGCCACATCTTTGCAAAAAATCAGTCCAATAAGCACACTAAAAATCAGGTGGAGAAAAAAAAAGAGGGACAGGAGGATGTACTTTGCTATTTCAAGATAAACTAGCCTTCTGTACCTATACTTACTAATATAGATTTCTTTATTTTCCGAAAGAAAAATGCATCGCATTAAAGAAATAATATCAAATATTTGTATCCTCACTGATATTGAATCTTTTCCAATGCTCTAAGTCGCAATGGTCAGCGTTTCACTTACATGTAAATTTTTGGCACATTTTTCGGGAAGGATGCTGAGAGACACGGTGTTGATTGGTCTGGCTGCTGATTGGTCCATGGAAGTGAGGCTCTGTACAGAGTTACTGAGGCTCTGAGGTTTGCCCTCGTCTTGAATATGTCGCTTGACAGGCATTTCTAGAAATCTGACAGATAACAGAAAATTTTTGGGATCATGATCATGATCGAATTATCTAATGCTTATACATATATACCAGTATACACATCT
This sequence comes from Magallana ariakensis, assembly GCA_020458035.1. Lineage (NCBI taxonomy): Eukaryota > Metazoa > Mollusca > Bivalvia > Ostreida > Ostreidae > Magallana > Magallana ariakensis. Next base: position 47,217,250 of record CM035812.1, on the reverse strand, counting down.
TAAAAAGATAATTCCTTCATTAATCATGTGAAGCATGGGGTATATGGAATAAGCTATTCCTCATACATGTTATTTTCACACACATTCTCCTTATATTTTTTCAATATTCACCCACTCACTTGCTGGCAAAAATTAAATGGCGCTTTTTCCAAGAAATACCAAAATTGTCTAAAATTTATGAACGTTTGGCATGTGAGGCAGTTATTACATTAATTATGAAACATATTGTCAAGTAATTCCATAAAAAGACATCCCCAGGGACCTGACAGAGTGTAGAACTGACAATCCATTTAAATAGCTGCCTGTGAAATTTTATGATTCCATAGTATCTACTATGACCCTGTTCATAACATTTGAGTAAAGGTAGCTAAATACTACATCAAGACTTATACTTTTTAAGACACAATGTCACAAGGTAGCGATTTATATGCTTTGTGAAATTGTTTGTATCAATCAATTTGGTTGAATATCATCATAGCTCAGGGGTTATTAAGTATTGGGCTTATGAACTGCAGATCACGAGTTTGAATCTGCCAGAGGCTTTTGTTCATATGTACTAAATTAAATTTTATAAAAACATAATTTTTCATCTAAAATTGTATACTTTTTGCCTATTTGGCTTATTTACTTCTTATTCATCAGGCTATCTTTTACAATTTAGTAATTATTTGCTGATTTGAGACACTATTTTAAGGTGTAGTGACCTACCTTCATACAAAATGACCTGAGAACAGCGTGACCAGACTGGAGCTCATCTTACCAGAGCACGGTGTGACTAGACTGAAGCTTCTCTTACCTGAGCACGGCATGTCTAGACTGTAGCTTTTATTACCTGAGCACAGCATGACTAGACTAGCTTGTTCTACATGTACCTGAGCACGGCATGACTAGATTGGAGCTTCTCTTACCTGAGCACAGCATGTCTAGACTGTAGGTTTTTTCTTACTTGAGCACGGCATGACTAGACTAGCTTGTCCTACCTGAGCACGGCATGTCTAGACTCAAGCTTGTCGTACCTGAGCATGGCATGACTAGACTAGCTTGTCTTACGTGAGCACAGCATGACTAGACTGGAGCTTGTCCTACCTGAGAATGGCTTGACTGACTCAGGAGCTTGCCCTACCTGAACACGGCGTGACTGACTCAGGAGCTTGTCCTACCTGAGCACGGCGTGACTGACTCAGGAGCTTGTCTTACCTGAGCATGGCATGACTAGACAGTAGCTTGTCTTACCTGAGCACGGCATGACTAGACTGAAGCTTGTCTTACCTGAGCACGGCATGACTAGACTGGAGCTTGTCTGGGTTGTGGGTAAGCAGGGGGTGCTGCAGTGTACACTCTCTGGTGCTCTTGCTTCTCTCCAAGGACTTTCTGCCTTGTTTTATATTGGGGAGACTCTCCTTGGGCTTGGAACCTACTAATGAACTGTAGAGAAAAAAGAGGTAGCTTAGATTATGAGAACTTTTTGTATTGAAAAATAGGAACTGAAAGATGTTTTTCGCAACTGCGCAACATTAAACAAACCATTTTCATACAGGTAATTAATGACACATACCAGGAACGAGACAATCCGTTTCTCTTTTTGCTGAAAATGTTAGATTGGAGAACATGTTAGGAATTCACAGAGGTAAATGAAAGCTAAGGGATTAAGAGAAGATTATAACATGTTAAGTAAGCACTTAAGTTTACTGAAAATAAATTAAAGATAAGCTAGAATATACAGGTGATGTTTTTTGAATCATATGAATGTAGGCGTTAAGGTGTTCTTTCACTGGATTGAATATCTGCAGATCAGGGAAAAGATATATAGAGTGATTATACAGTGTAAGGGAAACTTGAGTGAGGAAAATTTTGAAAACGAAAATGAGTATACAAACTTTTTAATACATGTACAAGCAAATGAAAGATTATCAGCAAGGTTTTGTGCATTTTTCATAAAATAATAAAGCAATTGGAAGATAAGATCATATTTGGAATATAATTGTAGCAACCAAAACTGTTCGCCCTCCCTTCAATGATGAAATCTGTCCATACCTGTATTCTGTGTAAACTTTCTCGACTTTGATTTCCTTCTCAATGGGGATTTCTGGGAAGCGTACAGTAAGCTTCTCTTTCGCTTGATTCTTTACATCTTCGTCAGATCGGAAGTAACCAGATTTTACACGATAGAAGTTATTCTGTCTGTGGAGAATCAATTTTTGCTGAAACAAATAATTGTTTAAGGATAAATATAATACAGCTAAACATGCTTTAGGTGAAGTGCCACCTGGGATAACCAATTAGTATTTCTTATAAACACAAATCTTTTTATCAAAGCTTAAGCTTTAAGGATACATTTTAAGACTAGAGAAATAATTGATTACAAGTGTGTTTGATGTAACTGTATTCTACTGTAAGTTCTATAGGTTTTTTTCCTTTTTGATTGGTTCATATACATGTACCTAAGTGACATGAAAGTTATGGTCATTATAATCTTCCTATTATCATTGAATTCAAAACTACAAGAATCTTTTTTGAAATCTCATTGCAAAGAACTTGTTTCTACAAATTCAAGTTCTTTTGATTTTGCTGTACTGTTTCGATTGGTACCTGACATGAACCCTATGGTCATGTCAGCTGCTATCTACAATTGAACTACAAAACGGCCTTCATCGAGGAACTTTTGTCAAATCTAATTTAAAAGAAATTTATATGGTTTTGTGTCAAAATAGGCAGAAAGTCATCACTATGTTTAGCATTCTACATAAGGTCATTAGAATACTTGAGTTGTTAAATGTTATTGAACACAGTTATCAGAATATGTGGATAGTCTGCCAAAAATCATCATCAATTGCTTGTTCAATCTTTAATGATGTGTATTGTAATATTTCAATTGATTTTTATCCATGTTGCACAATGCAGTTTGAACAATGATGATATAGTGGCCAGTATTAAAGTATGACAGCATCAATTATGCATTTGCAATGCAAGCTATTAAACTCAGTGGATGAATGAATAGTTTATATAGATACATTGATTTCACGACATTGTAGCAGAGGTTTTATATTTGCATATTTAAAAGGAGACTTAATTTATCTTGGCCTATAATGATGCAATTTGGAGAGGGATAAAAGATTACATATTTTAGATTGTCCAAACACTATAATGTCATTGAAGAAATAATGTAAACTTAAAAGCCTTGGATTATCTTTAATATAATGTAAGTATGTGGCAATTTTGAATTCTAGATAAGTGCACTTTTGAAATAAAAACAAACATCGTGAACATGCAATTTCACTCCATTACCCACACCAAAACACTATATCCCATGGACGAAAATTGGTCCAAGTAGCACCAATAGATTGGAGAATTAAGTTGTTTTTACACTTAAGAGTCCCATTGAAAATCTAATACGAGAGAAAACAATTAGAATGTCTCAAGCTTAAAGAATGATATTACCTGGAAATCAAAAAGCAAACAAACTCAAGTTCTTCAGATTTACCCTAGTCATGATAAATTGACAGACATTCAGACAGATTGTCTTATCAAAAATATTTAACAGACCAGAAAAAGCAAGATATGGTCTCTCTCTCTCTCTCTGAGTCTCTCATTCTTTGAGATTCCCTCTGTCTCTCAATTTCCTTGTGTATAAGTTGGAAGCAATTTTTGCAAAATCCCTGTTTTCTCTCTCTCTCTCTCTCTTCTTGAATAAAATGGAATTTTTTTTGCAAAACTGTTCTCTTTGACATTATATTCCTCCTCTCATTTTCCTTAGGTTAATTAAGTTTTGAGTCTCTCTCTCTCTCTCTCTCTCTCTCTCTCTCTCTCTCTCTCATAAATTTTACAAAGCATAGAAACTGATCAATATCTTTTGTGTATATATGATCATGACTTTGTGTAAAAAATGGATAAATAACCATCTTTGAATCAAATGACTACCTCAATAAGGGGAAAGGCTAATACATTGTGATGTATTGATTTGCCTTGCAGCACCACGGATCTTGAATTAATGCACTTTGTTCTATTTACTGTAACTTTAATGAACATCTTAGAAGATCAGTGTCGCAATGCCAACATAATCAAATAAAAAACCATCACAATACAACAAAACGAATAAATCTATGAGAACATGAAATGGAAGAAGTTCAATAATTCCATAGCCGCATTATGTTACAAGGATTTTTTTGAATTATTGATACCATAGGAATTCCTTCTCCCAGAGTTATACTTTTTGATCCCCTATTGGAATTATCTTTTGTATGTTATCTGTTATGCTGGAACTTTGATTGATAGTCTAGTGCAATTGTATTCCTTTGGATTGGAAGTTTTGGTATCAATCATTGAGAAAATTAAAAAGAACCTGGCATACAGTACTTGCATAGAATCCATTATTTTTGCCTGATAATTAGAATACCACGGTTGTAAGCATTCTTCTGATATTTGATTTGAAATGGTCTTGTAATAAATTCACCTCCAAAATAAGCCAAAAAAATAGCACAGCCTCAAAAACTACCAACTAAAATGTCATTTAATTGTGAGTTATTATAACAAGTCATGTATATTTTTTGACTGTTAAATTACTGAAATTATTTGGTGAACATAACTTTAAGGTTATAACTGTCTAAACCATGCATATCCTAAAGGATTGCAATGACAGTGAATCAAATACACACACAAAAAATAAATGGTGAATAGTTTGCATGAACAATCCCCACACTATGAAAGTCTGAGACAAGTAGCGGTACCTGAACCTCCCTGCTAGTGTGAGTACTGAAGGGCTTGAACTCCATGGACGGGTACATGCTCTGAGCGGTGTACATGAAGTCGCGGTGCAGATGCGGTTGCATGACGGTGTACAGGAACTGGAACTGTGTGTGGTTGCTTCGCCGCAAAATCCACTCCAGCAAGTGGCATCTCTGTGGGAGAAAAAAATTAAAACATTTACAGCATTATGAACTTATTAAAGATTGAAAGCTGTAAATTGCAGACAGTTGATATGAAACTCTATCAATTAAGTGTAATACTGATCAAGATATTGCAATTATAAAGTGGCATCTCTATGGAAAAAATTCCAGATATAATTCATTAATTTCATTACTTACCAGATGTCTGAATATAATTCTGAAGATTTTTAAGAAGAATATTGTCCCACCCTTATATATACAATCATGCGCAATTATACTTGATACTGAATCAACATATTGTCAATAAACAAAAATCTAAAGATGCAAAGTTAAAGAATAATCTTTTTTATTACCGGTACTTATTCGAAATCAAGCTACTTGTGAAATCAAAACTCTTGGGCATCCAGTGTAGTTTTTCCGCACTTTATTCATATTATTAGTTTTGTTTGTTTTGCCCCCCCCCCTTCCACCTATAGAAATTTTATTTTTTGAGCTCATGACTGAATTCTTCAAGTTAGTAAATGTAATTGGTACATTCTCCAATCATCTCTTTAAAGTTTTTGTCGAAAAGAGCAGGCAATTTTTTTTTTGAAAGAACACCACGTTTTATTACTCAGAACAAAAACTTAATAATTGTAAGAGAAATATTGACTAACACTTTTAGACAATCTGTTCATGTACTCAAAGAGCAGCATGCCCCACTTGAAAACAAGGCACTTCTCTCGCAAATCAATGATTATCACTAAATATGATATGTTGGTTTTCGACTTGTTTAAATAAATCCCGTTTTTAACTATTGAGTAACTTAGGTCATTGTTAGCCGTTTCGTCAAAGAGTTTTTCTGATCAATGACTCACTTCCTGTATGGGAGATTAGTTTGCTACTGTAGGGCTGGGAGCTGAGTTAAACCTTAATAATACATGTATGTAACTTTTAGAGAATTGCCATTTTGAAAGTAATTTTTAATTAATATGCTGAGGTTTTTTTTTAAATAAACACATATCTGTTTTGCACAGACTTTTAACATGTAGTCATATTTTCAACTTTTACAATATGCAAAAATCATGGCTATGTGGTAAGAGAATGATTTCTTACTTCATATATGTACATAAATCAGTCTCTCTCTCTCTCTCTCTCTCTCTCTCTCTCTCTCTCTCTTGTTAATTTTATACCTCTATTATGAATTTTCTTGTTTTTGTTTGCAGGTATTGTTAATACATGTACTTTATTTTATAAGCACACAGTCAAATCACGTGGAATTATACAAAATATCGGTATGTGATTTGGGGTCCTCTCTCTCTCTCTCTCTCTCTCTCTCTCTCTCTCTCTCTCTCTCTCATTAATATCTATAATGGCAGTGCTTGACATGTACTTTTTCTTTTACTGTTTTTCCTGGCCAGTGAAGACATTTTTTTTAATAACAAATATGTCATTAAGGGTCACCTATCAATCATTTCTAATATCTAATTTAAAATTAAATCCTCCACCTCAGAATTCTGCTAAATGGCCCATGATTTTTGTAATCAACCACTGACTGGTATATGACGCAGGGTGGTTTAATAGAGTTCTTACTTTTAATTCAAATGCAAGGTTTTGAAATTTAAAAAATATCTTTCAATGACCTCAACATTATCTCAGTTATTACAAAATAAAATGTCAATTTTCGTCCATTAATGTGCAATAAACATGTCATAATTTTCCTCTTTTTTAAAAGTCATACAATCAATTTGGACTTGGGGAATGTGTACAAAACAATCTAACATCCAAATCAATAGTTTTTAATTGACATGAAAATAGATTTGGGTCAATTTTCTCTCGGAGATTAAAAGATATAAATCTTCCATGGTAAAAAATTGCTAAGATTATCGAAAACAGTTTTTACCCTTAAAAATATCTTTCTGCAATCTGGGGTACAAAACGATTACAAGCATTTGGTCGCTATAAGTTACGAATGACAAGTAGTTTATCAATACATGTACTTTAATAGTACATAAACCAGAAGATGATTTATCTTCCCTGTCAGTTTCAAAGTTTTAATAGGGTTTTCCTCACCCCCCCTTTCCCCCTCAATTTACCATTTATTAGTCAGAGTGAAGTTCTTTTTAAGGAATAAGGAATCATTCTTTGAGTATTATGAGGTGATAATTTTGGTTGGGGCGTGATCAAATCCAAATTCAAATAAAAATTTATGATAGATTTGATCATGCCCTAACTGAAATTATCACCTCATAATATTCAAAGAATGATTCCTTATTACTGATATAATTTTCAGCAGTTGTACGATTAAGAATATGAAGTAGGCAAAACCCCGCATGCGGCCCAATAATACACATCATTTGAATTTATATATTACAATATCGATTTGTAGTGTAATCACAAACAGAGACACTGAAAAATGTAAATATTAGATTATAACTACAGTCAAGCCTCGTTATCTCAAACTAGATTGGACGGGTTAAAAACTTTGAGATATCCGAGATATCAAGGGTAATTTATACTAAAAGTATAAAGTATCAGTGGTTGGGACTTGCATCTCACTTCGACATATCCATTATATTCGAGATATCGGTGTTCGAGATACCGAAGTTCAACTGTATAAATTATTTTAAACTATGCAATATTAACATGAGGAACTTTTATTTGTAAGATGAAAAATGTATAGACATATATTGTGTTACTATAATCAATATATTAGTACATGTACCAGGTATTATCTGTCACATGTTTAACAGGTTTCATTTCATGTACAGTGTACGGTAGATATTAGATCATTGTTTGATACCCTTGAATCTATAGCTATGAATGAATTAAAATAGGAGAAAGGCATTACTTATCTTATGAACATATTATTAAACAATTACTTTGGTATTAATTAAATACTGTATAGGAATATTATATACTTCTCATATTGTGGACTGGCTAACCCTATACCCCCCACCCCCCAACCCACCCCACCCCAATTTTTATTTTTAATGTATGTAATTTAGAGCTCCTTGTAAATGTTGTTCTCAAGGCATTATGAACATGTTCATGAACTTTTCAATTATAGGTAATTACAGGTATTGCTTATGTAACCTGTGTATTCAGACACATAACTGAAGATATATCACACTTGCCATATTAACCATTGAAATGAGTTTATTCTGGAATTTGGGGTTTTTTTCTTTGAAAGTGATTTATCAGCAAGGGAGATCAAAAGCTATTGCCATTGTTCGAAGCAATAAAAATAAGCCTGAATTCTTTGTTGTCTTGCATTTAAACCTTTTGTTATCTTACAAGAAAAGCTTAATCTTTCATCAGGGCAGGCATTAAGACTTTTAAAAAATTGTTTTGCCATTGAAACTTAATCGGGCCTGTATAGCAATATACTTGTATGTGTGACATGAACAATATTTGTTTTAAAGTTTTCTTTTATCGCATGCAGTCCATTTCATTAAAATAACTTTCTAATTTCTTGGTTACATCACAGTGTCTCGAATTTTAGATGACTGGTTGTTAAGATAATGGTTATAGTATTATTTTTTTTCTTTCTAGCAAGTGATTTACTTTTTCTTCAGTCTGTTGTTAATTTTTAAAGCATTATAATAATTACTTTAAATTTCAGAAAAGGAGTAAGTTATAGAATGGTAATATTGAATGAAAAAACTTGTATCAAAATCAAGATATATAATTTTTTGCCATACATGGTGAAAACTGCAGATTTTGATTTCAGAAAGTATTTCTTTTTTGTACCGAATGGTTCATTTAAATCAAGTTTTACAATTTTGTATGTAAGCTATTGATACTATGCCTCACTTAAATTAGGTGTCTCGATTTTATTGCAAAGAAGGGGGTGGGGGTGGGGGTGGGGTGGGGGTGTTTAATGCTTTGATTAATCTGTAACATTGTAAATTCATTGATACTTATTAACATAAAGCTTTTATTTATATTGGAAAATAATGCAATAACTAGAGCGTCAATGTAATTTCAAATGGGACATGTATTATACACATAGGCCTATTCATTTTAATTATTAAAGAAATTAATAAAATCATTAAATAAACATTACAGTCAATCAAATCAAAATCACATATTTTTTATTTTTTTTTTTACCTGAGAATGGTCCCAACTTTCTAGCCATAGCGAGATTTTATCCAACTGCCTGTCAAATTCCACGCTACTATACGTCGGATGTCTCCCTCCGTGCCCCCTCCAGTTTGGCGCGTGAGTACGGTCTGATTCAGTCTCCCCATCGGAACTCCTCTTCTTCCTGTATCTCGGAAACAAATTCGGCTTGGCGTCGGCATCGTCAAAAACCGGTATAGAAATGTTCAACTCCGGTATCTTTCTTTTCTCTACACTAGTCATAATTTAAATGCTCCCACAGATAGTTCTGTTCGGTATTGTCCAAGATGTCATCAAATATTTTTGCGCCAAAGCGTTTATGAATAAAAAAAAAAATTATATCATTTTATCGTCTGCCCAAACTTGGCGTGCTTTAGTTCAAGTTAAAGATCGCTAAAATGTTCTAACCCACTTGGCAACGCGCCGTGATAGTGTTACTTTTAAACCCGTTTGGCATTATATACATATATATACTTGTGTTTCGTTAACTTGTTTTATCGATAGTTATTGATATAGATTTAGGGGTTAATCAGAAATTTACCTTAATGGAGGGATTAAGGAACAAGGAGTGTTGAGAAATTTTGCTAAGAATTCTCATAGACATCTCCAGCATTCGATGCTATTAATTTCCATTGACCAGAAGACATTTTTTGCATGAGTTACGATACTACTTTAACCACAATTATGGTATTAACTCTTAAAGTATTTGTAACCGATTTAAAACTTGTTTTTATGAGGGATTTTATTTGGGCGCATGTAACTTTCAATACATTCATTCTGTACATTGCTAAATGAAATCACGAAAATCAAAAGAAAGCTGACGTCATGCAGTTTATTCTAAATGATAAACATGCATATATCCAGTAAATTTTTCCAGAGGGGGGGGGGGGGGGGGGGGTCCGAAGGATATCTATGTTTTCCGGGGGTGGAGGTCCGAGACCTATTTTCGATAACTTTACTATGTAAATTTAAGGAATTTGAATTTTCAAGGGAAGGGGGTCAGCCCCCCCCCTTAGATCCGCCCATCTTCAGTTTATTCTTCTCATTTTATCTAGTATATATCGGCCGTTTGGACCAACAATGCTTGCAGTCAACGCAATATATTGCAGCTAGGTATAATGTATATATAATGTGACGCCAAATCCTCAAAATAAGGTCTTTTAGGCCAATGGATTTCTGCTTTGTACTAAAAGTCAGTCAAAACACAGCAATAGTTCTTTTACTCAATCACTTTACCAGACCACTTATATTTTATCTACAAGATTTGCACCATATTCTCAGTACAAAGTGTCCGTACACATCGTACCCACTTCACACTTTTCAAGATAACATGGCTTTTTCGATCGTTCTTGGTACTTACTCTATAATCTTCCTTGTATGCGCTTGTTTCTTATATATCTATTACTTACGTGTATACCTTTTAATTTGCTCTAAACAAGAATAATAAGAACCAACTGCAATTAAAAGTAGAGAACATATAATATGTTTTATTAACGGTATTTGACATCCACTTTAAATGGTAGATTTTGAAAGTTGACAATAAAAACGAACAACGGAGGTAGGCGAAAATATGAAAATTTAACAAATATGATAAATCCAATGCACTATAAATTATTATGTTCATTGTCTATTTCAATCCCAGAAATTTTCGAATTCTTTTTCGTAGTCCATCCCTTTTCTTCTCCTTCTTTGATGGAGTCTGAAATAAAAAGAACTCAGTCATGTACATACACCTGTATATTAATAAAGACCCTCAGAGAAAAAAGAAATGATAATTTATGATAACTTTTCTAACATAACTACCTCTATTTTTCCTTCTTCGTCGCCTTCATTTTTATCAGCAACAACATCCTGGGCACCATTTTGGGATTCTGTGAGTGGTGCAAGTTCAGCTAATGCCACAGGGCTGGATAAGTCTGGATAACTCGGACCCTGCAACGGCAGAGTATTTCATATTTTGAAATACTTTCTAGGTATGCAATTTCCATGTACATGAAGAACACAGTAAAACGAATTTATAAATGTGAAATGAAGAATTATAAGCACAAAACTATTTTCCCTCTTTTTCATGTATATTGTGATGCATGCATTTCAAAAGTATTTCATTTTGTGACCAAATTAAAGTACAGTTTTGAGACAAATTTCAAAGCAGACTGAATGAAAAAGAAATATGAAAGGGGAACATATAGCAGGAACAATAACTCTGCGTAAAGAACTTCTTTAGTTGACATCATTTAGTACCTGGAGAGGATGGTCATCTTCGGTTTGCTTGAAAGTGTTGACGTTGAAGAGGAACAGCTTCCTCGGTACGAACTCCTCGTACGCCTCCTCCTTCTCCTCCTCCAATAGTTTCAACTTTTTCCTTTCAGAGTTAGTTTGCTATAAAAACAAAATCGGAAATTGTCTTTCATATTCCATGAATAAAATTAATTTTCTTCATGATAGCGTATGTAAATTTGTCTATAGTATATAATTTGCTGTAATATTAGTTATGCAGCATGGTCATGCATTTACATATAATACATGTATAGTACTTGCCAGTAGCTCGGCAAAGAGTAACTGCATTCTCCCCATTCTCTTTTGTGTTTCCCGCTGAGCGTGAAACGTCTGTAGGGAAAAATAACAATAAATATAAACATGCAACGTTGTGTTTGATTTTTATATATATTGCTATATATAATCAGATATATGTACATTAGATTACCATAAGTTCTGCACAAACTTCGCGCATTCTCTCCTTGATCTGATTTGTTCTTTGCTGAGCATGAAACGTCTGAAAGAAAAGATTAAATGAAAATTGCGACTTAACAGCTGATAATATGAAAAGATAATTGTATTTCAAAACATGCAACGTATAACAAGTATTGTTGTAAACTATTTGATCCAGTACTGTTGACTATACATTTATTTAAATGCGCTCACCATTAGCTCTACAAAAACTCGAACCATAAGTTCTTTGGACGCCCTTATCTTTTGCTGAGCATGAAACGTCTATGGGAAAAAGTAACGAAATTAACACTTAAAAATGTTTTAAAAGCATACATCATATTTTGATTGGAAGCATTTAAATCATAATTGATACTTTATCAAAAATTTTGACTACATACATGTATTTCATAAATTATAAGTACGCTTACCATTAGCTCTGTTAAAACTGTACGCATTTGCTCCTTGCTCTTTTCTGTCTTTCGTTGTTCATGAAACGTCTGTTTATGAATTGGGACAAAATTATGACTGTTTCCATGTACATGTATGTTTGATGCATTATAAACTACATGCAGTTATAGCATTGATTTTTTGATTAAAAAATAATACAGAAATGATATGTTAATTATTTTACATTTAGATGAACTCTTCGCTTACCATTAGCTCTGTAAAAACTTCACGCATTTGTCTCTTGTTCTTTTGTATCTTCTGCTCAACATGGAACGTCTGCAAAAATTGAAATCAAATTTGTTGAGATACACGTAATAACGTGCGTGTTTATTTTTGTTCATTTGGAGAAGATAAGAAGTTCATTTCTTATAATCCCAATCTTGATTTTATTAATATTTTGTGTGTACAACAACTTACCATAAGCTCTTGGAAAACTTCATGCATTCTCTCCTTGTTTTTCTGGATCTTTTGTTGAACGTGAAATGTCTGTAAAATCGAAATAAAATCAAGACTCTTTAAGATTATATCATACTTTATTAATATATCTATTAACAAATTAATTGAATTTTAAAATTGACAACAAATATAAATAGTATACCATAAGCTCTTCAAAAACTCCAAGCATTTGTTCTTTGCTCTTTTTGATCTGCTGCTCGGCTTGAAACTTCTGAAAAATTGATATAGATATGAAAACAATGCCTTATACATGCAGATTATGATATTTTAAAATATATACGTTAGTGAAAAAGTTCTTACCAATAATTCCTTCATTTCAATCGCTCTCCTTTCTTTTTTCTTCGGCAACTTCACTGGATTTCGCTTCTTTTCACAAGGAACTTTCATTGGTTGGTCCTGAAGATATGCAATATGAAGCTAGATTTTTAATTTTGTTTATTGGTCTTATTCCTTCAGAGATCAATAAAAATGTTTATACACGAAACCGTATAATTAATCAATTGAAACAATTTCCATCTAAATAACATGTATTCTATACCTTGAACTCCTCGTACGCCTCCTCCTCCTCCAATAGTTTTAACTTTTTCCTTGAGCTAGTTTGCTAAAAATAAAAGAATTGTCATTAAAATTACAAGAATAAAACATTATGACAACGTAAGGTATGTAAATTAGTCCATAGTAAATAATTTGCTAATATCCATTATGCTAACCATGCATTTACATATGCATGCATACTTACCAGTAGGTCGGCAAACACTAACATCATTCTCCCCTTGCTCTTCTGTGTTTTGCGTTGAATGTGAAACGTCTACAGAAAAAAGCAATAAATATAGCATACAACACATTTTTGATATATATATATATATTGCTATAATCAGATATATGTACATTAGATTACCATTAGTTCTGCAAATACTTCACGCATTCTCGTCTGGATCCGATTTGTTCTTTGCTGAGCATGAAAAGTCTGGAAAAAAAGTTAGATGAAAATTGCGACTTAACAGTTGATGAAATCAAACTTACTTGCATTTCAAAACATGCAACGTATAACAAGTATATTGTTGTAATCTATTTGATTCAGTACTGTTGACTATACATTTATTTAAATGCGCTCACCATTAGTTCTGCAAAAACTCCAGCCATAAGTTCTTTGGACTTTCGTATCTTTTGCTGATCACGAAACATCTATAGAAAAAAAAATAACGAAACACTTAAAATGCTATTAAAGCATACATCATATTTTGATTGGAAGCATTAAAATCAAAATTGATATACTTGATCCAAAATTTTAATTCCATACATGTATTTCATGAGTTATAAGTACGCTTACCATTAGCTCTCTAAACACTGTACGCATTTGCTCCATGCTCTTTTCTGTCTTCCGTTGTTCATGAAATTTCTGTTTAGAAATTAAAATAAAACTATAACTGGTTCCATATATATTCGATGCATTATAAAAACATTGTTATAGCATTGATTGATTGATTGATTGAAAGTAATACAGAAATGGTATGTTAACTATTTTATGTTTAAGTGCAGTCTTTGCTTACCCTTAGCTCTGTAAAAACTTCACGCATTTGTCTCGTGTTCTTTTGTATCTTCTGCTCATCATGGAATGTCTGTAGAAATTGAAATCCAATTTGTTTAGATACACGTGCGTGTATGTTTCTGCACATTTGGAGAAAATAAGATGTTCATTTCTTATAATCCCAATCTTGATTTTATTAATATTTTGTGTGTACAATACTTTACCATAAGCTCTTGGAAAACGGCATGCATTCTCTCTTTGTTTTTCTGTATCTTTTGTTGAACGTGAAATGTCTGTAAAATCGAAATAAAATCAAGACTCTTTAAGATTATATCATTCTTCATTAATATATCTATTAACAAATGAATTGAATTTTAAAATTTACAACAAATATGAATATACATGTATACCATAAGCTCTTCAAAAACTTCAAGCATTTGTTCTTTGCTCTTTTTGATCTGCTGCTCGGCTTGAAACTTCTGAAAAATTGATTCAAATATGACAATGCTTTATACATGCAGATTATGATATTTTAAAATATTTACGTAAGTGAAAAAGTTCTTACCAATAATTCCTTCATTTCAATCGCTCTCCTTTCTTTTTTCTTCGGCAACTTCACTTGATTTTCCTAAAAATATACAATATGAAGCTAGATTATTAATTTTGTTTATTTATCTAATTCCATCAGAGATCAATATAATTTTTAATGCAGGAAACAGTGTATTTAATCCATTAAATTAATTTCCATCTAAATAACATGCATTCTAACTTGCTTTTATCTGAATATATGAATATGACGTTTTATTTCCCTTACTAATAATTTGTCAATCATTTTTTAAAAATTCAATTCCACGTACATGTAGAAATAGATCTTCTAAAACATGACGATATCATTATTTTAGTTGTGTTAATTGTAGTTAATTCAAAAAGATGTGTACCATGGGGGCTTTCCTTTGGAGTGGCAATTTGGTGAATCTCGCGACCAAAGATGGCATGGAGACCTGCATGATAAATGAAATCAATTTTTTATTTTTTCATTCATAAATCTGCACGTTCTAAATGTCATTAATTAAGATTTAAGAGTTGGTTTTAGATATTTCAAAGCATTCTTTATAATAACATAGTGTTAATATGAATGTTTCTGAAAATGAAATGTTTACCAATAAATCTCTCTGGACCTGCCCCGGAGTTCGTCTTCTGGTTCTCCTTTCAATCTGAGTTTGATTCTGCAGAAATGAAAATTTGAACTTACTAGTATCTTGGAGACTTACCATAACAGGAACTTAGAATACGAGACGAATACAAATTTGAAGATGTCAATACGTTTAGAGACAAATACCAAATACATTGATAGCGGGATGCATAATTTTGTTCAGATATATTGAAGTACATGTATTGCAACTTCGATTATTAAGGTGAAACTTGAAATAAACATTTCATCGATTGATTCATTTATCGAAATGGTAAAATCGTAATTTTATTTAATTTTTACCCCACGTAAACTTTATTTGGAGTTATTCTACAGTAAAAAAATCATACTCACATTCTTCTCCATCCTTACTTTTTCGTTGTAGCAACAACAATGATTATGACGTCTTAAGAAACGACCGTCATTGTGATGTAAGTATGACGTCATAGAAAACGCTCTCTCTCTCTCTCTCTCTCTCTCTCTCTCTCTCTCTCTCTCTCTCTCTCATTATATACCTTTATTACGAATGTTCTTTTTTTGTTTCCAGGACTTGTTAATACTCAGCTATGTTAAGGGCGTCCATAAAATAATAGCGGTATTTATCACATAAAATATTAGCCTTTGAATAATCTTGATTATTATATTCCAAAAAATTGTTACACAAAGTAATTTTTTATCAATATACATATTAGATAATTCGCTATGGCATGAGCAATTTTTGAGTCTCTTGGGAATACCCTGTCACGTGATACTGCTAAAAATAGATGAACCAGGAATAATACGAAAAAATGCATAGTGCAAGGGCTTAACATTAACAAATATAATTATTTCTGTTTCTAATTTGTAAAATGAACATCTAAAATTCCGAAAAGTGCTGGGAGCTTGAAATATTCAAGTAAAAACAATTATTAAATTCAATATAAACAGTGGATGAACAGAAATTTGTAGGGAGTTCCCACAATTAATGCTTATTTATGTGAAATGCGTAGCGATTTCATGTAGCTCCCAGCACTTTTTGATATGATTGGGATATAATGGTAACACATGTAAAATTTCAATATATTTGATAAAGTGTATGCCCTTGCACTACTGCATTTTATCTGACCCATTTCACTTTCGGCGTCATTTGCGTGAAATTCAAACGCAACACTGACTAAGATCATGATTTTAATTTTCGTTCATAAAATATTTACACGCTGTGAATTTCATTAAAATAATGTTAGAATTTTGTCTTGTTCACACCAGTCATCATTACCAAATTGTTGAAATTGGAAAAATTAATTCATCTGTTGCCCTCACCAATAACTATTGATATAAGGGTGGTAGGGGGGGGGGTGGTTTAAGTGTAAGTTTTGTAATTTACACATTTATGTTTTATAATGGTTTATGTTACTCTGCTGCTAAATAAATAAGAAATACCTATACTATATGACCAGGGTTTCTTGTAATTATAGTTAATATTTTTGTAATAATTAAAGAAAGCAACAAAAATCAATCTTTATCTAGAATTTATTATAATAATCAACTTGACAAATACAATGTATATATAGAGATTGCTTTTCGATCTGTAACAAACTGTTCAACAAAACTAGTGTTTTCTGATTTTCAGTATTATTCAGTCATGATGTGGAATCTATGTCAAATGACCATATTCTTTCACACTACATGTACTTCTCCTCTTCTCTTTTTATGTACATTGTAAGGAGGCAGTGCAGTTGATAAGAAAACCAATGCCTGAAATTATTAATATTTATCAATTTCAAATTTAATTTCAATAGATATCAATGAAAGATATTATGATAGGTTACAATATAGTAATATGATTTAAAAAACCCCAGACCAAATATACATGAAGTTAGTGGGTAAAAGAAATATTTATAGAGTACCTACTTTTTTATCAACACCCCTACAAAGTGTCTCCATTGGACCATTTACTGCTTTAATAACCCTGAAATTGAATAATGTGTTATAATTAGTAAACTATTGTGCTGAAGATAATATGAAAACGGAAAATTACTTTATCATTGTGCATACTAATGGCAGTTTTAATTTCATTAATATTCTAACAGGCATAATCAAATGTTTATTTTTTAAAATGTGTGGAAAATCAGTTCAACATTGTAATTTTGTTTATTCAAACATGTAATCTTCCTGATAAAAAAGGCTAAATGAAATAACACATTTCGATTTACATAAACAACAATACAATCTTGTCTATATTCAATCCAGATTCTCACAATAATCTTTGTAGTGCTAATACAGTGTTTGGACTTTCCATTGTTTACATTTTCTTTGAACACGGAGGAAATGCGAGCTAATGTTATTGCGATATAAGAGACCAGTAAAAAGCTACAATGAGCCTCAATACTCTTAATGATCAAAATTAGCGAATCGCAGAACATTTCATTTGCCTGATTGAGTCACCAAACTGATGTATAAACACAATATTACATGAAAAACAGATGTAAACAAGTAAACAAAATCGAAGCCGAGGAATATTTTCCTTCGTTTCTGTTTCATCCTACAGTATTAGACAATATAAAACAATATCTAGGGAAAGTACAGATAAGTCCTACCTTGTTCAGTTGAATCCTCTACCGATTTCCGTCTAGGCTGGTTGTAAATGAGTATTAAATTCTCAGATATATCACTGAAGTCCACATGTTTATTCTGATCACAGCTGCAAGCGCCGATGTGACGTAGTTAACCGCGACACGTCATCAGACGACTTAGGAATTTCATAATTTCGCAAGATATAAAGAATAGTTGAAATTTTTATTTCAGTACATCTTTCTTGATACAATCAATCCCAATAATTAATCATATTTATTTTGGTAGATGTTTGTTAATTACCGAAATACAATATCTCGTAAAATCTCATGAATAAGGGGCGGGGCATATGCAAATTTTCCTAAATAACACGTGCTAGAATTCTGATACCTTCCTTAACATAGCTGAGTACTTTTTTGTAAGCATGAAGTCAAATCCTGTTGAATTAAACAAAACATGTGATTCTCTCTCTCTCTCTCTCTCTCTCTCTCTCTCTCTCTCGCCCATTGGTATACATGTACTGCATATGTCCTAGGTGCCTATAAAGTTAGTCCAATAGTGATGTTCAAGTTATTGTATTTTCAATGGATTAGTTAAATAAATATTTAGTAAAGTTTTCAATTAAATTGTAATAAGGTAAAGATATAACAAATTTGCATACTACATGAAGTAATTTATTATTTTGTCAACTTAATCATCTTTTTATTCGAAAGTGAATAAGGATTTTACAATTTTCTATTATTTTTACACTTTTGTTTGTTCTAAAGAAGTAAAATAAGAACAAACTGCAATTAAAAGTGGAGGAATTGAATTTTATTAATGAAATTCACTTTGAATTTCTTATAGATTTTGAAAGTTGGCAGTAAAAACGAACAACAGAGCTGTAGCACACAATATAGAATTTTAAACAAATATTAGAAATCCAGTGTACAATTTTGTTTGATAATTGTCTATTTCAATCCGAGAAATCTTCGAATTCTTCTTCGCAGTCCATATTTTTTCTTCTCTCTCTTTGATGGAGTCTGAAAAGAAAGAAGGAACACAGTCATGTATATACATGTACCTTTACAGAAAAAAATCCAACTATCTCAAGCAAGATTTATGATAACTGTTGTAATGTAACTACCTCCATTTTGTCCTCTTCCTCGTCTTCATTTTCATCACCAACAACAGCCTGGGCACCATCTAGGGATTCTGAGGGTGGTGCAAGTTCAGCGGATGCCAAGGGGCTAGATAAGTCAGGATAACTCGATCCCTGCGAAAGCAGAATATTTCTTATTTTAATATACCTTTCAGGTATGTTATTTCCACAGATTAGGAAATTAAGGCAATGAAACGAATCAGTATTAAATGATTAAATGTTCAAATAGGCTCAAAACATTAGCTTCCCCCTTTTCACATATACATATAGAAATGCATGTGCTCACAAACATTTCAGTTTGTGACTAAATTAGGGTACAATTTTGAGACGATCATCGATTATTAAAGCAAATTGGATGAAAAGAAATATGAAGGGGATCCTTAGAAATGGGAATATAGCAGGAACAATAACTCTGGATCTAAAACTTCTTATTTAAAACCAATTAGTACCTGGAGAAGATGTTCGTCGCTTGATTTAAATGTGTTGATGTTGAAGAGGAACAGTTTTCTTGGAACGAACTCCTCGCACGCCACCTCCTCGAAAAGTTTTAACTTTTTACTTTCGGAGTTAGTTTGCTAAAAATAAAATAAAATATTGTCATTCACATTTCCATGAATGAAAATTTATGGCAACGTATGTCAATTGACTTGAAGTATAAAATTAGCTAATATCAGTTATGCTGTATGGCCATGTATTTACAGATAATTATACTTGTATAAATACTTACCAATAGCTCGGCAAACACCAACATCATTCTCTCCTTGCTCTTCTGTGTTTTCCGTTGAGCGTGAAACGTCTAGAGAAAAATTCCAATAAATATATGTTACATTAAAAGTTTAAACTCAAAGATTTTCAAACTTAACTATAACAATCATCTTTGTTATAGTTAAGTTTGAAAATCTTTGATTTTAAACTTTTAATGTAACATATATATAGACTCTTGATAGTTAATATATATTGTGTATTCTTGAAATTGTATTCATGTATATGCAACGTATTTGTTTAATCATTATATACATCGCTATGTACATTAGCTTACCATTAGTTCTGCAGAAATGTCACGCATTCTCTCAGTGATCTGTTTAGTTCTTTGCAGAGCATGAAAAGTCTGAAAAAAAATGATGAAATAAATAAAAGCTAGGGCTTAATGATTTATGAAAAATTTGTATTATAAAAAGTGTAACAAAAGTGCATCTTCGTTTTTTTTTCTACGATGTGGCTATATAATAAATTGTGCTCACCATTAGTTCTGCAAAAACTTCAGCCATAAGTTCTTTGGACTTTCGTATCTTTTGCTGAGCATGAAAAGTCTAGAAAACAAATAACAAAGCTTTCACAAATTATACAGCATATTTTATTGGTAGAACTTTAATCATAATAGAATTTTGATCAATGACATTGACTACATGTACGTGTATGTACTGTATAAGTTATAAGTACGCTTACCATTAGCTCTGTAAAAACTGTACGCATTTGCTCCTTGCTCTTTTCTGTCTTCCGTTGTTCATGAAATGTCTGTTAGGAAATTGAAATAAAATTATAATTGGTTTCATGTATATTTGATGCATTAAAAAACCCACTATTATTTACACTGATTGATTAATTGAAAGTAATATAAAAACAATATGTTAATTACTAGTATTTTACATGTAGATGAACTCTTCGCTTACCATTAGCTCTGCATAAACTTCACGCATTTGTCTCTTGCTCTTCTGTATCTTCTGCTCAACATGGAACGTCTGCAAACATTGAAATCAAAGATGTACATGGTATTGTTTGTGTATATTTCATCACATTTCCTGAAAATAAGATGTTCATTTCTTATAATAATCAAATTGTTTATTTTATTCTGAGTGTACAATAACTTACCATTAGCTCTTGAAAAACTTGGAGCATTATATCTTTGTTTTTCTTGATCTTCTGTTGAATGTGGAACGTCTGGAAAATCGAAATAAAAAATCAAGACTCTTTAATACGATGGGATTTTATCATCCTTTCAAGTCAATATAAGTAGAGCGGAGCGGGTCAGAAACCCTTGACTTGGGAAGTAGAGCGGAGCGGATCAGAAACCCTTGACTTGGGAAGTAGAGCGGAGCGGATCAGAAACCCTCGACTTGGGAAGATGGGATTTTATACATTATTAATACATGTATTATCTATTGACATATTAGTTGAATTTTAAGATTTGAAACAAATATAAAAAGTAATATATTAATATATATAAATACCATTAGCTCTTCAAAAACTCCAATCATTTGCTGTTTGCTCTTTTTTATCTGCTGCTGAGCGTGAAACGTCTGGAAAATATAAAATTAATATAGATTTGATGACAAGGCTTTTTAGGGAATCATATTTATATCTTAATTAAATATTAGTGTAAATAAATGAACATACGTTGGTGAAAAAGTTCTTACCAATAATTCCTTTATAACAATCTCTCTCCTTTCTTTTTCTTTTTGCAACTCCATCAAATTTCGTTCCTTTTCACACTGAACTCTCTTTTGTTGGTCCTAAAAATATGCAATATGCAATATGAATTTTATTTCTATATTCAGATTTTTTTAATTCATGAAACAATATACATGTAATTTAAAATTAACACCATGTCCTATGCCTTGCTTTCATCTATTAATATGAAGTTTTGATTAAAGGATTAATTAATTGTCTATTATTTTTTACGTACCAATAGTTCCTTTAAAACTTGACGCATGCGTTCTCTGTACACATCTGTTGAATGTTCTCTATTAGCTCCATGGCTGTCACTCTGTTGATCATACGAATGAAATGGTAATTAAAATATGAAATTTGAAAACACACATAAATTCAATGAAAAAAAGAACTTTGAAAATCTTACTTTGATTTCTTCTCCCCAGTCTATGACGACAGGGCTTGCTCGAGAATCTTGTTGAGTCTGAAATTGATGTACATGATTTTTATACTATAAATAAATGTAGATTTATAATAACTTGACAATTTTAACGATCATGCATAGAAAGATCTATTTGTTTTAATTGGATGTATTTATTATAATTAAGTTAACTCATTCAGATATGTACCATGGGAGCTTTGCTTTGAAGTGGCGAATTGCCGTCTCTCTTGGCCCAAGCTGGCATGAAGACCTAATTAAATCAAATCAATCAATTTTCTTTTTATTGAATAAATCATCTGGAGGTTTTACATGAAATAAACATTTAAGATTTAGATAAAATTATCATGTTTCACACACGTGCAGTTCTGTTTGTATATTTTCAGAATCTGCGTAGATTCAATGTTTAAATGATCATAGTTAATTAAATGAAACTTACGTTCAGATTCGCATGTCTCTCATGAATGGTCTTCAGATTTCCTGACCTGTTCACATGAGCCACTAAGTCCTTCTGCAGAAATATCCAAACATTAATTGTTGTGTAAATTTTTTTTTGGGGGGGGGTATTGGGATGTTAAAAATCTCACTATACAATTGTGATAATACAGTTGTAAAAATAATGGCAAGATGGGAATAATTCGTTGTCTGCGGTATACGTAAAGTTAACATAATTCTCTATGATATGTATTATTTTTCATGTTCGATTTTTAATATGAAGTGCTTACCAGTAAATCCCTCTGTACCTGCTCAACAGTTCGTCTTCTTGTTCTCCTTTCGTTCTGAGTTTGATTCTGAAGAAAAGAAAAATTATTCTTATCTAGGAAACTAAACAAAAGATCTAAAGAGGAATACCAATTTCAGTTAAAATTTGAAATATAACACAACAATCAAAAGCTTATATCGGAGTGGTAATAGAGCAATTCATTCTAAATTAGGTCCTATACCAAATTGACATTTATATGTATAGTTAATTACGGTAAAATAATCATACTTACATTCTTCTCCATCCTTCCTCTTCGTTGTAGCAACAACAACGATTATGACGTCATAGATAACGATCGTCATAATCTCTCTCTCTCTCTCTCTCTCTCTCTCTCTCTCTCTCCCTCTCTCTCTCTCTCTCTCTCCCTCTCTCTCTCTGAATGCAGAAAATGTTTGATCCACCAATCTATATTTCCCGCTAATTTTAATTTTCAAACAATGTCGTAAAGAATTTATTGTCAAATTAATCTTTATATACATAACTTTTACATATTTAGCTATATTTATGGATTTGTCGACTAAACCTTTTAGAATAAATCCACATTTTATTCTGCTCACAGGAGTATATGGCATGTGGTGACTGGTATATGGCATGTCGTAAATACGTAGCAGTTCGAATTATCTCGGAGATCATGTTTATCGCGTGATGGCGACAGTAGTTTTAGACAATGGAGCCGGTGCTGCTAAAGTGGGATACGCAACTGACAAAGAACCAAGGTCTTTTTTCTTATAATAAACCATTTGTTTTTTAACCCTTTTCGGTAAAATGTTCATGAATGATTATGTCAAAAGACCCAAATGTATGTATATATAGATTGATTGCAGTTATTTCGAATTTTCTCTGAAGCTTATTAACGGCATTGACCAGTAATGTATGCAGTTATATTATATAATTGATGTAAGAGTTTATTAAGTCTAATGTGTTTTTTTCTTGCTTACAGGGTACTTCCAAATTGTGTGACCAAAGCTAAGAATGTGAGGACCAGAATATTTATTGGCGATCAAATTGATGATTGCAAAGATCTATCAGGACTGTATTATCTCCTGCCGTTTCAAAAGGTATAGTTTTAACCATTATTTATGGTAATCATTTAGAACTGTTTGAAGAAGATTCAGTTGCTAGAATTGATATTTCACAATGAAGGCTGAAAGAGTGTAATCTTGGACAGATTCTTCGAGACTGAAAACTTTTTGACAGAATCTCTGACCATTGACAATAATCTCAGCAAGATTTGCTGGAAGAGGCATCAGTCAAAACTTTTTCTGTAATTTTAGTCTTGAGAAATTTTGCTGAGATTTAAAGGTGATGTAGGTCGTAAGGAATTTGAACAGAGATTTATTCTGTTTACTTTAAAAGAATGATGTAATCGTTTTTAAGTTATTTAATTTTTTTTTTTACAGGGATATTTAGTCAATTGGGATATAGAACGCCAAGTGTGGGATTATATTTTTGGAAAAGATGCTCTGAAGGTTGTCATCATTTTTTTTTTCTTTAATTCATAAGTTGAAAGCAGTCTGAAATTTCGTTTTTGATTGTAAACATAATGAAAACAAACAAAATTTCTTTCCATAGAGGCTTTGAGTGATAAATTAAAGAGTTAATGCAAGACATATGACTGTGATGTGATTAATAATTGATCATTTCAAAAGCTTTTGAAAATGAATTGCTATGTTCATGAATTTCTTTCAGGTAGATTTCAATGAAACCAACATAATTGTGACTGAGCCATATTTTAACTTCAATTCTGTCCAAGAGGCTATGAATGAAATCTTTTTCGAGGAATATGCATTTAAATCTGTTTTAAAAACGAATCGTAAGTATTTGATTCATGTCTAGTTTATTTTTTATTTTATTTAGATTTCCTTGATTTTATCGTTTATCAAATATATTTAAAAAAAAAAAAAAGGATTAAGTATTTAAAACAATTCTGTGGAATTATTGGATCATTAGGTGGTTCAATTTTTGTGGAATTTGCGGGTAGTTCTCCCCCACAAATTTACATACCGCTACTCTACAAATAAATAAATTAGGGTTTAATATAAAGTCAAATGTCCTTTTGTAGGTATAAGAGAATATAAGAGGCATAAGAGAATACACAAAATTGTCCCCACAAAAATTTAAGCAACCAATTAAAATTGGCCCCCACGGATTTTAATGATTCCACAGTGTATCCTTAACTCTGTGGAGTTATTTGAATACATAGAAACCATAAGCCATTGTTTTTAAGCTTTGTGTAGATTTCTCTAGAGTGTATATTAAAAGAATAAAGACTGCATCATTAATGTTACAAACAAATTGTCAGGGATGTTAATATGTGCATGAGGGGTATACATATAATCCATGAAAATTGAGCTGCAATGAATTCTAATCAAATTACACCGTAATCATAGAATACTTAAGTTGTGTTAATAATTAAATTAATCTGTAGAGAGAGAGAGAGAGAGAGAGAGAGAGAGAGAGAGAGAGAGAGAGAGGAGGAGAGAGAGAGAGAGTATTGGTGTTTTAAATCTAACTGAAATTCTTGATCAATACCTGGTACTTTGATGTGAAGTTTGTATTATCATTATTAGGACTTATTAAGTATGGTTATACATTTACTGATTCTTTCCTTCAGCCTCCTTCCTGAGCCAGTACAAGTACACCAAGGAGAACAATGCACCACCCCTGTGTAGTGTGGTGCTGGACACTGGTTACTCCTTCTCTCATGTGGTGCCTTATTTAAAGGGAAAGAAGATCCCAGAGGGGGTCAAAAGGTAAAGAAAAGATATGAAACATGATTTTAAGTTTAAGGGTCCACCACACCTTTGGCAAAAGTTTTGCATACAGGGCCACTTTTTGTGCAAGTTTTTTTCCAAGAGAGACCGACCCAAATTTTGAGAAAAATTATATTAATTTTGTTTAAAGTCAGGTGAATGAATTTATCAAAACTGTCATGTTTACTAGAAAAATCAGCATATATAAAATGAGATTTGAAAACAAATTTTTTATTGAGGGAACTTACATTGGATATGATTAATTTAATTAATTAGATATTGTACATTTGTTCATACAGTAGAATGTGTGACAGCTTTCATGGTTTTTTTTCAGAGTAAATGTAGGTGGCAAAGTTTTAACAAATCATCTGAAGGAGGTGATATCTTACAGGTATTTATTCTTAGCTTACTGTACTTTGATGTTTGTTTTTATTGAGGGAGGAAACCTGCTATATTCAAACTGTTTGAGTTACCTGCCCTTGATTGCCTTGCTGTTTGAAACTCTAGCATTATTGATTGGAATCTCAGGAGAATTAGCTCAAGAATAAAAAAACAAAACGCTGCTAGTTTCTCAAGATAGATACATCAAAACCTAAAATATGTTTTCCAAACTCATGCAAAGAACATTTCTTACAGTAACCATGGTAACTATTGTAATTGTGTTTGAATATTTTCATTCTTTAGTATAGAGGATAAAGCTACCGGTACTTGTACAGTACTAGTATCTTGTGTTAAGGGCCCGGTTTCTATTCCAAAGTATTGTTGTTTTTTTTTTTTTTTACTTGAATATCATTGAATATTGCATAGCCATAGAGGAGATATACATCAGTTTAGAGATTTAAATGTAGGCAACATGTAGTTTTATTTCTACCATACATAGTGCCTTGAAAATAAAAGATAAACATTGGTACTATGAATACTTAAAGCTGAAACATTTACTGGTACGAGTACCTCAAATTTTGTCTAGAAGTTTTGAAATCAGTTGCTTAAAAATATATAGAGAAAAAGAAAAAGTCTTTATAAGTTGGACAATGGACATGATCACTAATAAGTAGTTTAATAGGACTCATTGATTGTGGCCAGTTTCAGACTACGGTATATTAATTATTTCCTTGACACAAAGAGCTCTGTATAAAGAAATGCTTTTTACTAGACAATTATTTGAATTTCAAAGGTAAAATATTTGGAGTTTTTCTCTTACAAACAATAGTTTTATGGCTAATTGGCCTTATAAAGAAATAATCTCTAAAATATTAATATACAGACCCTGAAACCTGCTACTACACCAGTTGCACGGTTCAGTCCAGTACGCCTTTAAAACGGTACGGTTCGTTTCTTGCACAGAACGGTACTGTTCATTTTAGAGGTGTAGTAGCACGTTGCAGGGTCTGTAGTTTTCGATAAGTAACTAATGTAGAACTTGTGTGACAGACAGCTGATGGTGATGGATGAAACGTACGTCATTAACCAAGTGAAGGAGGACGTTACCTATGTGTCGTCACAGTTCATGAAGGATATGGAGATTGCCAAGTGAGTCACGGAGAATATCTATCACATGATTACACCAAATAGAAACAGGAAAGATAAATAAAATTGTATTACACGTACACTTTGATTTATATGACATTGAAAAATGAATTGTTTGCTCATGGAATTTACCGGTAATTTTGATATATATTTTGTCGCTAGACTTAGCTTGTAACTCAACGCTTGTTACTTAACGAGAACTAGCTAGAACCCAGACAAGACAGTTGTGTGAAATATAAGATTAAAAAATATTTATGTTTTTCAGTGTCTTTGCCTGTGATAACACTACGTATCGATTTTGTACTATACAGTCTAATAAATGCAAATGCCGTATAATTGGGGCACACGCCGGGTTTGCTTATTTATATTAAAATATTTAATCTTACAATTGCTGAAACTTGTAAAAATATAAGTAATAAGGAATCATTCTTTGAATATTATGAGGTGATGATTTCGGTCGGGGCGTGATCAAATCTATCATAAAGCCCTTTGGGCTTTATTGGATTTGATCACGCCCTGACCAAAATTATCACCTCATAATACTCAAAGAATGATTCCTTATTCCTTAATTAAGCTCCTAGAATTGTTTGATTGCTTGATTTTTATACCCTCCCTCCTCTCTATTAAAAATGTAACTCTTTATTCCTCAGGAAGAAAGGTAAAGAGAACACGATAGCCAGGGACTATGTTCTGCCTGACTACACCCACATCAAGAGGGGCTACGTCAGACCCCCGGAGGAGACCACAGGGAAGGCCAAGGATGGGGAGCAGGTCTGTATGATACGTGTACCATCAATGTAGAAATATTTGCATGGTGGAAATGCCTGAAAATTTTACAATGACTAAAATTTTAGAAATTTATCATCATGTTAATGATTTCTATGAGAGGCATGTACTACATGTCTATGCGTGCATGAAAATGTTATGAATTCCTCACTTTAGCAAAGTTAACCTTCATGCAGACATCTTTTAAAAATGACCATGTAGAAATATCAATTTACATTATTTAAGGAATAAGGAATCATTCTTTGAGTATTATGAGGTGATAATTTTGGTCGGGGCGTGATCAAATCCAATAAAGCCCGAAGGGCTTTATGATAGATTTGATCATGCCCCAACCGAAATTATCACCTCATAATATTCAAAGAATGATTCCTTATTACTTATATTTATATAATTTTAAGCATCGAACGATTTAATATTTAAATATAAATAAGCAAATCCCGCTGGCGCCTCAATTTGGCGTCATTTGAAGTTATGGGTTATATAGTACACGTACAAAATCGATACGTAGTGTTATCACAGGCAAAGACACTGGAAAATGTAAATATTCATGTATATGTGTGCAATGCTCCTTTCTTAAAGGACATATCGCATGTTTCTAAAGTATTGGACATTTTACATTTTTTGCCTTCCTTGTGTATATATTAATTACTTCTAACAGTTTGTTAGCTGTATAAAAGCGGTAATTAGCCATAATATCAATTTAAATCATAGCCCCGATCGTATAAAAACTCGTTAATTAGATAGCGGGTCACGTGGTACGGTGACGTCACATGCGACCTTCTTTGATAAGCTGATTGTAAACAAATAGTAGGATTAGCATTATCTTCTTTAAATCTGAGATATTTTTCACCATGTACGATGAGTTTTTTTTCATGTTGACTAAATTAAAAGAATCTTATTATTCAGTCGTACATGTTTGAGCCACCAGTACGGGTAAAAAACGATGTTATAGTCGAAGAAGTAACGGTGAACTCGGCAATAACGATCAAATTGATCGACCTGTAAACATGGTAAACACAACTTATTAAGGAATTGAGCTTTAAAAAATCGGTTACAGATGTTTATTTTATCAAAATCTACAATAATTTTGTTTTTGGGCGTTCTTTGCGACTCGGAATGTTCATTGTTGTAAAACTGTGGTGCACAAGTAGTTTAATTGTTTCTTCAGCCGTAACTGATCACAACTTTCTAAGGTTCTTTACTTCATATTACACTGTATATATAAATATATATAGCAGGAAAAAACGTTTTCCTTAATTGTTTTTTCTGTAAGATCCCATCTCCGTTTTTTATCTATTTACGTAAAAATGTATATCAACAAACTTTGTCTATTTCTCGCGTAAACATTCAAAATCAACAACTCCTTGACTTCTCTCACAAGAAATAAAACTCACAGAAATCTCACATACCGTACTTATAATTTCTGCAGAGGTGAGATATAATAAAGTAATCATTAATACAAAACGTACGCAAACATGTATGTATAGTTTAACAATATCAATAAGAAAACAGCTAATGAAGCGAGGCGTTATTCAAAATGGCGTCCCTTGTTATTTTCTTCCGATGAACTTGCGTTTTGTACACCTGTACACAGGCCCCTGTTCATAAATTTCTAGTTTTCTCTTTGAAAAATAAATACGATTTGTTTACGAAACTAATATCACAAAAATAGACCATATAATTAGTAATATATTTATTAAATGTTTATTTATAAATCCTCTCGTCGACAGATCTATAGCTAGGCCCCTGTTTGGTACAAGATTTCCGCTTACTTTCATAAGGGAAACTAAAAAACAACAGTTCAAATCACCATTTTGGAAGGCTAGAACACCCACAGGAGACCCAAAACACCATCATGTCCCGTTATCGGCA
Source organism: Magallana ariakensis (assembly GCA_020458035.1). Taxonomy (NCBI): domain Eukaryota; kingdom Metazoa; phylum Mollusca; class Bivalvia; order Ostreida; family Ostreidae; genus Magallana; species Magallana ariakensis. Next base: position 47,187,676 of record CM035812.1, on the reverse strand, counting down.
ATTTTATAGGTGATAATTACTTTAATTGTGGTTTAAATCTAATCCAATTACATAGATGGCTAACAGCACCTTCTCGCTCGAGGTCGCATGTGACGTCACACGTAATGGCGGGTAGATCGAGAGAGAAAATATGCATATCGCGACATTTGAATTTCATCGCCTTCAAACTAACGAATTAGCCAGAATATTTTGTGTAAACGAAGATAAACTTCATTTTTAATGAGTATAGAATGATTTTATTTAAAAAATTCCGAAAATTGAAAAACATGCGATATGTCCTTTAATCTAGTGTATAATTATCATCATCGTAAGGGAAAAAGGGAAGGTAACCATGTCATGAATTTCTAGGTCAAAGGTCAAGGTCATATCAGACCTATGCATAAATAACCTTGTCTGGACCATATATTCTCTTTAATATGCCCAATCTAGTTCAGACTTCACTAAATGACTGCTTGTAGGTAAGAGGTGTTTCGTAACCTTTAGTCAAATTTCTGTGTCAAATGTCAAGGTCATATCAGACCTCCTTAAAATCTTTACAACCCTTTTCCCCCCTTGGCCCTATTTGACTTATAGAACACCCAAAGAGTGATTGTTGGAAAAAAGATTTGTAATAATCTTTAACTAAACTTCTAAATCAGAAATTAAAAGTAAAGTGGTCTAATTTGAAACACTTTTCATCCTAATATACCGGTATTTCACTATTAAAAGTAGTGCCCTTTGGGATATCGGTAGTCATCATCTCATTGATAACTCTTTGAATTCAGATTTTCTTTTTGTAGATAATCCGTATGAACAACGAGAGGTTCGCTATCCCAGAGCTCCTCTTCCACCCGTCTGACGTTGGGGTCCAGGAGATGGGCGTGGCCGAGGCTCTAGTGTACGCCATCGGTACTCTGCCTGAAGGTCTGTTCAATTTTTCCTCTAAATAGGGCTAAATGGTCAGAGCCATTAATCTCAATTCAATGTAAGAATCAAAGATTTACATAAGGGCCGGCCTGGCCAAGCATAGTCATTAATTTTATTTATACAGTAAAACACGCTTAAATAACGAAGTGCCAGGATGGACGATTTTACTTCGTTAAAAGCATAATTCGTTATATCCATCAAGTTTACAACATGTAATGATGTCACGGGGAATAAAAATCACTTCGCTGTATGCGTCAATTCACTATAAGCCTGTTCGCTATAACCGTGTTTTACTGTATTTTTATATGGACACACCTAGGTGTAAAATGCAAAAAGACACTAAAAGTTGGTTGCTGGGGGTAAATTTTTATACCATTATTTATCTCCTTAAGATAAAGAGCTTTGTTTGAAAAATAGAAAAAAATTCAAATTTAAATCTTAAATATTTTGATTTTTCTTTACTTGATACTGTTTAACAGAAAGTGTAAATGTTTCTATACACTCCAAAAAGGACTCTTGTATTGCTATAAAATTTGCTTAAAAGGATGTCAAATGGAAACATGCTTTTAGTTAAATCAAAATTCTTTATAGTTATATCAGTGGTAAGGTATGCTAGGATGAGGGAAAATACAGTTCAACTTCGATATCTCAAACACCGATATCTCGAATACAATGGATATGTCGAAGTGATTTGTAAGTCCCAACCACTTATTTTTTAAGTATTTTACCATCGATATCTCGAATACTCGGATATCTCGAAGTTTTTAAATAGTCCCATCTAGTTTGAGATAACAAAGTTTGACTGTACATCATTTCTTATAACCAAGGTTTCCATTCTTACAAATGAGTTAATACATTCTTTTAATTGACAATTGTTTGAATATGTATACATGTACCATTACTAAAAATGTTTGTGGTTTTTTTTTGGTTTGGTTAGAAATGCAGCCCCATATGTATACCAACATCGTACTGACAGGTGGCAATTGTTTATTGCCAGGCTTCTCTGATAGATTGTAAGTAAATACAGTCATAATTATTTGTACTGTTGAGATTCACAAACTTCACTGCATTGCTCGTTAAAAGTAGAAATAATATTTAGAATTATGGCCTTGATTGGACTGGGGTTTTCTGTATACAGGGTTATTTTCGCCCCATGTAATTTTAAACCTTCTACACTTGCAGACATGCAGTTTCGCCCTGTCTTGAATTTGTCCAGACACAGTTGTTTTTAAAAAGGGGTAATATGAAACATTGGAATTTGCCCAATCCTAAATTTGCCTGCTGATAACAAAGGCGAGAAAAATAAAACGGGGCCGAATATTTTATTTCCCTGTATACACTATACACCAGTTGTTTTCACGATTTGCCATTCATTTGATAAGACAAAGAATTATTTTTAAAATGTGAAGTATCCATTTTGAAAGATGGTTGTTAAATAATGCAACTGATGAAAATTTTGCATAGCAATGAAATGCAAAAAAGAAAAAAAAGAAATCCATAAAAGTGTAGGAGTAGATTGTTCAAAACTTTCCTAAAAAGCATTCATAAGAGAGCTTTACGTATTATTGCTTTTTGGTTCAACCTTTCAGGAATTACAATTTTTGTTTACATTGTGGGCCGAGATTGTTTGTAAACAGTTATATTTAGAGAAGTAACATTTTCAACTGAGGTTTCCTTTCCTTACAGTTATGCTGATGTGAGAAGTTTGGCGCCTGAAGACTTCGGTATTAAAGTGAAAACCCCAAACAAGTAATTATTATCTTATTTCAAATCTCTGTTTTATGTTTGCTTGATTATCCTCATGATAATTTCTGATATACATGTAGGATTATAAAGATATTTACAGTCAAACTTTGTTATCTCGAACTAGATGGGACTGTTTAAAAACTTCGAGATATCCGAGTATTCGAGATATCGAGGATAAAATACTTTAAAAATAAGTGGTGGGGGCTTACAAATCACTTCGACATATCCATTGTGTTCGAGTTATCAGTGTTACAGATATCGAACTTCAACTGTATTTACTGGTAAAAAGCACAGATCTAAGAGCTATTTAGATAAAAATATCACAATATGATGCAAAGTTAATTTAGGGAGACTATTAATACTTCTAGTTTATCTATATATATATTGGTATTTATATCATTATATTGATTACATAATTGGTGCTAGTAGTATTATGATGATCTTTAGTATGTAATATTGACAGAGATTGATTGGATTGTTCTAACTCATGAAAAAACTGAATTTATGATTTTTCCAAAGTTATGAATGAAAGAATGATAGCATTATAATAAAACATTTTTGAACAGTGTTCAAGGTTGACAATCACAGTGTTATCTGGGGCAACAGTTTTATCAATGGTACAAAGTGTAGATTACATAAAGACACAGTTTCTAGCTAATCTAGGAAATGCACTGTTACACATGTAATTTATAGCTTGAAAATGTCAATACAGCAGATTTTGATCAAATCGATTCAATTTCAGCCAAGACTTGCATTTAAGAAATGCACGCTGCTTAGATATGGTGCAAAATTAGTTGAACTGAATTTTACAATATACTGGCCAGTATTGGCCCTTGTTGAGAGAGAGAGAGAGAGAGAGAGAGAGAGAGAGAGAGAGAGAGAGAGAGAGAGATGGGGGAGGGCAAGAAGATGTAAATGAAATTGAAAATGCTTTATGTTACTACACTTTTTTCAGCCCTATAACCTATGCCTGGGAAGGTGGATGCATGCTTGCTAACACAGAGGACTACAAGAAAATGGCGGTCACGAGAGAGCAATATGAAGAGTACGGACACACTATCTGCTCAGAAACATTCGACATCTGACACTAGTGTTATATTAAAACATACATGTTGTACATGTAATCCACCATATGCAAGATCAATCTGACAAGAGTATAAAACATGTATTGTACATTTCATTCACCCACATTATTCATGATGATCAGTTCTTGGTAACTTGTCAGGATTTGAAAAGTAATGGCATTTCAGAATAATGATGCACCTGTTTTGGTGTTCAAAATTAGGGAAAAAAAAATTTACCAAAATTTCTATGGTGGAAAATATTTACCAGCCATTTTTATGAACATTAGTAGACCCTTTACTTTTTATGTAACTGAATGAAAAGGTGTTTTCCAACATGTATAGAGTCTCTCTAAGTGTCAAGCATCACAACTCTCACGTTACACCTTCAGCCATTTGTTTTTGACATTTTAATTGTCTAGATCCTCGTACATAGATGCTGTAGAAATGACTAATGTGAATAGCATTATATAGTTGGCAGCAAATTAACTGTACATTTTATACATGTGAACTTGATACTGTTAAGGCATTACAATATCTGTATGAGCACTACCACAGTTGTTTTTAAAAACAGTTGAAGACAAACTGTTTTTGTGGGTTATTGTTAATTTTTAGAGGTACAGATAAATTTCAAATGTGTTTTCATTTACCTAAATTGTGTTCAACTACAATGTATATATTTAACTATACACTTGTTGTATATTAACAATTAGTTTTCATTGGAATACATTGTATTTCATTATTGCTTTTTTACACAGATAACTTACAAATAAAAAAAAAATGCAAAAGAAAATCATAAAGGCTGTTTATTAATAATTTATTATGATATTTATGTACATATACATGTATCTACATTTATATACATATGTGTCTGAGGGAAACAAATGCACAAAAAGGATGACAGCACAATTTTTGTCTAGCACCCTACGCTTTTCATACAAGATTTAAATCTATTAAATAGATCGTTCAAAAATGAACAGTTATAGTGAAATTTGATATTAATCATAATTAAATACATATACACTGTATAGAAAATTTCCAATAAACTGACCCGATTTTGAAAATGATCGACCCGCCATGATCCAAGACGCTAAATCACAACTTTTTTTTTTTAATGTATATAAACGCCCCAAAAGTTAAAGGTCCATAACTAAAAACAAAACAAAAACAAGTCCAAGACGAAAGACGAATCTTGGATAACACAATTAAACCAATGTGTCACTCCTATACATTCACAATCACATAAAACCATGGAAATAGGTTCCCCGATATTTTCCGTGTATTCTACATTTGTAATGTTGTATGAAGGCATCCATATATCATAAAGCTCGCTTCTATCTAATACAGGTGGTCGGTGTCGTCCGAATTTTCTCGACCAATAATTTCCCTCGGGAGTTTTTTCAGTGTGAGAATGGATGAATCGGAACGCCCCATGATCGCACTCACTCTCCGACGTTGTTTTGCTGACCTGATAATTATAATGCAGAATATAACATTCATATAAAACGTAAGCGTGTATACTAATTAGTTATAATAGTTAAAGCATTGTAATGATTGAAACGATTTTCGAAAAAATATGACAATGGCTTATTGGCAAACATTTAACAAGAAACAATGTTTGGATTTTTACAGACGTTAAGACACTGATTGCTCTAAATTTTAACAACCACCAATTGCTTTCACAACCCCATAAACGCTATTAATACAATCAAGATTTAAAAAAAAAAAATTGAAATTATTACTCTGACTGCTCTAAATTTTAACAACCACCAATTGCTTTCATAACCATATAAACGCTTTTGCTCCGATCAAAAATTTTCAAAAGATTTTTAAAAATATTAATATTAACGTTCCAGTTTTAATTATACTTTATTGGTATCTAACCTTTATCTAGCTGCTACCTGTACATGTAACAGTTTTGATAAATTCTTAGGTTCACATTTCAACGATGATATAAGATAAACTTTTACATACAAGCATTATGATTGACAGAGAGAAGTACAGACAGACAAATATGATATCGATATACTGACCTTCTGGTTCTTCTAATGAAGACCCCCGCCATGATGATTAACAGAGCCGCCATTGCGGCTACCCCAATAACTGTGTATAACACCGTATTCTCTACCGCCCGCCTCTCAGCTGGACGAAAAGTAAAACTATTGATAATTATTCTTGAAAAATTAAAAAAAAAATGGTGGGTCTAAAAAAAAAAAGAAGTCTGATCGATAATATTTTGTTTCATAAAAGGACACGATAATTTATTCACCCCGGAATATTTCACTCTGCAAAAATTTCAACAAAGAATAGTTCAATCATTTCGAGAATATTTCACTCATTCCGGGTATATTTTATCGATCTACTCCAGGAATGTTAATCTGTACGGATGAATCACAGAGGTTTTTGAGGATATGTGCAATATTTGAACTGACATAGGTTCACGAGATGTATTGTAAAAAATATAAATTTTCTTTTAAAAACCAAGAAATTCTTTTATGTACAACTGATTTAATTTTATTGTATTCACCTCGGGCTGAGGACCCACTTCCATTTTCCACGTGATCGGGATTTGCAGGACCTTGCAATAAACAAATATGAAGACATCATTTAGAGAGAATTAAATGATGTCCGAATAAAAAAGATTCATATAATTATCTAATGTGATGCTTTTAAAAATCAGTCGAGCTATAGTAAATGTAACACACTCAATCAAAACACCGAATCGAAAATCTTTCAAAAAGGTCCATACGGTGAAAATGAATTTTTTCCAAACCACAGTTATTATTATAAGCAGGTACTATGTTTTGAGTAAAGTATAACGAATGTAATTATAAGTCAGTCAGTGAGCGAGTTAGTATATAAGTAAAATAAGTAAGTAAGCCAGCTAGTAGCTAGTCACCGAGCGAGTGAGTAGATAAGAGTTTAACTAAGGCAGTCAGTGAGTGAGCGAGTTTATAAGAAAGGCAGTCTGTCCATCAATCAGGGAATGAGTGAGTTAGAAAGTAAGTAAGTAAGTAAGCGGTTAACATGAACTATCAATTGAGTAAAAAAGTAAGTAAGATGGTTAAGTAAGTAATGAAGTAGTAGGATTAAATGCATGTATCCTACCTGGGTCCTTTTTACCCGGTATGTTTGTTGTCTTAATGTTGTTGCTGTGTCCGTGGCCTCCAGATGTATGATTATTAGTATTATTAGCGCTGTTTGGGTTTTTTGATGTTATTCCACCACCAGCAAAAGTAGTGGACGTCATAGAGGTCGTTGTTAACAGCTCAGGATTGCATTCCACCTGAAGCTCTCCTTTACTGGCTTTTAAAGGAAAGCAAAAATTTATTGGTTTTAACAAATTGATACCAAAAAAGTTATTCATTTTCCTTTCCTTTCTATTTTTTACTGACGGAAAGTTCTGATATATGCATGATACATATTTATCGTAATATATTATAATTCAATAGTTCTAGATAATTATTTGTCTTTGTGTTTAAGGTTAACGACGAACGAAATTTTTTTCTGAGAGAAAAATTTGACAAAGGACTACATATGGTTTGAGCCTAAAATGGCCCCCTTAAATGAACATCGTCGTTTTACTGTAATTCTTTGTTTTATTTGTACAGATATACATTTAAAGTTTTTTCATAATTTTCATTTTAATTTGAGTGCCCACAATTTAAAAATATGACATCATAAAGTTTACCTTTTCCCGCCATTTTCGCATAAACGGCTTGTTTTCAAGCAATTTTTCTTTAAGAAAACATTGAGCGATTGCTTGAACAAACAAAATATTTTCACCAAAGATGCATCTCTCCAGTAGTTATAAGTGACAAAAAGTTCGTTCTTGTTCAAAGAGTCGCTCAATATTTCCCATTCGAAAAAAGATAAGAAAAATGTAAATTTTTGACTGATTTTTGATTGAATTATAAAAAAATAGCGTCACTTCTAACGTCATATACTGCCAGTAAGTGCATATAAATCATCAAATAATATTTTATGTCAATTCTTATAAAAATAACACAACAAATTAATGTACCTGAAACACTTATAAAAAAGGCGAATTATAGGGGCCAAATTTGACTAATATCATATATAGTTCTTTAAGATTTTTTTGTAAAAGGGTGTACTACTCCAAATTATCTAACTTTTGAAATAGGCTGGATGCATGGTCAATAAACTACCAATCTGATTTAAAATTTTAGATATGATTTTTTTTTAATGATTTTAGATATGATTTTTAAGCTATAAATTATTATTATTAGGAAAATCAATTTCCATATATTTTATCTTTGAAATTTAAAATTTTTCTATTCTAGTATCTTTAAACAGAACTCTTCTTCTTTGGGAGATACTTATGTTCTAAAAAATGACAACGGCCATCTAGCCCTCTTAATGAAACATAAAACCATTACTCATACTACAGTACCTTGTACAACAATCCATATCTGTTGTGCCTCAGCCCCGCCTTCCGTATACGAGAAATTCAACACATTTGCACTTGAAGAATATATAGTTTCATATTCCGAATAGATGGTGCTATTTTCACATTCAAAGAAACTTGAATTGTTCCCATCGTTAAAAGTTAGACGATTTGTGGAATAGCTTGGACATTCTCCAGTATAGTTACCGTTCGAAATGTTCAACACTGGTTGAAGGCGAACATCAATCGCCAAAACTTTAATGGTCGAATTGCTGGCCGATCCAAATCTACACTCGCAAGAATCTTGAATTGGATAATATGGTTCCCGATACAAGTAAACGGTCCCATTATCTGATACTAACTTCTGATAAGTGCAAAAGTTCTTGATTCTCGTTTCTGTAAATAATCACAATTATATATATTATTAAAATATAATAAATTATTATCAAAATTAACGGTCATTTCTATAGCGACATTATTCACTTGAGCTACAACTTTCAACTTTTCTTTATACATAAAATACAATGCAATACAAAAACGATAAAAATATGTTTACAAAGATTCTCTGTTTTTTGTTTAAAAATATTTGAACACTTTCCCCACTTTTTTTTCATCTTCTTATAAATGCTTCTTTTTTCATTTTACATAAGAAAACAAACACATTCTGCTAATTATTTTTGTGAATCTTGAAAAAACATTGGACAGGGTAAAAAAAACCCTTAAAGCTTTTATACATAAGATTGCGTTTCAAAATAATTTCACAAGTTACAGCCTCCATAATCTTAATTTTCAAAGGTGTTTACTCTCGTTTTCTTTTACGACATTAAATTATTCCTTGGGAACTCTAACCCTGATCCATTCATCAGGTGTTTATTAATTATAATTTTATTCAAATGGCAAATGAATTCTGTAGAAGATAAAGTATATTTTAAGGCAGAAGGCGGGGAATTGCAATTTCATGCGACCCCCCCCCCTTGAAATTCACTCACGCATGGTTTAAATTGTTATGAAAGCATTGTTGAAATTGATGCAGTGGTTTAAAGAAAGAAAGTTACCCCCCCCCCCCCAAAAAAAAAGATACCCCCCCAAAACCCCCCCCCCCCCCAAAAACAAAACAAGAGATTTCAGAAAAAACCCTTATGGTCCTTAAGTTCAGATTAGATATAATATATAGACAAGAGTCAAATGATGTACATGTATTTCACTCTTTCGATTCTGTTCTTGAAATTCTTTGCACAACGTATAAAATCAGAAGAGCAATCTTACCATTAACGCAATCAAAGACAACTTCAACATAGTTGGAGTAAGTACGAGTGTTGTTAGTACATTTCATATAATGCCGTGGAGTAGCAGTGTTTTGTGATATACCTCCTAGTCTCGACACACGTGATAAGTACAGATACTTATCCCTATAATCTGTGATGCTTTTTAAGCAATCACCCTCCTGAAATTGGCAGCATGTCGTGTTATGGCCATTTTCTGCCGCCTCTATGTTTTCGGGACACTCCTCGTTGATATCCGACTTCATACCATACTGTAGTTTCTTGACGGCTATCACGCTGCCTGATTCTGGACACATAGAGTTCATGAAATGGTTGCCATAGCACTTAGATGTAGTGTATTCCCCAAGAGCTTAAGAAATACAAATGAAACCTTCTTATATTGTAAATATTAGATTCTATACATCTGTCTCTATCGTTCTCTCACTCACTTACTCACTCATGATCATGCCCGCACGCACACATACACGCTTATGCTTATTATATTTTCAACTTGTCAACACAGCTGATAGTGTTACAATGCAAGCGCGTTAACAGCATAAACCAAAACCTTAATGGATCATGTGATCTAATTTTTTGACTACGTTCCATGCAATCAAATTTTTATTCAATGCGAACCATTTATTATTGTTCTTCATTCGTAATTATAACTGTCGCGCATATATGGTCACGAAACACAACTCAAGAAATCCTACACAAATTTCAGCAAATCACAGTTAAACATGATACATACCAATATTTAGTAAACTCGCCACCGAGAGCAGCAGAAGAAAGCAATTCTCCATCTTGATTTCATTTTACAGAAGCAGGGTATTCAATTGCATATTTCAATCACACATATATTTCTGCAGCTAGTATTCATAAAGGATCGAGATTTACATTCGATAAAACTTCTTGATAAGATATGTGTAGGTTCAACGTGCACTAGTGATTTTAATGTAATCTTGAACAAACTGAAGGTCCAGCTAGATTATCGGTCGGCAGGGAAGTAAAACAAGGTTAAAAAAAATCAATGAAATGTACGTATTTGTATTAATCGAAGAATACACGAAATGTTTCGAATTTATTTGGTACCACATAACGTATGCACGAAAAACAAAACCAAGAAAAACAAATTCCTCAGTTTTAGATAATTTTCCGTGATAAATTGTTTATTTTTTTTATTTATTTGCATTTAAACCAGTTAATACCCCAAAAATCAGAGTGTAGAGTATTTTGAAATTTTCTTTTAAAGGGGCATGGTGACGATTTTGGTCAAAAATTATTTTTCTGATTTTAATGTTTATAATGCTTCAGTAAGGCATCTTTAATAGGCAACCACAATTTGAGTGTCATTCGTTGAGTTTTAAGCGAGTTACAGAGATTTATAAGTAAAATGAGTAAATAAGCCAGCTAGTCAACGAGCGAGTGAGTAGATAAGTGAGACAGTGAGTGAGCGAGTTTATAAAAAGGCAGTCTGTCCATCAATCAGGGAATGAGTAAGTTAGAAAGTAAGTAAGTAAGCGGTTAACATGAACTATCAATTGAGTAAAAAAGTAGGTAAGATGGTTAAGTATGTAATGAAGTAGTAGGATTAAATGCAAGTATCCTACCTGGGTCCTTTTTACCCGGTATGTTTGTTGTCTTAATGTTGTTGCTGTGTCCGTTGCCTCCATATGTATGATTATTAGTATTATTAGGGCTGTTTGGGTTTTTTGATGTTATTCCACCAGCAGCAAAAGTAGTGGACGTCATAGAGGTCGTTGTTAACAGCTCAGGATTGCATTCCACCGTAAGCTCTCCTTTGCTGGCTTTTAAAGGAAAACAAAAATATATTGGTTTTAACAAATTGATACCAAAAAAGTTATTCATTTTCCATTCCTTTCTATTTTTTACTGACGGAAAGTTCTGATATGCAAGATACATATTTAACGTAATATATTATAATTCATTAGTTCTAGATAATTATTTGTCTTTGTGTTTAAGTTTAAGGTTAACGACGAACGAAATTTTTTTCTGAGAGAAAAATTTGACAAAGGACTACATATGGTTTGAGCCTAAAATGGCCCCCTCAAATGAACATCGTCATCTTACTGTAATTCTTTGTTTTATTTGTACAGATATACATTTGAAGTTTTTTCATAATTTTCATTTTAATTTAAGTGCCCACAATTTAAAAATATGACATCATAAAGTTTACCTTTTCCCGCCATTTTCGCATTTTTAGCATATACGGCTTGTTTTCAAGCAGTTTTTCTTTAAGAAAACATTGAGCGATTGCTTGAACAAACAAAATATTTTCACCAAAGATGCATCTCTCCAGTACTTATAAGTGACAAAAAGTTCGTTCTTGTTCAAAGAGTCGCTCAATATTTCCCATTCGAAAAAAGATAAGAAAAATGTAAATTTTTGACTGATTTTTGATTGAATTATAAAAAAATAGCGTCACTTCTAACGTCATATACTGCCAGTAAGTGCATATAAATCATCAAATAATATTTTATGTCAATTCTTATAAAAATAACACAACAAATTAATGTACCTGAAACACTTTAAAATCAAAGTACTGAAAGTACTGTAAGACGGTAGCGTCGTTTGAATGTGGCATATTACATGTATGATAATTATTGTCGTCGAAAACCCGCGGCCAGTATCGCATACATGTATTAATGCTTAACGCTTACATGCACAACTGGTCGTGAGTTTCCTACATGGATAACTATGTGGAAATCGTAGTTGTGTAATCTCAATTTACACTTTACAAAAGCTACGTCTCTCTTGGCCGTCGTCTTTGGGAGAAAACCCGTAGATTTATTTCAGTAGCCTTTGTAGTATAGAAGTTTGCATATATATATTTGTATTTATATCGTTTGACATTAAAATCCGTTTATGGTATATATTTAGTTTGCCCCAGAATGCCTCATTCAATATGTGGGTTGCCACCACATAGTGAATGAATAAATAAAATTCAAAGCGATTTTATCACAATACGCCCAAATATTTGATTGTATAAAGAAGGGACATTTGTGGGTTTTTTTTCTTTAGACCTTTGGGTTGACCCCGCAGAGGGGAACAACTTTTGAAAAGTGAGGATTGGACTATTGTGCTTTAAAGGTATTGTAGATTTTTCAAAGTAACGAGAACAAATAAGGCTTTGGTATGATAAAATACTTGTCAGGTTTTTACTAACTATTTGGGCATACATGTAGTATGTTTATTTTTCCCTCTCGACAGCATTTTCCCTCAATTTCTTCACAGGGAAAAAGTTGCAGTCTCATGGGCCAACACACTTACTTTAATTTGTCTTCATAGCCAGTTAATACATGTAGGTGTATAGAAAACGGAATGAGTTTACAAGAACATGTTTGATAAAACTGGAAAATGCTTTTGGAATGCACGTCATCATGAAACCGCAGAGTCAATCAATATTTTATCTTCGACTTCGAGTGGTTTATTTCCATTAGCTCACAACAAAAGTGAATGAAAATTTGAAAAAAAAAATCATACAATATTCAATCGCGGCAGTTTCATTAACCAACGTTTTAAAGTATATTTGTTCTATTGTATTTAGCTGTAGATTAATTCAAATCATTTGAATGAATTCGGGATAGTCACATGTATAATTATTTTATTGCTTCTCAGTACACTTTAAAACGCATAATTTACTTGCTACATTTACCTTTTCTAGTATAAATACAACAAATATTTATTAATTATTCACCAAAACATTTGCTTTACATAAGCTCATAATCAGTTCCTTTGTTTGGAAATCACATATTTGTTTAATCCTGCATTTAATATGCGAGATTTTGAAGAGTCTTTTTTATATTTTCATTTTAAAAAACTCTGTGTAATGTCAGGAGTTTTGCACTAATATGTATAATTTTTACAAGGTCTTCAAATTTGCATCCGATTTGATTTTTTGCAGTAAAATAATACTGTTAATGGGACATGTTGGGACATGTCCATAATATAATAATAGCGTACAAGCAAAGGACTTTTCATTATAAAGTTTGACCTATGACCTCTAGATCATTTGTGTACAAAGGTATGTCTTCTTTATCAAAAAAGGACTCAAAAGATATGGACCCTGAATAAAACTGTTTATAATTATACATGTTTATTTCCAAAGCCGTGTGATGCTTGACCATTTCTCCATCCCATAAAACTAATGGCAATATTGGTAAACTATTCCGCACCAGATTTAAGCAAAATAAGCAAAGAAATAAATAATGTTTTCAGGGATCTTTTCAATTTCTCCAGGTCACGAATAAAACAGTAGTGGTAAAATGCAATCTAATGTTTTAACAGGATCAATCAGTTTTTAAAACACAAAACAAACAAAATTCAAGTTGAACGCACGTTTTTCTGAGCCGTACATCTGTGTATATTTTCATTTTATTCGTTGCATGTACTAGACAATAGATCTAGGGTTTGCAAATCTCGGCAATATTTCCGAAAAGCTACAGTTTAGTAGCTCAGTAGAATACTACAGTCATCTATGAAGCACATTCTAGCATTGCGTTGAGTGATGTCACTATCTAACCGGTGTGTATTTCAAATGCGATTCGCAACAAGATTCCGATTGACGCATTTATATAGACCCACCCATTTAAAAAGGCATGTTGATAACATGATGCTAACACACGGAAAACAAATGCTGAAGAAAGCTCATAATAAAGTTGTACTCGCGAGTTAAAAATTACAGAGTTTATTTGAGAACAAACGGGGCGATGTTTACGTACATGCAACAGTTAAAAAAAAAAAAAAAACAAGGACGGGCGCATATGGAGAAAAGTCACAGATCGTACCTCGCTCATCGTATTACGTTATTCAGTTTACCGTGAAAAAATTCGTCAGAAACTGTTTAGTGAACAAATATATTTTACATTACCTTTCACAATGTACCATACATGTATATGGAATATCGCATGAGTTGAACCGATTGTTTTTCCTCACAAAAAGCTAGCGCTTGCTGCAAAATGGAGATTCACGGGTTTACAAGCCGTGAAATCCATAAGACGTTTTACAGCATGTATCTTCGATTCCTTACAACAAATCTGTACTGAAAATTTTTGAAACATCGTCACCAGGTCCGTAAAATGACGAAGTGTGGTGTGTTTATATTAATACATATAAAACTGTGTGTGAAATGGCGACTCGATTTGCACGTGAGTTTTACAATCCGAGGTCGATGAGCGTGTTTGAGAGAAAGTCATTGTAGAGCGTCAACATCAGTAGTAATTATTGTCTGATGAATATTGAGGTGCATGTAACAAAATTAATGATTCTACAGACTGAGAGGGTTATAAAATAAGGTTGATCACAGATCAGTCCAAAATTGAACATGTTTGTATAGTAAATTTCAAGTTTTTTGCAAGTAATTGTTTGAAACACATGCACACTTGTAGAGGAAAGTGTGCCATCGATCGGTTGAAGTTCAATAAAATGTAATTTATGTAATATTCATTGTCAGTATATGTTGTGAATTCTTTGGAATAAGCTACAACAAAATAAATACTGCCTCAACTTAAAGGGGCATGGTCACGATTTTGGTCAAATTCAATTTTTCAGTTTTTATTATTTTCAATGCTTTAGGAATGCATTTCCAATTACTAAATGAAATTTGAGAGTCAGTATTAAAGTAATAAGCAAGATAGAGGGCTAACAATTCGTTGCCATGTAAACAAGGCTCGTGCCCTGTTTTTGTTTACAAAAGTTCAATTTACCGGTAAAATCTCTTTTTCAAGCTGATTTTTCCATCTCCTTATTCATTTTAAGCATAAATAAACAGATCCTAACATTTACCACATTCATTTTAGGTTTAAAACTGGAGTTTTCACTTCAACGTTCGAAATGTAAACAAACGCTTTGTTTACATTGCAAAGAATTGTAAGCTCTGTAACTCGCTTATAACTCAACGAATGACACTCAAATTTTGATTGCCTATTAAAAATGCCTTACTGAAGCATTGTAAACATTAAAATCGGAAAAATAATTTTTGACCAAAATCGTGACCATGCCCCTTTAAATTGAAAATGATTGATCATGAATTTATCGATGAAGCATAATTGCTGAAAAATGAAATGGCAAACCCGTTTAAATAGTGTGTTTCTGACAATTGTTTACACCATAAAAAAGACATGATTATTGTGACAACTCTTGGTCAATTATCGCAGTGATATAATTTTTGGAGTCCTGATACTGAGTTAAACTTCACATCTGGCAGTTGGTGCATAAGTTATCAATACCGCGTAAGCAGACAGGGAAACGGCTCATTAAAAATAAGACACAATTTCATAAATTATTTAAATGTATGTACAAAATAATTAGCAGCTATAATGCTTAAAATATCTAATAAGATGTAAATTAGTTCTCAAACTGAAATCGACAATCGGTAATACATCGCCAGCCCAACAGAGTTATCGTTCCTAATCCGCTAGGGTCCCCGTGAGAAATACCCTTCCGGCCAGGACGATAGCAATAGACAGTGGCTATTTATAGCCACCGTCTAAAAAGGCGTATTATAGGGGCCAAATTTGACTAATATCATATATAGTTCTTTAAGATTTTTTTGTAAACACCAAATTATCTAACTTTTGAAATAGGCTGGATGGTCAATAAACTACCAATCTGATCTAAAATTTTAGATATGATCTTTTTTGTCAATGATTTTAGATATGATTTTTAAGCTATAAATTAAGGTCTTCCGTTTCCAACGGAAGACCTTATTGTTTTCGTTCGGTTTCTTTTTCCCTATTATTAGGGTCTTCCGTTTCCAACGGAAGACCCTCTTGTTTTTCTATTGTTTTTTTTTATTATTATTATTAGGGTCTTCCGTTTCCAACGGAAGACCCTCTTGTTATTCTATTGTTTTTTTAGGGTCTTCCGTTTCCAACGGAAGACCCTCTTGTTATTCTATTGTTTTTTTTTATTATTATTATTCTTTTTCTTTTTTCTTCTGACTCCGTTTTGGCTTTATATCTCAAAAACTGCTCAACCGATTTGCATGAAATTTTCAGGGTTTATGAGAAATTCTTGTCCCTCAAAGCCTTCAAAAGCTGAAAAATGACGTCACTTCCGTTTACTTATTACGTCAATTTTAAATTTTTCAAAAAGCGATTTTGTCCAGTCATTTTCTTTTAAACGGTTATATATAGAGATTTGAAATTTTCAGTGATTGTCTATTTATCGATTTACTTTGGGCATTTTGACAAAAAATCAGAATCCGTCACTTCCGGTCGAAACCGGAAGTGAATCAAATTTTTCGAAAAAATAAATTTTTTGATCAATTTAAAAACGTGTACGTGTTTTGTAGAGCTTATTTAGCTGAATTTAACACTGAAATCCGTTTTAAAATCGGACGATGCATCGCTGAGATATAAGCGTTTAAAAATTGATTTTTCCGGAAATTTTGATTCCGCGTTCTTGGTTAAGAAAATAGTCTTATGTTTAAAGTTAAATTAACTCGTACCTAAAATAATTCGAAAAATTGCTAAGTCGTACTTGAACACATTCGGATTTTTTTTGTTTAGTCGTTCTTAAAATCGCAAATGTTTTTGTCAATTCGTACTTAAAATCATTCGGATTTTATTAAGTCGTACCAAGAATTATTCGATTTTTGTTGCTTTTTTTTTTTAGTTACTTATATTATTGGTTTAAGAACTCTGCTTCTTACAGGAACTTTAAGCTCTACGTTCGACATTAACGGAAGACCCACTCGTTGCTTTGCAACGAGCTTTGCTCTAGTTATTATTCTTTTTCTTTTTTCTTCTGACTCCGTTTTGGCTTTATATCTCAAAAACTGCTCAACCGATTTTCATGAAATTTTCAGGAGTTATGAGAAATTCTTGTCCCTCAAAGCCTTCAAAAGCTGAAAAATGACGTGACTTCCGTTTTCTTATAACTTCAATTTTAAATTTTTCAAAAAGCGATTTTGTCCAGTCATTTTCTTTTAAACGGTTATATATAGAGATTTGAAATTTTCAGTGATTGTCTATTTATCGATTTACTTAGGGCATTTTGACAAAAATTAGAATCCGTCACTTCCGGTCGAAACAGGAAGTGAATCAAATTTTTCGAAAAAATAAATTTTTTGATCAATTCTAAAAAGTGTACGTGTTTTGTAGAGATTATTTAGCTAAATCTAATACTGAAATCCGTTTTAAAATCGGACGATGCATCGCTGAGATATAAGCGTTTAAAAATTGATTTTTCCGGAAATTTTGATTCCGCGTTCTTGGTTAAGAAAATAGTCTTATGTTTAAAGTTAAATTAACTCGTACCTAAAATAATTCGAAAAATTGCTAAGTCGTACTTGAACACATTCGGATTTTTTTTTTGTTAAGTCGTTCTTAAAATCGCTTATGTTTTTGTCAATTCGTACTTAAAATCATTCGGATTTTATTAAGTCGTACCAAGAATTATTCGATTTTTTTGCCTTTTTTAAAAAAGTTACTTATATTATTGGTTTAAGAACTCTGCTTCTTACAGGAACTTGAAGCTCTACTTTAGACATTGACGGAAGACCCACTCGTTGCTTTGCAACGAGCTTTGCTCTAGTTTTATTATTATTATTCTTTTTCTTTTTTCTTCTGACTCCGTTTTGGCTTTATATCTCAAAAACTACTCAACCGATTTTCATGAAATTTTCAGGGATTATGAGAAATTCTTGTCACTCAAAGCTTTTGAAAGCTGAAAAATAACGTCACTTCCGTTTTCTTATTACGTCAATTTAAAATTTTTCAAAAATCGATTTTGTCCAGTCATTTTCTTTACAACGGTTATAGATAGAGATTTAAAATTTTCAGTGATTGTCTATTCCTCAATTTACCTAGGGCATTTTGACAAAAAATCAGAATCCGTCACTTCCGGTCGAAACCGGAAGTGAATCAAATTTTTCGAAAAAATAAATTTTTTGATCAATTCAAAAACGTGTACGTGTTTTGTAAAGCTTATTTAGCTGAATCTAACACTGAAACCCGTTTTAAAATCGGACGATGCATCGCTGAGATATAAGCGTTTAAAAATTAATTTTTCCGGAAATTTTGATTCCGCGTTCTTGGTTCAGAAAATAGTCTTATGTTTAAAGTTAAATTAACTCGTACCTAAAATAATTCGAAAAATTGTAAAGTCGTACTTGAACACATTTGGATTTTTTTTGTTAAGTCGTTCTTGAAATCGCAAAGGTTTTTAATAATTCGTACTTAAAATCATTCGGAATTTGTTAAGTCGTACCAAGAATTATTCGATTTTTTAAAACTTTTTGTTTTAGTTACTTATGTTATTAGTTTAAGAACTTTGCTTCTTACAGGAACTTTAAGCTCTACTTTCGACATTAACGGAAGACCCACTCGTTGCTTTGCAACGAGCTTTGCTCTAGTTCTTTTTCTTTTTTCTTCTGACTCCGTTTTGGCTTTATATCTCAAAAACAACTCAACCGATTTTCATGAAATTTTCAGGGATTATGAGAAATTCTTGTCCCTCAAAGCTTATAAAAGCTGAGAAATGACGTCACTTCCGTTTTCTTATTACTTCAATTTTAAATTTTTCAAAAAACGATTTTGTCCAGTCATTTTCTTTTGAACGGTTATATATAGAGATTTGAAATTTTTAGTGACTGTCTATTTCTCGATTGACTTAGGGCATTTTGACAAAAAATCAGAATCCGTCAGTTCCGGTCGAAACCGAAAGTGAATCAAATTTTTCGAAAAAATAAATATTTTGATCAATTCAAAAACGTGTATGTGTTTTGTAGAGCTTATTTAGCTGAATCTAACACTGAAATCTGTTTTAAATTCGGACGATGCATCGCTGAGATATAAGCGTTTAAAAATTGTTTTTTCCGGAAATTTTGATTCCGCGTTCTTGATTAAGAAAATAGTCTTATGTTTAAAGTTAAATTAACTCGTAACTAAAATAATTCGAAAAATTGCTAAGTCGTACTTGAACACATTCGGATTTTTTTTGTTAAGTCGTTCTTAAAATCGCAAGTGTTTTTGTTAAGTCGTACTTAAAATCATTTGGATTTTATTAAGTCGTACCAAGAATTATTCGATTAAAAAAATTTTTTTTTAGTTACTTATATTATTGGTTTTAGAACTCTGCTTCTTACAGGAACTTTAAGCTCTACTTTCGACATTAACGGAAGACCCACTCGTTGCCTTGCAACGAGCTTTGCTCTAGTTATTATTATTTTTCTTTTTTTTTCTTACGAATTTTGTGTACGCGATTTCTCAGAAACTACTCGAGCGATTTACACGAAACTTTTAGATATGATAGATAATGATCTGAACCTTATTGGAAATATTTTTTAATGATGACGTCACTTCCGGTTTTGAGATTTTAACAATTTAGCGATTTTCAGAGGGTCGGCTTGTCCAGGGGTAAACTTCTAAACGATTTAAGATATTGAGTTCAAACTTTCAGGGATGGTAGACGAAAGGTTGTAGATCTGACATGTGGTATATACATTGACCTGTGACCAAAAGCGCCGAAGCTCGCCCGAGCTCGAAAATTACGCTTTAAAAAGCGTCATGAATTTTGGTGGTTTTCTTTCAATATTTTTTTTCTCGATATTATTTTGGTAAAACATGTAGAACAAAAAAACTTAATAACGTCAAGATCTTTCATATGACATCAAGAAAAAGGGGCTGGCCCTTCAAATTAGGGGCCGAGAGGGCTCTAAAGTCTTTAAGATATAACTTTTAACTGTGAAATATTTTGTAATACATTATAGAAGCAATTATGTTCATCATAACGTCATTGACCTAAACATGACAATTATTTGCTCCTTTGTTACGTAATTAGGGATTTTAAGGGGCCAGAAGTCAGAAATTTCGATCCTCAATAACTCAAAATGGAGGAAAATTTTGAAAAGCAATATAGAACAAAAGATGCTCAAAATAATGTGTTTAACAATATGCAACCATTATTTCTTTGTTATCCGGCCCCTAAAAGGAGTTATAGTGTTGGCCCCTAAATCGATCTTTTCCAGATATCTCGAGAACAGTGCATAATTTGTAAACACTTATTGAACCAAATGTGTTTTAAATGACAAGAGCTTTTATTTGACATCAAGAAAAAGGGGCTGGCCCTTCAAATCAGGGGCCGAAAGGGCTCTTAAGTCTTTTATTAATAACTTTTAACTGTGAACTATTTTGTGATATATTATAGAAGCAACTATGTTCATCGTAGCGTTGGTTATCTATACAAGATAAGTGTTTGCTCCTCTGTTATGTAATAAGGGATTTTTAGGGGCCAGAAGTCCAAAATTGGGATCATCAATATCTCAAAATGAAGAAAAATTTTGAAAAGCAATATTGAGTAAAAGATGCTCAAAATAATGTGTTTATCGATATGCAACTGTAATTTCTTTGTTATCCGGCCCCTAAAAGGAGTTATAGTGTTGGCCCCTAAATCGATCTGTCCCAGATATCTCGAGAACAGCACATTATTTGTAAACACTTATTGAACCAAATGTGTTTAAAATGACAAGAGGTTTAATTTTACATCCAGAAAAAGGGACTGGCCGTTCAAATTAGGGGCCGAGAGGGCTCAAGTCTTTTATTAATAACTTTCAATTTTGAAATATTTTGTGATACGGTGTGTGATCCTTCAAATTAGGGACCAAGAGGGGTCTAATGTCATCTAGCCATAGCTCTTTTAGATCCCACCCTAATTTCCAGATATGTTTCGTTAACGAAGATAAAAAGCAAGGTCATTTTACCTTCTAAAAATTGGACGGAAGACCTCCTCGTTGCTCGCAACGAGATCGTGTCTAGTTATTATTATTATTAGGAAAATCAATTTCCATATATTTTAGCTTTGAAATTTAAATTTTTTCTATTCACTTGTATCTTTAAACAGAACTCTTCTTCTTTGGGAGATACTTATGTTCTAAAAAATGACAACGGCCATCCAGCCCTCTTAATGAAACGTAAAACCATTACTCATACCTCGTACAAGAATCCATATCTGTTGTGCCTCAGGCCCGCCTTCCGTATACGAGAAATTCAACACATTTCCACTTGAAGAATACATAGTTTCATATTCCGAATAGATGGTGCTATTTTCACATTCAAAGAAACTTGAATTGTTCCCATCGTTAAAAGTTAGACGATTTGTGGAATAGCTTGGACATTCTCCAGTATAGTTACCGTTCGAAATGTTCAACACTGGTTGAAGGCGAACATCAATCGCCAAAACTTTAATGGTCGAATTGCTGACCGATCCAAATCTACACTCGCAAGACTCTTGAATTGAATAATATGGTTCCCGATACAAGTAAACGGTCCCATTATCTGATACTAACTTCTGATAACTGCAAAAGTTCTTGATTCTCGTTTCTGTAAATAATCACAATTATATATTGTGACGATTTCTGGGTTTTTAAACTATTTGTGTGTTGGTATAACTTACTTGTTTTATTTTTATGGTTATATAAATCCTTTTAATCCATTGGAATACAGACTTGTTTACTTTCATTCGGACTAACCGCCATGCTTGCGGTATATTAGGAACTTTGAGCCCGATGTTTAAATCTATTTATACTCTTTATAACAAAATAATGACAATTGAAATGAACAATAATAATTGATGTAATTTAACTTTATTAATTGTAATTTCGTATCATAATGTAAAAATGTTAAATGTCATGTATTTTATGTCGGTACAACGTTATTATAATATTATTATGAGATAAAATACGCCAAGTTAGTTGACGCTTATGACGTTGACGTTGTCAACGTCTCAGCATCATCATAACAAGTTAGGGCATAAAAAGACGGTGTTTTGAAAGCAAAGTTCAGTTGACAGTGAAGAGCAACTCGCTTGACAGTGGTATGTATTGACATTACCAAGTCTTTTAGCTATTACTAAAGTAATGCAAGTTTTGTATTAGGGCGTCCTGGATTGGTTCGTCGCTATACTTTTATAAGAGTAGATAAATAACGTTGTACCAACCGTACTGTATAACAGTAATAATTATACGTGTTTTATATGGAACCATTTGTTCGTTACAATAAATGGTAAAAACTTTTTACGGGGTATTTATATCAGTTTCGGCAATCGAATATAATAAGTGAACCAACGATTTCTATAAACTGTGATCAAAGTTAATTCTTTTGAACCTTGACGCAAGATAATAATTAAACAGCGACCCATAATTATAAGTTTTAGCATTAACCCGTACCCTCGGTTCGTTACATTGGTGGCAGCGGTGGGATCAGCTGTTTAAAAACTGCAACACTTTTATAATTACGACGATGTCAAGGAACGGAGAAGAAGTTATGGAGGAAAACGACCATATTGAGGAACCTCATCAAGGACAATTTATTGATGGTACCCCAAGTAGAGAAGTTCTTTTACGAGTCAATAACAATAACGACTCCAGCATAATAGGCGATAGTACCAGTGTAAACTCATGTGCGCAAAATAGTTTGCGTATGATTCTCGATGAAATAAAATCTTTGAAATCACAAATGAACTTGTTACAAAATCAAGTAAAACCAACAAGTGATGACAAGCGATTGACAGATCAAAATAATGTGCGTTTTGGCATCAATACCATGTACGAGGACGAACATACGCACAACGCATACCAGCCGTACAGAACCGCATCTATGCCGAATTCGTATGATGAACCTCGTAATTACGATTATTCAAGAACAAGTTCGTCATATCCAACGACATCAAGAAGTTCTATTAACCACAGGAACGACGAATTTCGCTCAACCATGCATCCATTTGAAAACATTCGAGAGAGAACACACGATCGTTATGAACATGATGTACCTTACGATGGCTACTTAAGACGTGGACCGGAACCTGAATTCAGACGAACACATGAATCAAAAGGAAGAAAACCGGCAACATTTGATGGTGCTATGAATTGGAACGATTACATAGTACATTTTGATATAATCGCTGAACTCAACTACTGGAGTGACGAAACTAAAGCACTAGAGTTAGCCACGAGTCTACGGGGACCGGCATTAAGCGTTCTAAGTGATTTAAGACCAGAGTATCGATATAGTTTTCGTCACCTCGTTTCTGCACTATCGTCAAGATTTGAACCAGAAAATCAGGCAGAAATTTACAAGACACAATTAAAGAGCCGAGTACGGAGGAAAAACGAATCTATCACAGAATTGATGCAAGATATCAAGCGACTTGTAAGGATGGCTTACCCAAACGCACCCCTAGATTTCCGCGATCAGATTACCAAGGATTCGTTCATTGAAAGTTTAAATGAGCAAGAAATGGAATGGCCAGTATTCCAAGGGAGACCTAGAAATTTAGAAGATGCAATACGACTATCATTAGAATATGAGGCATTTCAACAAGCACGTGGAAGACGAAACAGAGTCTCGGTACGTATGCAGAGAGAAGAACCAACGGATACAAATAACAGAAATGATGCACATCAAATAGCTCTCATCAGTCAGAACACAGAAAAGAAGTTCAACAAGAAAGGTTCATGTTTCTACTGCAAGAAAGATGGTCACATCAAGAGTGAATGTAGGTTACTACAACGACACCTGGAAGCAGAGAAAAACAAGAGTCAAAGAAAATCGGGTCACACCAACAGCGTAGCGACCAAAGCACCAGAGAACCAGGAAAACGTGCAGTAGTTGACGCCAGCGACCTAACGTCAACTACACAACAAAAAGGGCCACAATTTTTAGAAATAAAGGGTTCAAGTAATAATTCACTAACACTTGATGTCTTTGTTTACAATTTGAAAAAAAAATCTATCATTGACACTGGTTCGTCTATCACAGTCATTCATCCAAAGAAATATTATGAAATAGACAGATGTATGAGACCAAAATTAGAACCAAATTATAGTAATTTAAGAATGGCAAATCGTGACCTTGTTGTCCCAGAAGGTCAGACTGTACTACCATTCAAAATCAAAGGGGAAATAATCGAACACAGAGCAATAGTTGCTGACATTGATGCACAAATGATACTAGGCTTTGATTTCCTCCGAGAACATAATTGTCAGTTACACCTAGGGGAAGGAACTCTTACACTTGGTGACCAGAAGTTAGTATGTGACATTGACAGTGATCAGAGTAGTGTGTTCAAAATTTTCAAGAGACTTTATCTATTCCCCCAAGAAGCGAGATGATAATTGAAGGCAAAGTGCACCCAAATTTAAATGATAAAGAACTCCTCATAGATGGAACGAAACATAACCTTCAACAGTCCGGATTATTAGTTGCAAGATGTCTAGTAAAACCCAAAGAATGTAAGGTACCCATTCGCGTCATAAATGTTAGTGACCAAGAGTTGAAAATTTACAAAGATACTTCTGCAGCTATAGCTGAAATAGAACCAAATGTAAGTGGAGTAGAAACCAAGAATGACACCAACATAGAGCCAGCTGTAGACACAAGCTTTACAAATTACATGAAACCATTATGGGACTCTTGTACCAAGAACCTTTCAATTGAACAACAAGAAATGGTAAGGGATCTTTTGCAGAAGCACATTAAAGTATTCGCAAAATCAAAGACCGACCTAGGGAAGACAAATATTGTGTCCCACAAAATTAATACAGGAGACGCAAGACCAATCAAGCAACAGCCTAGACGGATACCTCTTCATAAGAAAGAAGCAGCAAGAGAGGAAGTGCAGAGAATGCTTAAAGCAGGAATTATAGAACCATCATCTAGCGCTTGGAGTGCACCAATCGTATTAGTAACCAAAAAGGATGGTATCATTCGATATTGTATTGACTACCGGAAACTCAACGAAGTAACGCAAAAGGATTCATACCCTCTACCACGTATAGATGACTCACTTGATGCATTAAGAGGATCACAATGGTTTAGTTGTTTAGACCTAGCAAGCGGTTACTGGCAGGTTGCGATGGACCCTAAAGATAAAGAAAAGACGGCATTTGTTACCACACATGGTTTTTACCAATTCAAGGTCATGCCATTCGGCTTATGTAATGCGGCAGCCACATTCGAGAGACTGATGGAAAATGTATTAGCAGGTCTGAACTTCGAAATTTGTCTCTTATATATCGACGACATAATTGTTTATTCTAAAGATTTCCACAGCCATGTAAATCATCTAGATGCGGTACAGCAACGATTACAAGAAGCTGGATTGAAGGTTTCTCCCAAGAAGTGTGATTTCTTCAAAGACCAGGTAGCTTTCCTTGGTCACATAGTTAGTCAAGAAGGGATATCAACCTCTCCAGATAAAGTGAGCGCAATTAAGGAATGGCCTGTACCAAAATCAGTCACAGCTGTGCGAAGTTTCTTGGGTACATGTTCATACTATCGAAGATTCATAAAGCAGTTTACAGATATAGCCCGACCTCTACACAAACTGACAGAGAAAACATGAAGCATTTAAAAACCTAAAGATAGCCATCACTTCAGCACCTATCTTAAGGTATCCGAACCTGAACTTACCCTTTGTGTTAGACACAGATGCTAGTGCATTTGCTATGGGCGGAGTACTAGTTCTATCTCAGATAGAAGATGGAATAGAGAGACCTATCGCATACTTTAGCAAGTCGTTAAATAAACCAGAAAGAAACTACTGTGTTACTAGACGAGAACTTCTGGCAGTTGTGAGTTCTATAAAACATTTCCATCATTACTTATATGGAAAAAACTTTCTGGTCAGAACCGATCATGGAGCACTAACTTGGCTCCTTAACTTCAAAAATCCAGAAGGACAAGTAGCCCGCTGGCTAGAGGTACTACAAACATACAACTTCAAGATTGAACATCGACCAGGAAAACAGCATGGTAATAGTGATGGACTCAGTCGTCGTCCATGTTCACCTTGTAACCACTGTGATAAGAAAGAAATAAATTACCAGAGCAAAGAACCTGAAAGTAATCCAATACTGAAGTTAAGAGAAGATCAAATGAGCACTCAAAATTGGTACATGATGAAGTCACCAGAAGACCAACAAAAAGAGCAGAACACAGACCCATCATTAGTCAAAATCATCAAGTGGAAGTTGGAAGATAAACGACCAACCTGGCAGATTGTTGCAAAAGAGTCGACAGAAGTTAAAACATACTGGTCACAATGGAAACGGTTAATTATAAGAAACGGCGTGCTTTACAGGACATGGGAAGAAAACGAGCAAACCTATCACCAAATAGTGGTACCAAGGGCCTGTATAACTGAAGTAATGAAGTTGGTGCATGACAACCCCACAGGTGGACACTTGGGAGTAGCCAAAACCACCGAGAAAATCCGAGAAAGATTCTACTGGGCATCCTATAAAGAGGATGTGGTGAAGTATATCAGATGCTGTACTATATGTGAGGCACGGAAGAATCCGTCAAGAGCAGCAAGAGGAAAACTTGGTCAGTATCTAGTTGGTGAACCTCTGGAGAGAGTAGCCATAGACATCCTTGGTCCTTTACCACGGACTGAGAAGGGTAACAAGTACATTGTTATCATTTCTGACTACTTCACAAGATGGATAGAGGCATATCCGGTAAAAAACCAGGAGGCAAGAACCATTGCAAAGGTTTTTATGGAAGAATTTATCTCGAGGTATGGAGTTCCACTCCAGGTTCACACTGATCAGGGCAGGCAATTTGAGTCAACATTATTTCAAGATTTATGCAAGATGTTGCAAATAGAGAAAACAAGAACTACACCATACAACCCTAAGAGTGATGGATTGGTTGAGCGATTTAATCGTACCCTGGAAGACATGATTAGCAAGTATGTTCAACCAAACCAAAAGAATTGGGATGAAGTTTTACCTTTGTTGATGCTCGCATACAGATCCTCTGTGCACCAGACCACAGGATACAGTCCAGCAAAATTAAATCTTGGAAGAGAGCTGAAACTGCCAGTTGATCTTGTATATGGTCATTACCCAGGAGAAGACCATTTATATGAAAATTTCCACGACTTTGTTGATAAAATGAAAACAAATATAGGAGTCATTCACGAAAAAGCCAGACAAAAAATGATTGAAGTAAATGAAAATCAGAAAGGAAAATATGACACCAAAACAAATCAGAAGCAGTATACACCTGGACAACATGTTAGGATCGCGTCTAAAGCCAGAACGAAAGGGAAAAGTCCAAAACTACAAAACCATTGGAAAGGACCCTACATAGTACTTGGCGCTGTATCCAACCTCGTATACAAAGTCAAAAGGTCAAAAACGGAAAAACCAAAATTTGTTCACCATGATCAGATGAAATTATTCCGAAGCGAAATAAACGAAACTAAATCTCAATAAAGCGGGTACAATAAACAGTTATAATTTATTGTGCGTGAACCAATCCAGTGACCTTTATTTCTGTTAAAATTCCATAATATAATCAAAAAAAAAAAAATAGTGATGATTGTGAAGTGACAATAACTTTTATATTTCAGTACCAAAGATGTTGTCTTGTAAAACCTGCTTCAGGATGTACCCTACATGGCGCCAACTTAGCAGACACATCAGGGATAAGCATGACAACCAACCAGTGTCGTGCAAATATTCCCAGTATGGATGTGTCTTGTCAATGTCAAGATCAAGGAAGAGCCAATTACTTGCTCATGAAGCAAAATGCAAGTACCACCCAATCAATGGAGGACCAACAAGAAATAGGAAGATCCATCCGCAAGTGGAAAGAGAGATGCCAGGGACCCCAGTCCAGGATGAGCTACCTGCAATGCCACCTGCTGAACTACCTACCACTCCGTCACCCAGGTCATGTGTAGCATTGTTCCAGACCACCCCACCCCTGCTTTCTCCCCTAGCCAAATCACCGCAGCCAACGAGTGCTCTCGATATTCAGGAACGAGAAATGCAGGAGAGTGACGCACCAATGACGACCATCAGCTCCATGGAGACGAACGAAGAATGGAAAGATCTACAACCTATGGACAAAGAAAAGGAAGGAAAAAATGTCTATGATCACCTCCATCTAGACCCAAGATTTTTCTTCCTGGGGGCTTCATCAAATTACAGAGAAGAACATTGTGCTGAAGAACTTAACAATATTAGGGAGAGATCCATTCGCACAGGAACCAGAGCAGTGTCATTTTTCCCACCGACCCTGGAACACATCAGAAAGGAGGAAACAGCTACCCTACCTGATGGAACTACCACCAATTACGCTCCTTCTGGTACTGTACCTCAAGCACAACTAGATGCACAGCAACCCAGACGGAGGAGACCACCAACTCATCTTCAACTGTGAAACGTGACGCACAAACTCAGTGTTCCGTCCATTTGCAGCTTACCGATTGACTGAGCCAAGTGGAAACAAGGACGTTTCAACTAAGAGGGGGGTAATGTGACGATTTCTGGGTTTTTAAACTATTTGTGTGTTGGTATAACTTACTTGTTTTATTTTTATGGTTATATAAATCCTTTTAATCCATTGGAATACAGACTTGTTTACTTTCATTCGGACTAACCGCCATGCTTGCGGTATATTAGGAACTTTGAGCCCGATGTTTAAATCTATTTAAACTCTTTATAACAAAATAATGACAATTGAAATGAACAATAATAATTGATGTAATTTAACTTTATTAATTGTAATTTCGTATCATAATGTAAAAATGTTAAATGTCATGTATTTTATTTTATTTTATTTTATTTTATTGTTGCTGTGTCCGTTGCCTCCAGATGTATGATTATTAGTATTATTAGGTCTGTTTGGGTTTTTTGATGTTATTCCACCAGCAGCAAAAGTAGTGGACGTCATAGAGGTCGTTGTTGACAGCTCAGGATTGCATTCCACCGTAAGCTCTCCTTTGCTGGCTTTTAAAGGAAAGCAAAAATATATTGGTTTTAACAAATTGATACCAAAAAAGTTATTCATTTTCCATTCCTTTCTATTTTTTACTGACGGAAAGTTCTGATATGCAAGATACATATTTATCGTAATATATTATAATTCAATAGTTCTAGATAATTATTTGTCTTTGTGTTTAAGTTTAAGGTTAACGACGAACGAATTTTTTTTCTGAGAGAAAAATTTGACAAAGGACTACATATGGTTTGAGCCTAAAATGGCCCCCTCAAATGAACATCGTCATCTTACTGTAATTCTTTGTTTTATTTGTACAGATATACATTTGAAGTTTTTTCATAATTTTCATTTTAATTTAAGTGCCCACAATTTAAAAATATGACATCATAAAGTTTACCTTTTCCCGCCATTTTCGCATTTTTAGCATATACGGCTTGTTTTCAAGCAGTTTTTCTTTAAGAAAACATTGAGCGATTGCTTGAACAAACAAAATATTTTCACCAAAGATGCATCTCTCCAGTACTTATAAGTGACAAAAAGTTCGTTCTTGTTCAAAGAGTCGCTCAATATTTCCCATTCGAAAAAAGATAAGAAAAATGTAAATTTTTGACTGATTTTTGATTGAATTATAAAAAAATAGCGTCACTTCTAACGTCATATACTGCCAGTAAGTGCATATAAATCATCAAATAATATTTTATGTCAACTCTTATAAAAATAACACAACAAATTAATGTACCTGGAACACTTTAAAAAAAGGCGAATTATAGGGGCCAAATTTGACTAATATCATATATAGTTCTTTAAGATTTTTTTGTAAACACCAAATTATCTAACTTTTGAAATAGGCTGGATGGTCATTAAACTACCAATCTGATCTAAAATTTTAGATATGATCTTTTTTGTCAATGATTTTATATATGATTTTTAAGCTATAAATTATTATTATTATTAGGAAAATCAATTTCCATATATTTTAGCTTTGAAATTAAAATTTTTTAATTTTTTCTATTCACTTGTATCTTTAAACAGAACTCTTCTTCTTTGGGAGATACTTATGTTCTAAAAAATGACAACGGCCATCCAGCCCTCTTAATGAAACGTAAAACCATTACTCATACCTCGTACAAGAATCCATATCTGTTGTGCCTCAGGCCCGCCTTCCGTATACGAGAAATTCAACACATTTCCACTTGAAGAATACATAGTTTCATACTCCGAATAGATGGTGCTATTTTCACATTCAAAGAAACTTGAATTGTTCCCATCGTTAAAAGTTAGACGATTTGTGGAATAGCTTGGACATTCTCCAGTATAGTTACCGTTCGAAATGCTCAACACTGGTTGAAGGCGAACATCAATCGCCAAAACTTTAATGGTCGAATTGCTGACCGATCCAAATCTACACTCGCAAGACTCTTGAATTGAATAATATGGTTCCCGATACAAGTAAACGGTCCCATTATCTGATACTAACTTCTGATAACTGCAAAAGTTCTTGATTCTCGTTTCTGTAAATAATCACAATTATATATATTATTAAAATATAATAATTTATTATCAAAATTAACGGTCATTCATATAGCGACATTATTCACTTGAGCTACAACTTTCAACTTTTCTTTATACATAAAATACAACGCAATACAAAAACGATAAAAATATGTTTACAAAGATTCTATGTTTTTTTGTTTAAAAAATATTTGAACACTTTCCCCATTTTTTTTTCGTCTTCTTATAAATGCTTCTTTTTTCATTTTACACAAGAAAACAAACACATTCTGCTAATTATTTTTTTGAATCTTGAAAAAACATTGGACAGGGTAAAAAAAACCTTAAAGCTTTTATACATAAGATTGTGTTTCAAAATAATTTCACAAGTTACAGCCTCCATAATCTTAAATTTCAAAGGTGTTTACTCTCGTTTTCTTTTACGACATTTAAATTATTTTTTGGGAACTCTAACCCTGATCCATTTATCAGGTATTTATTAATAAATGACAAATGAGTTCTGTAGAAGATGAAGTAAATTTTAAGGCAGATGGCCGGGGAATTGCAATTTCATGGAACCCCCCCCTTAAAATTCACTCACACATTGTTTAAATTGTTATGAAAGCAATGTTGAAATTGATGCAGTGGTTTGAAGAAAGAAAGTTACCCTCCACCCCCCCCCCCCAGAAAAAAAAGATAAAAAAATACCCCAAAACCCCAAACCCAAAAACAAAACAAGAGATTTCAGAAAAAACCCTTATGGTCCTTAAGTTCAGATTAGATAAAATATATAGACAAGAGTCAAATAATGTACATGTATTTCACTCTTTCGATTCTGTTCTTGAAATTCTTTGCACAACGTATAAAATTAGAAGAGCAATCTTACCATCAACACAATCAAAGACAACTTGAACATAGTTGGAGTAAGTACGACTGTTGTTAGTACATCTCATATATTGCCGTGGAGTAGCAGTGTTTTGTGATATAGCTGGCAGTCGCGACAAGCGTGATAAGTACATATACTTATCCCTATAATCTGTGATGCTTTTTAAGCAATCACCCTCCTGAAATTGGCAGCATGTCATGTTATGGCCATTTTCTGCCGCCTCTATGTTTTCGGGACACTCATCGTTGATCTCCGACTTCATACCATACTGTAGTTTCTTGACGGCTATCACTCTGCCTGATTCTGGACACATCGAGTTCATGAAATGGTTGCCATAGCACTTAGATGTAGTGTATTTCCCAAGAGCTTAAGAAATACAAATGAAACCTTCTTATATTGTAAATATCAGATTCTATACATCTGTCTCTATCGTTTTCTCACTCACTCACTCATGATCATGCCCGCACGCACACATACACGCATATGCTTATTATATTTTCAACTTGTCAAAACAGCTGATAGTGTTACAATGCAAGCGCGTTAACAGTAAAAATCAAAACCTTAATAGATCATGTGATCTAATTTTTTGAGTACGTTCCATGCAATCAAATTTTTATTCAATGCGAACCATTTATTATTGTTCTTCATTCGTAATTATAATTGTCGAGCATATATGGTCACGAAACACAACTCAAGAAATCCTACACAAATTTCAGCAAATCACAGTTAAACATGATACATACAAATATTTAGTAAACTCGCCACCGAGAGCAGCAGAAGAAAGCAATTCTCCATCTTGATTTCATTTTACAGAAGCAGGGTATTCGATTGCATATTTCAATCACACATATATTTCTGCAGCTAGTATTCATAAAGGATCGAGATTTACATTCGATAAAACTTCTTGATAAGATATGTGTAGGTTCAACGTGCACTAGTGATTTTAATGTAATCTTGAACAAACTGAAGGTCCAGCTAGATTATCGGTCGGCAGGGAAGTGAAACAAGGTTAAAAAAAAATCAATGAAATGTACTTATTTGTATTAATCGAAGAATACACGAAATGTTTCGAATTTATTCGGTACCACATAACGTATGCACGAAAAACAAAACCAAGAAAAACAAATTCCTCAGTTTTAGATAATTTTCCGTGATAAATTGTTTATTTTTTTTATTTATTTGCATTTAAACCAGTTAATACCCCAAAAATCAGAGTGTAGAGTATTTTGAAATTTTCTTTTAAAGGGGCATGGTGACGATTTTGGTCAAAAATTATTTTTCTGATTTTAATGTTTACAATGCTTCAGTAAGGCATCTTTAATAGGCAACCACAATTTGAGTGTCATTCGTTGAGTTTTAAGCGAGTTACAGATATTTATAAGTAAAATGAGTAAGTAAGCCAGCTAGTCAACGAGCGAGTGAGTAGATAAGTGAGACAGTGAGTGAGCGAGTTTATAAAAAGGCAGTCTGTCCATCAATCAGGGAATGAGTAAGTTAGAAAGTAAGTAAGTAAGCGGTTAACATGAACTATC
Source organism: Magallana ariakensis (assembly GCA_020458035.1). Classification (NCBI taxonomy): domain Eukaryota; kingdom Metazoa; phylum Mollusca; class Bivalvia; order Ostreida; family Ostreidae; genus Magallana; species Magallana ariakensis. The sequence goes on along the minus strand of CM035812.1, from coordinate 47,154,627 downwards.
AATTGAGTAAAAAAGTAGGTAAGATGGTTAAGTATGTAATGAAGTAGTAGGATTAAATGCAAGTATCCTACCTGGGTCCTTTTTACCCGGTATGTTTGTTGTCTTAATGTTGTTGCTGTGTCCGTTGCCTCCAGATGTATGATTATTAGTATTATTAGGGCTGTTTGGGTTTTTAGATGTCATTCCACCAGCAGCAAAAGTAGTGGACGTCATAGAGGTCGTTGTTGACAGCTCAGAATTGCATTCCACCGTAAGCTCTCCTTTGCTGGCTTTTAAAGGAAAGCAAAAATATATTGGTTTTAACAAATTGATACCAAAAAAGTTATTCATTTTCCATTCCTTTCTATTTTTTACTGACGGAAAGTTCTGATATGCAAGATACATATTTATCGTAATATATTATAATTCAATAGTTCTAGATAATTATTTGTCTTTGTGTTTAAGTTTAAGGTTAACGACGAACGAATTTTTTTTCTGAGAGAAAAATTTGACAAAGGACTACATATGGTTTGAGCCTAAAATGGCCCCCTCAAATGAACATCGTCATCTTACTGTAATTCTTTGTTTTATTTGTACAGATATACATTTGAAGTTTTTTCATAATTTTCATTTTAATTTAAGTGCCCACAATTTAAAAATATGACATCATAAAGTTTACCTTTTCCCGCCATTTTCGCATTTTTAGCATATACGGCTTGTTTTCAAGCAGTTTTTCTTTAAGAAAACATTGAGCGATTGCTTGAACAAACAAAATATTTTCACCAAAGATGCATCTCTCCAGTACTTATAAGTGACAAAAAGTTCGTTCTTGTTCAAAGAGTCGCTCAATATTTCCCATTCGAAAAAAGATAAGAAAAATGTAAATTTTTGACTGATTTTTGATTGAATTATAAAAAAATAGCGTCACTTCTAACGTCATATACTGCCAGTAAGTGCATATAAATCATCAAATAATATTTTATGTCAACTCTTATAAAAATAACACAACAAATTAATGTACCTGGAACACTTTAAAAAAAGGCGAATTATAGGGGCCAAATTTGACTAATATCATATATAGTTCTTTAAGATTTTTTTGTAAACACCAAATTATCTAACTTTTGAAATAGGCTGGATGGTCAATAAACTACCAATCTGATCTAAAATTTTAGATATGATCTTTTTTGTCAATGATTTTAGATATGATTTTTAAGCTATAAATTATTATTATTATTAGGAAAATCAATTTCCATATATTTTATCTTTGAAATTAAAATTTTTTCTATTCACTTGTATCTTTAAACAGAACTCTTCTTCTTTGGGAGATACTTATGTTCTAAAAAATGACAACGGCCATCCAGCCCTCTTAATGAAACGTAAAACCATTACTCATACCTCGTACAAGAATCCATATCTGTTGTGCCTCAGGCCCGCCTTCCGTATACGAGAAATTCAACACATTTCCACTTGAAGAATACATAGTTTCATATTCCGAATAGATGGTGCTATTTTCACATTCAAAGAAACTTGAATTGTTCCCATCGTTAAAAGTTAGACGATTTGTGGAATAGCTTGGACATTCTCCAGTATAGTTACCGTTCGAAATGCTCAACACTGGTTGAAGGCGAACATCAATCGCCAAAACTTTAATGGTCGAATTGCTGACCGATCCAAATCTACACTCGCAAGACTCTTGAATTGAATAATATGGTTTCCGATACAAGTAAACGGTCCCATTATCTGATACTAACTTCTGATAACTGCAAAAGTTCTTGATTCTCGTTTCTGTAAATAATCACAATTATATATATTATTAAAATATAATAAATTATTATCAAAATTAACGGTCATTCATATAGCGACATTATTCACTTGAGCTACAACTTTCAACTTTTCTTTATACATAAAATACAATGCAATACAAAAACGATAAAAATATGTTTACAAAGATTCTATGTTTTTTTGTTTAAAAAATATTTGAACACTTTCCCCATTTTTTTTCGTCTTCTTATAAATGCTTCTTTTGTCATTTTACACAAGAAAACAAACACATTCTGCTAATTATTTTTGTGAATCTTGAAAAAACATTGGACAGGGTAAAAAAAACCTTAAAGCTTTTATACATAAAATTGCGTTTCAAAATAATTTCACAAGTTACAGCCTCCATAATCTTAATTTTCAAAGGTGTTTACTCTCGTTTTCTTTTACGACATTTAAATTATTTTTTGGGAACTCTAACCCTGATCCATTTATCAGGTATTTATTAATAAATGACAAATGAGTTCTGTAGAAGATGAAGTAAATTTTAAGGCAGAACCCAGATAGCAGGACGTCATTGGACCTTTGTTGGGCCAACAATGCTCCTTATGTTGGGCCATCGTATGCATTTAACATTGGGCCAGCGGCAATTTGCTCATCGGCCCTTAATCAGACCAACTTGTTGGCTTATTGTTGGGCCAACGTAACAGACAAGATTGGGCCATTGTTGGGCCACTGTATTCTTTTAATATTGGGCAAACGTCACTTTTGTATGGTTGGGCCATTGTAAGCAATTAACATTGGGTCAACCGCAATTTGCTCATCGGCCCTTAATCGGACCAACTTGTTGTCTTATCGTTGGGCCAATGAAACGAACAATATTGGGCCATTGTTGGGCCACTGTATTCTTTCAATATAAGACAAAAAATACCTGAGCAAAAAGAAAAGAGTAAAATATAATTAAATTTTAACATATTTTATTGCTCATGAGTGCACTTCATGAAGAAAACATTTATAAAAAAAACCACATGTAGTAATACATGTATGGTTTTATCCCTGCTCTGTTGTGAATGCACAAGTTCAGTAAACTTAAGATTTCAATAAGCAAGTCTAAAAAAACAAAGAGGGTAACACCACAGGTATGCCATAGTATTTTTCAAAAAATTAAAAATTATGCACTGCCACTTTCCATCCATCTGCTCCCTCTCCCGAGTCTGTCTCATTCTCCCTTCTTTTCTTCTCTGCGGTAGTGCCCGTTACGTCCTTCCCCCTTTTCCCATTGACATTGTTCTCAATGTCCTTTGTTTATAGAATCAGCCGTTGCTATGTTTTTTCGAACAATCTCTAAAACTGTAGTATTTAGTATTTAAAAACATTTGTTACTGAGTACTTTTCTCAGTAAAGAGTAAACATACATTACGATTAAATTTATAAGTACATGTACATCACTATATGTTTAATAAGCTTTCAAATAAGAATTTAACAAGAATAACAAGTCATTGAGTTTACATCATTCTTTCTAAAGTAAAGATGTTTATACTAAAATAACAGGTAAATGACCTTTTAAATTCTACTTACTTCAAATACTGTCCTTTAAGACAATCCTTGGAAGAAAAGTTTTTCCCTTTCCCATACATACTTGCGATTTGGATGCAGATATGCAAAGTATCGGTCTCAATATTCTCATGTCAAATGAAAAATGGCGCAGGTATATTACGAAAAGTAGCCCGGATGTTGTTTACCCATGATGCTTAGCCAGATTCATGACATTGGGCCTACCCAGGGCCGATGTCAACCCCGCAACAAATACTCTCTCTAACTACAATAGTTTTATGATATTATGCCAACAGTTAGCCCAACATTGGCCCCATAATACATAACCAACTATCAATATTTCATGTTGGACCACCGTTGGCCTAATAAAGATAACCCAACGGCGATAATACAACCATATTGTGAGACTGGGCCAACGATGTGCTGCTATCTGGGAAGGCCGGGGAATTGCAATTTCATGGACCCCCCCCCCTTAAAATTCACTCACACATGGTTTAAATTGTTATGAAAGCAATGTTGAAATTGATGCAGTGGTTTGAAGAAAGAAAGTTACCCTCCCCCCCCCAGAAAAAAAAGATAAAAAAATCCCCCAAAACCCAAAACCCAAAAACAAAACAAGAGATTTCAGAAAAAACCCTTATGGTCCTTAAGTTCAGATTAGATAAAATATATAGACAAGAGTCAAATAATGTACATGTATTTCACTCTTTCGATTCTGTTCTTGAAATTCTTTGCACAACGTATAAAATTAGAAGAGCAATCTTACCATCAACACAATCAAAGACAACTTGAACATAGTTGGAGTAAGTACGACTGTTGTTAGTACATCTCATATATTGCCGTGGAGTAGCAGTGTTTTGTGATATAGCTGGCAGTCGCGACAAGCGTGATAAGTACATATACTTATCCCTATAATCTGTGATGCTTTTTAAGCAATCACCCTCCTGAAATTGGCAGCATGTCGTGTTATGGCCATTTTCTGCCGCCTCTATGTTTTCGGGACACTCATCGTTGATATCCGACTTCATACCATACTGTAGTTTCTTGACGGCTATCACTCTGTCTGATTCTGGACACATCGAGTTCATGAAATGGGTGCCATAGCACTTAGATGTAGTGTATTTCCCAAGAGCTTAAGAAATACAAATGAAACCTTCTTATATTGTAAATATCAGATTCTATACATCTGTCTCTATCGTTCTCTCACTCACTCACTCATGATCATGCCCGCACGCACACATACACGCTTATGCTTATTATATTTTCAACTTGTCAAAACAGCTGATAGTGTTACAATGCATGCGCGTTAACAGCAAAAATCAAAACCTTAATAGATCATGTGATCTAATTTTTTGAGTACGTTCCATGCAATCAAATTTTTATTCAATGCGAATCATTTATTATTGTTCTTCATTCGTAATTATAATTGTCGAGCATATGTGGTCACGAAACACAACTCAAGAAATCCTACACAAATTTCAGCAAATCACAGTTAAACATGATACATACCAATATTTAGTAAACTCGCCACCGAGAGCAGGAGAAGAAAGCAATTCTCCATCTTGATTTTATTTTACAGAAGCAGGGTATTCGATTGCATATTTCAATCACACATATATTTCTGCAGCTAGTATTCATAAAGGATCGAGATTTACATTCGATAAAACTTCTTGATAAGATATGTGTAGGTTCAACGTGCACTAGTGATTTTAATGTAATCTTGAACAAACTGAAGGTCCAGCTAGATTATCGGTCGGCAGGGAAGTAAAACAAGGTTAAAAAAAAATCAATGAAATGTACGTATTTGTATTAATCGAAGAATACACGAAATGTTTCGAATTTATTTGGTACCACATAACGTATGCACGAAAAACAAAACCAAGAAAAACAAATTCCTCAGTTTTAGATAATTTTCCGTGATAAATTGTTTATTTTTTTTATTTATTTGCATTTAAACCAGTTAATACCCCAAAAATCAGAGTGTAGAGTATTTTGAAATTTTCTTTTAAAGGGGCATGGTGACGATTTTGGTCAAAAATTATTTTTCTGATTTTAATGTTTACAATGCTTCAGTAAGGCATCTTTAATAGGCAACCACAATTTGAGTGTCATTCGTTGAGTTTTAAGCGAGTTACAGATATTTATAAGTAAAATGAGTAAGTAAGCCAGCTAGTCAACGAGCGAGTGATGAGTAGATAAGTGAGACAGTGAGTGAGCGAGTTTATAAAAAGGCAGTCTGTCCATCAATCAGGGAATGAGTAAGTTAGAAAGTAAGTAAGTAAGCGGTTAACATGAACTATCAATTGAGTAATAAAGTAGGTAAGATGGTTAAGTATGTAATGAAGTAGTAGGATTAAATGCAAGTATCCTACCTGGGTCCTTTTTACCCGGTATGTTTGTTGTCTTAATGTTGTTGCTGTGTCCGTTGCCTCCAGATGTATGATTATTAGTATTATTAGGGCTGTTTGGGTTTTTTGATGTTATTCCACCAGCAGCAAAAGTAGTGGACGTCATAGAGGTCGTTGTTGACAGCTCAGAATTGCATTCCACCGTAAGCTCTCCTTTGCTGGCTTTTAAAGGAAAGCAAAAATATATTGGTTTTAACAAATTGATACCAAAAAAGTTATTCATTTTCCATTCCTTTCTATTTTTTACTGACGGAAAGTTCTGATATGCAAGATACATATTTATCGTAATATATTATAATTCAATAGTTCTAGATAATTATTTGTCTTTGTGTTTAAGTTAAAGGTTAACGACGAACGAATTTTTTTTCTGAGAGAAAAATTTGACAAAGGACTACATATGGTTTGAGCCTAAAATGGCCCCCTCAAATGAACATCGTCATCTTACTGTAATTCTTTGTTTTATTTGTACAGATATACATTTGAAGTTTTTTCATAATTTTCATTTTAATTTAAGTGCCCACAATTTAAAAATATGACATCATAAAGTTTACCTTTTCCCGCCATTTTCGCATTTTTAGCATATACGGCTTGTTTTCAAGCAGTTTTTCTTTAAGAAAACATTGAGCGATTGCTTGAACAAACAAAATATTTTCACCAAAGATGCATCTCTCCAGTACTTATAAGTGACAAAAAGTTCGTTCTTGTTCAAAGAGTCGCTCAATATTTCCCATTCGAAAAAAGATAAGAAAAATGTAAATTTTTGACTGATTTTTGATTGAATTATAAAAAAATAGCGTCACTTCTAACGTCATATACTGCCAGTAAGTGCATATAAATCATCAAATAATATTTTATGTCAACTCTTATAAAAATAACACAACAAATTAATGTACCTGGAACACTTTAAAAAAAGGCGAATTATAGGGGCCAAATTTGACTAATATCATATATAGTTCTTTAAGATTTTTTTGTAAACACCAAATTATCTAACTTTTGAAATAGGCTGGATGGTCAATAAACTACCAATCTGATCTAAAATTTTAGATATGATCTTTTTTGTCAATGATTTTAGATATGATTTTTAAGCTATAAATTATTATTATTATTAGGAAAATCAATTTCCATATATTTTAGCTTTGAAATTAAAATTTTTTCTATTCACTTGTATCTTTAAACAGAACTCTTCTTCTTTGGGAGATACTTATGTTCTAAAAAATGACAACGGCCATCCAGCCCTCTTAATGAAACGTAAAACCATTACTCATACCTCGTACAAGAATCCATATCTGTTGTGCCTCAGGCCCGCCTTCCGTATACGAGAAATTCAACACATTTCCACTTGAAGAATACATAGTTTCATATTCCGAATAGATGGTGCTATTTTCACATTCAAAGAAACTTGAATTGTTCCCATCGTTAAAAGTTAGACGCTTGGACATTCTCCAGTATAGTTACCGTTCGAAATGCTCAACACTGGTTGAAGGCGAACATCAATCGCCAAAATTTTAATGGTCGAATTGCTGACCGATCCAAATCTACACTCGCAAGACTCTTGAATTGAATAATATGGTTCCCGATACAAGTAAACGGTCCCATTATCTGATACTAACTTCTGATAACTGCAAAAGTTCTTGATTCTCGTTTCTGTAAATAATCACAATTATATATATTATTAAAATATAATAATTTATTATCAAAATTAACGGTCATTCATATAGCGACATTATTCACTTGAGCTACAACTTTCAACTTTTCTTTATACATAAAATACAACGCAATACAAAAACGATAAAAATATGTTTACAAAGATTCTATGTTTTTTTGTTTAAAAAATATTTGAACACTTTCCCCATTTTTTTTTTCGTCTTCTTATAAATGCTTCTTTTGTCATTTTACACAAGAAAACAAACACATTCTGCTAATTATTTTTGTGAATCTTGAAAAAACATTGGACAGGGTAAAAAAAACCTTAAAGCTTTTATACATAAAATTGCGTTTCAAAATAATTTCACAAGTTACAGCCTCCATAATCTTAATTTTCAAAGGTGTTTACTCTCGTTTTCTTTTACGACATTTAAATTATTTTTTGGGAACTCTAACCCTGATCCATTTATCAGGTATTTATTAATAAATGACAAATGAGTTCTGTAGAAGATGAAGTAAATTTTAAGGCAGAACCCAGATAGCAGGACGTCATTGGACCTTTGTTGGGCCAACAATGCTCCTTATGTTGGGCCATCGTATGCATTTAACATTGGGCCAGCGGCAATTTGCTCATCGGCCCTTAATCAGACCAACTTGTTGGCTTATTGTTGGGCCAACGTAACAGACAAGATTGGGCCATTGTTGGGCCACTGTATTCTTTTAATATTGGGCAAACGTCACTTTTGTATGGTTGGGCCATTGTAAGCAATTAACATTGGGTCAACCGCAATTTGCTCATCGGCCCTTAATCGGACCAACTTGTCTTATCGTTGGGCCAATGAAACGAACAATATTGGGCCATTGTTGGGCCACTGTATTCTTTCAATATAAGACAAAAAATACCTGAGCAAAAAGAAAAGAGTAAAATATAATTAAATTTTAACATATTTTATTGCTCATGAGTGCACTTCATGAAGAAAACATTTATAAAAAAAACCACATGTAGTAATACATGTATGGTTTTATCCCTGCTCTGTTGTGAATGCACAAGTTCAGTAAACTTAAGATATCAATAAGCAAGTCTAAAAAAACAAAGAGGGTAACACCACAGGTATGCCATAGTATTTTTCAAAAAATTAAAAATTATGCACTGCCACTTTCCATCCATCTGCTCTCTCTCCCGAGTCTCATTCTCCCTTCTTTTCTTCTCTGCGGTAGTGCCCGTTACTTCCTTCCCCCTTTTCCCATTGACATTGTTCTCAATGTCCTTTGTTTATAGAATCAGCCGTTGCTATGTTTTTTCGAACAATCTCTAAAACTGTAGTATTTAGTATTTAAAAACATTTGTTACTGAGTACTTTTCTCAGTAAAGAGTAACATACATTACGATTAAATTTATAAGTACATGTACATCACTATATGTTTAATAAGCTTTCAAATAAGAATTTAACAAGAATAACAAGTCATTGAGTTTACATCATTCTTACTAAAGTAAAGATGTTTATACTAAAATAACAGGTAAATGACCTTTTAAATTCTACTTACTTCAAATACTGTCCTTTAAGACAATCCTTGGAAGAAAAGTTTTTCCCTTTCCCATACATACTTGCGATTTGGATGCAGATATGCAAAGTATCGGTCTCAATATTCTCATGTCAAATGAAAAATGGCGCAGGTATATTACGAAAAGTAGCCCGGATGTTGTTTACCCATGATGCTTAGCCAGATTCATGACATTGGGCCTACCCAGGGCCGATGTCAACCCCGCAACAAATACTCTCTCTAACTACAATAGTTTTATGATATTATGCCAACAGTTAGCCCAACATTGGCCCCATAATACATAACCAACTATCAATATTTCATGTTGGACCACCGTTGGCCCAATAAAGATAACCCAACGGCGATAATACAACCATATTGTGAGACTGGGCCAACGATGTGCTGCTATCTGGGAAGGCCGGGGAATTGCAATTTCATGGAACCCCCCCCCCCCTTAAAATTCACTCACACATGGTTTAAATTGTTATGAAAGCAATGTTGAAATTGATGCAGTGGTTTGAAGAAAGAAAGTTACCCTCCCCCCCCCCAGAAAAAAAAGATAAAAAAATCCCCCAAAACCCAAAACCCAAAAACAAAACAAGAGATTTCAGAAAAAAACCCTTATGGTCCTTAAGTTCAGATTAGATAAAATATATAGACAAGAGTCAAATAATGTACATGTATTTCACTCTTTCGATTCTGTTCTTGAAATTCTTTGCACAACGTATAAAATCAGAAGAGCAATCTTACCATCAACACAATCAAAGACAACTTAAACATAGTTGGAGTAAGTACGACTGTTGTTAGTACATCTCATATATTGCCGTGGAGTAGCAGTGTTTTGTGATATAGCTGGCAGTCGCGACAAGCGTGATAAGTACATATACTTATCCCTATAATCTGTGATGCTTTTTAAGCAATCACCCTCCTGAAATTGGCAGCATGTCGTGTTATGGCCATTTTCTGCCGCCTCTATGTTTTCGGGACACTCATCGTTGATATCCGACTTCATACCATACTGTAGTTTCTTGACGGCTATCACTCTGCCTGATTCTGGACACATCGAGTTCATGAAATGGTTGCCATAGCACTTAGATGTAGTGTATTTCCTAAGAGCTTAAGAAATACAAATGAAACCTTCTTATATTGTAAATATCAGATTCTATACATCTGTCTCTATCGTTCTCTCACTCACTCACTCATGATCATGCCCGCACGCACACATACACGCTTATGCTTATTATATTTTCAACTTGTCAAAACAGCTGATAGTGTTACAATGCAAGCGCGTTAACAGCATAAACCAAAACCTTAATGGATCATGTGATCTAATTTTTTGAGTACGTTCCATGCAATCAAATTTTTATTCAATGCGAACCATTTATTATTGTTCTTCATTCGTAATTATAATTGTCGAGCATATATGGTCACGAAACACAACTCAAGAAATCCTACACAAATTTCAGCAAATCACAGTTAAACATGATACATACCAATATTTAGTAAACTCGCCACCGAGAGCAGCAGAAGAAAGCAATTCTCCATCTTGATTTCATTTTACAGAAGCAGGGTATTCGATTGCATATTTCAATCACACATATATTTCTGCAACTAGTATTCATAAAGGATCGAGATTTACATTCGATAAAACTTCTTGATAAGATATGTGTAGGTTCAACGTGCACTAGTGATTTTAATGTAATCTTGAACAAACTGAAGGTCCAGCTAGATTATCGGTCGGCAGGGAAGTAAAACAAGGTTAAAAAAATCAATGAAATGTACGTATTTGTATTAATCGAAGAATACACGAAATGTTTCGAATTTATTTGGTACCACATAACGTATGCACGAAAAACAAAATCAAGAATTAAACAAATTCCTCAGTTTTAGATAATTTTCCGTAATAAATTGTTTATTTTTTTTTATTTATTTGCATTTAAACCAGTTAATACCCCAAAAATCAGAGTGTAGAGTATTTTGAAATTTTCTTTTAAAGGGGATTTTGGTCAAAAATTATTTTTTTGATTTTAATGTTTACAATGCTTCAGTAAGGCATCTTTAATAGGCAACCACAATTTGAGTGTCATTTGTTGAGTTTTAAGCGAGTTACAGAGCTTACAATTCTTTGCTATGTAAACAAATGCTTTTTTTACATTTTGGATGTTGGAGTGAAAATTCCATTTTTAGACTAAAAATGAATGTGTTAAACGTTAGGAACTGTTTATTTATGCATAAAATAAATAAGAAGATAGAAAAATCAGCAAAAAGAATTGTGAGCACTATATCTTGCTTATAAATTAACGACTGGCTCTCAGATTTCACTTGATCATTAGAGATGCATTCGTAAAGCGCTGTAAAAAAGAAAAATAAAGAAAAATAGAATTTGATCAAAATCGTGACCATGCCCCTTTAATAGTATGTAATATGCAATTGAATGCATATGAATAAACTTATAGTATATATTTTCAATTGAAACTAAATATCCAAAGAGAAAAAATATCATATAACTTAAAAATATAGTTTTGGAATTACTTAGTGAAAATCTTCACATCGCTGAGATAAGAAAAAAAAAGATGGAAAATAGGTGGCATTCGACCTTAGAGCCTAATTCCGCAACACTACGTTGTTATGGCATATATTACTCTCTCAAAATTCAAGAACAATAAATGACATGATATTATTCAATCTTCCTATTTTGACATTATTTTCATAATGGAATCCCGATACTAATATCTTCCATGATATTCTAAAATTGAAAAAAAAAAAATTATTTATTATGCCATTCATCTGCATTTCAATTTATAAATACAAAATGTCTTGTAGAATAAATCGAAAAGAATGTCAAAAGAAAATTAAAAATATTTTGTTAAAAAAAACTTAATTGTGGAAAATTGTGTTCTCAAAAAAGCTGGAAGTATTGCATGTACTGATAATATGTGCTTTGATTTAAGTAATTATATGTAACTTTATGCATACATGTACATCATTTTTATTCTACCTTCTTGGTGGTGCCGTCCTCCAGTTGGAAGACAAGGGATTCAATGGACTACGGAGTGGACTATGTATAATGTCTGCGTGGAAGAGATTGCAGATTGTACGTTATATATTGTGTAAAACTATAGTTTAAACTATACTTAATATTGCATTGCTGTTGAAAATTGTAATAAATCATGGAAAATAAAAAAATATATATATTCAACAAGAATACTAGAAACTCATCGAAATAAAACAAACTGAAAATACTAGCATTTTAGTACTCTCTTTTGTTATAAAAGTATTAAAAATATACGCTTGTTAGCTAAGTTTAAAATACTGTAACATTTAGAAAATTTTATAAGACACGTATGGTCGTTCTTTAAATTTGGGGGGAGGGGCAGCCTCATCCAAAAAATCTTGACAAGCAAAAAAGAGAAAAAAAACCCTAAAAATTTCATTTGGGGTGGGGGTGGGGATGGGAGTGGTGCGTAGTATTCCCTTAGCTTCAACTTCACTGTTGAATTCGTTAATTTCAAATCCATTCAAATCCATTTCTTACATGCACCTAAACAAGAGAGGGGGTGCAACTCCATAATTCAGTTTTTTATATGTAAAATAATCAAAATGTATGCTGCGATTGCGATAAAAGTGTGTGTGTGTGTGTGTGTGTGGGGGGGGGGGGGGGGTAGAGGTCCCAACCTGACCCCCTGATGCTACGTGCCTGTGTCATACTACACGTCAAAAGAGTAAAGTTTGTTAATTGTTTGTTGATATAGGACAAAACACCAATAGGGTAATAAGTTTGTTAATTCGTTTCATATTGCTATACGCAAGGCGACTTCCCTGGCCTTGGTTTTGATGATGTAAAGGAAGCAATGAATTACATGAAGATGCTAATCTAGATGATACATGTCTTTATACTTCCAACCTATCTCACAAAAAATGTGAAAACGTAGAGGTTCTCTTTTCATTAAAATAAACTTTAAATATCATAAATTTTTCAGTTCCCTAGTGCATCACTTAAGACACAGTTACATATACTTCTAGTGAATAGAATGTCTGGAAAGAAGGGGTTCGTTTCAATTTTGCGCATCGTATTGGGAGACATTGCATTTACAGCTAAGTAAATTCTTCCTTTTGTAAAATGCAGCACAGATTTGTTGTCAGAGACGAAAAAAGTACATGTCTAAATATAAAGTTATAAATAGTTATTTAAACCTATGATTAAGAACTTTACAAGTTGCTTATCAAATGATCCGCCGAGTATATGCTTACAGGGGTTTCTTGGTTACTTTATGTTTTTATTCAGTACACCACTCATTAATAAACCTTCATTAGCAAATGATCCAAAAGACATACATTTGACGTTTTTCCCCCCATCCTGATATTTACTAGTGTATGAGCAGCAGCCCGAATAATAAAGGAAAAAGTAAATCTCAACAATAAATGCATTTGATACTAGTGTATATTAAAAAAAAATTATGTTACCTCACTTAGTGTTAATAAACATTCAAATACCATTCCATATCTTAAATAATGCTTTATCTTGTACTTTTTAAGGTTATTTTTCGTGGAAAACTAGCAACATTAAAAAAATGATTAAATAGGCATATAAAACTAGTAGAAAAGGATGTGTCCGTTATGTATTAGTTTGTTTCTGTTTTATAATAGGCACAATGATCTTCTACAATTATGTGTCTAAAAAGACCAAGGGAGGAATATCCGTTTTCCTTACGAACGACCAGGACCCAACAGGAGCGAAGCAAAGTCGGGAAGCTGATGATCTGTTCTTGCAGATTCATAATCCTCAGCTGGGAGTTCCAGGAAGTTTTAAAGGTAAAACAAAATAAGGCTATTACTAAGTATATTACTAGTATTACTAAGGATGCCAAGAAATGATAATTATTCATTTTTGTCAATTTTTGAGAAAGAATTTCTCAGAAAGTGGCGCTTCATTTTCTGAAATTTTGTGTTAATAAGAAACTATCTTATGTTTTGTTACTAATATATAAAATCCACCTTTGGCCTCTCAAGGACTAAAAAGTAATAAATAAAAAAAAAAACCATCCCAATTTTCAATGAAATGAAAATTTGGTGTTTTTTTTAAATTCTATTTTACAAGCGATTTTAGCACACTGAAGTCAATATATTTAAATAAAAGTGAAAAAAAAATTTATTATGCTTTTAATTAAAAGTTGTTATCACTGTTTCCCAAAGAAATCTTATTCATTACATATGCATTTCATTACTATTGTTATAGTCTGTCCCAAGTTATTGCTTCCATCACTTTTTGATGATTTTTAATAAACATACACATACCTGTGAAAGAAATGCTGTTGAAATCGATAAAAGGGAAAATATCCAAGATATCTTCATTGACAAATTATCATTTTTCACTCATAAAAGTTCACAGGAACGAAAACAAATTTCTTACGGAGATTTATAATGGGAAATGTTTACATCTTTTTTCCATTCGGAAGTTCTCGGGACACCTCGCACAATTTTTCAACGTTATCATCCGGGCTTAATAATGGCTGATGCAATGCTAAATCTCCGTAGACTTTCTATTTTGGGATGTGTATTGAAACCTGAAGCGGTAGAGGGGGCGTTTAAAAACAGATAATCTGGACATTTTTCATATTAGTGGATGAACATAGTTTGAGCACAAAGGTATTTATGATTATCGAAATATCAAGCAAAAAGTGGTGGAAGCAAAAACTCGGGACAGAGTATAGAATTGTCTCCCCTGTTGCACTCTTCTGTAGAAAAGGTAAATTTGTCACAATGTTGACATACAGCTAAAAGTTCAAGTTCAGGCAGAAAATTGAGAAATGTTCAATAATGTTGTGAGTGTTTGAATATATATTATGTCATTGAATGATTTTAATTGCTCATAAATTGCCCCGTCATGTTATCAATTAGAAACTGTATATAACATATATGAGTTTGAAGGAGACTTGTATTTAGTTTAAACAGCTCAGGAATACCATCATCATCAGGAAATGTTACCTGCCCGGTGTTGTTTTATAAATGGTCCACCCCGTAAACTGGACATGTAAGGTTAAAATTTAGGGTCCACCTTTGTACTAAAAAGGCACAACTCGTAAAAAAAAAAGTCCAGGGTATGCTCTATATTATTATTTGTATCTTTTCAATTTTGAGTCTTTTGTTACAAAAAATGTATTATTTTGTAATTCGTTTAAAGCTGTAGCTTAGTAGTATATGGCGTAAATCGTTTAGACAAGAAAAAAAAAGAGATTAAAAGAAAGAAAAACATTCAACAATAAGACACCTGTAACTATTAACTACTCATGTATTTCTGTTACATGAGTAAAAGGTATAATTTAAAAAAAAAGAAATTTCTACATTTTTCTTATCATAGTTTTTCTAGAGTTATTTTAGATTTGGTATTTTTACCCTTCTTCTTGTGTGCATTTTTCATTGACCATCTACAAACCACCCTGCAGGTGTTAAGGGTAGACTCCTTTAAGGATTTGACCGTTTTATTCTATTAAGTAAACAATTAATTGTAAAAGTATAACCTTTTTGCACATTTTTTAAATATGATACGCGTTTAAAGTCCCAAATCATTTTTATCAATTATTTATTTATAATACAATTATAATTATACTTGTAAGCTGTATCATTGCTATTTTCAGACGTCCAAAGGAAAGATTTGCTATTTTAAAACTATAGTTCAATTCTTCAATTCTTCTTTTTACATTTTTTAAAATTTGTTTTACAGATCAGACCTTTTTCTAAGTTATAATATTTGTGGAATCTAGAAAGGACGGGGAGGGGGTTCAGGGTTATTTAGTTATTGAGAATGTAAGACTTGTACATCTAAAATAAATGAAGAGCTCAACTCCTTACCCCTCTATTAGCAGTTTGCCTCTTCTTGGCAAATATTACGGTTGTACTTTTTCTAAAAATGAAAATTTAGAGGTTGTAAAGGGAAAAAGGAGGCGTTAAGGTTACCCCCTCCCCCTGGATCTCCACCTGCATCACCCGCATAAGGATATACATGTATCATAAAAAATTTATTCAAAATATTAATATAGACATCATAACTAGTTTTTGTGGGATTATTACTTGATTTTTTAATCATTACCCACCATAAAAAGACCTGGCTCCAGGATCATGAAGCAGTCAAATAGACTTAAGTAAAAATTTTTACACTGTCTTATTGTCTTGTGATTAAAAACATTGTGTCTCTATATTACGCTAATAGTTACAAATTTTTAACGTAATTTTATGATATATTATAATTTTATTAATGATATTGCAGACTTGGTATCGGGTGTCTCCACCCCTCAAACAATAAAAGTTCAATAATTCATACCGTCAAACAAATATGATTACCAAATCTACCTTATTATATTTAATTTAACGTGATAGACATTCATTGGAAATAGGTTCCACACCACTGCCAAATAGATAAATAAATAAATTAATAAATAAATAAATAATAGAAGTTTTCTTGTTGATTTTATTCCAAGAAATGTAACTCAATGAAACAAAAGAACGGTACATAAAACTCAATTTAATGCAAATAAAAGGCGGAAAATAAATTCATCGCCAGAGTTTTTATATCGACATGACTTAAATTGATAGTTTTCTAGATTACGTAAGGTAAAGGTCTAAGCTATGAAGTGAGTTTGGCCCATAAAGATTCTTCAACTTTCTTCTCTCCAGTTATTGTTGTGCGAGTTTGGTCGAAATTGTCCCCGTACTATTGGTCATTTTGCGAGTTTCGAGTCTTCCGCTCCGTCGGGGTTTTTCTTGGATCCTAACGTTTTTCGGGATTGGTTTAAGTTCAATGGTATCACTAGAGGTCCATTTCTCTGGATTCACACAACAAAATGCATTGTCCTTGGAAGAACCGTTCTTATCTCCGGCACTACCCCTTTTTCGACAACCTGACCAGCAACCACCACAGCATATACCTCCCCACTTTTTAATAGTTTTGCGTTTCTTATGCAAAGTCCTAACGTTATTGTTACTGCCAAAGTCTAACACACATAAAACCAAGGACTTCCCACTCAGGATAATAATTCCATGGGTTGCAGATTAGTGATTGGCAATTCCGCCATAAGTTTATTCATAGAGAAAACCTTAATAATTTGTCAGAAATCTTAATTTGTCTTGAATTTTGAAATTACTTTCTTGATTTTAATATTAAGTAATGATAATGAACCATGAAACCCGAGCAACCTTGTCCCATACTCAAGATGTCGATCGTAATATTCTTAAATCGGTTACAAAATTCAGTCTTGTAGTTTCTTTACTTAGTCGCCGTCATATATTTCGAGTATATGTTAAATTTCTTTAACTCCGCATACTAGTATAAAAATAACCGAGGTGCTATGTCCGCGATTGCTAGTCGGCGTATCTCATTATCTGTTTTAATGTCACAGGGAGTCATCCTGTCATACCTTTTTAAAAGCGTCAATATATATACAAAGCTTAGCTTTTTTCAAGATTATTTACATCTACATATACGATAATAAAACTGATTTAGTTTATTATTTCGGCTAATTCCTTCATTATAGCCAACGCATACTCTTGTTTAGTATGTCCTCTATAGGGCTTAGGGATTGATTTACGCGGTTTAGGGATTGGTTTTAAGCCTAGGCCTACTTTAGGGACTATTTCATCTATTTCCATATCTTCATTTAAGTATACATTTTGGTTATCTAAGGGTATTTCATAGTCTTGACCACTATTTTCATCACATTGTTTTGACTCGGGGTCTCATCCGATTCTGAATCTACGGTCTGATCACTCTCGGTTTTGTACTGTTGATCATCCATGATTTTCTTAGCTCTTATACGTCTTTGAAGTTCTGCTAGGGGAATATCCTCTTCGTTTGAAGATCCTGCTCTTTCCCGTTGTTTGGACTGTATAGCTCTTTCTAATGGTTCTAGTTGCATGTCTTCATTTTCCGATGCCAATTCATCTTCTGGTGGCACCACATAGTTAGTTTTTCTTAGAGTTCTTCCACCATCTTCAATATTTTGTGAAAGGGGCCAATGCGAAATGTCTGCCAGTCTTAATTCTCGTGCATGGCATTTGGTGGTTAATCCAGTCAACTGATCTCTTACCACGAAACTAACTGGTCCTTTCTGCTCTATGAATCGATAGTATGGTAGCCACTTCTTATCTAACTTATTTTGTCTCCTGTTGTTCTTTAGGTAGACAGGGTCACCTACCTGAAAATCTTCGACTTTGCTTTTCTTATCGGCCTGAGCTTTCTGTTTCTTTTTGGCTTCCTTCATATTGCGATGTACTAGCATGAAAGCTTTGTGTTGTTCTTGAAGGGCAATCTTGTGTTGGTCTTCTCCTGCATATCTTCTTCGAGGTTTCATTAACGTATCAAGAGGTAATACGACATCTCTGTTGTACATAAGGTAGTATGGGGAAAACTTTGACGAATCGTTAGGATGGAAACGAATGGCTGCCAACGTCTGATTAAGATGAATATCCCACGTTTGAGCGTAGTCTGTTATTTTCTTGGCCATCACATCATGAAGAGTTCTATGAAATCTTTCTACTTTACCATTACCTTGAGGGCTGTAATAAGATGTTTTGATGTGGTTGATGTTCAATTCTTTTAAGGTTTCTTCCACTTTCTTGTTCACATTTTATGTTCCGTTGTCTGTGAGAATTTGAAGAGGACAGCCATATCTTGGATATATTTCTTCTAAGATAAGATGAACTATGTTGTCAGCTGACTTATCGGGAACTGGGAAGGCTTCTGGCCAACCAGAGTAAATGTCAATAAAAGAGACTATGTACTTGTAACCCGACAAGGATGTTGGATATGGTCCCGATAGATCCAGTCCTACCTTAGCCATTGGAAAAGGTGGTATGTCTGTCTCTTGGAGAGGAGGTTGCTTTTTCTTATTGCTCCTTGTTTGGCATACTACACATCCTTCTACATAAGAATATAACCTTTGGTATGAATTTGGTATGTAGTACTTTTGTCTGATTACGTCATATGTTTTATCTACTCCCATATGTCCAAGTCCATCATGATACTGCTGCACTACTAAAAGTTCTAACTCACGTGGTACATACAGTCGAAGTCTTGGGCCTTCAGAATCTCCATCTGAAAGATAGTACATCAAACCATCAATTTCCAGAAACTTCTTTTCTTCTGTTACCGTTGCTGTTCCTTTATTTAACCGATTCTTCAGTTTCTTGATCTGATCATCGTGTTGTTGACTTTCTTTGATGTTGATTTCTTCTGGTGGATCAATAAAGGGTTTCATCAATTCGTCGTGTTGCTTAACTTCACGTCTGGCCAATCTCTTAGGTGACAAGGCATTTGAGTTGAGTACGTTAACTTCAAAGAAAGTGTCTGGTTTATCATGCTCTGACTGCTCTTCCTCGTCACACTCCAGGTTAACTGTAGGTAATCTGGATAAAAGATCTGCACAACAGTTAAATCTTCCTTCTATATACTCCACCTTATAATTATATCCTGCGATATTTATGCCCATAGTTGAATTTTCTTATTCTGCATTGGAGATTCTAAGATATATTTTAGCGGCTTATGATATGTTCGTATAATAAACTGAGCACCGTGTAAGTAATGGTCTAACTTCTGAAGGGCGTAGTGGATGGCAAATGTCTCCTTTTCTATGGTTGACCATTTTTTTTGAGTTTTACTCAGCTTGTGTGACAAGTAATATATTGGCTTATCTTCTCCTTCATCTGTTCTCTGGGTGAGGCAAGCTCCAATACAATTGTCGCTGGCATCGGTATACAAGATGTATGGCTTATTAGTATCTGGATATGCTAGCAAAGGCACTGCTGTTAAACTTTCTTTAATAACGTCAAACGATTTTTGGCAACATGGTGTCCATTTAAACCTTGAATACTTTCTTGTTAAGTCAATCAATGGTTCTGCAATTTTAGAGAAGTTTGGTATGAATCTCCTATAATAACTACACATACCTATAAAGCAACGAACCTCTCTGACTGTAGTGGGTGCAGGTAACTTTCTTATAACTTCGACTTTCTTTGGATCAGGTGTAACGCCATGTTCATTGATGATGAAACCAAGATATTCAGTCAGTTCCTTGAAAAAACTACATTTCTTAAGCTTCAGTTTTAGCTTTCTTAGGCGATTGAAAACGTCTTGAATATGATGAAGATGATCTTCCGGTGTCTCTGAGAATATAAGAATGTCATCCAGGTATGCGATGGCAAACTCTTCTTGTCCTTGAAGAACTATGTTCATCAGCTCTTGAATGACTGCCGGTGCATTACTCAACCCAAATGGCATCCGATTGAATTGGAATAGTCCTTTGTGACATGCAAAGGCCGTTTTTTCTTTACTTGAATCTTCTAATTTCACTTGCCAAAATCCACTCTTTAAATCTAATGCAGTAAAATATTTTGCCTTACCTAGTAAACATAAGATGTCATCAATCAACGGTAGCGGGAATGAGACTGGTTTCACTATCTTATTTAAACTTCTAAAGTCAACACACATCCGGTCTGATCCGTCTTTTTTCTTCACAACTACTAAGGGAAATGACCAAGGCGATTGTGATCTCTCAATAATCTTTGCATCCATCATTTCCGGTATGGCTTTGTCAATTATCTGTCTTTTATTCAAGGGTACACGGTAGGGTCTATTCTTTATTGGGTGATGGTCTCCAGTTTCTATCTTCATCTTAACAGTATCAGTCACTCCAAGATCACTGTCTTTCTTTGCAAATAAATCATTGTTTTTGCTCACAAGTCTTTTGATTGGGTGTTCGAATCTTTTAGGTACATCAATTTCTTCTTTTGTGTCTTGAGTAGTCTGTATTTCTGAGATTTCCTTCTGTTTTAATGCGGTAACACGTCCTACGATGTAGACTCTTGGAATTTTATAGTTTTTGTTAGTTTGGTTAACGAAGATCATTGGAACGTTCTTATATTTACGAACTCTACAAACTGTCTTTTAAATATAGTCCTGGATCTTCCATAATGAAGTTATTGTCTATGCTGTTCACTTCAACTAAATCACTTTCCTCCAGAGGAAAATTGTTATTTATTTTTCCATAGAATACTGTCACCGTGTTTGGCCTCTGAATAAGTTTCTTATTTGTTCTTACAATAGTTGAGATGAGTAAATCTTCTTTAAGTTCCGCGTATACTTTACCATCAATACGCACGAGTCCAAGATCAAAGTATAAACGAACATTGTTTTTCTTGAGCCAATCACGACCGAGAATCATGTTTCGGTTGAGTCCCTTTGTCACATAAAGTTTGTCTTCTAAAGTTAATCCTGGAATCTTAAAGGAAATATTTACATACCCTATCGCAACTAAAGAATTACCATTTGCTGCTTGTAGAGAGGGGATGTCATTTTTAAACAACTTTGGGCGGGAAATAGATTATGATACATTTTCTTACTAATTAGAGATACGGCTGCACCTGTATCTACTAAAGCCCTGAATTTATTTTTACCTATTTTTAATAAACAGCTACTGGGGTTGTTAGTAAAATTAATTTCATAAGTAGGTATTTGTTTAAAGTTCTTTCTTCGGGCTTCAACGAAGGAAGAACGTTTTAGTTTTCCTGGTTTTGTTTATCAAAAGAAGAGCGCGGTTTGAAATTTTGAGATGGTCCCCCATTTACTCGGTTTCTAAAATCATATGTTCGGCCTTGACGATTTGATAGTCTACCCCGATTTTGCTGCGTTCTCTGATACATACGCGAGTCCAACAATCTGCACGTACATGGCCTACTTTACCACAATTCCAACATTCCACAGGTGACCGGGGATTCTGCTCTATATTATGCACGGGTTTGTTTTGACTGAGTCGTTATTTCATTTGAGGACGGGACCTGATTTGGGGTTTATTTTGAGGACAAAATAAAGCCCTATGACCCGTTTGTTTGCATTTAAAACACCTACTATTTCGCGCATGGTCAATTTCCATTGGTTCTACATGCCTTGTTTCTATTGAGGTAAGATTATCTGCTCTATCCTTTAATAAGGGAAGAGTAGTATCAAAATTTGAAAAAGTTCGTCCGTTGTCATTACTTTGTACAATTTCTGGCATATTTCACCCTCTTATCGCTAGTCTCTGTCTCAGGTTTTGTTCTCGAATTGCTATTTGAATTGAGGATTCTAAATCTTTAGGGTTTTCTCGCAAAATTTTCATTCTGAGGTAGTCGAATGTCAACCCGTCTCAAAAGATATCTACTAACTGTTGTTGTACCAAAGGATCTTTTAATCTGTCTTAACTGTATGCGTCTTCTGCGATTTGCAATAGTCTCTCAGCGAACAACTGAACACTTTCATTTGAAATTTGTCGAGTCCTACGCATTAATGCTAACGCGTGTTGGGGATCTGTTATTTCTGCAAATCTATTTTTAAGGGATTCCTTAAGATCGTTCCAAGATGGGATTTCTTCAGACGCATCTCTTTCATCTAAATACCTTTTAATATAATCCCCCACTGAACCCTTACTCGTTATGTATGCAAGCATGGGGATCTCATGACCTTGTTTCCCAGACATAACACTATACTTTTTAACTTCTTTTATCCATTGTTTAAATTTTTTTGCATCTCCGTCAAAAGGAGTTATCACAGAAGATAGGGGCACTGAGAGTGCGGCTGTCATAGCTTTAACTTGACCAATGAAAAAATCTTTATCATCATCCTGATTTGGGACTCGGTGTCGAGGTTCACGAGTTTCATACAATCTAGCGTCATAATATGTTTCCGTTTGCGTTTCAAAAGTGTTTTGTTTAATCTGTTCTAAGTATTTTTGACCTGTTTCTTGCCCTTTATTTTCTTTACTCTGACCTAAACCCGCGATTTCTTGTTCTAGTTCTTTCATTTGATTTTTGAATTCTTTTTTATCAAACCCATCACCTGTTGCCATATTGGTTGCTTAGACAAAGTTGCTTACTTTGAGATAGTTACAAGAGACATATAGAAATGGTTCTTACCTTATTGTCTTTTCTTACAATGTACCTCGTTTTATCCTGGTCACGGGCACCAAGAAAGTTTGTGTAAGCCTTTCTTCTGAATGATCAGCAAGTCCAATTGTTTGTTACCAAGTAGTTTATTAATCAGCGTGATCGTATAGTCAATTGAAAACAGCCCAAATCAAAGATCTATTTTACATCATTTTACATGAGTATATATAACATTTTACTTATGATTGACAGTTCTGACCAGTCCGGCCCATCTACGATGATCATGAGTGAACATTTAGTGTTAAAATTCTAGAGTTACATTTTATTTCTAAATAAAGTAACAAAACTGTCAAAACGGTCAGAAAGAATATTGTGATGCGGGTTTTGAGTCTCAGAATCGTAGTCTCTGAGTCCCCCACCTGGGTATGATGCATCGCTTACTCATAATACATTCATTCATACATGGCTTTAAGGTTACAAAGGGTAAATAGATGGAACAAGCATTACAAGACTAACTTGCAGTATGAGGGCCTTCATTACAGACACAGGATCGCCAAATATGACAATTTGTTGACAACTTATTTATATATTTTCAGTTTGTATTTTACTGTGCCAGAATTAATTAACCTCATTTATGACAAAGAGTATTGGGATGCAGTCTTTGGGTATCCCGCCTTAATATGACGCATCACTTGCGTGCAATATTAGAGTGTTATATATAAAAGTATACATAAGTATCATAGTGACCAATATGTAACGATATTAATTCAAGGTCATAGCATGGCTATCTGTTTACAAAAAATTACTACAATTTATTTTTTTAGGAAAATTGCGGGAATTAGCTCATTTAGGTGACGTCTTAGATAATCTTCTAGAGGACAATGATAACTAAAAGCATGATTAAAGTGATAGACATCCTTTGTATATTGATTTGTGAAGATTTAATATTCATACGATACTATGTAAACATTTGTTAAAAATGGGGGTTGATAATTGACCATATCAATTATAGTACTTTCACACAATTGGTCAATTATCGTATAAAGCAAAACATTTTCTTTTCCGTCTCATTTCCATTTCCTAAGCTTTAAAAATTCTATATCTAGTAAATGCATGAACTTGTTTAAAAATGATTACTTTATTGCACTCACAAATAAGAGGGTTGATCCAAAAGTAATGTCAAAGATACGAAAAAAATTGTTAAACGGCGACGCCGTCTCTAGATTCTTGGCGTTATGTTAAAACTTCATTATTTAGTCCTATACAGTCCTACTCTTTTGTGTGTTCAATAGAGTAGTTTATTGGATTATTTGATGTGCGATCAGTGTTATCGATGCTATTCAAGAGGTCATGAACGTAGCTTAATTTAAACTACTGTTGATGATTTAAGAACCTGGCTGTAATTTGTCTTCAGACCGTATGTCTTTTGTCCATTAATTTTAGTTGTAAGCATGTCAAACGCTTTTAATAAAACATTGGAACCACATTAATGGTGAGTTTTACACTCATTTTTGGGTTGACATAGCAATTCCGATATAACTATACTTTTTTCTAGTTATTTCTATCTATCGATGCAAAAAATGCATCGTTTTACTTCATATTTGCATATCTGGCCTTTTTATCCCTATTTCTAGCAATCCCCCCCCCCCAAAAAAAAAACACAAAAAAAAAAAAAAAATACCTCCAAAAAACTATATACTGCGTAATTAACAGAAATAACCAATAACGTTTCCTATTTTTAAAAAAAAAGTTAGTGAAATCTCTATATTTGTTAAACAATATTGTGTTGTTTGGAGCTTTTTTCTAATTTTGAACCATGTTATTTACTCTGAAAAAATAAACCCTTAAAAAGATGTCACGTTCATATCATGTTATAAACATTCATATCCTTTTAATTATCAACAAAATTTGATCAAATTTCTTAATGGAATTAAATGTTCGATTTTGCAAATTTTGATTTAATATTGTCATTCTGTATAATACAACGTCCACGAGAGGGTCGGTGCGTTGTGCAAAATTACATTTATATCAACCCTTGTAAGGCACGGTTATCACGACAGCGTGTCAGAGATATAAAAAAGCATAAACATATACAACGTATCTATTTGTTCTACAAACATTATTAGGTTTGTCTAAGTTAATTATTATTTAATATCAACTGAAATTTTAGTCTATAAATAACAATGATACAATTTGATTCATCATCATTTTTAGTTGGATCCTTTCAATGTTTAACATTATCACAAACATTAGGACATATGCTTCACAGTCATTGTCTGCTTTGAGTAAAACGTATACACACGAGCGTTGCAATTTTTCTACATCTACTCTGTAAGTTTTAAATTGTTTTTCTTTTTTCGTAGACCTTGAAATGCGTATATAAATTGTTGTTTTAGTTTTCTTGACCTAATTAGCATTCATTGTGATATTATTGACTGCGTTTTATAGTAACCTAATGTGAATATAAGTGCACTAAAGGACCTGAAATATCAGATAAGATAAATACAGATAAAACTGCGCATTAATCTAAAAGACTGATTTTCAAAAAACGAAAGACATTAGGCCAAAACTAAAATTATTTATGTTTCCCCTAACGCGACCGACCCAATTAAATCCCGCCGACTGAATTATTTTTTTTTTACCACATTGAATAGAGATTTTTTTTTTGAAGAAACTTAATTTTACCCAAATTAGTTTTTAGGAGACCCACATTTTTTCGTTTTACAATCATTTTGTTAGCCTTGATCATCAACATGAGCGGGATACTCGCTTTATGATCGGTAACTTCGCCAGAATATTCTCCGAAAGAGAAGTTGAAGTCGCCTTGTATTCTGAGTTCAAGATCGTGTAAATTAACCCCAAATACATTACAATGATAATCATTTAATTCGAAAGACGTTTCCATAGCCTCAGTTAACCACTGTTGTGATTAAAAATTTGCGATTGTCTTATCTTTTATGTGTTACAATATGAATACGGGTGCTGCAACATATAGCCTACTGTGCACTGAAAATTACAACTGATGTTTATTACTTTTAGTGTTGATATGACAATTAGTTGGTAACTTGTAATTAGTTAATAACTTTGCCAAATTAATGCTAAAATCTGCCTACAGTTATCTTAAAAATTAAAATGATCCTCTAAACAACGGTTGTAATTGGGTCAAATGGTTGGACTAATACCTCCAAAATACACAGAAGTACAGAGACTGATTTTATTTGTCATGTAGCTAACACCATGAACAAAAATACAAAACATTTCATCTATAAAATTTATGAATACATTGAATGAATTGAATTTAAAAGATTGGATAAGTTTTTAAAACTTTTAGAAGTTGTTTTAATTTTTATTGACTTGATTAAATTCTAATCCAATTTTAAACAAGTATTCCTTTTAAAGGAGTGATCGGTAATAATGATATATTGATATCTAGAAGCAATCAACATGATCAGTTTGATGTAAAAAAATAAAAAAAAGTACTGTATTTTTACAAAACATAGAATATTTTGAATCTGTACACCATAATTTCATTATTATAAACCGGCAACAAATTTAATTTTGAAATAAATTTGGGAAAAGCCGTTCGTAAACTCCTTGTCTAATTTTATATTTTTAACGTAATTATTAAATGTTAATGTATCTTCTTCTTCAGAAATACTGAGTAGGGCTCTTCAAAGAGCATTAACACGTATACAAAGAATGAGTTGTATTAAAATAATTTAATGCGACTGAAAAACATTGAATGCCATCATAACTTGCTATTGAGGTCGCATTATAACGTAACCTTGTTTATAAATCAAGCCGTCTTCCTAACTACCATTATGCAACATCAATAGATCGAGGTCAGTTCATGGAACATCTTCTTATGATTGAGGTCAGTTCATCGAGGTCAACTGCATTACTGAATGAATCTTTCGATCGAAATTCTTACGCGTGAGACAAAATGTGCATTTTTGAATTAACAGGTCGAACTGTATTTTATGTATGTTTGCATCTCTTATGGTAAATGAATTGAAATAAAACCGAGTAAAATGTTATATAAATACTAAACCAACTTCAAGTTTTTATAAGAACTACTTATGCAAGCGGAATGTGTGCGCACGTGGAAGCATTTGCCGGATGCCTCATATGGACACAACAGTGATCGGCCGAAGCCGATCACAATAAGGTTGAATCTGTGTATATCATCATTTCTGTAGGTTTTGCTGTATCAAATAAATACAGTCTCCCTGATTTCTCAAACTTCTCCCTACTTTTCTGTTAGGGAGAAATTAGTCTCCCAAAAATTAGGTTGGTACCTGTTATATGAAAGACTCTTTATGTTGTGAAAAATTTAAACAGTTCTCTTAAATTCATCAAATTTCAAATAAACTGAAACAAAAGTTGGTTTTGGTAATTACTATAAATAAAGTGAAATTGGGTTTCACAAAAATCTTTATTATCTAAATATTGTTTTCTTTCCTGGCATTATGTTTCAAATTTCGGTTAATATTTCTTTGTATAGACACCTTTTTCCTTGTCAAAGAAGGATATTGTCTGCAAGTGTAGTGAGTTTGTGTAAACTTGATATAATAGTAACTAGAATCATTAAATATGACTTAACAAACATTTACATTTATTACAATACGTTAAGTTTGTCAAATATTATTGTTTTAATATACTTTTAGACAATGTATAAACCAAATTTAGAAAAACTAATTGATACTTTGAAGTATGTACATCATCATTAAAATGATATTTAAATATAGATTAACATGTACATCAACATACAAATGGTAATGAATCTATTCTTGCACATCTAGTCATTGAATCAAACATGTTAGAATTTAAGATAAACAATATCAAATTGTGAATTCGATGTTAAATTTGTTTTACAGTCCATTAGTACAAGTATTACCATTTTGTTCTACAACTGATCAAATTTTTTTAGTTTTGTACTTAATTAAAGAATTGATTGTTTTTCCATTTTTAATTTATAATGTAATTTTAAATATGCCCTGGCAGAAAAAAAAAATTATTTACCTACCTACCTACCCAACTTCAAAATTTAGGGTCGGGTTAGGGGAAACAAAGATATTTTTAATGATGGCCTTATACATTTATATTTCTTACAATGGATTTGATGTATTTACAACTTAGAAACAAAACAAAGTGGGTATTTTATGTGCTATGAAGTATGTGTATTTTTATTTTTACAAGAATTCTTAACAATTCTTTATCAGAAAATAGAAACAAAGTTGAATCAATTATCACTGGGAAGAATCACCACGCTGCAGAATTGGAGAAGAGGGCGACCAAAGACCAATTCGTACAAAGGATAATCAAGGTTTTCGACAGTGGACCACAATTCGATGCTTCCTTTTCACCTTTGTATCAACACACATCATCAACCATCAACGGCAAAAGAACGCAACTCCAAAACTTTGACACAGACAGACATGTATCAAATGTGGATTGTAGTTTGCTGTTTAAACAAAGTTTAAAAGAAATTGAAAGAGTTCGCAACCTGAATGCTACAAACAAATCACATTCGTTTTGCAATGAAACAAACGAGTGTAACAATTTCATTTTATCAAGAGGATACGTCATGGATCCTTTAACCGACGAGGAGAGAGATTTCTCGATTGCATATAGTATTCTTGTTTACCAAAGCCCAGAACAATTTGAACTTCTTCTGAGAGCCATATACCGTCCACAAAATGCTTATTGTGTTCACGTTGACGGAAAAACCACTGAAAACGTGTTCAATGAATTCTCATGCATTGCACAATGCTTTCCAAATGTGAAATTAGCATCTGAGAGAATTGAGGTGGATTGGGGAGAAATAGGAGTTGTACTAGCGGAGCTGTTGTGCATGAACGACCTTTTATCCTTTTCAAAATGGAAATATTTCATTAACTTAACTGGTCGGGAGTTTCCACTGCGGACAAATTATGAATTAGTGAAAATATTAAAAATATATAATGGTTCTAACGATGGGGAAGGCACAATTAAAAGGTTTGTAACCTTTACAGGCATACAAATAACAGTATATTGAAAATAATTCAATTTCAGAGCATAAATTTATCTTTTTTAAAAGGGCAAACAAAGACAGATGGGACATTGGAGAAAAGCCTCCCCATAATATCCATCCAGTAAAAGGGTCAGTCCACGTCACCCTGAATAGAAAGTTTGTTGAATACCTCGTGAACAATAGTGTAGCTGCTGATTTTCTGACTTGGGTAAACAGAACAAATATTCCAGATGAGACATTCTTCGCCACACTAATTCACAACCCTCAACTTGGAATTCCAGGAAGTTTTAAAGGTAAATAAACTGCAGGAAAAGTTATACAATAATTCAATTCAATACAGTTGACTTAACGTTGAATAATTATATTGTGGTAAAAATTTACGCTTTACAAACCGTGGAAAAGATTTTTTCTAAAAGTTATTACTGAATTGAATATGAAATAGGTACAAAAGTTTTGAAACATAACTTCTTCGTTAATATCAGTGTTTAATTTGAATGATACTGACATACAATTTATTTTCACAGGAGATCTGGAAACCGATTTTGGTGTACAAAAACCTTTTCTATCTCGTTTCAAAAACTGGGAAAGTTCACCCAATTCTTTACCATGTAATGGTAAATATGTTCGATCGATCTGTATATTTGGAATTGGAGATCTTTCTCTTCTTGCTCGTCGACCTGAGTTCTTTGCCAATAAATTTCATCTCGATTACCAAAGAGAAGTTTTACTTTGTATGGATGAACTAATTTTTAACAGGACAAGGGATGAATATTACCAACGATTGCATTTTGATACAGAGTATTATAAAAACTTAAAACATATTAAAAACATTGTATAAACGTATTTACATGTTCAAAGACCCAAGTGATAAATCAAAATAGTGTTTTTGCATTAATGCTTGTTTGTGTTTTGTGTTTTATAAAACTGGCCATTATGGTTAGAACGTTCCACCACCGGAATCTTGGTATTCAATTTCTAACCACAATTGCACAACTTAATTCCCATTAAGGAAAAATAAAGGTAAAAGCATCTTAACTTTCTTAAAAGAGGCAATTCAAAGGTTTTCAATAGACGTCTTTCCGCCACAGAAGCAGTTAACATGATTAAGTTTATAAATAATATTTTTATAACGATCCTGTTTTTAATTTTGGATTTTGACAGAAATTTCTTCATCTATACTACTATATTAAAATAATAGACTCGAATATTTGGGCTTTAATACCGAGAAATCGGAAGGGTACTGTCTTTTTTTTTTTATATATTTTAAACATCATTGGTACTTAAAGATTACCAATTTGTTTTTATTTTTTCTTAATCAAGCTTCGCTAATTTATAATCAACGAAAATTCATTATAAAAATCCGGAAATCATCTGGATTTTTTTTGATTTAACAATCTTGCGCATGCGCATTACATTCACTCTAAACACGGTAGGCTCTTTAGTTTATGTTTCCACATAATATCACATTTGCATGGATAAACTCAGGAAGTATAATACAAATACGTGTAATTTTTCATTGAAAATTTGCTATATACTATTCTGTTCATCAAAGAAAATACGGGATATAACTCTAACTCAGTGCATTTCATATGAAAAATACCGAGAGTTCCGAATGTCAACATGGTGTGTAAATTTAAAGCGAGTAAAAAAGTTAGTGAAAAAGTGTTGAATTCTTCATTAATATGAATTAAATTTTTAGATGAAAGGTTTTTACAGTCTCAAAATGGTTTGTTATGAATAATTTGACTGTTATTTTCAATGCAGCTTCATTAATTTCTCCAAAATCGTTTCGGAGCGATTCTGCAATTTTTTGCTACTTAAAGGGTACACATGGTAGGCATTTTAACTGTGGTGAAGGCCTGTCCCGAGACACAGTTAGATTATCTAACTAATCAGAGTGTAGTGAAATTAATAGCATTATTGTAGGCTTAAAGCTTGGTTATGTAAATGTCAACAATGCGGTGTGTCGATGTATCTTTTTCGTAAATGTCCGATATCATATGCAATGTCCGATATCATATGCAATGTCAACCCGTGCACGCACGGGTCAAAGTCTAGTGTTTTATGAAAGTTTCAAATTATTTGTACAAGGGTGAACACCTTGTAAGTTGCTAGAACTTCTATACACCCCCTGTATATTAAATTTACAATAAAATATGTGCAAACCAATTAACACAACTACTAAAGAAATAAATATTGTCGTCTATTATTATTCAGAGAGAGGGATATTAATTTATGTTTGACCATCCGTCTGACCGTCTTTCGTCTATTGTTCTGTTTGTGTGTAACACCTTTGTTAATCCCTACATAAAAACACATTATTTCAATAGTAGTTGGGATGTATATCATTATAAGAATCACTTTGCAATCACTTTTGAAATACAAACGCTATTGAAATAAATTATTTTAATAGTGGTTGGGGATTTATTCCATTGTATATTAATTACTATTAGAAATGTATTATAATTACACCATATTAACATCAAATTCATAATTGTGACATAATTCAATTAAATTTCAGTTGTAGTATTACGTAATAAATTATATAATTTGACGTAATGTGTTACAATGTTATGTAACAATTTAAGTCACGCTGGCTGGTGGCAAAGAGCAACATATACCATGTCTTCTTTTGTTTATATTTTATGTATCGAAAGATGGAGGTGATGGTCATACGTCAATTCAACTACATAAGTTATAGCCCGTTCATACGGAAATCAATTATGGATAAAATAATTTATAACGTATTTCACTATGATTATCATTATTGAAATAAATTATTTCAATAGTGGTAAGGGATATGTTTCATTATAATAATCACTCTGCAGTCTCTATTAAAATAAAACAATATTTTTTTCCAATAGTAGTTGGGAATAAATGTCACATATCAATTTTATGGTACATTATTTCCATACAGGTTGTGGATGTTTTTCATTATAGAATTCAATTTGCAAATAATTGTTCAATATTATTTATAAATAAATGTTATTTTAGATATCATTATTAAGATAAATTATTTCAATAGTGGTTGAGGGAGTATTTCATTAATAGAATAAATTTGCAACCACTATTGAATACAACCGCTATTGAAATAAATTATTTCAATAATGGTTGGGGATGTTTTTCATAATAACCACTTTTGAAATAATTAATTTCAATAGTGGTTAAGGATGTGTTTTATTACAACCACTATTGAAAAAGCTATTTCAATAGTTGTTGGGATGTATGTCATTATTATGTTTATTATTCCGTCTGTGTGTAACATGTTCTTTTCCAGATGATAGGTTGTAGGGGAATTTCTTAATATAAGAAATATGTCTTATAACAAGAAAACTTCCTTCTTAGTAACGATTTACTTTGATCACCAGTTGTCCCATAGCACATATCATCCGGAAACGGAAGTGTTACACACAGACGAAATAATAGACGAAAGACGGCCAGACGGATGGTTTATACCAATTCTGATTAAAAGTAGTGGATAATATTTATTTCTATAGTAGTTTTATTAATTTGTTTCAACATATTTCACTGTATATTAAATATACAGGGGATGTAAATAGAAGTTTTAGCAACTTACAAGGTGTTCACCCTTGTAGGAAATAATTTGAAATTTTCATGATATATCTATAGAAAAACATGATATATCTATACAAAGAGAAAGGAAAAAAGAAATATGAAAACTGTTTTATGCTTATGTTAATCTGCGATAATTGGTTATTTATTTCTGCACAGCAGGGGAAATCCTAACATTAGTACATTTCTTTCATAGTTTCATTTATTATTACCGTGAAAATATGCAAGTCTATAATACCTTAATTTTAAAATATTTTTCAAAAATGATATACAACTTCTTTTTTTCCAATGTGTTTTAAAAACGATTACAAAGTAATAGTCATGATGGAATTCGTTCCCAAGTACTATTGAAAAAAATCTTAATAGTAGATGAAAAAATGACAATAACAATCCGTCACACCATCTCCAAAATCCATAAAACGAAATACAAATTCAAAGCAGAGCAATACGGACCTCCAAAAAGATGGAGGTAGAATCAGGTGCCTCGGAGGAGAGCATCATCTGCTGACGGTCACACCCGCCGTGTGCTCTTTGTCGTAATCGGGAAAAGACGGAAAAGTCCGTAGACAATTGGGTGATTAATTATGGTCTAACAATCAGTATGAAAAACGTCAGTCAGCATGCGACCAAGTGAAAGATTGTATTTGCTGACAAGGTCGTTGTATCGACCATAGAACTTACGAAAAGATGACTTCAAACGAGACCGTTGATAGTCCTGTTTTATCAACTTGCATGACAGTAGCTTGCCTCGTCTTAGAAACTGTTCATACGAAGAGCATGCCCTTGCGTATCGAATTAACTGAGAGACAAAAACACCATATGCAGGTGATGCAGGTATATTGCTACATAGGTAAGCAAAGTTGACTATAGAAAAATTGAAGTCATCGCGTTATCATAAAGTTTTGTTGTTAGGTTACCATCAATGTCCATTTCCAGTAAAATATCCAAATATGAAACAGATGACGCAGTATCTGTGGTATCATTTATTTCAAGTTAAATGGGATATATCGAGTCGACGTAAGTATGGATATCACAATTGTTAATTGATAATACGTCGTCGATTTACCTGAATGTTGAGTTGAAGGCCACAGCGAATGATTTCAATAATGGCTGTAAATTAATTCTTATTTAAACAATGAAATGCTTTCTTTTGTGATTCATGAGGGATATGAAGGTGGCGCAATGCAGAAAAAAATACAAAACCCGTTGTTTAATTTCCTGTCAGTCGTTGAAGGTTTCGAAGTATCGATAAACGGGGCGTGTCGATATCAGTCTTGTTAGTATCTATAGAGCTTTGATTTAAATAAAGTTTCCGAAAGAAATAGACTGAATCATACTCGGTAGATGTAAATAAAATGAAATTTACCCCAAACATCCACTATTGAAAGAAGTCCAATAATGGTTGTATTTCAATAATTCATGTAGTTGCAAAGTGATTCTTATAATGAAATACATCCACAACCACTATTGAAATAATTTATTTCAATAATGGTTTTATTTCAAAAGTGGTTGCAAAGTGATTCCTCTAATGAAATACATTCCTAACCACTATTGAAATAATTAATTTAAATAGTGGTTTTATTTCAAAAGTGGTTGCAACACAGCATTACTTAAACTTATTTAAGAGCGAAGTAGAAATAACAGAGTATTTCGAATTCTTAACTGAGCACAATTCTAAAGTCGAAATTAACATTATAAAGTCTTGTATGTTCATATTTATATTGATCACTATATCATTGAAAAAAAAAATACCCCAAACATATTAGCTCACATCATCTCTGCTGTATTTTAAAAGTATGCACCAATTCTAATTGCAAAGACGCAGGTCTATGAAAAAAATGAGTTTGCAGACCTGTCCCATTGTAAATTAAAATTAATATATGGTTGAACATATACAGAATTACAAGACAAAAATGCGTTAATTTGAAAATTAATTACTACCTTTTCAAACGAAACCTACAAGCATATTTAAAACAAATAAACACTTCCTTCGTAAATTATATCTTTTGATATAACTTCACTTTCTCCAAAATTATATCGAACTTTTTCAACAAAATACATAAAGTTAGTGTTCAGGACATGTTTATCAGTTGTCAATCTTAGGCCTTATAACGTGTCTTACAGATACTAGAAATTTACGAGATATGCATAAGGATTACAATAAGAACAAGGTGATTTTGGGAGAATTCGAGCCGTCCGACATCGTGGGTTGGAAAAATAAATTGTCATCCGCTTATCTTTATTGATGATTGTGGTTTTATAACGACACACATGCAGATCCATTGATTTCTGGGGTCCATCAAGAATTTTATTAAGAAGATATGCGTTTCCGCGAAACCATGTTATGCTCAGTCTACCTAGCGCTTCGAAGATTTGAGCATAGTTAGAGAGGTTGATTAATTTCTACTTATTTAAATACATTTTAAAAGGTATGCAAAACAAGAGTTATTTGTTAAGCCTTTTAAATTCACTTTCAAAAACATATAGACAAACAAAATACAGGGGAAAAAATTAATTTGCGTTACATGAGTAAGGGATTTGTTTAAATGGTATTTAGAATCATCAATCAAAGTTCAATTATAGCACACGTGTGATATAGTTTATGTTTGAATTAGCCTATTCAATTTATAATAAATATTCATCCATTTTATGGTTTTCTTTCCAACATCATATTCAGTTTGGTCTTCTACAATAATTTGTGATTTACTCGAACACAGTGCCAGAGCAAAGGTTTATTCGGTTTTCATTAGAGTTGCATTTTCCCCCAAATTCTTTATTAGTGTAAAGTGGTACTGGATTTGCATTTGATTTCATTTGATGCTAACTCCGTTGATACAAAATCCGCTCACAATCAGAAAGAGACACTTAAAATTCTTTGAAGAACACTTTTTATACATGTAGAACTAATTTTTTTTTCAATAGTTAATCATTTTGACTTAATGGCTCATAAATTTTCATAAAATGTAAACAATATTCTTTCAGATGTTTTATGTTATAAAGCACAAAACATAAATGGAAATTTTTTTAAAACTGCACATATACAGAATATTTTTTTTTTTGGTTGTAAGAATAAATTGTTTCTTATTTTCGCGAGATTCTCCCTCTATTAGAGAAATGTTGTTGTTAAATGTGATGTATCTCATAACGGTAATGAAAGTCGCTCTATTAAATCTAAAAATATTAAAATTAGACGGGTAAGAGAGAGA
This sequence comes from Magallana ariakensis, assembly GCA_020458035.1. NCBI lineage: Eukaryota > Metazoa > Mollusca > Bivalvia > Ostreida > Ostreidae > Magallana > Magallana ariakensis. The sequence continues at coordinate 47,119,042 of CM035812.1, read as the reverse complement.
GAGAGAGAGAGAGAGAGAGAGAGAGAGAGAGAGAGATTATCATTACAATAAGAAAACCTCTAACAAACAATATTGTCTCTGCTAAAGGTGTCAAGATTAATTTTTAAAAGCAATTGAAGAAGTGATCAAGTTTTTAGGAATTTTTAAATTCATGAGGTTTTCATAAAAAATGAAAAGCTATAAAGGACGCCGATCAGAACATTAAAAATCGACCAGAGAAGATAACATTGTCAGGAGAGTGTTATGATGCCTGCAAGAATCAAGAAACAAGAAAATGATATACATTTCATTTTCAGCAAATTAACAACACAGAGTCCAAATTAAAATTGTAATAGAATTAAATACTATTAAAAGGTAAGGAAGATTTTGAAAAAAAAAAGTTTGAAACACTTTAAATCTTCTGCCTTGGCATTTAGCAACAGCTGGAGTTAATAACTTTACACAAATTTTCTTCAACCACACACTGCACATCAAATTCAGCAAAATTGGCTTAGTATGTCAGTCGTCCGTCAGACCAGTCGCCCTTCGGTCAATTTTCGGTTGTCAATCGATGTCTGCCGGTCGACATTTGAGAAAAAACCGACTGCCTAAATGTCGACGGACCGACGACAGCCAAAAAACTGTCTGCCGATGGTCGGGTAATCATCAATGGTTGCTCGACGGAATATTCAATGGCTGGATCAACTGAAGTTATCGGCACCCGGCGCAGAAAAAAGAGCTAACTTTGCTCGACGGACACAGTTATAATTGTTCGGCAAAAGGAAAAACGAGGTCGCTATCTGCAAAGACACCGGTTGATGAACTACGGACTGTCGCCAGAAGAATCCTATGTTTTCCACTAAGATTCTATTAATTGCAGATGTTTGAAATTTAAACAAATTCTTTAAATAGGTATACAATATGTTTGGATTCATTTTTGTACAAATCAGACGTCGACTTCCTTTGTTTTTTTTTTTAGTTCAAATTAATTTATCGTCTCCGATTTCTCAGCAACTATCAATCACAGATGCCTGCTATCTTAACACAATCTGTTTAGGCATGCCATGTGGTTGAGTTTATTTTTGAACGAATTCGATGTGAGCTTCCTGTTAAATTTTAACTGTTTTCTTTTAATATATCACATCAGAGCGGTGGTATCACTAGTGAGCATTGACTCACAGATATCTTGTTCATTTACATTTACAGAACATAATCAGTTGTTTTATATTAATTTAAGGGATGCACCGTCTTGTTCAATGTTTAAGAGGGTATGTTTTATATAATGCAATAACTCGACATTTGTCATTTCTAATCCACATATTTCAATCATATTTCTATTCTAAAAACATTTTGTTTGTGGTCATTATATATTATTTTATATGCTTGCTTAGATTGAATTCCTGTATGAAGTATGAATTCCGAAGTGTTCGTTATCAGTTTGTTGTCAAATAGATTTGGGCGGATTTTATAACATGCCTTCAGATGAGTTATCTGATATTCGAATTTATTGGAATCTGAGTGTGATCCTTATATATCTAATACTACTCTTAAATATTCTTGAATAACTGAGTTTTTATACCTAACTTCAATGAAACGCAGCAGGAAATGTCAACGCTTTAAACATATATGAAGCAAGTGGCCCCTAATTATTTAGAAAATGTGAAAATATTCTGTCAGAATGTTAAAAGAACACCAAACATAAATGAAAAATATGTTACATATTGTTTATACTGTAGAATCATCATAGTTCGTTGGGAACCAATGTTCGAGGCATTCGTGGGTAACCCCTGTCCACGAATTTACATCCTCACGAACTTATTATGTACAAGGATCTGATTAATATCTATGAAACTGCCCCGAACATGCTAGCAACGAAATTAAGTTTTAGCAAACTTGGAAAATTTTGGCTACTCACGAACATGACCCCACGAATAAAACTAATTCCACAGTAGCTCTGTAAGAAGAATTTGCTTAATTTTTTGCAATGTTTTTATGTTAAAAGTACACGAAAATAAATGGAAAATAAATGTAATCAAAAATTTATTACTGTAAGAAGAAAATGTTTGTAATTTCGTGAGATTCTCCATCTAAAAAAAGGGTCGGTTATTTTAAGACATTTTATTCTATCTTCGTTTACCATTATTACTATGTCATGTATATCATAACGGTAATTAAAGTCGCTCAATAAAAAAGAAAATAGGGCAGACTATTTCATTATAATTCAAAAATATTAAAATATAAGTTTTAAAAGATAGAAAGAAAGGGATAATTTAATGGTTATTATAATCGGAGAAACCTCTAAAAAACAATATTTTCTCTGCAAAAGGTGTCAAAATATTTTTTCATGTAACTAAAAAATATGATCTAGTTTCAAGAGCTTTAAAAATTCATTAGGTTTTCATAAAAACTTCAAAGCTATAAAGGACACCTAGCAAGAGAAGGTAAGAATGTTTTGATGCTTGCAAGTATCCAGAAGGTGAGAGACAGATATCTACAGCAAATCCATACCATGAAACAAAAAACAAAACAATATTGGAAATATCTAATTTTTCATCTGGATATTAAAAGGTACGGAAGATTGTAAAAAGTTTCAAAGCACTTTAAATCTATCGCATAGACAATTAGCAACAGTTGGAGTTTATCTAGATCTTTACACTTTTTTAATACTATCACAGATTGTACATGAAGTTCAGCCGAGATTGGTCACTAGTTGCACAAAAGAATGAAGGAATACAGCATAAATGCAATGTAATAAATGCACAATGTACACGTTATGACTGACGGAATAAGATATACAGTAGAAGGTTGGCTGATAGACTACAGATATCAGACAATAATCAAGATAAAGTCACCAGTAATAATTTATTTCAGGGTCTGTAGGTAATAAAAATGTATCTTGTATAAATAGCAGCAAAGACATTTCTTATATCTTGAAAAGTAACTTACTGGCATAGAAAATCATATCAATGACTATTTCATTTATATTTCGATGAAAGGGGATTCAGATGGTAGGTTAGGGGCAATTTTGGACAAACTTTATGAAGTCGATTTTTTAAAATTCAAATTTTACATGTTTATGGAGTTCTTGTTCAAAGAACAAAGTATCAAATCTTAAGAGAAATTGAATTATCGGGAAAAATTTTCTGTTTTGTACTTAGTCTGCATTACAAAAAAAGAGACACATACCATGGTGTCTGTAAACTCACTAAACATATGCTGTTATCGAACACACTTAAAAAAATTGATACTGGCATCGGATGACGCAGAGCAGTCAATTTAATGTCTAGTTAAACCGATAACTTTAAAAGTTTGAATATTAATCAGTCAGCGAATTTTCGACCGACCATCAAGCGTTGAGCCACAGGTTGAGTTTTACAGTCGATTACATAAACATTTCCGTAAACGTGAATATTTAGTGACCACTTGGGCATCGCTTGAACCTACTAATACAAAAAGTTTGCAACATGGCGTCGGTACACATTTACATTATTTATAAATCAAAGTTTAACAGGGTATTATTAGATTCAAGGTTGAAATAAAATAAGTTGATACTTGTACTTTAGATAATTAATTTTCAGTATTTATCATATTCAGAAATGAATTATAACTGTTGAAATGTTTAATTAGAATTAAAATAAATACGCTGGATTTATACGTTTACATGTAAATACAGCTTATTTATTTTATTTAGATTTTAGTTTAGTTCTAGTTTTATATATGTTTTTCTTCCTCCAAATGTAGTGTTTAGTATTCTGTTCTGAAGAAGGGACGGCTCGTGCTCTCTCTCTCTCTTTCTCTCTCTCTCTCTCTCTCTCTCTCTCTCTCTCTCTCTCTCTCTCTCTCTCTCTCTCTCTCTATTTGTGTGTGTGTGTGTGTGTGCGTACGAGCGTGTTTGTGTGTGTGTGTGTGTGTTTAACATAAGACTATCTAAAGAAAATTTTGTAAGTATATTTTTTAGAGAATCTAATTCACTCATATTGTCCCTAATATATTTTGTATATGACTATATACAACTGATTTGATCATGGTTGTTGTTGCTCAGGTGACCTATGTGGACATTGGGCCTGTTTGTTATGTCAACACTGAATATATAAACAGTTGTTTGCTGAACTTTAATGGTTTAAAATGTAGGACATATTGAAATACATGTTAAAATAGTTAATTTAAAATATTTAATTTGTTCGTTGATACGGGGCAAAACACTTATAGAATAATAGAATAACTTGTACATGTCCTATGCAATACGCAAATTGACATCGTCTGGCCTCATTATTAGCTTTGTTTCAATTTTTGCGTATTGTCTTAAGAGTAATTGCATTAGACATAGAAGGTTTACAACTAATTTTCTTTGTAAAATGCAGCCCATGTTGTGTTGTCAGAGAGAAAAAAAGTATATTTAAACAACAAAATGCTTTCTTTTGTGATAAATGCGTGAAATAAAGTAAGCCACACTGCAAAAAAAAAAAAAAAAAAAAAAAAAAAAAAAAAATAATAAAAACCCGCGTTACACCATTCTTTGATGAATTAATGGACTGATCGTAAATAATAAGTAAAATTACTTAAATTATTTTAGTATAAATCGGTACGTTAAATAAAAACCCCCCAGCCAATTCGTCTTAAATGATAATTTGAGTCTGACATCATCATGATTATGATGTGCAGTCTGTGATTTTTCTTAGGTTGCTGGATGTTTCGACCAGTCGATAAACGGGGCGTGTCGATTTTAGTCCTGTCAGTTTCAATTACAATCAATATCCGTAAGAAATAGAGGGAATCATACTTGGTGGATGCAAATATATATAAGTATAAATAGTTATTTGTACCTATGATTGATCAGTTTACAAGTTGCTTCTCGAATAATCCGTCGAGTACACACGGTACTTAACTTGGGTTTTTGACAACTTATTTGCATATTTTCAGTACATCTCCCCATAGTAAATATTTCGTGAAAATAATCCAAAAGATTGATTTGGACGTTTTCCCATCTCGATAGAATGGATATATCCTCATCATATCAAAGCAAAAGAAAAAGATACGTCTGTTATGCGCTAGTTTTTTTCTGTCTTATAATAGGCAAAGTGGTAATCTTTAATTATATGTGTAAAAAGACAACAAGAGGAAAATTCGTTTTCCATACAAACGACCAGAACACAACAGGGGCCAAGCTAAGTCGGAAAGCTGATGATATGTTCTTACAGAGGAGTGTCCATTTGTTTGACAATGGACCACAATTTGATGCTTCTTTCTCGCCTCTGTATCATAGTCAACCGGGATCACAATCCTTCGAACATACACCACAGACTTGTTTTGATTCTGAAAGAGTTGTGCCGAAGGTAGATTGTGGTTTACTGTTTGAACAGAATGGCAGAGAAATCGAGAAAGTTCGTGAAATAAAGATAACAAATGAATCGCTGTCATTTTGTCAACAAACAAAAGTATGTGAAAATTTTATCAAAACAAGAGGATACATTATGGATCCGTTAACAGACGAGGAGAAGAGTTTTCCGATTGCCTACAGTATTCTTGTTTATAAAAGCCCAGAGCAATTTGAAATTCTTTTGAGGTCCATTTACCGACCACAAAATATTTATTGTGTTCACGTGGATAGGAAAACAGTTGAAAACGTCTTTAACGAATTTTCATGCATTCTACGATGCTTTCCTAATGTGAAGATGGCATCTAAAAGAATTGAAGTGAATTGGGGAAAAATAAGTGTCTTATTACCAGACCTCATATGCATGAAAGACCTTTTATCAATTCCTAAATGGAAATATTTCATTAACTTAACTGGACAGGAATTTCCTCTTCGTACAAATTATGAATTGGTAAAAATATTGCAAATTTTAAACGGTTCCAACGATGGGGAAGGCACCATCAAAAGGTTTGCACACTTTTTATAATATTTAAAGGAAATTACATGAAACAAGTTTCGACTAAGGACAAAACAAAATGACAATATAACACTTTTCAATTACAAAAAGTCCCCATACAATCACAATCTTTGAATTTGATTCATCCTTTTGTTCATTCGCTCCATTTCGACATTCATCAAATTTAGGGCAAACAAGGAAAGATGGAATATTAATGAGAAGCCTCCCCATACTATCCAGCCAGTCAAAGGATCTGTCCACGTGACTCTAAACAGAAAAGTTGTGGAATACGTCATCAATAATGATGTAGCTGCCGATTTTCTTAAATGGGTGAACAAAACAAGTATTCCTGATGAAACGTTCTTTGCAACTTTGATTCATAATCCTGAGCTGGGAATTCCAGGAAGTTTTAAAGGTAATAAAATTAGACTATTACTAAGTATACGCTGTCCTTATGGCTTTTTTTAATTTTCACAATAAATAGTTAAAATGCATATTTTTACTTTTAAAATTAACATATGTCAGAAGGACAGTACTGCTTTCTTAGACAATACACCTGTTTAAAGTTTACGAGTAAGTGTAGTATTCGCTTTGTAGGAGATCTGGAAACAGATTTTGGCATAAGAAAGCCTTTTCTATCACGATTTGTAAACTGGGAGGGTTTATCAAATAGTCCGCCGTGTCATGGTAAATATGTTCGATCGGTCTGTGTGTTTGGAGTTGGGGATCTTTCGCTATTGGCTCGACGACCAGAATTCTTTACCAATAAATTCTACACAGATTATCAGGAAGCCGCTTTGCTTTGTATGGATCAGTTAATATACAACAGAACCAGAAATGAGTATTATCAACGGTTAGAATTCGATTTACAGTATTATGAAAAACTACCATATATCAGGAACATTGTATAGGTGTTTAAAAATGTAATAAAACGTACTTGTATGTTTAATTGTATTTATTGTGATTGTTACTAATGACAATAGTGGACTGCGTAAAATAAAATATTTAACGACATCTTCATCTTTCTATAATCTTTTCAGTCTCATGAAATCTACAGATGAATATTATATACAAACATTTTTATCAACAATTTTTGTAAGTATGGTTTAACCGACAATAATGACCATAATGTGTAAATAAAATCATATACTAGCTGAAAAAAGAAACTGTGCATTATTTAATATATGAAAAAACATTTAAAAATTACAATGAACAAATTTTATATTTTGTAATACTGTTAACACATGTATTCGTAACAACATCTCATAACACATTAATGTCAACGTCGAATAACTTCAATTTCAGCACACTCGAAAGTCACTGTTATTTGAAATTGAATTAACAAAATTAATAACGCGTGTGACCACCATTTGCGTTCACGCATGCTTGACAGCGACGCCTCGTTGATGCCACTAAAGTGTTCAGAAATGCTTGAGGAATGTTGTTCCAGATGTTGGTTAAAGTCTGGCCTAAATCAGCCAGTGTCACTGGCTGATTTGGTAAACGGCGTAAACGTCTTTCCATTTCATCCCAGACGTGCTCGATCGCCGACAAATCGGGGGAAACAGCTGGCCAAGGCAAGACATCGACAATCTGTTGAACAAACAAGTCCCTGACTACACGTGCAACGTGTGGCCTTGCGTTGTCTTGCTGCAGAGTGATGTGATTTTGATGTCTCTGTATGAAGGGTATCACATGACGCTGAATAATTTCATCTCGAAAGCCTACGCCGGTGAGATTTCCATTGACAATTTGTAGAGGGGTCCTTCCACGTGCTGATATTCCACCCCACACCATAACGCTACCTCCACCAAATTGTCGACGTTGCAAAACACAAGCGTCCTGGTAACGCTCACCAACGCGACGATACACCCTACAACGGCCGTCACTTCTATCCAAATGAAATCTGGATTCATCAGTGAACAGAATATTGGCCCAGTCCTGTATTCTGAATCGCAGATGTCGTGTGCACCACGCTAGTCTGGCGATACGATGACGTTGAAGCAGTACTGGGCGCACCGTTGGACGTCTTGGTCTGATGTTTTGCTCGCGCAGATCTAGACGATTACGCACAGTTCTTGGACTAATTGGTCGAAGCCCTGGAATGCTACGGGAAGTCAAACTTGCTGTCTGGAAACGATTTCTCAGATGCACAAGTCTAATGTGGTTGTCCTGTTGACGTGACGTCACACGAGGTCGCCCAGAGCGCGGTCGATCCTGGGTGTTGCCAGATTGTTGAAAACGTCTCCATAATGACTGGATGGTGTTCCGATGAACTCCAAAGTGTCTTGCTACAGTATTTTGTGCCATTCCAGCTTGCAGCATCCCAACAGCACGATTACGTTGGTTTTCGTCGAGTCGTGGCATGACATAGGGGTAAATTTTGTTGAAACTAAAGTGATTTCCTTAACAAAAAAAGTTTAAACAAGTCGGTAACAGTTCTTATTTCAAACAGTAGTGGCCCTTAAAACTCGTGCGTACAAATTCTTCATTAAACAACAGGTGCTCACTTACCATGAAAAAGTCCGTGCACCCGGACGGTTACCATCCGATATTGTCAAAAACAAAACCATTATCGATTGTTTGAATTTTAAAAATACAAACAATAGATATAGAAAAATTATACTAAATTTTATAATGCACAGTATATCCGCTAGTATATTTTATAAATCTTGAGAAGAATATTGTGAGTTGCGATACGCAGACACATATCTAAAAATTAACATATCCCATTCTGTCATCTGCATGTTAAGTAATAAAGTCTATGCCATTCAGGTACTGTAAAAAACTGTTTTCACCTCTCTATTGACTGAATGTCAGAGCTGCATGATTCGGATATGACTGGTTTTATAATTAATAATAATGACAAATTCATCGTACAATATACATGTACACGCGGATATCAGTAGATCAAGAATTGTAACGCTACAGAACTTTTTGAAAGCGACTATAATTTTTATGACCGTAATGTGTAAATAAAATCATATTTTATTAATCTTTGAAAAGAATGTTGTGAGTCGCGATAAGCGGATATAGGACTAAAGATTATCATATCCCAGTTAGTCATCTGAATTTAAACTAAAAGGTCTGGAACTGCGATTGAACAGAAAAGCTATGCCATTTAGTCACTTTTAAGAAACCTTTATTCACCTCTCTATTTACTTGCAGAGCTTTATGCTATGAATATGACTGTTTTCATAATGCGATGAGTTATTATGCCTGAAACTAACAAGGGGCGACGATATTAAGGACGTTAAGAATGCTACATAATACCTCAGTTTCCAAAATAACTAGATTGAAACAACTTCTTCCTAGAAATAATTAATCAATATTATTTTTAGTAATAATAACACAAAAAATGTAACACCACAGAACGTTTTAAAAAAAACCCAATCATTTTACTGCAACTTTAAGTACATCTACTTATTTCATGATTGATTCATTGATTAATATTTAATAAAAATTATTAAACTGAAAGAAAGAGTTACGACATCAAAAAAGGAGAAGGAACAGTTTCTTTCAATATGTGCCCTACAATTTAAATGTTGTTAAAATTTCATGAAAATACACATATAACATCTTGAACACATGTATGTATAAAGCACGAAGTTATATCCTTTTATCCTGTTTTCAAAAAAGAATAATAACTTCCACATTTTGTAATATTTCTTTGTAATCTCACATTGGCACATTTCTCATTTCTTTGAAAAGCAAAATGTGTCCACATCCGTCGCTCACAACGTTTATACTTCATACAGGGCTATTTTCGCTTGTTTCCCCTTATACACTTGCAAACGGTTGTGCATCGCCTTGAATTAGCCCAGACACAATTTTGTAACGGATACTTTTTCTTATTAATTAAAAAATAATACAATGTTTTGAATTCACCCACTTTTAAAATCGCCCGCTGACAACGAGAGATAAAGGGGTAAAATAAAACGAGGGCGAATATTTCTGTATAAACAGTATATACAGTATATTTTATTTGATATCACACGATAGGTACAATGTGAATTTCATCGTGGGCGAGGCTGCGGATTTGGTTCTCGATTAAAAAAAAACTACTAAAGAATTTGTGTATTCTGCTCTGTTTCAATAAAAAAAATACGGGAAAATTTATTGATTTTTACGTCATAATTATCCCTGGGATAGTCAAATTATGTAGCAATGTATAAATTCCTAGGTTTTACGTATTTTGGTGTATAAATAGACGGTTTTGTGATACTTTAAAACAAGACAATTATGACTGAAACTGTACCTTGCTATTTAACTTCGAAAAGGTAGATAAACAAAATTTAATAAGACAAAAAGCTGTGATTAAGCTCTCTATATCAAGTTATTTTTATAATTCATTTATTATATGTCCTTCTGTTACAGTTAGAAATAAGAAAAGAACCCACCACAAATTAAAAAGTTACACCACACCTTATCAATATGCGCGTGGAAGCAGAACTATTATAAAGAAACGGTTTTTTATTCTCAATTTGTTTATTATGCACTACGTCATTAGTTTCAAAAAGTGATGTTAAGAATTCATTATACATCAGTGTGCATACCCGGATAATAGGATCCCAGTCTGTTAAACTAAATTTTAGGATTTGTTTATTTTTTACTTAATCATCCGTGTTGCACAAACATAATTTTGCAAGCATGTCTAAAGTCATTAAATATTACGCAAAGTGTCGGAAAGCTTTAGATGAAAATGATTGATTTACTGAGATAAATTCAAACAACGGTCTCTATACATCTATTGCTGGTCCATTGCAATCAAACAGGTACGGGTTCATGATGATTTTGTTTTTCAATGCCTTACAGCACTTACATGTTTAAAGAGGTAAGATTTAATATTAGACTGAAATAACAACAAATTATGATTGAAATTAATAGAGATATTCAATCAAAATAGTGTGATTTGAACAAACAAGGAAAATGTATCTTTTTCGATGCAGAAGTACAGTTTGATACGTCTTATGCCCCTTTGAATAATAATTTATTCACGTCAACTGTCGAAGCTTTCTACTATTAAGCTGCAAGGCGACTTGGGGACAGAAAGACGTATGTTCGTACAGACGTATAGTATTCATTAGTTTTCAGTTTAAAAATACCATGAAAGAAATCGAGCGAGTTCTTAAAATGAATATTACAGACGAATTGCAGTCATTGGATATTGTGAGAATTTCATGACAAATAGAGGACTCATTTTGCATCCCTTATATCAGGCGAACAGAAAGTTTCATCTTTACTCTAAAGTTCTCTAGTTTGTCAACTACCTTAAAATTTAGAAATTCCTCTGAAAGCAGTCTATCAGAAACAAAACATTTACATGAACAATAATCAACAGAATAGTTTAAAAAAAAAAGATATTACACTAAATCAACTTATATTCCTGATTCTTTTTTTCGTGATTTACTAAAATATAACTTTGTAACAAAAAGTCATCATAAACTTTGCGAAAATATCTTGCAAGCGAATAAAAGTTGATTTGCAGTTTATATTTACATATATTGCAAAGTGTTTTTCATAGATGTTTCTATTGCCAGAGAGAAGAAATGTGAACTAGGGAACAGTAAGCGTTTTATCAGCTGATCTTATGTGCATAAAAATCTTTTTATCAGATACAGGAAACATTTCATCAATCTAACTGGACAGGAGTTTCGTCTTTGAACTTATTATAAATAATGAAATCACAAGCTATTAATGCTTTTAACTGGTACTCTTCTTATAATAGCTACGCAAAATACAAATATTTTGGTACAATGGCATACTTTATCAAGGACCATACAACAATAGAGCATAAAAATGCATTTCATATCCCATACATGAGAAAATGACAATCACAAACCGTCAATCATCTCAAAAATCCATAAAACGAAATACAAGTTCAAAGCAGAGCAACACAGACCTCCAAAAAGATAGAGGTAGGATCAGGTGCCTAAGAGGAGTGAGCATCCTCTGCAGACCGGTCGCACCCGCCGTGTGCTCCTTGTCACAATTGGGCATGTCATAATCGAGGTAAATATCAAAACCGGGGAAAATGTTATAATAGAGAAAAAACGAAACGTTGATGATTTGGTTTGTTTGTGATAATCAAAATACAAACCTCGAGCAAACACGGACCTCCATTACATTGGAGGTAGGATCAGGTGCCTAGGAGGAGTGAGTATCCTCTGCTGACCGGTCACACCCGCCGTGAGCTCTTTGTCGTAATCGGAAAAAACCCCCGGAAAAGTCCGTAGACAATTAGGTGATTAATTATGGTCAAACAAGTAGTATGAAAAACGTCAGTCAGCATGCGACCCAGTGGAAGATTGTATTTACTGTATCGACCATAGAACTTACGAAAAGATGGCTTCAAACGAGACTGTTGATAGTCCTGTTTTATCAACTTGTTTGTCAGTAGCTTGCCTTGCCTTAGAAACTGTTCATACGAAGAGCATGCCCTTGCGTATCAAATTAACTGAGACAAAAACACCATATGCATGTGATGCAGGTATATTGCTACATGTAAGGAAAGTTGACGATAGAAAAATTGAAGTCATCGCGTTTATCATAAAGTTTTTTTTTTAAGTTACTGTCAATGTCCATGTACATGTACAATGTACATTTACATGTAAAATGTACATGTAAATCTAAGTTTGAATTTTGAATTAAAAAATGGTTTTCTTTTTTAAGAAAAAATATAATGCACAAATTACCGTTACAAGCAAAAGAAAAATAAATTTTATGATCTTTTCATCTTCATTGTTTGGACAATGCAAAATATGTCGGAACAAGTTTGTAATACGTACAGTATTTTACATTGAGGAAGAAACCAATCTAAAGAAAAATGGTACATTTGTAAACTATTGACCATTTCAATTAACAAAAATCGTAAAAAAAAAAAAAAAAAAAAAATGTTGCAAATAAATGATTTGACACAATGACAGAAGGGGCAAGCGTTTGGAACTGTCGGTGCATTGTGATGGATATTACGACAGAAATGGTACTTGTTTGTATCTGATTTCTGGTTTAGATGTATGAACTAATTACAAAAAGTCGGCATGTACTGCTTGAACCCAGCATTATTTGCATTGAATAAGATAAGATAAAACACTAGCCCCCTCAAAAGCATGCATGCACAACAACAGTTGATAAAAGGATCTTGAATTATAAAATCATGTCTTTTATATTATTTCAATCACATCTTTAATCGTAAAACGTTCACAATTTTTAAACTTGTTTAAAAATGATGCAGCAGGATGAGAAAGCAGTAAAATGATTCTATACGTGTAGTAAATTATCATTTAATGCATGATGTTTTTTTTTGCCCGATTTTCCATTGGCTAGGTTTCATGAACTTGAAATTTCTCTTTTTAATGAATATATATACATGTTTATCAATGATTCAGATATTGTACTTTCGAATAGAATACGTTTATAATGATCATGTCATAGATATAAAAATCATTAACATTTACAGCGTAACAATTTGTTCTACAAACATTATCAGGTATATCCGTTTGTTTTTTTTTTAAATAATAACTGAAGTTTCGGTATATAAAGGACACGACTAAGGTAGTTTTGTCGACATAATGAGCATTACTTTTCCGATTATAGACTATGCTTTCAATCCACCCAGTAACCTTATTTAGATTTCAATGTAGAAATCAGTGCGTTTAGGGACTTATCATTGATAAAATAATAGATGGGTCCAGATTAGATAAATCGAGATTAAGTTTGGCAGTCACCTAATATAGCGATTGTCAAAAAACAGAAAAACACTACTAGTAAATATTTCTTGCAAATGAATATGAAGGATTTACAACTTACGAACAAAACAATGTGGGTATTTTATGTGATATTAGGTATTTTCGTTATCATGTTCACAATGTTAATGAACAGTTCTTGCTTCGAAAAAAGAAACGGTGTTGAATCGGTTATTACTCGGACGAGCCAAAACGCTACAGACGAACTGGAGATAGGTGCAACTGAAGATCACTTTTTGCGGAGGATAATCAAGGTTTTCGACAATGGACCACAATTTGATTCTTCCTTTTCACCTTCGTATCAAAACAAATCATCAAAAATGATCCTCAGAAATACTCGACATCAAAACTTTGACACGGACAGACATGTATCAAATGTGGATTGTAGTTTGCTGTTTAAACAAAATTTGAAAGAAATTGAGAGAGTTCGTAACCTGAATACTACAAACAAATCACCTTCGTTTTGCAACCAAACAAAAGAGTGTGACAACTTTTATCAATCAAGAGGATACATTATGGATTCTTTAACCGACGAGGAAAGGGATTTTTCGATTGCATATAGTATTCTTGTTCACGAAAGCCCTGAACAATTTGAAATTCTTCTGAGAGCCATATACCGGCCACAAAATGCTTATTGCGTTCACGTTGACAGAAAAACCACTGAAAACGTGTTTAGTGAATTCTCATGCATTGCACAATGCTTTCCAAATGTGAAGTTGGCATCTAACAGAATTGAGGTGAATTGGGGAGAAATAGGAGTTGTACTAGCGGAGCTATTGTGCATGAAAGACCTTTTATCCTTTTCAAAATGGGAAATATTTCATTAACTTAACTGGTCAGGAGTTTCCATTGCGTACAAATTATGAATTAGTGAAAATATTAAAAATATATAATGGTTTCAACGATGGGGAAGGCACAATCAAAAGGTTTGTAATTTTCTTACGCATACCAATCACAATTAAACAAAATATGATTTCAGCGCAGGAATCTATTATTTTTAAAAGGGCAAACAAAGGCAGATGGGACATTGGAGAAAAGCCTCCCCATAATATCCTTCCAGTAAAAGGGTCAGTCCACGTCACCCTTAATAGAAAGTTTGTTGAATACCTCGTGAACAATAGTGTAGCTGCTGATTTTCTAACTTGGGTGAACAGAACAAAAATTCCAGATGAGACATACTTCGCCTCACTAATTCACAATCCTCAACTTCGAATTCCGGGAAGTTTTAAAGGTAAAGGAAACTGCAAAAAAAAAAAAGTTTTACAATAATTTAATTCAATACAATTGACTTAAAAGAGCTATTGGTATTGCCTACGTCACAATATGATTTCTTTATATTGTGGTAAAAATGTACGCTTTACAAACCGTAAACAGTTTTCAAAAACTTTCATTATTGAATTGAATATGAAATATGTAAAATTTGTTGGCACATAAACTACATAGTAAATATCAGTAAATTTGAAGCATAGGAATAAACTATTTATTTTTATAGGAGATCTGGAAACGGATTTTGGTGTACGAAAACCTTTTCTATCTCGTTTCAAAAACTGGAAAAGTTCACCCAAATCTTTACCATGTAATGGTAAATATGTTCGAACGATCTGTATCTTTGGAGTTGGAGATCTTCCACTTCTTGCTCGACGACCTGAGTTCTTTGCCAATAAATTTCTTTTCAATTACCAAAGAGAATCTTTACTTTGTATGGATGAACTAATTTTTAACAAGACAAGGGATGAATATTACCAACGACTTTATTTTGATACAGAGTATTATAAAAACTTAAAACATATTCGAAACATTGTATAAATGTATATACATGTTTGCAGACCCATTTGATAACTCAAAATAGTGTTTTTGCATAAATGCTTGTTTGTGTTATGTGTTTTCTAAAACTGGCCATAACATGATTAAGTTTAAAAATAATAATATCATAACGATACTGTTTTTGACTTGGGATTTCGACAGAAATTTCTGCACTTGGTCACTAAGTCATTGTGTCATTTATTTGATAGGTCATTAGCTGAAAACAAGTTTCCAAACAATTGGAAATTTGCGCATGGTATTCCATTGTTTAAGAAAGATGAACCTTCTGTAGCCTCTAATTACATACCTGTGTCATTATTAAGATGTGTTAGCAAATTACCGGAACGTATACTTTTTAAACATGTGTACAATTTTTTTCATTGCAATGACTTGTTTTATAAATACCAACCCGGTTTTCTTCCCGGCCACTCAACTGTGTACCAGTTAGTTGAAACATATTACAATATTGTGAAAAGTATTGATGACGGGAAATCATGTTGTATAGTTTTTTGTGACTTATCAAAAGCATTCAAGATCCACAATAAGTGTGTCCCTGAATAGTTATCTCAGATTATTCCTAATACTAGGAGCAACGATTCGGCATATAGAACTAGGAACATTGAAAATTATAGTTTACCTAGGTGTAGAACAGAATTATTTAAGAAATCATTTTATACCTGACACTATTCAATTGTGGAATACATTAGTATTGGAGTAAGAAATGAAACTTCCATACAAAGATTTAAGAATTCATTATATAAAACTAAAAACATAGTTAAAGCTCCCTCCTTTTTTACATATGGTAAGCGCAAGCTAAACAT
The DNA here is from genome assembly GCA_020458035.1 of Magallana ariakensis. Taxonomy (NCBI): domain Eukaryota; kingdom Metazoa; phylum Mollusca; class Bivalvia; order Ostreida; family Ostreidae; genus Magallana; species Magallana ariakensis. Next base: position 47,102,824 of record CM035812.1, on the reverse strand, counting down.
AATTTGCATACTCAATTATGATTTAAACAGAATAAATATTATAGAGAGCGGTAATTGTCGTGTGGATCACCTGAAGATGCTAACCATTTTTTCTTCAAATGCAAAAATTATACTATCGCTAGAAATATTTTTTTTCTTAATCTGCTACAACTAGACCATTTTCATATAATTATTTCTCATCTTTTAATATGGGGCGATGAGTTATTATCCCTTGAAATTAACAAGCAATTATTCTCATTAGTTCAATTGTATATCAACGAAACTGGTAGATTTATTTAATATAGTTTATGAGCATGTTTCTTATTCTCGTATATAACAATGTAATATCATGTTATAACAGTTGCAAGTTGTGTATAATTTTTCTATTTATGGTAAATACCTAGTAAGTTGTCAGAACTTGTGTCCGAGCCATTTGTATATGTATCTTACATATATGCAATATGTTCAAATCACTATGCTTCGACATGCAGATGCACAGTACACAAGTATGTACAAGTTGCTTTACTGCGGGCTAAAAATCATAGAGGAAACGCTCCAGTCGCTGGTGGCCCTTATCAATGATTATCTGTTTAACCTCATTAATCTATAAGACTGCTTATGAATTTGTGAAAAAAAGTATTTATACTTTATATATTTATTAATTAAAAAGGTAAATGGATTATGTTAGGGGTAAAACCCGTTTTTGCATTGATTTATTGTCACGCATCAATAACGCTTTTATTACATACATTGTATAGGCAAGAAACTTTCTAATAATTTTGTTCTCACTTATTTTTAAGAATCAGAATATCTTATAATTTTTGTGATTATTTAAACGTATTGAGGAGTGAAGTAGAAATAACAGAATATTTCTTAATTGAGCACAATTCTTAAGTCGAAATTATCATTATATAGTTCTACATGTTCATATTTGTATTGTTCACTATATTATTTAAAAAAACAACATTATTTTACATTACATATTCTGTATTTTAAAAATATGGACCCATTTTATTTGCAAAGACGCAGTTCTATGAAAAATAGAGTTTGCAGACCTGTTTCGTTGTAAATTAAAATTCATAGATGTTTAAACATGTACAGAACTTCAATATAAGACAAAAATTCGTTAATTTGAGATTTATTTACCTCCTTCTCTAACGAAGCCTACAGGCATATTTAAAACAAAACTTCCTTCGTCAATTAAAACTTTTGATATAACTTCACTTGTCTCCAAAACTATATTGAACGTTTTCAACAAAATACATAAAGTTAGTGTTCAGGACATGTATATATCAGTTGTCAATCTTAGGTCTTATAACTTGTCTTTCAAATACTAGAAATTTACGTGATATGCATAAGGATTAGAATAAGAACAAGGTGATTTTTGGAGAATTCGAGTCGTCTGACATCGTGGGTTGGAAAAATGAATTGTCATCCGCTTATCTTTATTGATGATTGTGGTTTTATAACGACACACATGCAGATCCATTGATTTCTGGGGTCCATCAAGTATTTAAAATAAAAAGATATGCGTTCGCGGAAACTATGATATGCTCAGTCTACATAGCGCTATGAAGATTTGCGTCTGTTGATTTCTACTTATTTCAATACATTTTAAAACGTAGGCAAGAACAAGAGTTATTAGTTCAGCGTTTTAAAAACATTTAGACAAACAAATTAAAGGAAAAAACTTCATTTGCGTTACATAATGAACACGTGTTTTGTTTTTTTGTATTGAGAATCATCAATCAAAGTCCATTTTTAGGACGCGTGTGATATAGTTTGTAATGTTTGATGTATTAATATTTTTAATAAATGTTCATCCTTATGGTTTTCTTTCTAACATCATATTCAGTTTGGCCCCTACAATGATTTAAAGTAAAATGCAATTTATTTGAAAACAGTACCAGAACAAAGGTTTATTCGGTTTTCATCAGAGTTGCGATTTTCCCCAAATTCTTTATTAGTGAAAAGTGTACAGGAATTGCATTTGATTTCATTTGATGCTCTTTTAGTTTGTAAAGAATCCTCTCACAATCGAAAAAGAGAGACTTAAAATTATTTGTAGAACACTTTTATTTACTTGACATGTACAACTAATTTAATTCCAATAGTTATTCATTCCGACTTTACAATCCTATGATATTTCATAATGACATAAACAGAGGAATGTATAAAATTATAAGGCTGACGCCATTTTGTTCATGTGTTCAAAAGAGTATATTCTATGTAATGCAATAACTCAAAATTTGTTCAAATACATGTATTAACATTTTTGTTTACCCCCCCCCCAAACAACCCTTGGTTGTCCTTTTTTTACGCTTGCTTCAATTTGATTCTTAAGTTAACAATGAACTAAAATAACTCTGATTTTGCGATTCTTTTAGCCATAGAATTTAGCTAATTTGTAAGCATGTCTGTATGTTGGTTTTCCGACGAGTTATCTAAAATATCCAAATTCATTTAAATTCATTTGAATAACTGTTTCAAATAACACACAGAAACACAGTGGTAAATATCAACGCTTTAAAGATACCTGTAGCTAGTGGTTCATAGATATCAACAAAATATAAAAAATATTCTTTCGGCTGTTTTGTATAAATGTTGAAAAAGAACAAAACATAAATAGAACATTTGCTAAAACTACACATATGCAAGAATGTTATTTGTGTAAGAATAACTTGTTCCTTATTTTTGCGGGATTTTCTTTCTATTAGAGGAATGTGGTTGTTAATTTTCAGCTGGAATATTATTTCGGTCCTTCTTAGCCTACCAATATTACCGTGGAATGTATCTCATAACGGTTAATTATTGAAGTCACTCAATAAAATAAAAAAAATGAATACTTAAACGTGTATTTGAGAGAGAGAGAGAGAGAGAGAGAGAGAGAGAGAGAGAGAGAGAGAGAGAGAGAGAGATTATTATTATTATATTTTTATTATCAAAAAAGCCTCTGTGTCTGCAAAAGGTGTCAAGTTTAATTTTTTTTAAAAAATGATCCAGTTTTTTGAAAAGTTTAAAATTTATAAGCTTTTCACAATAAATAAAAAGCTATAAAGGACGCCGATCAGAACTTAAGAAATCGACCAGAGAAGTTAACATTATCTAGAGAGTGTTTTGATGCCTTCAAGAATCTAGAAAACACGAAAATGATAGTCATTTTACAGACCCTGAAACGTGCTACTACACCTCTAAAACGAACCGTACCGTTCCGTGCAAGAAACGAATCGTACCGTTCAGAAAACGAAACGTACCATTCACAAAACGAACCGTACCGTTCACAAAGCGAACCGTACCGTGCAAAAAGCGTGAAAGATAATTTATGCAAGACCCGCCCCAAAACGGCCAAAAAAGCGTACCGTACCGTGCAATGAGCGTGCAACTTTCATATACGGCTTATTGCCCTAATGTCTATCGATCAATACGGACGGAGATTATCGCTGACCAGATAAGTTCAATTTTTACTAGATTTTTTTTTATACGGGATTAGATAACACATTCTAAAATTTGACGTTATTTTTATTAAAACCGTAGCGAAAATGTTTAAATTTCATTTCCTTCCTTAGATCTTAATAATTTCTTAGGTTTTCGACTAAACTTGCATCGCCGAATTCTTTAACATTGTTAATATTAATGTTCACACAATTCGTGGTAATACTATTTTGATTATTTTTATGAAATGTTTTAAACATTGGGTACATACTGGACTTTACATAGCTTTAAGTGATTCTCAGGAGAGAGCGTCTGAATAGTACATGTATGAATGTCGACAATTTTGAGGTGACTTGATGCAACCACAAAAACGCATGCAACGAATGCGAGAGCTCGTGCAACGTATGCGAAGCCAAACTATTTCGATCGCAAAGTCATGTAAAGTGCTCGTGCGCCAATTGTAAAAGGGGCTTTGCAAATGTAGTATGGTTAATAACCTCCCTGTTCCCAAAACACTCGATACCCCAGTGTTATGTCCAAACGATCAGTGTTGAGCAATCGGTTAATAAAATAGGAAATTCATGAATTTTGACATCGTTTCTTAATCATGAAATTGATATAATAAATCCCGGTTTTTGACAAACAATAAATGTATGTAGTTCTTTGTAAATTATTATTAACTTAAGACAGATTGTAAGGATTATAAATGATAATCTCCTTGCACCCTGCCGTAATGATGTATTTTTTATCAAAAGTGAAAATTCAGACTTTTTGTTTTAACAGTGTATTTCCCCAAAGTTAAGATATGTTTATTCCTAGGCTCAAACACATATACACAAGCGGTCAGTTTTTACACCTTGTCGCAGTCACCCGATCGTGTGTATAGTTCCTTGTGTATACTTCGGAGTTTTTTCTTGATCCCAGACAGACAGCGGATTTTTATCTGTACACATACACAAAGAAGGAGAAAGTACACCGTCTATAATAAACATGACGTTTTAGCGTTGACTTCCAATCAGTAAGAAGACAATCATTAAACAATTTCAAATCATTCAAATCCATATACATTATCCCGTAACTAGAAATAAATATATAATTTTTGGACGCCAAATGTACATTTAGATGCTGGCTACATTTTTGCATGTTACCCGTAGTAGTTCTTATTCAAATGCTAAAAATTCGTATGTTAGAGAGAGAGAGAGAGAGAGAGAGAGAGAGAGAGAGAGAGAGAGAGAGAGAGAGAGAACTTGTGTGTTAATCATAAACTTAGATTTAAGTTTAATCACTGTACGTTATTATTTCGCTTTAGGTTTCTATAGTCGGTCATTGGAGCGAAATTTTATTTCAGGACTCCACGTGCTTCGCCTGTCAATCAGTTTAAGTATAACAGTACAGATCACGCCATGCACCGCGTGCTACTTGCCTCCTCCTACATATCTAAAAGAAAATAATCGAATGAAAAAGTTTTAATTGCACGTTTTCTTAAATCTTAATCAAAAGAGTATACCTATTTGGAATTATTTAACAATAATTTCCTTCCTACTTCATGATTATAATTCATGTACTCTTTCCCTCACTGTCGTATTTTTTTGTTACTAAATAAATTCTTAACATATGTATCACTTTACACATTCATTTGCTGATTTGCTGATTACTGGGTATTTTTCCGTGTCCTGTTTACAACAAGTATGTGAGTAAAAAGGTAAATGAAATATAAACAGGTTAGCCAGCATTTTTAAAATGTCAGCTAAATTGCATGCATACCTGTACATGTATGTTGTAAAGAGCGAATACTTGTCCAACAAAATGACAAATATCGCAATTAAAAGCTATTGACGTATTGTGTGTATCCAGTTGTGTACATATCTTAAGAAATATGTTATATGTATAGTTTGACGGAATAACAAAAACAAATAGTCATATTTTGACTATACACGCGATGTTATTTCAGGTAAGAGAAGCGATGACGGGTTACATGTAGGTGTGATCTGTGTATACGAACAAGTGCAGAAAATCATAAAATCAATGTTTGAATGAAAAAAAATCGGTGTAGAAAAACTTTATAACAGTTGATTTCAAGATTTCTAAACTGAAATTCATTATTTATATTATCATTAACTAGGCTATTTTTACATCGTCTTATCACCAGGGGAATTCGATCGGCGATAGTACAAGTACGCAATAAAGAATGATGAATAAAGAAATGGAAAGGCGCATGTATAATAACAACTAGCCGAAAATCAAGACAACGATAAAGGCAACTAAAGAAATATCGGAATAAAGTCGAGGCAATTTTTCATAGCAATTTTAAATGGATTAGAAATATTTGATGACTTCAATACAAGTACACGTATAGAAAATAAAAAGATGCTTGTTAGAATTATCGACAGATCGGTGAATTAACAAAAAAGTCAAACAGTTCTTCTAATCTATCGTAATAACTACATTAATCTAAAATTTAAAAACGAATAATAACAGACTAATCAAAATTAAAACTATCCTCCGCTTCTTGATTTTCAATCAGTACACGTTTCACGCAACGTATCAAAAAAGGGGGAACGGGGGAAGTTTTGATTTAGATTGTAATACATTTGTAATATATTCGATTCATATAATAATAAAAATGCTTGTCATAAATATTGCCACTTTGCTGAAGTTAATCGGGTAAATATTAAACAAAATTATATATCGAGAAAAATCAAAAGCGTTCAGGCCACGCCTACCTCATTAATAAAGCGCGCAAACCGTTCACAAAGCGTGCAGCTATTTTTAGCAAAGCGTACCGTGCAAGAAGCGAACCGTACCGTTCACAAAGCGAACCGTACCGTTCACAAAGCGAACCGTACCGTTCACAAAGCGAACCGTACCGTTCAAAAAGCGTACCGAACCGAACCGTGCAACTGGTGTAGTAGCACGTTTCAGGGTCTGTATTTACAGCAAATCTATTACAAAGAGTCAAAAACAAAATTGTACTGGAATTGTGTAGTTTGTCTTCTAGATATTAAAATTTAATGAAGATTTTGAAAAAAAATTTAAAGCACTTAAAATATTTTGCCTAGACAATTAGCGACAGCTGGAGTTTTTAACTTCAAACACATTTTCTTCCACCATAAATTGGACATCAAATTCAGTCAAGTTTATCTTTTTATCATCTTATCAAATTGCTAGACCAGTAAAGGATTGCCTCCTTTGATGGTTGCTAATGTATTGTATGCGGTCAAACATCAATGAATCACAAGTATTGTAAAATGATTAATCTAGAAATCAACATAGATAAGAAATATAATAAAGAAATAAGATGTACTGCTAATTTATCTATAAGTGATTTTATTGAAATAGAGAAAACCAAACATCTATGTAAATTAATTGAACATATGTTTTAATCGAACACATTCGCAATGCTAAACATTAATAATGGTATAGAAAGACGACGCAGAGGAGTCTTATTAAATCCTTGGAACACCAATAACTTCAAAAAGTTTGAATATTATATAATTAGTTCGCGAATCGTCGACCGATCATCAAGCGTTGAGCGACATTTTAATTTTTACAGTCTGCCGATTACATAAAAAAATTCGCAGTTGCTTAACATAGACTTGTGATCACGTGTGCATCGCTTCAATGAATTGACGAAAAAATGTGCAGCATAACGTCGTCCGCCTAGCCGCTGCTTATCGAGCAATAGACGATAGAGGTTTAACGATCTGTACATGTATAAGGTCAATCGTCCGTCACTCGATTTATCAAAATCGCCCGACAGACCAGTCGTCCCTCGGTCAATTTTCGGTCGTCAATTGGTGTCTGCTGGCCGACATATAAGAAAAACCTAACTGGCTAAATGTCGACCGACCGACGCGGGCAAAAACACTTCCTATCGATGGTCGGGCGATGACTTGATCGGACGGACACAAAATTGTGAGGCAGACGAAAAATAAGACCAAAGACACCGGCTGATGAACTATCGACTGTCACCCGAAGAATCCGCTCTTGCCTCAAAACCGTTTGCCGTTATAAAAATTGTTGGGGTTTTATCGAGATCAGACAGATTCTAATTGTCACATTGACAAACTTTAATTTAAAAATCCAACGTAGAAACCAGTTTAATTTAGATTCAACTTTGGCTTATTCATTAGAACCTTATAGTTTTTATAACTCTTCAGATGCACATGTATGCCAAACATCAAATGTAATGACAGTATCTCCAGAGTTGAATGTACCTTGTGCTGAACCTTTACGACAGCCAAGATCAAGATAGGATAGAAAAATTAAAACTCCATTTACATGTATCTAGCTATCGACTTTGAAACAGATATCGAGCAGATTTTATTGTATGGTCCAATAAGCAAATTTTATTTATTTTGTATTATAGTATTTGAGTTTATTTTTATTGTGATAGAAAGAATCATAAAATGCAACTACCCAAATACAAGGTACATCGAAAGGAAAGATTATTCTTACGTTCACCGTAATAAGTTCTGCTTTTCAATCTTATTAGATAAAGACACTAACTATGTCCTACTAGGTAGGTGTTTACTTTATTTCTGTGGTACAGTGATTTATGATTAACCAGAACTGAAAGTATCTTAAAGTCAAACACATTTTTTCTTTTTACATTGTTTCCTATAGGACATATGGTATCTAAATATAGTAAACCTAAAAAAAACCCAAATTAAACTGAAAATGGCATTGTACCATGGAAAAAAATTACTGTAGTGTAGAAACTGTACTGCAGTAAGTCAAATCTTAGAGTATGAATGCCCGAGTAGCATAGGTTTTACAATCCGAAATACATAAACAAGTTAATTAACACGATTGCAAGATTGTCTGCATTATTCACGATTTTTCCCCATAAGTACAAGCAGGCACTGCCTGGCACTTAAGCCATGCTATTGAGGCAAACACCAGCTGTAGCTGCAACACTTTACACGCGGTAAAAACGAAGAAGGGTCGCTGAGTCAGGGCCGTAAGGTCTCCAACAGAACCACTTAAACTCCGTTGGCGCGCTCAAGTAACGCACATAATCGCAATATAGACTCTGGAATAAGTCCTGTCGGAATCTTTTGTGATGTCACTGGGTCTCTAGCGCCTTCCTACTGCTCATCTGCAGCGTTTGGACGTGTTGTTTTTCATTTTGCCGCGTTCACACAGCGACCCCAAAGAGCTGTTGCTGCGATTATCGCGCTCTCTTGGCGTTTCTTCTGCGTTTATAGCGTTTATAACGCACCTCTAGGGTATTTCTAGTGCAATGTCAGCCAAACCACACATCTTGAACAGCATTTCATAGTCACCGATTATGTTTATGAAAATACATTTTTATTGGAAAGAAAAAAGCTGACGACAACTATAAAACAATTGTATTGAAGGCTCAAGATTTTATCTGACAGAGGATAATTTACTTTGTCTATCTGATTTACAATATTCCAATTTTCGTGTCTCACCCACAACATATGTTGCATATATAGCCGTCAAACAAGGAGTGCACATTCCAGAATCGCTGATTATTTCGAATCGCAACAGAAAAGTTAAGAAAATAAAATTAATCGATAGGGGAAAAAAAATCCCAACCTCAGCCGTTATTCATGATCATAAGATAATTCATAAGACAATTCATGACCCCTCAAACGCGTCTGTTCTTAAAGCAACAAAAATGACTTCAAAATATACTAACGGAAAAAGATTTCTGATTTGCGTTGTATTTTATACTTTTTTTCTTACACTTATAACACATTATATTTCAAAATTCAATGTGTATAATCGGGTATTTAATAGAACATTTCTTAAAACCAACGATAAAAATCGGACGAATCCTGATCCAAAGAGCAGACAAATGGAATATGATTTAGAGATGCAATTTAGATACAAACTGTTTAACATTGGGCCACAGTTTGGCGCATCGTTTTCACCTTTGTACAAAGGCTCATATGCAGTGAATGGTTCCCTTCAAGGATTTTTTGGTCCTGCAAGACGTGTATCAAACGTAGATTGTAGTCTGCTGTTTGAAAACGATTTGAACGAAATAAAAAACGCTCGTAAAATGAACACCAAAATACCCTCACCGCCATTGTGTCAGCAAACAAAAAACTGAACATTTTATTTCATCAAGAGGATATATAACAGATTCTTTATCAGACGAGGAGAAACATTTCCCAATTGCCTATAGCATTCTAGTTTACAAAAGTCCAGAACAATTTGAATTTCTTTTGAGAACCATTTACCGACCACAAAATGTTTACTGTGTTCACGTTGACGAGAAAACACCTCGTAATGTCTTCAATGGATTTAAATGCATCGCACGTTGCTTTCCAAACGTTTTCTTAGCGTCGAAGAGATATACAGTGAACTGGGGGAAAATAGGGGTTTTATTACCAGAGATTGAATGCATGAGAAAACTTTTATCATTTTCAATTTGGAAATATTTCATCAATCTCACTGGACAGGAATTTCCACTTCGTACAAATTATGAGTTAGTGAAAATATTAAAAATCTATAACGGTTCAAATGACGCAGAGGGTACGATCAAGAGGTATGCATTTTATGACATTAAATTTATTTAAGGAGGCCGACTTTAGTTTTCATTGCGCATGTTTTGTGCATTGTATCAAAATACACTGTATTATTACCCTTTATGAATTTTTTTGATACCATTTATTAAATTGAACACAATTAACAAACTACAGATAAAAATATTTAGAATTTTTAAGGAAAATTTTATTTTTTAAACAAGTTTTTCGTTGTTCGGTAGGTATAAGTTGCCATTGTGCTTTTAAGACGTTATGATAAAACAAAGCTTTGTAGGAGTACGTTATAAGAAATAACATAAATAACATTGAAATTTAAATCAAAGAATTTTGCTATCCTCAAGATAATTTTTCTTCATTTTTGAATGAATCAATTGTATCAATCTACATTTGTAATACTTCAAATATATAGCAAAATTCGGTGCATTTTGATATTTGGAGATGACCCCACTAAAAACTAGACGATAGAATTTAGCATTATTTACATATAAGGTAAAAATTGATATTACTAGGCACATATTACAGTTTGAGGAAAATCGCTATTGTAGTATTTTTTTTAATCTGCTTCAAAGTGCGGAAAATGACAATTTCCTATATATTCCTACAGTAAATGTACCTGTATTTTGAGATGGCCCCTAAAAAGAACCAGATGACAGATTTTCTCGAAACTCGCAAATATACTAGAGTTTGTGTAAATTACATACGGTTAAAAAATAAAGAGTTTTGCTATTGTAGTTTTTACGCAAAAAACCCCCCAAATCGGCCTCCTTAAATGTTTCGCAACATTTATATCATCAGATATGTATACATACTACCCATTTTATTTGATACTTCTATCATAAAATGATTTTTATACCGTATAGATAGTTTTTAGAAGAGTAATTTTAGGAGTTACTTCCCGTTGACGGTCTTGATTTCTTCATTATTTAACCAATTTCAACTTTCACTACTGGGCATTTTGACGCAGGAAGCACTTTCTAAATGACATATATACGTTTGTTAGAACTTCCATACTTTGTATGTGTTATGTTGTTCGGATTTTTCTCTGTATATTTTTACCAAACTTAAAATTGGTTGCTCAAAGTGGAAAATTCACCTCCATGACCAACAAAGATAGCAGCCAAGGGAAATAATCATAATAGAATGAAAACTATAACAGATCTTCTAAATTCAAATTTAATATCTTGCATCATAGATTTTTTTAGTACTGACATGGCTGTCTAAAGATATTGTCACTTATATTTGTACTTACAAAAAATAAATTTTTCGCACATAGCTTCTTAATGTGTTTCGGTGAAATTAAAAAGTATTGTTTTACAGTTTTACATTTTTTTTTAAAAAATAATCTTTTTTTTATATTAAATTAGAGCAAACAAATATAGATGGAATATAACAGAGCAACCTCCTCATGATATACATCCCGTAAAAGGATCTGTTCACGTGACTCTAAACAGAAAATTTGTGGAATACGTCATCAATAACGATGTAGCTGCTGATTTTCTTACATGGGTAAACAAAACAGAAGTCCCAGACGAAACATACTTTGCGACCTTGATTCATAATCCCCAGCTCGGCATTCCGGGGAGTTTCAAGGGTAAGTAACAAAAGATATTAATAAGGTTTCTTATTCTTGTTGTACACTTTTATACAGGCATTAAAACACATTTAAGCAGCTTTAATCTAAAAAAACAACAGAATCTTAAACAAATAATTTCCCTATTTTGAGTTTATACATCGTGCAACATTTAAGAAAGTTACGATAAATTAATTTCTGCATGACATTTTGTGTTTCTTTACAATAAAAATGGCTCACTTTATCTTGAAATAGTTTTTCAAATCTGCAGACAACAACTTGATTATGAAAGATAACATGATTATTAAGAAGTATGTAAAAGTCAAATAGGCAAACGTAATATTTTTTGGAGGGGTTATGATTTTCAACAATTTAATTCTGAGTTCTTAAGGACGTCGGACCGAATATGCTTTGCGCAGATATATCGCCCACTTAAAAAGAGGGATTTTTACGAACATCGAATTTTCAGTATTACGCTACAATGACTAAAACTCAATGAAAAATCGCTTATGATGCAATATATAGCTATTCTACGTCAATACACACTTATGTAGTGAAAGTAGTGGCTGACCTTCTATAATTTTTATGCTAAAATACGCTTTTCAACATGTAAGGAATGAATTTAATATTTATTTGTTTTATAAGATATAAAATGGTTTGGGGCAGTTTACGCATTATAAATCGCGAAGCGGTTTATAAAAAAGCGTAAACTGTTTCAAACCATTTAATATCGTATCAAACTAATGAATACTGAATGCATTGCTTATAATTTAGTTTTTTTACTCTGAATTGTAACATTTTAATGTTTAGCCAATCAGAAAGCACGTTACAACCAGAATTAAATTATTATTAAATACGCACAAAATTCTTTAGGGGATGTCACAGTAGTGTAGTGAGTTTTATATAAGCTCAAGTTATTTATAACCATCGATATAGATTAGTTAACAGAGTTTGAGCCAGTGAACAAATGGTTTACATTCCGATCCGCTTCAATACTCGTATTGAAAATAGAGTTAAACCGTCCATATGCTAAATTTTTGAAGTATTTTATAAAAAAAAAGTTCAGCACACCCAGTCGTTTATTTGTTCATAAATCAACCTCGAAATGATGTACATAACCTTTTTCTGAGAGTTTGCGCAGTATTCCTTATGAAAAATTTCAGAAAAATAACGACACACCACACTTTACCATGTACCCCCGTAAAACCGAAGTCGATGACATGGTCATTTATTAATGATAAAAATTCAAAATCATCATATAAGTATCATGTTTCAATTTGGATAGAAAATCTATTGCAGAATTTTTTTAAAATGATTTTTTCTCTCACAAGAACGGTTTTCTCCATTATGTTCAATTGAAAAAGAGAAGTAATACAAATTTTTTTTGAAATGGTCCCTTCTAAACATCTAATTCGATTACTATTTTATTAATTTTAATATATCTTTAGTGACTCTAACTCATATAAAATTTTCATAAAATCACTATTGTAGAAGTAAATTGGGTCCGTCGTCCTTAAATATAAATTGTATTCCTGACTTAACATTGCATTTTTTTGTTTTTAAGGAGATATGGAAACGGATTTTGGCGTACGAAAACCTTTTCTATCTCGTTTCAAAAACTGGGAGAATACAGCAAATTCTCTTCCATGTCATGGTAAATTTGTTCGATCAATCTGTATATTTGGAGTTGGAGATCTTCCTCTTCTTGCTCGTCGACCTGAGTTCTTTGCCAATAAATTTCACCACAATTACCAAAGACAAGCCTTACTTTGTATGGATGAACTTATTTTCAACAGGACAAGGGAGGAATATAACCAGCGCCTGAAGTTTGATACGGAATATTATGAAAAAATAACACACATTAAGAATATTGTAGAGAAATAATAGTTAAAGTATACCAATAAAATGTTTAAAAAGGGAAATTGATGTTTATCTTATTTTTTAATGTATAAAATATATGAAACGTTTTAATTTTTGGTTCTATTCTATATAAATAATATACCGTAATTCGTTTTGAGAATATAGAAACCAAAACAAAAATTCCCTAGCGATGGTCAAAATATATAGAGGGATAAGATAATTTATAAAGGCCAATCTTTATCCCTTTCTTGATTTAACAATATGAACATGCCCACAAGACAAATACGTTGTAGAATTAAACAATATAAATGATTATTATATGTATATTTTATGTTTTGGACTATAGCTACAGTATGATAACATTTGCATCTTTTTTGAAGAAAATCAAAGTTTAATAAACCGAACCTAACTTAATAATGCTATCAATATCGATACATTATTTAATATTATTGCTAAAGTTTCATTTGTCTAGTTTAATTACCATATTTCTGAAAACATTTATCATCATAATAATCTAAAGATTCCGTCTATATGCACCGAATTTTATCATAAAATCAAGAATTATAGAATATTATCTATTGATTATTATTTGAAGGACTTGAGAAAAAAAATCGCAGATTGTTTTAAAAAGAGGATGAAAGTTTAGATAGGTTATAAATCTAGTGAAAAATGTCTTGGAAAGAAAAGGCAACATTAACACCTTGAGTTTTATTATCGATATCTGATTGATCAGCAGATGTTTAAAAGAGAATAAAAATAGCTTTATGGAGTCAATTGCTTTTTATTGTTTGAACAACACACATGCTAAATTTCAGATGAAAATATTTTTATAACTAGGAATTTGAAAAAGGTACATATTTATTCTTGTTGAAACTAAATTGTTTACTCGATTTCGGAATCGGGTGAACAAGTAATCTGAAAATCGGGCATATGAACAAATATACAATAGTTTTCTCATCTACATGTACACAAAGTTATTTCTGTAATTAGGGCCATTCATAAGAAGGCGGGAGCATTGTAAGAATTTTAATGTCAGTCCGTTTGGTTTATGCAGAAAGTGAGCGGGAAGAAAGCAAACCTATCTAAAATATCTTTACAATCGAAACAAAAGGGGGAAATAACAAACACTATGTTCGTTAATTCCCAATTATCAGTTACATGTTTATGAGCAAGAAAGGGATTCTGTGATAGTACATATATTAGAGATTGCATGTAAGTTCATGCAAAGTTAAACAGAAATTTCGAAATTTACTTTGCCTTCCATATTAATAAATATGGATAGTAGGATGGCATGTCATTTAACTGATCAATTCGTGTCCATTGTTGATATATTCTGCCCCACGATAACTTCGTTTAACTATGAATTAGTCAATAGATATTTATAATTACTCCAAGTTCAACATTTATAATAACATTCATTCAAAATTAAGAAAACATCGAAAAAATTAAAAAAATTGAAACGTCTCCTCTAGCTTAACAGTTCGAAGATTGCGGCTTAAAATTAAAAGTCTATTAGGAATTTTTATTGCAAATGACATGAAAATGCTAAGATTAAAATGATAAGAAAAGTGTACAGTGATCGATCCCAGGAACCTCTTAATATAAAAATGCAAGATTTCCCCAGGAGTAAGTATGTTTGCTTAAATCGACAAACACTAAAAGACTAGAAATTAACCCTGAGACAGATTATACATGTAGATACAAAGTATTCTTGATAGAAAAAAAGTTATTCTAAAGTACGATGGATGAAATAATGTTGACTTTGCTCTTGGCAAATTATCAAAATAGTTGTTCAATCTTAAATGTAAGTGAAAGGAAATTCAACTCTCTTATAACTTTCAGTATTAGCGTGTTCCTTGTACATCGATACAAATGCCCAAGCTCTTTTACATATGAGTGAAATATATACATGAAACTTTCAAAGGTATGAAAAGCAATGTATGTCAGCTCTAAAAAATGAATTAAACTAAGCATGATTTAGTGGGTTGTACTTTCTACACACATTTATTCTGCGCAAAAAAAAATCAATATTTCCTTCTAGTTTTGTAACTACATACATGTATTTCATACTTTCATGTCTGCCTTAAATTGTTAACATTTATCAAAAAGTATTGTTAAGGTCTGCTAAGTTGAAGAATCATAATTACATGTATATCCTTTACAGTTTTTTATTTTTTTAAATTTCATTTTTAGTACTGGAAATTAAAAAGTGGTATTTTCAATCAGGTAACATCATACAATAATCGTTGGGTTAATATAAATTATTGTAAATCATTGTGATAAATAGATATCGATTATCAATCGTCGTACTCATATATTTTTATTATGTAACGAAATAAGTTGAAAATATTTCCTTGACTAGTATTGTACAAAATTATAATAAATCAAAGTACTTAAATTCTACTTCATTATCTTGTTCATCTCCTAAAGGAAATTAACAATATTGAGATAGTAAATAAAACAAGGAAGAGTAAATAAATCAAGGAAGAATCTAAAATTATGAAATTTTTCAATACTATTCCAAGAATTAGTTTTTGGACGTTATGGGGGAGTTCAAATACATAAATAAATTCATTAAATTTCTTTTTTTAAAAATCAGTGTAAGGTAATCTTACTTTAATGTTTTCAAGATAAATACAAAATATATCTTACATAGTAATATGAGAAATGTGGCATCAAATCTTTACTACAACTAATTTATTTCCAATAGTTATTCATTCAGACTTTACAATCCTATGATATTTCATAATGACATAAACAGTGGTATGTATAAAATTATAAGGCTGACGCCATTTTTTTCATGTGTTCAAGGTATATTCTATGTAATTCAATAACTCAAAATTTGTTCAAATACATGTATAAATATTTCTGTTTAACCCCCCCCCCCCACACTTGGTTGTCGTTTTTTATACGCTTGCTTTAATTTGATTCTTATGTGAACAATGAAATAAAATAACTCTGATTTTGCGACTCTTTTCCAATAGAATTTAGCTAATTTGTAAGCATGTCTGTGTGTTGGTTTTCCGACGAGTTATCTGATATCCAAATGCATTTAAATAACTGTTTCAAATAACCCAGCAGAAACACAGTGGTAAATATCAACGCTTTAAAGATACCTGTAGCTAGTGGTTCATAAATATTAACAAAATGTAAAAAATATTCTTTCGGCTGTTTTGTATAAATGTTGAAAAAGAACAAAACATAAATAGAACATTTGTTAAAACTACACATATGCAGGAATGTTATTTGTGTAAGAGAATAACTTGTTTCTTATTTTTGCAGGATTCTCCTTCTATAAGAGGAATGTGGTTGTTAAATTTCAGCTGGAATACTATTTCAGTCCTTCTTAGCCTATCAATATTACCATGTAATGTATCCCATAACGGTTATTGAAGTCACTCAATAAAAAAAAATGAATCCTTAAACGTGTATTTGAGAGAGAGAGAGAGAGAGAGAGAGAGAGAGAGAGAGAGAGAGAGAGATTATTATCGAAAAAGCCTCTTTGTGTCTGCAAAAGGTGTCAAGTTTACTTGTTTTAAAAATGATCCAGTTTTTTGAAAAGTTTAAAATTCATAAGCTTTTCATAATAAATAAAAAGCTATAAAGGACGCCGATCAGAACTTAAGAAATCGACCAGAGAAGATACCAATATCTAGAGAGTGTTTTGATGCCTTCAAGAATCTAGAAAACACGAAAATGAGTCATTTTATTTACAGCAAATCTATTACAAAGACTCCAAAACAAAATTGTACTGGAATTGTATAGTTTGTCATCTAGATATTAAAATGTAATGAAAATTTTGAAAAGAAAGTTTAAAGCTCTTTAAAAATTTTGCCTAGACAAGTAGCAACAGCTGGAGTTGATGATTTTAAACACAATTTCTTCCACCATAGATTGCACATCAAATTCAGTCAAGTTTATCTTGTTATCATCTTATCAAATTGCTAGACCAGTAAAGGATTGCCTCCTTTGATGGTTGCTAATGTATTGTATGCGGTTAAACATCGATGGATCAGAAGTATTGTAAAATGATTAATTAAAAAATCAACATAGATAAGAAAGATAATAAAGAAATAAGATGTATTGCTGGTTTATCTATAAGTGATTTAAATAGAAAAAGAGAAAAACATACATCAATGTGAATTAATTGAACACTGGTAATACTGGTATCGAACGACGACGAGTAGCAGTCACTACTGAATTCAAAATCCACTGATATTCCCAAAAATTGACTGACATTGTCTGACATCTACTGTATAACCACTGTACCCTACTGTAAATCCACTGTACACCCACTGTACAGAGCTACTGTACCACACTGTATCCCACTGTACCCCACTGTACAGAGCCACTGTACTCCACTGTACTCCACTGGACAGCACAGTACCTACCCACTGACCAGCACTGTACCTCACTGTACACCACTGTACGGGGCACTGACCAGCACTGTACCCACACTGTACACCACTGTACAGGGTACTGACAAACACTGTACACCACTGTACCTATGTTTTTATAAGTTATTAAGTTTAAAACAATGAATTGAATATTTACTTTATTTGAGACCAAAATCTGGATTTGTTTTGATTCTTTCCTATTGCTTAAAAGAGAGAAAATGAGCTTCTATTTCTTTAAGTTCATATATAATTACATGCGGGGTCAGAATTTTTTCCAGGGAAAGGGAAGGGATATTTGGTTTCTGGGGGAGTTTAGACATATTTTGGATAGCTGTACTATGTAAGTTTAAAAAAAATTGAATTATCCTCTGACCCCCACCCCCCACCCCCATCCTCCGATCCGCGCATATATTTATCTAAAAACTCGGAATCCAATTATCATACAAAATATAGCAACTTATTCAATTAAAAAGGGAAAATATCTTTATATATTTCAAAATCAATGTTTTCGTAACTATATATCTAGTTTTTTTTATGAATTTAATTTAATCAATATTGTCAAATAAATATTAGTAAATATATGTTTTATTAAAGTTTTAAAATTCAGAGTATTTTTAAACTGTGTATTACAATTTATAGATAGTTTTAAATTCTTCTAATGTAACATATACATGTATGTGGAGGAGGGACAATTTTTTCAACAAAAAAAAAAAACCCACCATATTCCTCAACATACTGATTTTTTTTTCAAAAGAGAGAAGATAACTGGTCTAGACTTTAAAATGTCTTTGAAGTTTTACTTCACAGGAAGATCAGCGAGGCAGCATCTGTGTATAGTATACATACTTTCAGTAGATCAAAAGGTGTGAATCTCCCAATATTCAACCTTGTAAATTGTAAGTCTGACACCTTGTTCCAAGATATTATGTAACTTCCTTATAAGGTTATTTATGGTCTTTAGATTATTAAAATCCATTTGAAATATATTTTTTATTAAAAACATTACATGTATGAATAAACGAAGTACTCTTTATATTCATCATTTAGATGCGTTTTTTAATATTATTTAAATCAAGTCGGATATTAAACATGTTAAATATTTATAAATCCTCAACCCCCCCCCCCCACCCCACCAGTCGCTGATATCAAAACAAGTATGGTGTTAAATTAAAAATGAAATGTGGTGATAACGAACAGTGTTCAAATAATATTTCACTCTATTACGAGAGTATGGTGTTAAATTAAAAATGAAATGTGGTGATAACGAACAGTGTTCAAATAATATTTCACTCTATTATGTTACTTTTAATTATATACTTTTGAATTTGAACATTGTTCATTATCACCACATGTCATACATCTACATGTATCTTCTCTTGCACAGCTAAGAATGTGACCATGATATACATGTAGTTACATAGTTTTAATAAGAAAAAATATATCCTCTCTCTCTCTCTCTCTCTCTCTCTCTCTCATGTTGTAACTATTATCATCCAAAGTCAGGAAGGCATAAGCCCCCCCCCCCCCCCCACAGCGTAATATTTTTGCTGCATCACAATTTAATTTTAGCATCTCTTCAATTATAAGCGACACCTTGATTAATAGGCAAACTTGTTTATTTTCTCTTTCCGTAGTAAGTGAATTATGTACGGGTCGGATAAATGAAAAAAATATTTTTATTATTCAGTAATTGAAAATACGCTTGCCAATTTATTTTTGAATCATGTTTAATGTCTGAAGATGAATGAGCATGCAGCCCAAAACATGAATACAAAATTTTCTTTTTTAAAACAAACTTATGAGCTATTAAAGCTGTTTTTACTGGTTATACACTCAATTGGAACTTGTTGCACCAAAACGTCTTTCCATGGAAAACGAACTTCATTAGTTGTCATCGTATAATGGCTGCCTTTACATTCAAGTGAACATTTTTTACTGATCGTATAGTTTTCTTATACAATTATATTTGTAAAAATTAACGTCCTAAACAATGGCAAGTGCTAAACGCAATGTACTGAGTTAAATCTTTAAAGCAGAATTAGTTTACTGAATTTTTTTAATTGTGCTCTTAGAGAAAATTCGGACGACATTTCCGTATAAAATCGCTTCGTATGATCATTAAAACAATAAGATATGCAAACTATGGCGAATTCTGACTAATTATTTATATCTTGTGTAATATTTGCTTCCGGTGTATAGTGATTAGCAGCGTTCACGATCGCAGGTAGACTTCCAGCCCCGGAGGCATTCACACCTCTAGAAATTAAGCCCCGCCCTCACCTGAGATTTACCACCCGGTAAAAATGTTCGGCCTTTAAAACGATTTTTCGTTTTTTCTTCTGTTTTTTCTTTTCTTCATTTACTGAAACCAGTATTTTAGTATATTGTATCATAGCAAACAAGATAATTTCAAATCAACTATAAAATCAAAATCTCTCTCTCTCTCTCTCTCTCTCTCTCTCTCTCTCTCTCTCTCTCTCTCTCTCTCTCTCTCTCTCTCTCTCTCTCTCTCTCTCTCTCTCTCTCTCTCACCATACTAACGTACGAATATTTTAGTATTTAAATAAAGTTCTACCGGTAACATGAAGTAATGTTGACAGCGGCTAAATCTACATCATGGCATTAAAAAAATTAAATTATGTATATATTTTTAGTTACGGGATAATGTCCATGGATTCAAATGATTTGAAGTTTGTTATTCAATGATTGTCTTAAAAATTCTTAAAGATTGAAAGTCAACGCTAAAAAGTATTTTTTTATATCGACGGTGTACTGTCTCCTTCTTTGTGTATGTCTACAGATAAAAATCTTTTGTCTGTCTGGGAACAACGAAACACACGGAACTAACAGAAAGGCTCAGACTATACACACGCCCGGGTGACTGCGTCAAGGTGTGAAAACTGACCACCTGTGTATATGTGTTGGGGCCTAGGAATAAACAAATGTAAACGTCGGGGAAATACACTGTTTAAACAAAAAATCTGAATTTTCACTTTTGATTTAAAAAATCATTACGGTTGCCGGGTGCACTGGGATCATAATTAAAATCTTTCTTAAAAAATTATTATTATTTACTTGCATGTAGACTACTTGCATGTAATGTTTACACAAAAGTGGGATTTATTATATCTACTTAATAGTGATTACACATCGAGGTCAAGATTTAAAAAAAATCCATTAATTTTATTAACCGATTGCTTATAATAACATGAATCGTTTCGACATAACACAGTACTGCAAAAGGTATCAAGTGGATTCGGGAAAAAAGGGGTGGGGGTATTATCCATATTATATGTTTTATTTTTCGACTTAAAGTTTGCAGATATTTTTCTAAAACCCGGGAATTAGTTGGCAAAGATAAACTTAAGACATAAAGAAAAATAATCGATATGTAAAAAAAGCACATTAATAGAGAATCAATTTCTTATTATCCCAATTCGATTTCTGATTAATGGATCTCTCTCTCTCTCTCTCTCTCTCTCTCTCTCTCTCTCTCTCTCTCTCTCTCTCGTACAAAAATAGTGTGTAGCGTAGGGCATTTTATTTATCTTATTTCTATAACATTTAAAAGTAAATCATATTTTAAGAAAACTGTACAGCTATGCATATTACAACATGTTACAACCTTCTTTGATTTAAATCCTTCCTTTTATTTCTTGCTGAAATTAATGATACAGTTAATTACCGGTTAATATGTCACTGATTATATGTATTCTGCAGTAGGTGTTATTTTGTAAAATTAATACCCGACATTTGCAATGTAATTTTAAATATTTTAATCAAAAGAAATCATTTAACAAATGAGCTAGAAACTCGCATGCTATCTTCAAAATGTACCTGTGTAGTCAAGCTGGCAGTCATGATATTTGGACATGTGTACACAAAAAACAAGCATGGATATATTTTGTGGATTCTGTGTTTAATTGACTGTTTTCTAGTGGCTAAAACACAGTTCATAAGACACAGAGAATTAACAACTCGATCATTTAAACGAGGGCTTGTCATATATCATCAATAAGAAATGATTATGTAACCTTGCTGGTTAGGGAGGCCAAGGAGGGGGGGGGGGTATTTTCCAATGACTGGCAGAATAAACATAATGACATGTACTTTTTTAATAATCAGATTCAACATGTAAAATTCAAAACTTTCACCTTATAGTTAGGGAAATTATTATAATTTTGCGATCGTAACATTCAATAACAATAGACATTAATAAATAAAACTACCGACCTTCTGTCAAGTTATCTGAATACATAATGATAATGCTTTAAACAGCATAATAAAAATAAATATCGAAGAAAAAAAATATTCTGAAGATTTGAAGATTTAAAAATCTGATTTTTATCTCAAATTAATAGTACAGTGGCGTACAGTGGGGTACAGTACTGGTCAGTGCCCGGTACAGTGGCGTACAGTGGGGTACAGTGCTGGTCAGTGCCCTGTACAGTGGCGTACAGTGGGGTACAGTGGAAGTCAGTAGGACTGTACAGTGGCGTACAGTGGGATACAGTGCTGTTCAGTAGAAATGTACAGTGGGGTACAGTGGGGTACAGTGGAAGTCAGTGAAATGTACAGTGAGATACAGTCAATGTACAGTGGATGTCAGACAATGTCAGTCAATATTGGGGAATATCAGTGGATTTTGAATTCAGTAGTGAGTCTCATTAATTCATTGAAACACCGATATCTTCAAAAATTTGATTATTAATTAGTCAGCGAATCGTCGACCGATCATCAAGCGTTGAGCCACAGGATAACTTTTACAGTCTGCCGATTACATAAAGAAATTCGCAGTTGCTGAACATAAACTTGTGATCACGTGTGCATCGTTTCAATTAATTGACGAAAAAATGTGCAGCATGGCGTCGTCCGCCTAGCCGTTGCTTATCGAGTAATAGACGGTAGATGTTTGATGAAACGTATAAGGTCAATCGTCCGTCAGTCAATTTATCAAAATCGCCCGCCAGACCAGTCGTCCCTCGGTCAATTTTTGATCGTCAAATGGTGTCTGCCGGCCGACATATAAGAAAAACCTAACTGACTAAACGTTGACCGACCGACGACAGACAAAAAACTGCCTGTCGATTGTCGGGCGATGACTTGATCGGACGGATACAAAATTGTTAGGCAGACGAAAAATGAGACCTATATTCGCAAAGACACCGGGTGATAAACTACCGACTGTCGCCCGAAAAATCCGTTTTTGCCTCAAAAACCGTATGCCGTTGGAAACGTTGTGTGGTTTTATCGAGATCAGACAGATTCTAATTGTCACATTGACAAACTTTAATTTAAAAATCCAACGTAGAAACCAGTTTAATTTAGATACAACTTTTGTTGATTCATAAGAACCTTAGAATTTTGATTACTCTTCAGTTGCACATGTAAGCCAAACATCAAATGTAATGACAGTATCTCCAGAGTTGAATGTACCTAGTGCTGAACCTTTAAGACAGTCAAGATGTAGGATAGAAAAATTAAACTTCTAGTTATCTAGCTATTTAATTTGAAACATATATCGAGCAGATTTTATTGTATGGTCAAAAAAGCAATTTTATTTACTTTGTATTCTACAGTATTTGAGTTGTTATTTATTGTGATAGAATGAATCATAAAATGCAACTAGCCAAATACCAGGTACATCGAAAGGAAAGATTATTTTTACGTTCACCGTAATAAGTTTTGCTTTTAAATCTTATTATATAAAGACACTAAATATGTTCTACTAGCTAGGTGTTTACTTTATTACTGTGGTACAGTGATTTATGATTTACCAGAACTGACAGTATCTTAAAGTCAAACACATTTATTTCTTTTTACATTGTTTCTTTTAGGACAAATGGTATCTAAAGATAGTAAACTTAAAAGAAACCCAAAATAAACTGAAAATGGCATTGTACATTAACAAGTTAATTAACACGATTGCAAATTTGTCTCATTGTTCACGATTTTCCCCCCAAAAGAACAAGCAGGAACTGCCAGGCACTTAAGCCAGGTTGTTGAGGCAAACACCGGCAGTAAACTGTAGATGCAACACTTCCTCTGTTTACACGCGGTAGAAACGAAGTAGGGTCGCTGTGACAGTGCCGTAAGGTCTCCAACAGAACCACTTAAGATCCGTTGGCGCGCTCAAGTAACGCACATAATCGCAGTATAGACTCAGGAATAAGTCCTGTCTGAGTCTTTTGTGATGTCACTGGGTCGCTAGCGTCGTCTTACTGCTCAACTTCAGCGTATCGACGTGTTGTTTTTAATTTTGCCGCGTTTACACAGCGACTCCAAAGAGCTATTACTGCGATTATCGCGCTCTCTTGGCGTTTCTTCTGCGTTTATAGCCTTTGTAACGCGCCTCTACGGTATTTCTAGTGCAATGTCAGCCAGACCACACATCTTGAACAGTGGCTGTTGTACTTTAGCAAGGGATATAGTATTTTCAAACTTGATATGGATAACCATGTAAAAAGTAGCATTTGCGACTAACTATTTCAGGACCTATTCTTTCATGTAATTACTGCCACTACTACTTTTATTACTATCGCTTCTATGATTCTAACAGCTAACAGCTATTAACGGTTATCTTTTTCGTAGACACTGTCAGCAATATTTTTGTCTTGTCACCAAGTAATGTTTCAATTGCCTTATGCCATTAAAACAAAAAATATATTATTTACTAGTGATAAAGTTCAAATTTCTTGTTTTTTCGCATACAAATTAAAATGTATATACTCATAAGTTAAGAACGTCTAGTGTACGCAGACAGTTCACTGAGTACGCCGTGAACACGAAGTTAAAACTAATAGCATGTCGTGAGCGCTTGGCGGATGCTCGGCAAGAGCGATTCAATTGCCAAGTAGAACTCGCTGTGGTGGTTCCGTAGAAACGCATCGGCCGTTGTCAACACGCATTGACATCTTCACTTATAAAATTTAAAATAGAATTAATTTAAAATAAAATTGTACAATTTTTCTGAAATTTTCCTGCGATCCTAAGGCGATTCCAGGAATTTTACAACGTTGTGACAACACTGTGGGTACGCAACTTGGTATAAAATGGCCTTAAAGAAGAATGATTTAATAAACAAACGTTTCGAAACAGATTTCTTTTTAAAACAAATATTCAGCGATCAAATTAAGAAAAGTGTCAAATAGAGCATAAAGAAAATATATTTTGTGTTTGCCAGCAGTTTTTATAGAATACATATTAAAGTAAACCTATTTTTGCACGTTTCATTTGATTATGGAATATTTCTTTTTACTATGAACACATAGTAAAACTAGCATTTCATAGTCACCGATTATGTTTATGAAAATACATTTTTATTGGAAAGAAAAAAGCTGACGACAACTATAAACCATTTTATTGAAGGCTCAAGATTTTATCGGACAGAGGATAATTTACTTTGTCTATCTGATTTACAGTATTCCACTTTTTGTGTCTCACTCACAACACGTATTGCATATATAGCCGTCAAACAAGGAGTGCACACTCCTGAATAGCTGATTATTTCGAATCGCAACAAAAAAGTTAAGAAAATAAAATTAATCGATAGGGGAAAAAATCCCAACCTAAACCGTACTTCATAAGATAATTTATGACCCCTCAAACGCGTCTGTTCTGAAAGCAACAAAAATGACTTCAAACTATACTAACGGAAAAAGATTTCTAATTTGCGTTGTATTTTATACTTTTTTATATTTCAAAATTTAATGTGTTTCGTCGGTAATTTAATAGAACCTTTCTTGTAACCAACTATAAAAATCGGACGAATCCTGATCCAAAGAGCAGACAAATGGAACATGATTTAGAGATGCAATTTAGACTGTTTAATATTGGGCCACAGTTTGGCGCATCGTTTTCACCTTTGTACAAAGGCTCATATGCAGTGAATGGTTCTTTTGAAGGATTCTTTGGTTCTGCAAAACGTGTATCAAACGTGGATTGTAGTCTGTTGTTTGAAAACGATCTGAACGAAAATAAAAACGTTCGTAAAATGAACACCAAACTACCATCACCGCTATTGTGTCAGCAAACAAAAAACTTGGACCATTTTATTTCGTCAAGAGGATATATAACAGATTCTTTATCGGACGAGGAGAAACATTTCCCAATTGCCTACAGTATTCTTGTTTACAAAAGTCCAGAACAATTTGAATTTCTTTTGAGAGCCATTTACCGACCACAAAATGTTTATTGTGTTCACGTGGACATGAAAACACCTCTTAACGTCTTTACTGGATATAAATGCATCACACGTTGCTTTCCAAACGTTTTCTTAGCGTCGAAGAGATATACAGTGAATCGGGGAAAAATAGGTGTTTTATTACCAAAGATTGAATGCATGAGAAATCTGTTTTCATTTTCAAATTGGAAATATTTCATCAATCTCACTGGACACGAATTTCCACTTCGTAAAAATTATGAGTTGTTGAAAATATAAAAAATTTATGACGGTTCAAATGACGCAGAGGGGACGATCAAGAGGTATATATTCTATCACATTAATATTATAAATGTTTCGCAACATATATATAATCAGATTATATGTACATATGTACATATACTACCTGTTTTATTCGATACTTCTATTATTGAATGATTGTTTTACTCTATAGATAGTTTTCAGAAGACTAATTTTAGCAGGAGTTACTTCCCGTTGACGGCCATGTTGTGGGTCAAACTGCCTGGATGCTTTCATTATTCAACCAATTTCAACTTGCGCTACTAAGTATTTTGACGCAGATAGCACGTTTTTAATGACATATCTTTTTGTTAGACTCTCCTTTACTTTGTTTTTGTTATGCTGTTTCATATGTATATTTCTGCCATACTTGTTTGAAATTGGTTGCTCAAAGAGGAAACTTCACTGCCTTGACCCACAAGATGGCGGCCTACGTACAAAACTCTCAGGAAATGTAAACTATCTATAACAGATCATCTAAATTTTTATTTAGTATATTGCATCATAAAAGAAGTTCATTTAATTTCGTTATAGCATTATTTGCAAAAGCATATACACTAGTATAAAAATTACAATATATAGATATGCAATATTTTAACATAATTAATTTTAATACTAACATGGCTGTCTAAAGATTTTGTCACTTATATCTGTACTTACGAAAATCAAACTTTCGCATATACCTTCTGAATGCGTTTTGATGAAATATAAAGTATTGTTTTGCAGTTTTTTTATTTTCTTTTTTTATATTTGATATACATCCCGTTAAAGCATCCTTTCACGTGACTCTAAACCGGAAGTTTGTGGAGTACCTCATCAATAATGATGTAGCTGCTGATTTTCTTACATGGGTAAACAAACCAGAAGTCCATACTTTGCGACCTTGATTCATAACCCCCAGCTCGGCATTTCGAGTAGTTTCAATGGTAAATATCAAAAGATATTTTATAGTACCTTATTATTGTTGTAAATCTTTATACAGGTATTTAAGCACATAACTATTAAAGCAGCTTTGATCTCCAAAAAACAACTGAATTATTAAACAAATAATTTTCATGCTATTTTGAGTTGAAACATCCTTCAAACTGAAAGTAACGATAAACTCTTTTCTGCATGACATTTTGTGTTTCTTTACAATGGAAATGGCTCACTTTATTTTGAAATAGTTTTTTAAATCTGCAGACAACAACTTGATTATGAAAAATAACATGTTTATCAAGAATTATTAAAGTCAAATAGGCAAAAATAATATTGTTCTATAGGGAGTATGATTTTCCACAATTTAATTACGATAAAATTCAACCAAATCGATCGATACAAATTTCACAAAACATTCAAAGCCTATAGCGTTGTTGTAAGAAAACGATTTAGCCTTGATGTAGTGAACTATCTTAAATATAAATTCTATTTCTGGCGTAAAATTGGATTTTTTCTTTTTAAGGAGATCTGGAAACGGATTTTGGTGTACGAAAACCTTTTCTACCTCGTTTCAAAAACTTGGAGAATACAGCAAATTCACTACAATGTCACGATAAAGAACAAGTGCACTTAAGCTATAGAGAAAGGACCCTTTTCAGTGCCGTTTTTATGTAGAAAATATCAACAAATTGCTTTATTCCCGTAATATTGAAGCACTGACGGATACTTCTGATTTATATGCACGCTTAAATTTACCAACATTTGCATACAGTTTAAAAATTTGAGGATTTTTAAATGCCTATAAATAATCTAAATCCGGAAAAATCGAACCGAACCTACTTGAATTGTGTCTGTTTAAATCAGAGGGAGGAGACATTTAAATCAACATTATTCTGTTGGTGGATCGATTGGCGCGTTTGCTGAATCATACTTTATGCATTATTTTACGTCTAAAAAAAATCGAATAAAGCTTTAAAGTTGCATATTACCAAAGGGATCAACAAACATTCCTGATCATACAAAGTTGATGGAAAGCGATTTAAAACATGCCAGTGTTTTACAGTGAGCACATTTGACAAACGTCTATCTGTATAGAACCCACATGATTGTTTGAAATAATTTATTCCATGCGTGGGTTCAAACATGGGTCACGCAGGCAATAGCTTTCGCTTGCTATAGGAAAAAAATTTTCATATTTTTTTCATTTTTTAGGTACCAGCCTAATGTAGTACAAACTTCTTTTTTTTAAAGGAGTTTCCTAAATGTATAATGCGTATTTTGTCTTTTCCACAAGTTTGTACTCGGTTCGGATGACAGCAAACAAAGGCTTTGAAATGAATGCTCGTCTTCGAATTTCTATACAAAATCACGAGAGTCATCTGACCCCTACTATGTTGTAAAGCTTCGTGCTTTTTATATACAGTAAATTCAGCGCTAAAATTTGTTGATTCATATGGATTAGATATCAATGGGTAATGTTAGGTAAAAAATAATGCTTAATTTGAATCTTTATTTTAGTTACTTTTTTACTGGGGCCCATAAGTGCACTTGTCCTTTGTTCGATCGATCTGTGTATTTGGAGTTGGAGATCTTCCTCTGATTGCCCGTCGCCCTGAGTTCTTTGTCAACAAATTTCATCTTGATTACCAAAGACAAACCTTACTTTGTATGGATGAACTAATTTATAACAGGACACAGGAGGAATATAACCAGCGCCCGAAGTTTAATACGGAGTATAATGAAAAAATAACACACATTAAGAACATTGTAGAGATATAATATTTAAATTAACCAATATATTTTTACAAGGGAAATTGGTGTTTATCTTATTTTTAAATGCATTAAAAACATAAAACGTTTTATCTTTTGGTTCTATATAAATATTATACCGTAATTCGTATGAGAACAAAGAAAATAAAACAAAAATTCCCAAGCGATGGTCAAAATATATAGGGGGATAAGTTAATTTATAAAGGCCAATGTTTTTCCCCTTCTTGATTTAACAACATGAATACATGCATGTCCACATGTACAAGACAAACAAGTTGAAGAATTAAACGACAATATAAATGTTTAGTATATGTATATTTTATGTTTTAGACTATAGCTACAGTATGATAACATTAGAATAACTTATCAAAGTAAATTAAAGTTTAACAGAACTTAATAATGCTATCAATATCGGTACATTATTTAATATTATTGCTCAAGATTCATTTTTCTAGTTTAATTATCATGTATCTGAAAACAATAATTATCACAAAGATTCAATTTTTTATGCACCATATTTTATTATAAAAAACAAGAATTTTCGAATATTATCTATTGATTATTATTTTAAGGACTTGAGAAAAACAAATCACAGAATGTTTTGTTAAAAAGAAAATGAAAGATAAGATAAGTTATAAAAGTAGTGATAAATGTCTTGGAAAGAAGTTTTTGCGTTTTATAACGATGTCTGATAAATCAGCTGATGTTCAAAAGAGCAAAATAAAAAAAACCACTTATAGTGTCAATTGCTTTCTATTGTTTGAACAACACGCATGCTAAATTTTAGATAAAAAGATTTGTATAACTAGAAATCTGAAAAAGGTAAATATTTAATCTAAATTGTTTCATCGATTTTGTATTCGGGTGAACGAGTAATCTGAAAATCGTAAATATGAACAAATATACCATTGATTTCTCATCTTCGCAAAGTGATTTTTTCTGTAATTATGACGATGCATAAAAAAACTTGAGCTTTGTAAGAATTTTAATGTCAGTTCGTTTGGGTTAGGCAGAAAGTGTTGACGAAGGAAGCATATCTATCTAATTTAAATATCTTGACAATCGAAACAAAAAGGGGAACAACGAACACTATATTAGTTAATTCCCAATTATCAGTACTATGAGTAAAAAATGGATTCTGTGGGAGAACATATATTAAAGATTACATATAAGTACATGCAAAATTAAACAGACATCTCGATATTTACTTTGTCTTCTTTATAAATTAATCTGCCAAGTAGGAGATTGGTTGTCATTTCACTGATCAAGAAGTCGTGTTCATTGATGATAATTTTGCCCTACGATAACTTCGTTTAACAATTCATTAGTTAATCAATATTTATAATTACCCCATATTCTAAATTAAAATATAATATTTATTCAGAAGTAAAAAAAAGTAAAAATCTTGTACCTCTCCTCTAGCTACTGTGGTTTCATCAATATTCGTGGGTATCAATTTTCGTGGATTTTCTGAAAACCACAGTTTCAAGGATACGTAAATTCGTGGCCAATGACCCTATCAATACAAAATGTTAGTTGATATTGTTCTTCGATGAGCATTTAATTTCCTGGATCAACTTAACAACGAAATCCACGAAAATTGGTATTCAACGAATATTGATGAAACCACAGTATACAGTTTGAAGATTGCACTGAAAATTAAAAGTATATTAGGACTTTTAATTGCAAATGACGATGAAAATGCTAATATCAAAATGACAAAACGGTGTACACGGATCGATTTCGAAAACTACTAAATATATAAATGAAAGATCTTCACAAGAATAAATATGTTTGCTTAAAGCGACAAACACTAAAAGACTAGAAGTTGAGTCTTACATGTAAGTGAAAGGAAATTCAACTCTTTCAAAACTTCCTGTATAAGCGTGTTACTTGTACATCTATACAAATGCCCAAGTTCTTTTACACATGACAGAAATATAAACATGAAACTTTTAAAAGTAACTTATAAAAGACAATATATGTCAGCTCTAAAAAAGGGAATTAAACTTAGCATGATGCAGCGGGTTGTACTTCCTACACACATTTATTCTTCGCAAAAAATCGAGATGTACTTCTAATTTTGTAACTAAATACATGTACATATATTTCATACTTTCATGTCTGCCTTTAATTGTTAACATTAATCAAAAAATCTTGTTTAGGTCTGCTAAGTTAAAGAATCATTATTATATCCTTTTCAGTTTTACTTCCACATGTAGTACTGGAAAGTAAAAAGTGATTTTTTCAATCATGTTACATCGTACAATAATCGTTTGGTTTATATAAATTATTGAAAATCATTGTGATAGATATCAATTATCATCGTCGTTCTCATGTATTGTTATTTTGTAACGAAATAAGTTAAAAACATTTCCTTGACTAGTATATATTGTACATAAGTTTAATAAATTAAAGTACTTAAATTCTACTTCATTATCTTGTTCATCTCCTAAGGAAATTAACAATATTGAGATAGTGAATAAATCAAGGAAGAGTAAATAAATCAAGGAAGAATCTAAAATTATGAAATTTTTCAATACTATTACTAGAATTAGCTTTTTGGACGTTATGGGGGAGTTCAATTACAAAAATGAATTCATTAATTTAAAAAAAAAATTAGTGTAAGGTAATGTTTTCAAGATAAATACAAAATATATCTTTCATAGTAATATGTGAAATTTGGTATTAAATCTTTAACATACCCCAAAAACTACTTTCACAGTTCCAGTTCGATTAAACCTGTCAGATATGATCTTTCTAGTTAATCTATATAATCGGCTTGTGCATCTTTTGTTTTGTAACATTAACAGATTTTACTAAGAAATCAACCGTGAACCAATCACAAACAACAACTCAATGATCATAAATAAACACATTTCACTTGCTTCATGATCTACAAGCGTATATTCCGCCAACTGAAATTAATACACATATTCTTCTATATTACGGCGTAAGACTTTTTATTGGCGTATTCTTTGCTGATTCTCTGACGATAAGGTCAAATTACTATATTATATGTGACAACCGGTGAGACCACTCTGTCACGTTTCTTATAATGCAAGAAATTAATTTCAGATTAATATTCGCAAACTTTAATTGCAATTTTAAAAAGTTACATGAAAATCTGTACCCATCTCATTTTAATTCAATCTATTTACATCCCCCATGATGCGCCGCTGCTATCATTTTGCGGTTTTGAGGAAAGTTACATGAATAGTCAGAATGCTTATATAATAGATTGAACAGAACCAATGCATGCGATTTCACGGTTGATACCCGATTTCGGGGGTTCTCTTAAGACTTGGCTTTTTTTAAATTCTTTTATTTTTTTTTATAAGATACTCGTATCTTTCAACCTAGAGTATAGTTGTACCATGGAAGAGTTGACTTATTGATTATTTAAATATTATAAATGTGAAGCAGAGAAGAAAAACATCGAATAATTAACATCTACTGGTAATATAAGATTCAACGATTAAAGTTCCTAAATTCAGATATATTTAGTTGATAATTTGTTTAACTCTTAAAAAAACCGGATTTGAATTATATTTAGCTGGATTATAAACATCCTCATTTATAATTGATTTGAAATTTTGCAATCATTACATATGTTATGTACAGTAATAAACGGAAGAACTTTGTATAAGCACATAAACGATACACAATTTTAACAAGTGCTCTGAATTAATTCGACATCGACATAGCTGTCTAAAATGAATTTTATGTTGATAGTTTTCCCTCTTATCTGGACCCCGGTGTTATCATTGTGTGGAAGGTATGCTATGATTCTAAACACTTTTATCTTAATCTTTTCTTATTTAAAAAAAAGATTATTTAAAATATGCAATTGATTATGATAATTTTAATTAAAAGCTATCTTGGACCTGTATGCTGTTCAGGGACATACTGGAATGATGAAACATCGAGTTGTGAAAGTAATTTCGATATTTAATGATAATCTTTTCAGTACCTCACACATATTCTTTTTATTAGCAGAGTGAATTACATATCGATCTCCTTTATGTAGAATGCCCGTTAGGGTACCAAGACATCAACTGTTCCAGGATCTGTTCATATCCGACTTTTGGGAAAAGGTGTCAGGATATCTGCAACTGCAAGCCTAGCGAATGTGACTTTAGATTTGGATGTAAAATATTTGACGGTATATTTATAGCATTTTGTGATCGCTAATTATTGCAGAAAGCCATTTAGGTTATATTTAACAAGGATTTTTATAGCTGTTTCAATCATGTATCAAATAACGCCTTGCTATTTCACTAATTCAGGTACGTTCTAGTGATGCATATAAATTAAGTACATGTTTTTATTAAACTCAGTATATTAGACTTACTTAAATTAAAAGATATTCATGTAACAGTTTATATATTAATATTCAATTCATTAATGATTAATTTTCAGATTCCCCCCCAAAAAGACGTTTAATTCAACACCCCATATTATAACAACGTCAAAGATAACAGAAATGGCTTCTTCTGGGTATCCTACATTCATCAAAGGGTTTTCAAATTCTGTATTTTACATAATACTCGCGTTTGTCGTTCTATTTGGATTATTTGTGGTTATTTATTTCTATAAACATTGTGTGAAGCGGACTGAAGTGCCCCACAGTAAAAAAGAGGAAAACTTTTCAAGTCAATTTGTCGAGTATAAAACTTTATATCGGGAAAGCCACCAACACCCTCCGATAGAAAATGCTACTGATCCAATGTACCTGGAACCGGTCACGAATGTCCATTATGACGAAATCAACAACTTTCATTAAACGGACGATCAAATAATTGCTGATGTTTTAATGGTCCATTAAAGAATCTAGTCTCACTTTGACAAAAATAACTAAAATGTCCAAGACAGCTATTCTTTTGTAATAATGGTCATTTACCGATAACCCATTATTGCATAACTCATACTATTAGTTCGTCAGTTAATCATATCTTTTTCTGTTGGTAGATAAGTTTCTCATTAAGGTAATCAAGATATAGAAACCGAAAATATGTGCATCTTCTATTGGAATACCGTGTCTATCTGTCCATGCCCAACATAAGCAAAGTCAAACATTCGGACACAAGCAAACCACTTTGGTATTAACGTTGATTTTTTAGCGGGGTAAAAATGGGTTGTGCGAACTTTATACTCTAACACCCGTATAAGACCCTAACGCTGGATTTCTTTGGATGACTATCAAATTTGAATAATATTTTGTAATGTCAGATTTTTTAGTACGTGGGCGTTTCACGAATGTCTAATTTTATTGACCGCATTTGAAATGCATATAAAATACTTCCGTATGCACTTGTGTGGCTGTTCAGCACAAATGATTATCATATTTATTCACCACAAGGAACAACGTAATTAGATTTCTTCTAGAATAGACTTTGGTGCCATACTTAAATCCAAACCAAGGACTTTGTAAAGATCTCTAGCTGCGTATTTCACTTCAATACAGTACCATTAAAGTTTCAACAGCATGCTGTATTAACAAATCACCGTATTAAATGTTGTATGACATTGTAGAACGAGTATTCACTCAAACGCCATTCCTTATTTTAACTCAAAACATCTACAAATGGTGTGCATGATATAAATGTAGATTAAGTGGAAGAACACAAATGTCAACGTTGTATACATTTTGTATTGTATATCAAATGCATTTAACTGATGGAGTGTAGAGACATTGATTATAATATAGCGGACAATTATGCTGTTTTATCAGACGATCGTGTGTTCAGCGGTGATCTGTGGTTTTTTAAAAGAAATATAAAATGATCGTTGAAGTTTATAAAAAAATGATTTTGGTCGTATTCATCATATAGCCCTTCGAGCTTAAGTGGATTTCATCACGCCCCAACCATTATTATACTCATAATATTCAAAGAATTGTTCTTTATTACACTGTACCTACATATTTATAATTTTCAGCAAATGTACAATTAAATATCAAATTGACATTTGTACGTTATTTTTTCGTTTTTATTATGAAATCTCCCCTCCCGCCGCAACAATGCGTCATTGATGAACTGTATTGAACTATTCGTAACAAATTCTATTTGTATTGTTATCACAGACAAACAACCTGAAAAATGTTAATATTCCTAGATAAAAGCAATAAAATAGTAGACAAAAAATAACGTATTTTAACATTTATCACTTTCATAAAAAGAAAACTGGTAAGTTAGTTTTTGTTCGTTGTTCGTAAAGGCTCGTGGTTGACAAATTATACATGGCCGGAAAACTGTACAACCCTAAAGAACACGCCGACGTAATCCCCGGGGCCAAATGAGATGCAAGGGTAATCTTCGCTTCTTTGACACAACTGCGGGTGAAGACTCCCTGCTCCCAACACACTCGTCCTCCGCCGTAAGAATCTCCTCCACGAAAGCGCAGGCACCATCGGTGCACGAGTTACTGGTGACCCCGCTACTTTATGATCAATGGAGACGGGACAATCAGTATGAGCTATCTCCATCACAAACTCCTTGGTGTAAGAAGGCGGACACTCGACCGCATTTTCACGCACAACATCCAAGTTGGGATTGGTTCGAAGACGAATATATACGCACATAACGGATGGTGACGATGAAACGGTAATAGAACGTGCTCACCTTCTTGGCTTGCATTGGAGCTTCGGATAAGTGATGGGAGATTGTCCTCGACCCAACTTTCGGTGCACAGAATGTTACGCGCTTCATTCCAGATCTTCTCAATTCAGCGAACGTCATATTCATCTCTTATTAAGCGGCATTGATCAAGGATAGCATCACAAATGTCTGTGATAAGTTCCATCACTCAACAGGGCCAAGTCATATACGAGACGAATTGGCTCAATCAGTCTTCCTGAGGAGGTGCTTCTTCTCACATAATTCAGATAATTCTCCCCTCTCTTCTGACGTAGAGATGAATAATTCGGTGCAGGCTGATACCCCCGGTAGCGTGACATAGTAGATATTAACTATATAATGTAGAAAAAGTATATAATAATGATGGACAATACGAACAGGACCCCCCCCCTGAATAAATGACTAGTACATATGAAATAGGATAATGATATGAATAATATGAGACATGACCCTGGTCTTAAAGGTTTGTCCTTCACGTTATCAGCTGTTGAAAGAGATAATAGCATACAACAATAAAAAATAACACATACACACTGAAAATCAGTTACAGTGTACCTAGAAATTAAACATTGAAGATCGGCTTATATCTGCTATCATGATACTAAGCAGAAACAAAAAATCAAATTCAAAGAACCAACTAAACAAGAAATGTTTTTAAGATAATGTACATGATATAACTTAAAAACAAAACAAAACCACAAGTAGAATCAGAACATAAATAATAGTGTTCAACTGTTACAGCCCGGGCACAATTAAAACGCAAGTTTCCCGCATACTCTTTCGTGATGTTAACACAGGCACCGTGAAACCAATCGCGGCATTCATCGCACTAAATCATAAATGAACCAGTATCATAACCGTGGCAGACACAACATTCACTCTAATCACTGTTTGTATCTGATAGAATCTTACAGAGATGTTTGTGAATCCAATCTGGTAACTTGCGATCCTTACATTGTACTACGTTTTATAGATTTTTGAGATGCTTGACGGTTTGTTATTGTCATTTTTTCATAGCTTGATTCAATCATGATTCATGCAAGTAATATTCCCCCTTTGTTTAACTTTACAGATGTACTAGGAGAGCCTCTCTGTAACCACACGTGGGTCTTTTCAGGTAGTATTTAACTCACGGCACTTACCTTTAACTGTCGCTGTATCCAGAACGTAAACGACATGTACATCTCCCACTTTTTATGTATGTTCAAGGATTTTGCGATCATAATCACGATTTAGGATACCTTGCGTAGTTTTTAAAGTATTCCTAGCTGTTTCATGAGCACTAGCAATGTTCTTTAAGAGCTCAGCCAGGTATTGATCTTCTGAATAAAACTGATGCCCGGTGTTAAAGGGGAAAATTAAATCCACATGCTGGTTAATTTTTCTGCCTGTTGTGTGTAAAACCAGTGCTGCGGTTTTTACAGGATCTCAGGGCGCCCGCTATCTGAGGAAGATACACATCCCAGTCTCCTGGTGTTTTTGAGACAAAACAACGAATTGCATCCACGAGAGTTCCGTTAAACCGCTCAACTTGGCCATTTGATGAGGGTCTATAAGGAGTAGTCCTGGTTTTATGGAT
Source organism: Magallana ariakensis (assembly GCA_020458035.1). Classification (NCBI taxonomy): domain Eukaryota; kingdom Metazoa; phylum Mollusca; class Bivalvia; order Ostreida; family Ostreidae; genus Magallana; species Magallana ariakensis. The sequence continues at coordinate 47,065,699 of CM035812.1, read as the reverse complement.
TTCTAGCGCTTTCCATGTATTACTGAACAGCTGACGTAAAATTAGTTCCCTGATCTGAGATTTGAGAAGAATTCATTAATGGCGGCACGGGCTGTTACCTTGGCTGATTGTGCACGCAAGGGAATTCTTATAACCCACTTTGTTAATTGATCAACCATCATTAGAATTTACGCGTTATTGTTTTTGGTAACTGATAATGGCCCCAAGAAATCCTTATGGACTCTTTCAATTGGCACTCCTGCATGAAATTTTTATTTGTAAAGCTTCAACGAGCACGTCTTGTTGGTTTTTTATTTCGATTACAGACAACACACGAAGCAACATAGTTATGCACATCTGTTGACAGGGAATACCAATAAAAAAGCTCCTTAACTCGACTCAAAGTTCTACTTACTCCCTGGTGTCCAGCAGCAGGGACATCATGACACAAGTTCATGACTTCCACTATCATGGTACTTGGGAGTACTTAAACCTTGGTACCTTCTTCTTGTTTCCAGAGAAGTCCTTCCTGATCCAGTATAAAGAGTTTTTTGTTGATCCAGTAAGCCTTGGCTGCTTTGACATTAAAAACAATTCATTATCCTGTCTTTCTTTATATTCAAGCCACTTGATGATTATTTGTAAAGTTGTATCACTGCGTTGTGCAGACTTAATTTCATCAATAGTATGACTTTGAATCCAAGATTGTTGATCAACAAGTCGAACTTTGATTTTCTCATCACACTGTGCCATCCTATCCACTGATTCTCATTAATTTCAGTAAGAGGAACAATATTATCTACCTCGACCAGAAAATTGTCGTATGTGCTCGGCGACAGTAATTACACCCCCCCCCCCTCTTTTCGATAGAATGGGCAAATTTCATCTTTCAATCTTGAAAATGTATCAGAATTTACTTGATCTTTTCCTCTCCTATGTTTTATTGTCATATTATATTAAATGAGTTCCTCCATCTAAAGGGCTAACTGACCCTAGGGATAACGAAAATTGAATAGCCACTGAAGACTTCTATGATCTGTACGTATTATAAAGGCTCTACTCAGTAAATAGTAACAGAATACCATGTAAACACTACAACTGCTAGTAGCTCCTTTCTAATGGTACAGTATTTTCGTTGTTCAGGGAGAAGAATCAAACTCGCATATGAAATTGTTCTCTCTTCATTGTCGTGAATTTGCACTTATTCAGCTCCAATGACAAATTCAGAGGCATCAGTGTCTAATATGAACTGACCATCTTTATTAGGTAAAGTAAGAACATGAGCACTTGTTAGAGCCAATTTCACTTTATCAAAAGCAGACTGTTGCTCATCACCCCAGTAGGATCTATTCTTACCTGTTACAGCATACAAAGGAACTGTTACCTCAGCAAAATTCTTTATAAAATTCCGGTGATAATTTGCAAAGCCGCAGAGTCGTTCCACGTCTTTAGTGTTTTCTGGTTTAGGCCATTTGTTGATTGTCCAATGTAATTAGGCCCAATACTTAGTCCATCTTTGTTCACTGTGCGACTAAGAAACTTTACCTCTTTTCGGAATATGATACATTTTTTGGGTTTCAACTTCAGACCGTATAATCTAAATCTTTCCAGAAACTCAATAATATTGTCTGGATGTTCCTGAAAGTTTTTGCCTAACACCAGAATATCATCCAAAAATGCCAAAACTGTCTTCCTATGTAAACCTCTCAAAACTAAATTCATCGCTTTGCTGTAAGTACTTGGCGCGTTACAGAGACCGAACCCCATCCTCTTGAATTGGAAAATGCCATATTTGGTAATAAAGGCAGTTTTCTCTTTGTCAGAATCCTTAACCTTTACCTGTAAGTAAGCCCAATTGGCGTCCAGCTTTGAAAACCAAATATTTCCTGTCAGTGTGTCTAAACACTCATCTACCAAAGGTAATGGGGACACATCTTTATATTAGTTACGGTGTTTAATGCTCGGTAGTCTACACACTAACGAAGCGTTCCATCTTGTTTCCTTACCAATACAGGTGCTGAGGCCCATTCGGACACTGAGGTTTTAATAACATCATCTCCAAGTAATTCATTCAGATGTTTCTCCTCCTCATCTGCAAAACATGCCGGAGTTTTCCGCAAACGCTGTTTGATTGATCTTGAAACACCAGTATCAATGTGGTGCTCTATGGCGGTGAAACTTCCCAGGTCAAACTCATTCTTAGCAAACACATCCGCATATCAATATAGCATGTCTTGCAGCAGAGTTCTTTCTGTATTTTATATATATATATTCTTCAGATCTAGCTAAAAAATCTGTTAAATGCTCAGGAATTTCAATGTTACTCACTGTACTGGATGTGGATACTTTTTGAACTTTAACTTCCACTGTATCTTCTTCTAGAATCTCACCCACCTCATAGGCAAATCCTACTACCTGTCCGCGTTTTAGGTTAATAACTTTTTTAGACAAATTAACAACACAGAACATTACCTTCCGATGTTCTTACAGAAAATCAAGTTCCAGGAGCATATTGTCCTCAATGGGTGCTACATAAATTTCTTTAACTGTGAAAACCTGTGACCTTAACAAAATACTCACCGGACCAACTTTGAATCCTTTCATGCCGAGATCACGACCTGTTGTGTGCATTTGAACTTCTTTTAATATTGAAGGTTTTTTGCTAAGAAGGTTGAAAAATTTACCAGATATTATAGTTACCTAAGCTGCGGTGTCATTTTGCGCTGCAACAGTATGGCCATTGATATCTAAGTTCACCTCAATAGTTTATGTTGATATCAATCTTAGAATATACAATTTACAATTGTATATTCGCTTTAATATACGCTTTAAGGCTTTATTAAGCATATAATTCTCCGGAAGACCTTCATAAGCTCGAAGGGCAAGATGGAAAACTCGATCAGCCCATTCCACCATACTTTCTTCAGTCCCCTGCATTAAAGAACTTAGCTTCAGCTGAGCGGTTTCAGTTACTTCTTTGTACCCAAACTGGTTTTGTTATTTTTGCATCAGCTGCATATAGCCGATGTCAGCATCTTGAGTCACTACCGTGGCATAATACTCACTAGCTTCTCCCTCAAGACACCAACCCAAATAATCTTTTGATTCTTTGGGACGCCAGTTTTTTACTTCAGCAAAACAAATGAATTTTTGCTGAAATGCAACCCAAGAATCTGTGCCATCATTTCGTAAAGACTTTCGCAAAGTATCCACTCTGTCCTGATGTGGCACTTGCTGAACAGAAACCTTGTTTTCGCTGTTGTTGTGCTTGTGGTGGAAATGCTTGTTGCTGATGTTGAGATTGCATTCGTTGTTTTTGTGCTTGAGGTGGCAATGCATGTTGCTGATGTTGAGGTTGCATTGGTTGTTGTGCTTGAAGTGGCAATGTTGGTTGCTGATGTTGAGGTTTCATATTTCGCTGATGTTGAGGTTTCATTGGTTGTTGTTGTGCTTGTTGTGGCAATGCATGTTGCTGATGTTGAAGTTGTATTGTATATCTTGGCTGTGCAACCCTTGTGGTTGGATATGTTTTCATAATTGATACCCCTGATTGTCTCATTTGAGGATATATGGGAGCTCCCTGGTCACACGGTAACGCACCGCTGGATAACCTGAGAGGGCACATAGACACAGATTGCGGAAATACATTAAAAGGTTCTGACTTTACCGCAGCTACTGGTGGTACAAAAACCTCTGTAGTCTGTGGTAATGACATAATGGGATACCCATATGGTTGCGGAAGATAATATGGATATGGGTAAGGTCACCAAGGTGCCATACCGTAGGGCATCATTGCATGGTAATGTGCATGGAGGATATTGCAAACCCCATTGTGGCTGCATTCCCCCATATGGTGCGCTTACGGTTGTTGGCTGATACATATGAGAGTCTGTAGAGCATGCATATGAGGGTTGTATAGGAGGAGCAACTGAATTGTTCACATGTGTGTTCAGATACCTCCTTTCCATACCAGCACCTACAACATGCTTTTGTTAATATATGAATCAATACCAGCTCCTGCAAAATGTTTTTTTTCATTTGGGTCCTTGAGGGGTGGTGGTAAATCAAATTCTTTCGATCGAACACTTTGATTTTTACTTTTTTCCTTATTCTTCTTCGAAATTAAACCCCTCAAAGCAAGATTCATTATTTCCTCAGAACTACAAATCCCATGATCATGTAAGACCTCATCATCAACAGTTTCATGATTTCATTTTTGGCAGGGTTTTCGGGATTTCCTCTAATATCTCTTACACTAGTTGAACCATCAGACTGACCCTTAGTATTGTGCAAAAAGTTGTACCTGGGATATGGATGGAAATTGTTTTTTCAATTTCCTCTTTGCTGAGTTTCAGGTTCCTTACCTGAATTAGGCCTTCTGGCCCCCAAAATATTGCCGGATGCACCGAGATACGCTTTATTATTATCTGCGACAGTTGGACCTACACCTTTAAGTTTTTGTAAATCCATCTTCGATGCAAAATTTATGTAAATGGGCTGACATATTGAGGATTTTAGAAAATGATACCAACCAAATATATGAAATTTCAAAAGTAACTTAAATTCATTACTGTTACAAAAAGTAGTGAAAGGGAAAAATAATATAATAATAATAGCCAAAAAAAGGACCCCCCCCCCCAAAAAAAAAACGTATTCTTATAATATCTATGTTAACAAAAGAATGATAAACAATATTTCACCACTAGATAGCAAAGTATGATTTATTATCAAGTCAAATAAAACTAATTGCAAAGCCCTTTAATAGAGAAATGAATGCCAAAAATAATTAAATAAATTGTGTGTACGAAAATTAAGAATGAATAGCTGTTATGTTTAACTACTTTTAAAATGTAAACAAACAAAAACGAAAATGCTGACTTGAAAACGAAAGTAGTTGATACGTTACAGGAAGTATTAATCTATCTATGCGCAAAAATTTCACTGTCGAATTGGCGCCAAAAAATCATGTGAAAATAATGGCGACCCACCAGACCACACCAACACGTAAACAAATATCAAAATACAAAAAAATATATCCAACGCTATTTACGAAGACATAAAATTACCCAAACGCTGTGGTAAACACTAAAAAGTGACAAAAAATTAGCAAAATAGGGGAAAAAAACAAGAATAACTAGTAGACTAATTGTTCTCGAACAATTAGAGGTCTTTCCACCTTAGTATTTTTAATAAATTGCTAGATTGCCCGATAAGATATACAAAAAAATATTAAAATTGTGATATATATTGTACTAGAATTTTTTCCCACTTACTCTGAACAAAACTGATGTGCTCGCCAAGTGAATATTCTTTACACATTGTCAAGCATATAAAGAGAGAACCTAAAAATAGAAGAGCGTGTTCTAGAGGCTAGCTATCGTTGTACAATATGAATGGGTTCACCATAAAAACAATTTCCACTTGAGTAACCACAGGACTTGGTGTGATACCTGGCTGACCTAATTGAATACCTTATTGCGCAATCCAACAAGCTATTGAAACCCTTACTATAATTCTGTATTTCAAAAGATATGAAAATTCATTAATTAACAGATTTCCAAATGACCTTGACCTTTGACCTTTATATCATTTTGTTCGGCCAAGGCAGACGCTCCCATCCCAAGTAGTTTGAAGTCTCTAGGATAGATAGAAAAAGAGTTGGAAGCGATTTTATCGAAATTTCAATACTTTCAGGGGCAATAACTGCTAGAAGGGGGCCTCAGATCCTTTCGGTATGAATAGATTGAAGAACCCTCTAAATGTACTGAAGGCATTGGTAAAATTTCCAAGTCTCTATCTCTTATTGTTTCAGAGGAGTAGCGATAACAAGCATTTCATACAATAGGGGCAATAACTCTGTAACTATTCAAAGGTATGAGCCAAGGGGCTATATTTTAAATTGTCTTAAGATGTCCTACTACATCCATGAAAAAGTTTTTCTCTACCACCCTAGACAAAAGAGATATAAAAACTCATTAATTAAGAGCTTCTCAAATGACCTTGACCTTTGACCTTTATGTCATTTTGTTCGGCCAAGGTAGACGCTTCCATCCCAAGTAGTCCGAAGTCTCTATGATAAATAATAAAAAAGTTGAAAGTGATTTTGTGGAAATTTAAATACTCTAAGGGGCAATAACTACTACAAGGTGGCCTCAGATCCTTTTGGTATGAAAAGATTGAAGAACCCTCTAAGTGTAATGAAGACATTGGTAAAAGTTCCAAATCTCTATCTCTTATGGTTTCAGAGGAGTAGCGATAACAAGCATTTCCTTCTCAAAGGGCAATAACTCTGTAAGTTCTGGGAGTTTTTTGACACAGGGTCAATTGGTACCATAACTTTTAATGACCAATTACATAAAGTTTAAATTGTTTGGATAACTCTAAGAACAAAAAAGTCACCCCGAGCTAAATAGAAAAAAAGAAGAAGAATAAAAAACATAAAGAAATCAAGAGGTCTTTCACCTGAAAGGTGGAAAGACCTAAATACGAAGAATTCTACACTTGTGCAGACGTTGTCACCCACGTGTTTACAGAAACACAAGTGGCAGAGCCTACAATATAGCAAAAATACGACAAAATATCGCACACCACGTCTAATGAGACGATAATATACGATGTATACAAAATAAATTCAAAAGTAGCAAAGGTGAAAAAATAACTTGATATACTATACACGCCTGAATCTCGTGCTATAACATTATGTAGTACCTGAACACGACAACACGCAAGTTTTCAACACACAAGTTTGGTCAATACACTCGTGTGTATGCACGCTTTAATATAAATTAAACGCTCAACACGACATAATCAACAGTAATATAGGAATTATCGCACAAACACATTCGTAAAGAACAAACGCGCAACACGACTTTTCCAATAAAATGATGCAGCACTTGCTCAATAATCGGACTATCGTTATACACGTTCGTAAAATACAAGCGCTCAATACGAAACTTCCAACACATGAACAAGTAATGTACCATTCATTGCTTGCAAATATTGCAAAAATATAATTTACACATGTACCGGTGACGCGAATTGTCGAGTAGGCTATCCCACCGGCGACGCCAATTGTCATGAAACCGATATTACGGAAACATTACATGGTACATGTATTAGGCTATAAACCTTACCTAGGAACATGGTACATCAGAGGACAAATACAAGGACAGGGAGATAAACAGATAGATATGAACTGGTGGGCTGAAAGAACTAGACTTGCACTGGAGCTCCAGGTAAAAGGATGCGCTGTGGACCAGGGTCAGAGGTCATCTGCATATCAACTAGTTACATATAATAGCATAAAAATGTACATTTCACTACAAAGGTAATCGTTATTTGTAGTAGTATGGAGAGACACAATTCTAATATTAAGAATAAAGAAGAAAAACTTCAATATATTATAGAAAACGGGGCGGATAGAGATATTTTAAACAACGTAATGGCAAAACTTTGCGATGTCTTTCTAAGTGCATATAAGGACGTTTTTGGTGTTAAACACACAGAAAAAAAAATATTAAAAGCCCTGGTTTAATGATAAATGCACAATTTTTCACATAAATAAACGCAGACACAGTAGAATTAAATCTGCAGACTCCAAAGAGAACCTAAAAAAAAACTAAAAACAGCGAGGAAGAGATATAAAATTGACATGGATGAGTCTATAAAACACTACAGTAAAGAGCTTTAAATAGGTTAAACAACTTTGGTACGAATAATGCTAAAGAATATTGGATAATATAAAATAGTCACACCAAAAACAACGACTATGCAGCTGAAAGTACAAAATTACAGACCGGGAGCTACTGATCTGCAGCTAATCGATCTTTTTTAAATAAAGTTTTGATTTTAAACATATTTTGTAAAAAATATTATGCCTTTTATAGCTTCGAATATTGGAATGTTTTTGTAAGGTTTAAACCAAGGATTGGATTTGTTTAAAATTTATTTCTTTAAATCCTGTTGTGGCTATTTTTTTACTCTATAGTATGTTTTGCCACGAAAATTCATATAATTGTGGTACTGTAGTTGGCTATTGTACATGTAGATATGACAAAATAAATAGTAAATATTCATAAAATGAAATGTTCACTTTCCTATCAATGATTAAATACAATGTTGTCAGTGGTCTGACAGCTATATAGACAGTGATAAATAATTTTGTCAATGTAAATCTACCTTACCAACCGCTGACAAATGAAGTTTTGATTTATCCATTAATTAACTACACGCGATGGAACACTAGCAAATTAATTATCACCAAAAATCAAAGCCTAAGTGTTCAAGACGTTGATTGAACAGGAAAATTAAAAAAAAAATCTTTTAACATAAAGGGTGTGTGTTAAAATGTATTCGCTTGACTGTGGTAAAAAGAACCCTTTTCTAGATTTGTGAAACTCTTGATATATGGGTCCTGTTTGTGTTGCTTGACTAGTTATATAGTAATAATTCAAAATCCTTTCTTTTCTGTAAGACATCTAACAAACAATCATAAATACATGGATAAAATGAAAATGTAGGTTTATAACAACAGTTTAAATTTCTCCTCATGCATGATTATTGGGTTTATTTTCATAAAAAAGTGAATTTGTATTTATCATTTAAAAGTTTACCGTTTGTTAAAAAAATGCTATTTAGCAGACAAAATAAAACATCAAAATGATGTGCAAAGAGGCTCTTTTGAAGTTGTTTATTGATGAGCCTTAAAAAGGGGTTAAGGTAAGGATAAGAAGGCCAATTGGGTGTTTTTTCAGTGAGTTTAGCCTTTTTTTCGTAAATGCATAAAGACTAATGAATTGTTGCATTTAGCAGACGTCAATAACTAGCGCGTATATAGCTGGCATTTATACAGTTGTTGTTGCTTATGAAATAATATAAACTTTTTAACGTCGTAACTCAGGTATTTGTTTACTTGTAAACGTATAAATAGATCCGTCAAATTATATTTCTTGTTCTCTAAATATGAAATCAAAGGCTTCTCATGGAAACCGGATAGTATGGGACACGGGTTTTCAGCATGCTTTGGGTTGAAATAGGTTCCAATAAAAAAACCCCAAATAAATTATATCGGTTAACGAATAAGTATCACCACGTAATGCCGAGATACCAATTATTAGTTTTAAACTAGAGGTACTGTGCGCAAGTTCACAAATAATAGCCCCGCTTAGAAGCTATTATGCTATTTTTACAACGACCTTGAACTTGAACAAATGACCTTGAGTCAAAATCATGAAACATTTCCAGGTCATTAGCATTCTTTATATGAAGTGGGAACTTTTAATGCTTTTCAATTAAAGAAAATACGGACCAGACAGAAATTATGCTCTTTTCCTTCCAGTCACTTTCAACTTGCCCAAATGACCTTTGGTCAGAATCATGACACACCCTCAGATCATGAGCAATCGTTGTATAAAGTAGGAACTTCAAATGTTTTCCAAAAGAAAGATAAGGACCGGGCACGATTGCACAGACAGAACAGACGGACGAACGGACAGACGTACATGGTGATTCCTATATTCCTTCCTAAACTTTTTTGCGGTGGTGTAAAAATCAGGAATGAATGATCAAAAATCTTATTCATGTATAATGAAATTGACTTAGTTTTACTATAACATAAATATTATTCACATTAGATAGTTACCGAAACGGTGTTCCATAGTGTATAAATAACTATTGATCAAAACGGTATCTGATATACAGTGGGTTCTGGATTTCAATTTTCAATTGTAAGTAATTATAAGATTGACTATATGTATCATTATCCCAAGACGAATATACATGATAAACTCATCAAGAGAGTGCATTGTTTAGATGATAGAATATTTAAAATTAATTATTTGTAACTTACTTTCGATTTGAATGTTTTAAATAGAAACCAATTCAAAGGAATGTGCGTATGTTATGCGTTATGAAACTATGTACAGCGTTTTTAAACAATGCCTATATTTTATGATATTTTATGATATTAAGATGAATAAAAAGAAATGGGAGTTATCTTATATAGCAGATATAAAATCTAATGCCTACCACGTTCGGATGAAATCATATTCACTTAAAAAAAAACTCGACACTATGTAGGAATAAATTCTCAATTATTCATGAATTTTATGAAAAGTTTTTTAATGAAAAATTTCGTCAATTCGTTAATTTTGCTCAATCATTTGTGTATTAAAATATCATTCTGGATTCTTGGGGGGGGGGGCTGTATTTTTTTTACTACATATGTAGTAGGTGACAGTTATGACCATTGGACCTCTAGGTTTTTTTATACACCTTCCTAATTACATATTGTTATTCATACCCGTTTAGTCTATATACTCATTTTTTAAATTTGAGTCATCAACAGAATAACACTATGTCAGAGCATATTCCAGCTCTCTCTTTGCAATTGATCTTATTTGGGCAACGGTTTTGATGAAAAACAAATGAAGTAATCATACCGACATCGATCAACAGTGTACATGTTTTATAACGAAACGCTTACTATAATAAATATTCAGCTCCATCTAGCTAAAATGTTTAACATAATATTACTCATTGTCTCCTCTGTTTATATAAAATTAGTTGGGGACTTAAAAAGTGTATCTCATGATGTACAATTTGATTGGTTTTGTAGACAATGTGTTCAATTGACCTTGTTTGAAAAACAGATGATGCCTAAAAAGTGTATTTGTCAACTTTTATTATTGACTATACTGTATGAGGGACTACATGTAATACCCACGGTAAGACTTTTTGCATATAATAACTTGCACAAAAAATCCTTTTTTTTTCTTTTTAGAATTTTACTTGTAACAGTTAAAAGAAAATGTTTCTTTTTTAAAATATGTGTAGATAATGTTGATGTTGATGTGGGAGTTTTAAATTATTTAGGCTTTAGGATGCGAACCCTGTCAATTTTCTGTTTTTACTGAAACGGAAGTTGACTCTTGTCCTGAAACACAAGACGAATTATTCAGAAGGAAAGCGGAGAAAAAATGCGAAACATGGGCAACACTTCAAAATTGCACAGAGCCAGAGAGGTTTAAATATCACTGTGCTATGAATGAGCATGAGAACAAATTCATTGAAGTTTGTGCAAAAGAACACCGTATTAACGGTAGGTTGTTTAAATTGATAGTACATTTTATAAATATCTAACTATGTACAGTTATTTAAAAAAAAATTATGGGAAATAATTAATGGAAAACTGTATGCGCTCAAAAGAAAGTTGATAAACACAAATGTTTCCTAGTGAAGCCATGTAAAAATGACATTTTACTGTACTGATTCTTTCAAACTGACTTTTTTATCACCTGATTTCTGCAATCATCAGTCAGTGACAGTGTATAGTGCATTTGCCTATGCTATAATATGTGATATTTGATAAAAAGAAGTTAACTTTACTTTGAAGGTACAATGTTAATAAAAAAGTACATGTATATATATTTTGAAAAACAAACCCGACAAGTATTTTTGTTATAATTAATTTTATTTGGTCGTTTTAAATTATCATTCATAGTGTAGTACTTGTTTACGATCCAAGCAAACATTCGGTTAATTGGTTTTTTAGGTTTAAAGCAATATGGCCTGTATCTTTTAGATTTTAATTTGCTACAAAAGCTAGCTAGCTTTAACGATACTTCTGCATGTAACTTTAACTTCAAATGATAAGATAAAAGATTGCATCATAAAATTTTATCAGGAATATAAAATAAATATATAGGAACCAATTATTGTACAGGGCGACAATAATACTAACTTTGCTTCAATCAGGGCTTTTAAGTAACTTTTTCTCACAAAACTACGATTAAAAGGTCATAAACCATTCTTTCTTTTTTTGTCATTTCAGTAGAAAATTTCAATTTTAAAACAAACATTTTCGACATTAAAATGGCAGCTTATGCATAATTAATATACCGTACCGATCAGACCCAACCTAACACCAGAGTAAACCCCAACTAAACCCCAGGTTTACTTTTTGGGTTTACTTGGGGTTTACTCTGGGTTTACTTTTTGAAAATCTGGGTCCACTCGGGGTTTACTTTGGGTTAACTTGGAAATTGCTTTTGAGGTCAACTGTACGCACTGAAGTGTGAAGCAGACCCGTATATTATCTTACTATCCTACTGACTGTAATTCCTGTCCCTTGTATATTCCGAATACCCAGTTAGCGTCTGCTTTCAGGGATATACTTCTGACTGGGTTTACTCTCTGTGTCCACTCTGGGTTTACTTTGGGTTTACTCTGGGTCCACTCTAGTAAACCCAAAGTAAACCCAGAGTAAACCCAGAAAATAAACCCAGGGTTTAGTTGGGGTTTACTTTCTGTTAGGTTGGGTCTGATCGGTACTGTACAGTATTTCAAATATATTGGATCACCAATGAACTGAAGAATACATGTAAACTTCCAAATGTAAGGTAGCGCACTCCATCAAGGTTATACATGAATATTTTATGACTCAACGTCACAGGATGGCAAATTAAATGTTTTGTGAAATTATTTATGTCGATCGATTTGATTGAATATCATCATAGATCATTGGTTAAAGTAACAAGTTTGTGAACCGCAGATCCTAAGTTCAAATCAACGTGAGACTGAATTAGAGAAAAGTCATATTTCCTCCCCCTAATTTTTTCGCCAATTTGACTTACATACTTCTTATGCATCATGCCATCTTTCATAATGTAGTATTTTCCTACAGATTTGAAAAAAAAACCCAAACTTTTTCAAGGTATGATGAGCCACCTTAATCAACCGATCGAGTACGTTACCTTTTTAAAGGATGTGCTTTTATCGACATACACGTTATACAAGTGATTATAAAGATTCATATCTATAAGGAAGGGGTCTTTGAAACCATATTTTCTTTATTTCCTATAGAGCTACATGTAGTAATTCAAATTCTCTGTAGTTGCGGTGATTTCTTAATACACTTTAAAACATATCTGAATCCCCCGCCCCGTAAATGATTATGATACTTTGCCTTAAGGGTGACCAGTTCCCATCCAATTTCTAACAAAGCATTTGTGTTATGATCAATGCAAACTATGTATACGCTGATATGTATTTAATTTAATGTTTTTTCATAGTATTTTTTAAAAGCATTACTTTATTAACAAAAATATGTTTTAGTAGAGGAATCGAAAGTATACACATACTAGTATACAATTTGTACATGCATTTCTATTATTGTTATCTGAACATATATGTAATCTTTCAGGAGGTCATTGTACAGAATATAACAAATTAGGAAGAACCATACAGGAACATCATATTTTAAAATGCAGCACATTCAAACCAAAATGTCCCCCAACCTATCTGTCTTCAGAAGCCTATTTATGTAAGTTTTAACAATTCCGATTTTGATTAAATACATGTATTATTAACAGCAGTCACTTTCTGTTTTTTCTTTAATCTTTAAACATTTTGTAAAGAAAATAATATTTAAATAATGTTGAGCAAAAAAGATACAATGGTGCGATATCAAACATATTCAACTTTCGTAACTTATTTATTGTTCATTGATTTGTCAAAGGTAAAGATTGTTATGACATCGTGAGACTGCAAAGAAATGGATCATGTTTAATCGAGCCTCAAGACATCTCCAATCATCCAAACAATCCAAACAACACCAATGAAATAATGAACAGCAGTTGTAATGATGCATCCGGGTAATAAACTCTAATCTGTGATTTTTGTGTAACATTTCGCATCTTTTGATATAAATATTTCATTTATCTAATTAAACAAGCTAAATGATATTAGAAGTTTGACTGCAATTTCAAAGAAATGTGACTGCTACATTGCAAAATACTTTAAACCTAAGAGCTGACTTAAGCTAAGAATGTAAAACAAGTTAGAATTTTATACTGTATTTCGCATTCAAGCAAATACTAAATACAGATTTCTTTTAGACAAATTTCCTTGTGTGTTGAAATAATTTAACCTTTGAATAAAAAATACTTAATTTTATTTGTAATACACACTCTACATCCAAAATACTCATGTAAATATGATACACATGATTGCAAAACATGTATGAAAAAGAAATACTTTTAATGTATAGGTAACGTATTAAATGACGAAAACTGATTAGAATAATATGAAAACGTGATTAATTTATGACGAATTTATGAAGAATTGGCTCTAAACTTTAATAGTTTAGGTTTAAATATTTTAAAAATGTTCAAAATTTCCAAATTATCTCAAAATGTATATGAGAAATGTTAATTATTGGGAGATGTTGATAATTGGCGCACGACTTCTGTATTTTTTTTTAATCACATTTGTATCTTTTGCGTTCAAGGAAAGTCTGAATGAACCGTGAGCTTAATATTTTATTTATCCTTTAGTGATCTATCTTTATATCTTGAGGACCTTGTTTTAAGTGAAATTTGGCCTTCTTTCCTCAACACATTAACACCATGAACTCTTGTCCTCAATACCTAGCTGCCTTCTTATTATCTTACTTTCTGTTGTTCTCGATATTGCGGCGAACTACCGTAACGTTTCTGCAAATTGATATATTTTTTTAATATCCATGGCAACGCAGTAACGCAGCAATTATCTATAGTTCAAATTCATTAAAAATAGCATACTGCTAGAATAACACAGCAAATTCATTTTTCTAGATGATCTAACAATAAAGTTAAAATTGAATAACTGGGTTATTTGTCTTTTTATAGATTCACAAATTTTTCATGGTTATTAATATCTTTTATTCTATTTATATCTTTTGGTGCAAACCGTCCTCTGGTGACACATTAGTGAAATAAAAACTTTGTATTTAACACCAGAGTCATTTATTAGAATTTGATCCCGGGAGCTTGTGTTTTTTTTTCCTTTGATAATACATTGTAAACTCTGTACACTGCACTCAGATCTTTGTCACTCTCACATACTATAACTGGTGCTATCAAGAACTGGATTTTAATGTTTGATGTTGCTAAAAGATTTTGCCATAGGTAGCTTGCAGGATCGGAAAAATTAATAGGTACAATATCTATATGTATATATTAAACTACACTAAATTTTGTTTCAGACACCTAAAAATAAAATGCTTAAAGTCCGAATCTAAAATACATTTTGACTATCTGTAACCTTAAACATCGTTAACAATTTTTTTTCAAATTTAATTAATATAATAGTTCTATTGTTTACGGTTGGACATATTACTCGATATTCTATATGGCAATATGTTCAATGCATTATATAATATTATTTTTTTTTAAAACAACGGTTGTGATGAAAATATAGCACGCATTTATGTTTTACAGATGGTATTTTAAAGCCTTTGTAGCTGTTACAGTTTTCGCTGGTATTGAGTTTGTCATCATCATTTTAATGAGCATTAGAGCACGAAGACAGAGACGAAAGCAGAGTAAGCAGAGATTTTAAAAATAATAAGCTAAATTTATCCAATTTTACCATGTTCTATTTTTATAAGTACGTTTTTCCAATGTCTATTATTAGTCGTGTCCTTCACTTTGCTGTGGTGTACAACAGCCCGTTAATGTAATATTTAGAGATTTTTTGTTCTTCCATGATAAACATCTTAGTATGTAAATTTTGTAACATACATGTTTTTTTTATTTTCCAAAGTTTTTTTTAAATTTACTTAGTATATAATCTTTCTGCTACAGTTGCAAATTATTAATTTTACAAGATACCAAGCGGACAAAACCTTATATCAAGGAAGATTTGACCATTGATCGTACATGTATGATTGATTTCGATATGAATTATCTTTCTGTTTTTTAAATTTGAACTGTTCTATGTCACTAGTAGTTTGAACACTGTGCCGGATAATTATGCCAGTGCCAAAGTGGTACATTTGCACCCGTCTGTAGTGCATGTTTCTAAAAATTCAAATATGTTATTTGATAGAACATTGCTTAAAGAGTTTATAACCACTTTTGTTATTGATAAAACTAACCTGTCGGGTAAGATATTTACCTTTAAAATATGAATTCCTACGAGAAAATAATTTTCCTAAAGAAAAAACATCTTTCCTGTAAGATGTTGAGAATTTCCTATCAGAATAAAAGAACTTCACGTACACGGTGTAGTACCTAAACGGCTGCTATTAGTAAAAATAACGCGGTCAATGTTTCTATTCGAAAATTATACGGTTACTAGCTGAAAAAAATGGCCGAAATAGTAAGTATTTTTCTTCGCACATTGAACGAAATGCTCATTTATTCAAATATTTTAGCCAAGTAGTGTAGTTGACAACCCTTACGGAACAAAACACACATTTTAACACTAAGATATCAGTCTATTGTTCTACAAAATAAAGAATTTACATTAAACTTATTGAATAACTGTCGTTGATTTGGGCACATGTCCAAGCAAACTAGTGTTTTGAACTTGATTGCGCCATATTTAAAGATACTTCTAAGAAATTGAAGCGACAAGTTACTTGATATTAGTACTCTATATAGTTTGCTGGTCAGAATTTCCCATTTTAATCGTTTATTGAGGAACTATAAAGATTTTACTTCAAAGAACTTATGTTACGGCTACTATTAGACAACAACACCGGTTTCTGTTAGAAATGTGCAGTTCCTAATTTTAATGAAGTTACATCCTCGTTATGCATTGAATTAATCAATTATGTTCAGTGTTTCTATAATCTATTGAATATAATAAATGATCTATAAATTATGCATCAATAGATTTCTATACTATTAAAACTTACATGTACCATACTAACTGCATGTATGTATTTACTGTCATTGTCAATGAGTACCGTGGTCAATATTTTCATCGTTTAGTAAATTTTAATTTAATGGAAATAAAATTATTCGGCAAGAAGTTGATTTATTAAATGTTTATTTTAACATTCAGTGTAAAGGATTTCAATTTTCAGTTATATTATCTTTGTTGCCAAACTAAAAAGTTAAAGTTCGAATAAAATGAAAAAAATGTATTTTTAAAGTGCTGCTTAGTAACCATGGTAACACTATTAAACTGTTCATTTGCCCATGAAAAATTTCAATAATTGAAAAATTCACAATATTTTGTATGCGATGATTTTATCCAGTATAGCTGAAACTGCTGCAATCTCTTACATTTTGTGTTCAAAATAGCCTGAAATGGCCATTTTTCAATGTTTTGCTTCTGTACCCATGGCAACCCGTCCCCATAGCAACCGTTTAAGGTGGTCTTGCATCTTTATTCACCAAATGGTATCAAGATACGAAATATGAAGAAAATCGCTGACTATGCGTGGCCACTGAATTTTGATATTACAGAGAATTGATCTTTAAAAACATTAAGAATCATAGAAACATGCGGGATTAAAAAAAGGGGATCTTAGTTTTTTAATGTGTTTATTAATTGATTTCCATACAAAAAGAATTTTGCTAGCTCTTGTTCTACTCAATCTGTAAACCCATTTGAGTAAAGATAATCACTAAAATCTGGGCCTTTTCTCTCTTATTAAATGGTCAATTTATGCTAACAATTCAATATTTCAAATAGCAACCGTAACTTTTAAAAATCATGTGTATTCCATATATTTCTTTTGAACTATACTCTCATGTTCATTTTGTCTTCCTTCATGAATCAGAATAGATTTACACATATTTTTTTACGGGTCAGAACCAACACAATCTGTTTTCTAAATGAAAATATTTGCATAAAACTTTGTTTGATGTGCCTTTTGATTCATCACCCACGTACGAAATTTCTCTATATTTGGTTACTTATATGGCCATTTAGCAAATTACATTTATTATCAATTACAATAATTCCTTACATGTTCCGTGCACATGGATTGTTTTAAAATTAACTTGATTTTGGGACACTTTTCGTTGATTTTGTGGCGTGACCCATGAGCAATCGTTCAATTTTCGAATAGAAACATCGAACGCCGTTTTTTTACCGATAGCAGCCGTTTAGGTACTACACCGTGTAGTAGGTAACAAAACATGGGATTTTAAAATCTTATAAAAAAATCTTAATATCCTATAGGAAAACCCTCTGCCTGAAGAAAATCCCGTATAAAATATTTCTATCATATAGGAAATACAATTCTTGTAGGATTTTTCAGAATTTCATTCCTACAGGATTTCAAAATGTCATGTAAAAAATCATTTTCCTATAAAATTTATTTTTCTTCCATGAGATATTAATTTTAAAAGGTAAATATCTCCCTTGTCAGCTGAGACACACTAAAAACAAAAGTGGTTATATACTCTTTACACTCTCACGGCAATTATCTATTATTTGATGTAAATGGTTTTTACATAAGTGCATCTTCCGCGTGAGCAAAAATGCCACCTTGGCACTGGCTTAATTATTTGGTGTTTTTGACCTTTTAAGTTTGTTAAGAAGTTTTTTTAATAGCTAATATTAATACTTAGCTAGCAATTGCTTTTAACAATCTCAGAATTGTTAGACCAAATTTCATTTATCCGAACAGATGATAGTATAGAGAGAAAATTGTATAAAATAAAAGTGCAAATGCACTTGTCGGGAATAGCCAATTAAACAATAGACAAACCAAATTAAAATCCAGGCGCACATTTCAACGATGCTCTTTCAGAACGTTGTTTTAATGTTGTGCTCCACTATCATCATACATTCGCAAATCACGTAGGACTACTATTTAGTAAATAATAAAATAACAGAACAGACAGCAGAATACATGTACCATATCTTTATTGTTTTTCATAAATTTTATTACCTAATCATTATTTTTAGACAAAGAAAAAATACTGGAAAATGGAGATGACGATTCTAACTTCCCAATGGCAGAGAACTCAACTTGATTTTCACTCGTAAAAGGTAAGCTTTGTTTAAAGCAATTTGAAAATACTATTTATAGTTTGTATTCCATAAAAGTATTACAAAGATAAAGTTCGTTACACGTTTAAGCGCGTGTTTGATACGTATTGCCTTTGTTTACTTTTATTGGCATAAGGTGTTCACACATTGCTCACCGACTGGTAAAGTCATTTTAGACTCGAGCCAATATGTACAAGTCATGTACAGATTGCAAAATTGATATTAAATCAATTGTTAATTTTTTTAATTACCCCTTGATAAACATTTCAAAAATAAAGCATGATGACCATCAAACAATAAAACAGAGAACTATCTAACATATAAAAGCGTTGTTTTGCAGATCATAACCAGCTATATTTTAAGCTTTCCCACAACCCCACATATGATACATAATCAAATATTTACATTCGGTGTATATTTCCCTTTTGTTTGCATTGGAAATCTGCGACGTTCAATTTCCTATAAAAACACAAAGGTTTAAAGACGAGTTTTATTATGACGTCACAAACTTCGAAGTGTAACGTCACAAGCGAAAATCAGAGTTAACGCTTGTGGCTGTTACATTGGCTCATCCATAAATTGAACTTACCCTTAGGATAATACAGTAATTTTGATACATAAATCACATTTGCAGACAAAGCAAGAATTTAAAAAAAATATAAATATAGGCATTAATTGCTTATTTTTGGATATCGTCGGTCATATAACACACCAGGTCATGCAGACAAATTATCATACCGTGCTAACGCGCGGTATTGAATTTGTCTGCACGGCCTGGTGTGTTATAGGACCGACGACATCCAAAAATAAGCATTCAATGCTTAAATGACACGCACGTATTCTGCCGATAACTATATTACAGAAACAAGTGGCTGTGCCTTGAAGAAAATCATTCAACATCATACTTGTATATTAAATTTCTACTTACTTTATTTACTGCAACAGATTGTTCATTAAGGTCTTCCATTAATGGATACATCACTCTCATTTTTTTTGATTTAATAAAAAGTCTACATGTACTTATACATAAAAAAATTGATTCAGTACCATAAATTCATACTCTCCCCATATAATTTATTTACCCTTTTTTCTTTCAAATTAACCAGAAACTTTCATAACAAAAACAATAACTTTAACAATTTTTTTTTAAAAACATTGGTCTTTTTCTTTTATCATTGAAACCATTTTTCTTTTAAAATGGATTTCTCATTTTTGTGTCAACATTCATTCAAGCTGTATAGAATTACGCATGTTGAAAAAAAATCAAAGTGCGCACAATTTGGAACCAAATCATTGATACCTTATTTCTTAATTAGCACTCCATTTGCCATTTACAATGTTTTTTTTGTTATGTGAATGATGTAGCTTAAACATTGACCTCAGGTGAAGCGCCAAACTGCAATTTTGTTCTTCTACATGCACATGTATATGTATTTATGTATTTATATATATATATATATATATATATATATATATATATATATATATATATATATATATATAACACACTGTGCCGGATAATTATGCCAGTGCCAAGGTGGCATTTTTGCACCCGCTTAAGATTCTCAAAGTTTCTCAAAAATCCATATATACCAAATGATAGACCATTGTCTAGAGAGTATATAACCCCTTTTGTTTTTAGTGTGTTTCACCTGACAGGTGAGATATTACCTTAAAAAATTAATATCCCATAGGAAAATGATAATTCCCATAGGAGAAACGATTCTTCTACAGGAATTATTGACAATCCTATAGGATTTTCTAAAATTCCTATAGGATTTATATTTCCTTTAGGAGGAAGCTATTTACTGTAGGAAATTGACTCAGACAGGTAGTTTTCCTATTGGAAATTAAAATTTCCTATCGGATTTTATCAAATCCTATCGGAATTGAAAATCCTATCGGAAGTTCTTGTATTCCGATAGGAATTGTCTAATTTCCTATAGGAATGCTGTTTTTCCTATGGGAAAAATTATTTTCCTGTAGGAATTTAGTTTTGAAAGGTAAATATCTCACCTGACAGGTGAGATACAATGATAAGATAGGTGATTGTAAACTCCTTAAGTAATGGTCTATCATATGGCATATTTGAATTTTTCGATATCTGCAGCTTAGACGGGTGCAAATATGCCACCTTGGCACTGGCATAATTATCCGGCACAGTGTTATATATAAGATAATTCTACTAATGTGACTCATCGCTTTGGTCCTTTATTTGTTTGGCTCTTTTTGCTCATTTGAAATCTGTAAAGACAAAATACTTAAAGGTAAAGGACATTTATTAAAACATAGTTAAAAACCCTGAAAATTGTCGTCTGGGTATGGCTTAAGATAATATAGTTTCAGAATACTAAATGAAATGTTAAAACAAAACCTCGGCAACGCTGTTTTGTTTCATGTGTGATCATGAATAATGATAATAGTAGAAAAATTGTTTTAATGTTTGTTTAATGTTTTTTCGATTATAGATTCAACAGATTATTTCCTAGAGTCAACACAGTTTTACCTTTACTGTCTTTTTTGCCTTTTGTGACTGCACCTCTTTATTTATGCATGTTTTTAAGTATTACAGAATCTGTACACAGCCTTATTTTGAAAAGCTTCAAAGAAATATTATTTCAATTTTTGTAGTATGATTTTTAAATGAATCTGAGTGAACATGTATAATAAGTTGCCAACACACAAAGTAATGAAGTAGCATTTAGAAAAAAAATACATAATTTGTTTGTAGTCGAAATAATAAATGTTATTCAATTTAGTTTTTTTTCTAATTCTTTTACATAGGCTATAGCAATGTACACAACGTAACTGAAATAAGAACATGATTTCTAAGGTATAAATTTGATCATATACAGTAATTAACTACCGATTTAAACGAAAGACCGCAATTCGAAAGATCCTTCTTACTAAAGGAAAGTTTTAAACTATCTAGACCATCTATGTTCAACTTTGTTTACACTTTTAAATGTTATAGGGTAAAACTGAATTTTGCTCCTAATGTCATTGACATATTCACTTGTATGAAATGCTCACTTTATATTATTTTGTTTTCGATGCACAGAGTGATAAGCATAGGCTTTTATACGTGCAAGGGTCGATTCAAAATAAAAATGTCACTAAAAGCATCGCGCTACTCATTGATGCTATAAAATAGAATTTGATTTTCAAAATTAACAAGATGATTTCACGAAATATAATTTGCTGTAATTTTCATGAATTAAAATATAATTAAAGAAGTGTTCATATTTATTTTTCATATTGTGTAAATTGACTGCGTTATGAATTGACGTCTTGTTTGACTTTCGTATTTTTAGATTGAACTATATACTAGTTTGAAATATGAAAATGGTGACGCTTTTTACGCAGAGTACAAAAAACTTTAAAACAAATACAGCACATACTTTTCAAATATTTGTTTTCATTTAAGGAATCTAATTGTTGGTTTTGATTATATTCTTTTCATATCTCAATCAAAGAAAAATGGCCGATCATACGAAATGTATTTTTACTTTGATTTGGTAGAAATCACTAGAACATGTATTTAAATTCATATTTTAATCATAAAGTGAGAAAGAATGTGAAAATAATGCTTAAAATTTGATTTAAATGTTTTATGAAAGCCGAACTTGGAATACAGACGGTCAAAGGACGTTGTAAGGCTTAAATTATGACTTTGTCGAACTCTAAATATGCCTGATCGCTAAACAATTACACTATTCTACACGAAAAGTGCAATTGTTAATTCATCTAGAAAAAAACCTAGATGATTTTAGAGATTCTGAAACGAAAACAAAAATTGTAATTAGAGCATCACGGTCAATCATAAAAAAAATCACTTATATTATGGACACAAAACAAATGTCAACAATTCATAAAAAAATCGGCTAAATGCGACGACTATTCTTCAAAGAGCATCAGTATATGTTGCAGAAAAGTTTAAATCTGTTTAAAAAGGAATCATATTTTAAAGTGTGAGGGTCTGTCGCTTGAAAACGATTTCCATTATACTGTATCGCGTCTGTGACATTTATTTGGATTAACCCTTGTATTCTTTTGACTGAAAGTGTTTGAATTTCAATAATTAGAACTTGGGTTTTAGTTTGTCCTCCCTATTAAGTTGTTCACATTTTGTATCTATTTCTTTTTTTAATAAACAATCTGAAAAAAAAATGCTACAGAAAAATGCTACTGTGTGATGCATTAAATATTGTTTTTTTTCTACACAATTTATAGCATTTAGACTTTTGGAGAATTTAAATCATATAATTCATAGCTTAGCTTGATAACTAGACCAGCGGCTATGCTAGGTACATATATGTAATACATTACTTCATTTTATAACTTTTATTAAAGTTGATGTTCTATTACCATTCGTTGTCAGTGTTAAGAAAGCAACAGTATAAAAGAAATGTATGTCACTATTCAGAGAATGCAGATGTTATCAAACATATATTTGTAAATTTTAAATGCTACATGTGCATGTAAACGTGCAGTTATGGAGTTAGACTTTAGACTAAATGATAAAACTGGTTAGAAAGCATTTAAAAAAGCCAACTTTTTTTTCAAAAACAATAATTCTCATTGTGTTGTATGTGTTTTATTGTTTTGATTTTTATTACAATTGTATAAATGTGTACAGATTATTAAATATGTATTTTTACTTCTGTATGAGATCTTGTGTACAATAAAATAAATTGTAAATTTGATCACCTTTTTCATTCAAACAAAATGGAGGTAGGAGAAATGTATTCAAATAAAGGCAGTACACAATAAATATTACATTTTTCCTTCAGAACAGTGCTCCCTTATTTTATGCTGAAATAATTAATGGAATCTATGATGTTTCAAAATTATACGACAACTACGACGTTTGAGGCAACTCTGGGGTATATTTAAGAAATAAAGTACGAGTTTTCGTGATTGTTGCAGAATAACCTCCGAGGTCGAGAAATGTTGTTTTGAAACATAAAAGCCGAGACGTTAGCCGAGGCTTTTATATTTCAAACAACATTTCGAGACCGAGGAGGTTATCCTGCAACATTCACGATAACAAGAACTTTATTTCTATTCTACTAACAGCCCAGTATTTCTACAGATCGTTTCTCCTATAGAGAGACGATCTAGGTCATTTTGATGGCTGTTCCGAGTAACCCCAACGGTTTTGTGAGTAATGTTTACATGTGTATCGATCAAAGGAATCACATACAGACGACAGAATTTTTCTTTGGATTTTTAATATTCTTCAATTATTTATAAAATATCTTTTGAATCATATTCCTAATATCTTAAGGGCAATTTAATACGATTATTATTACTACACGTTATATATTTTATGTGAAAACACGCAGTGAAAATGTGCTAGGGAGGTCCTAGGAACAGCCGCATTGATCTCTTAAAAATAAACATTTGAGGCAATACACATCGTTTTAACTAGAACTAACACTTGAAATTAACATGGTTTTAAAACTTTTTACAGTTTGAAGTTGTACTTTCATGATTAGTCCGAGACAAATAGGTATTTCTGATCTGATAATTTACTGATGACGTTCTTGGTATATTGGAGAATAATGTCCGCGGCATCTCTTTGATCTCGGCAATAACTGTAGTAGAATTTCAAATAAAGAACAAAGTACGGTTGCTACCTATATCGGCCTAGTAAATTTGCAAAAAATAAACGCCGACATCATCAGCTCTATAGTGCTCATTTATTTTCTACACCTTTGGGTCTATTAAAATACGGTATTAAAATGGCGCCAAAACGTCACACATATAATACGTAGATTCCAAAACCTTACCATGTACCAATATTTTCTCTAAATATCGCAGTTTTTCGGAATTTGTTCACAGTTTTTACTATGGTCGCAACGAACGCGATTCATGAAACTTATAAATGTTTTTCATAAAACTATAATGTTTTGATTTATAACTATCCCGTCAATGGCGTTTGCTGCGGCCATTATTAAAAATCAAGTTTTAATTATTCCGGAATACATCATAACGCGTATGTTGTTCTTATTTCGAGGGTTTTATCGTCCTTATAGTTTTAAAAATTTATAAATATACAAATAATTTGTAAAATTTTAATTTATCAACAAACATTCCATTACAACAAGATCCTCGATCGTTGCTCTTGAAAATTTAATTTCTTATACGGGTTTTTCAATAACACCATTTAAATTTTCAGATTTCTGAGCTAAGCAAGATGCTTTGTTTCTGTTGCATAATATTCTAAGCAACATACTTAGTATTACTTAGTAAAGCATACCGTAATCTGCATACCTTTTTCACTTTGATATAAACTCACTAAGAATTAATTGGCATAATACTATATAACTGTCATGAAATTGAAAAGTGTTATGAACTTTATAACAGAGGAAAATTGGATTAAATTTAATCATCATAAAACTTAAAGTCCAAAACTAAACTAGTGTCATCAAAGTGCTATCTCACGTTTGATTCTCTAATACCATACAATAAAAAAAAACATTAAATCATTCATCATTATTACCTTAATCGACCATTAGAAAGAATATTCACTTTGCACAGTAACTCCAGTGTTTACAACAGGGATTTGAGTTAGAATTATTTCCCCTTTTGTTTACAATAAGGACAAGAGAGGTTACTCTAAAATCTACTCTGTAATGCGCATTTTTATTTATTTATCTACTTTGATATATATGCATGTATACTTTCTGATAAATAAGCGTAAGTGTAATAATGAAGTTTTAGACTGATTAAGACACTTACAAAAATTACAAAACAAGTGACCCAATTTTGTAGAACTTGCAAATTAAGAGCAAAGTTTATAACTTTAGACTGCCTAATTGCGTTGCAGTTCCTATGCTTATTTTCCATAAAGGAGTCGCAGATAAAATTGAAATAACAAAGTAACAGAATTTGATTAAAATCTTTTATTGTACGCAGCATTGTATAAAAGCAATGTAAAATTTTATCTGAAAAGTTTGTACTAACTTATATATTACCATGAAATAGATTTGAAAATGGTTACACAGACAAATGTGGCAGATTTCACGCCTTATAAAATGGGTATCCTCATTGTTGTGAAAAACCGCATCCTTTGATTAAAATTAATTTTATCTTAATGTTTAGAGTAAGACAATTTCTTGAAAACTGCCATTTCCGATTTTTGTTGCAAGGTAATCTGATTAAAATAAAATCTTTGATCCCCTCTGACAAATTCTGTGTCGCAAAACAAAGCGACATCGAATTTGTCGGAGCGGATCAAAGATCTTATTTAATCAGATTGGTTTCAAGGAGGCATATTTCTTAAAAATCTAGCTTTTTGAAAAAAATCATTCATATCTTTGTAATCTATACAGACCTTAAATTACGTACTACTACACAACACGCTCGCTACACGCTTTTCCCGAAACGCTAAACAGTTTGCACGATACGATGAACGGTTTACCCGAAACGTTTCTCACACGAAACGGTTTGCTCGATTTTCACACGCTTTGGACACGCTTTGATTTTCGTTTCAATCGGGTCCTCTCGGATTGTTTCTCTGATGTGTAAAAAAAAAATACTACATGTTTATTACGACTTGACAGTACCACAAAGAGCTGATTTAACTTTTACAAAATAAGTCATTAGTATACATGCGCGGATCCAGAAAAATTTTCAGGGGGGGGGCGTCCGAATCATCACACATCTTGACAAGCAAAAAAAGAAAAAAAAGAGGCCTAATTCCCAAAATCATGAAATTCCCAATCCGTGAGGACGGGGGGGGGGGGGCGTAGTATACTTATAGCTCCAAAAAAAATATCATACTACCCAGCAAAAAAAATTCCCAAAATCATGAAATTCCTACTCCGTGGGAGGGGGCGTTTGCCAAGGGGGGCCGAGGCATATTTGCGATAATTTTACAATGTAAATTATATAAATTTTCATTTTCAATTTCCAGGGGGGGGGGGGTCCGGACCGCCCCCCGACCCCCCTCTAGATCCGCGCATGGTATACATACATAAGTGTTGCTAATCACAAACTATTCCGGGAAGTCTTAAACTGTGTAGTACACGTTTCGGGGTCTGTAATAACACTGTGTTGAATATTCCCCTATAAAGTCATGTCTAGATTAGTCAAGTGGTATTGCTGTTAGAATAGATTCTATTCGTGTCCGACTTTTTCGATTGGGTTCGAATCCCGAAACAGTTGGATTTTTTTAATACATTTATCTTTTAATCGCATGAAAATGTACTGTATATAGATAAATTGAAATTGTCAGATAAAAGTCACTTAAACCCTTGTTAATGTAATAATTTGCATGTGTGCTTAATTCTTTTTCAAAATTACTTACTGTCTGATGCCTCCATTATAAACTTGAATCATAAACATTTTCTTAAGAACAAGGGATTTTTAAAAAATTTACGCGTCAATGTAGAAAATTGATTTTCCCCCTTTTTTTTATGAAATAACCGGGTATGCCGGTATGATATACCGGTATGAATCGGTAATAAAGCAAAAGGTTAATAAAAATACAAAAAAATGTATGAAGGGATTAATTTGATCCACATTTTTATCTAGATTAGGCGTTTATTTAGATACTATAGAAACATGTGATAATCATAATTACAACTCAGACGGTTTTGAAGAGCCAGGGTCAGATTAATTCATGTAGTTCCAAAGACATGCTGGGCAGTAGAAATCATTTTGATATAATGTTAACATCAACATACAGAATATATGGCCATCTTTCTAACTGTTTTTGTTGGTTGCCGTGTTTGATAGAAATGCGCGGAATATGTGTATTTGCCTACATACGGAACATGCCCACTATGTAAATATAGTCGCATATACGTAATGTGTCTATATTTAGATATGACACTGTACATGTATGTACATAAACGTATATACCTAATAATTAAATATTATGAAGTAAAAGATAAACAGGTATTCTATTACATAATTAAAGTGAGTGTCAGGAAAATGGAGAAGAACAATGTTTCCTATACATGTACCGGTAGATGTTTTCCATCTGCAGTTTTGATCGAACCGTTTTTTTTCTCGGAATTTATCACCATGAAGACCCTATATAATTCTAATATCAAATCAAAAGTTGATTATAAATTTATCAAGTAATTGAAATGTTAAGAATAGAACACATAGAAAAAACACAATAGCGGCGTAAAAAATGAATAATCAATCTACAATTCTTCACACAGTACAAAAAATATTACATTGAAATCTTATAACGTCAAGTTGACGTCATGACGTCGTGAGCGTTGTTTTCGTCATCAGACTTAGTAATTTTAGAGAGTTGTATAATGAGAATCGTTTGAGATATTTAAAAAATACAAACTGATTTAAAACAGGGAAATCCTAAATATTATTCACTAATATCTTCATTTGATTTCGGAACTAGGCCGATTTTGGTGCAAAATGTACCTTGTTCTTTGTTAGAAATAGACATTGTGATTATTAACAAGTACAATTTGAAATTTTCTGATGATATTAAACCGAGTCCTACGTTGAAATTTCTGTGCTATGGTATCATTTGCCAGTAATATACGATTTATTTCTTTACAAAATATTTATTAACATTATTTATTCAGAGGTTTATTAACATAATATTTAATAAACAATTCGTCAGAAATTAGTTAAATTTAGAAATGAGAAGAATTCTTGGAATTGACTTAAGTTGTTGACCGCAGTAAAATAAATAATTATCCATATTGTTTCTCTGTAGCTCTCATAACATGTGCATATTTACAACGAAGTTTTTTTCAGTTGAAACAACTGCAGGTCAAGAAAGGGACTCTATAGCTAATATGTCAAGTATCTGAGGTTTTGCACTTCTGCTATATGACAATGTTGTCCTTAAAAAATATAAGATATATAATCGTAGAACAAAATTATAATGTCATTAATTTACCAATTTTCTTAACTTTAGATGAGCGAAATTTTCGGTATCGTTTTTAATAGATCATTTTGTTATTGTATATAGTTATTTTAATTGTCTACTGAATTTGATTTTTTTAACATACTTAAGCTTGTGACGTCTCAGATACTGATAAAACAGAACCACTAAGATGGAAAATACATTAATGTTAAATAGTTTTCATCTCACTTGAACCGAAGGTTCAAGTGAGCTTTTCTGATCACACGTTGTCCGTCCGTCCGTCTGTTCATACGGATGTAAAACTTTCACGTGTTTTACTTCTTCTCTTGGTAAAAAACATCCTTATTGAAAGTGAATTCTAAATTATTTATCAACGGACGAAACCTTTTTTTATAAGGGAGCTTGTCACGAAACAATGAAAATAGGATGTATGTCTTTAAATATCTTATTCTCAGGAACCCCTGTACCAGAAATGCCATAATTTACACCAAAGCTTGCAAATATAGTCAGGATTATAAATATTAAGATCACCAAGAATAACAATTACGGTGTCCCCTAAACGTGTAAACCCAACAGTATAGGTACCAAATATATATGATGGTCATCAATATGGTCAACGCAATGAACTGAAAAAAAGCAATTTAAGCATATGTAAATGAGTTCGTTTCCATGACACCGACTTTCAAAGATACCCTTGTTCATGAAAAATGTTTACAAGATAATTGTTCATGTATGTTTTTTTTTTAATGAAATTTTTGGTTTGCATTAAAATTTATCTTTTCCCGAGGAAAAACAACGTTAATGCAAATCAAAAATGTCATAAAACACACGAACAATTATCTCGAAATTTTTCTAACAAAATATTAAAAAGGTTAATAGAATGATTTATTTATCTGAAATTGGATTATTGAAATCCCCTTTATCTAATCCGCCATTTTAGTTTGAATTTTCTCTGACTACTGAAAAAGTGACATACTAAGTACATGTAGTAAAAATACATAAAATACTATTTGCTATATTTAGACTAAAAATTTTATATGCTATTTTAATGAAATGATAAAAAACAACAGATTTATGATAAATTATTGCTATGTTAGTGAATTAGAAAAAAAAAATCACGTCTGAAATATATTAATTTCTCTGATCTCTAATAATATAGATGCTTCAAACTCTACCCACCTGTTGGAAAAGTTGTAAAATTCAGTGTTAAGTCGAAATTCCTTTCAGTGAGTTATATTCTGAACTGAATAAGTTCTTGTAGTGAAAAAAAATGGAGTTGTGTTGCAAATACTACTAGTAATTAAAGAAATAAAGGTTGAAAATCCGAATCTCGTCTGATTTGACTTATAAAAAAATCACTCTTTGGGCTTTATGAAAGTCGACCACAAATGATTAGATTTCTGTAAACCAAAAATATACAGAGAAAAGAATTCTTAAATCTAACAATTATTTCACTTCCAATGTATATCAAAGAGCTTATTTGAATAGCAACAACCTCTAGACCGAGTGACGTAGCCATGCATTAATTTTGATACAATCAAAAAACTGGCTTCTGTACTTAAAAAGAAAGAAAGAATACATGTATACATGAAAGTTAAGCATACAGTTTTTATTATGACTTTGAGAAAAGATAATAAAATTCAATAAAACCAAAAAAAAAAAAATAATTATAAAAAATTAATAATAACAGGTTTCATAACAATAATACACTGATTGTAATTAGTTTGAATTTCCTCTATCCTTCTTTATAAGTTTTGTCTGATTTGCAAGGTAGCGCATTAAAATGAATGTAGGGAGATTCTTTATAATAATTACACTCAGACATAATTGTTTTACTTCATTATGATAATTCTTTAAATTACATAATCTGAATGATCTGAAAAACATTGCAGATGATGGGACGAGTTAAGATTTGTCCTAGCTTACATTTATATGTTTTCCTTTTAATAATTCCTCTATTTGCTGAACTTTGAACCCTTCTTTGGTCCCAGTATTGGTCCTGATGTTATTTATAATGTATGATTTAGACTTAATCAGAATGGTTGCATAGTAATGTATTACATGTACATTAGTTCAGCTTTAGTTGAGCAAAAAAAAAAAAAGGAGAACTATGGTATTTATATTTTCTTTTTATGTAAAAATGAGACAAAATATAGATAAAGTATTGCTATAGCAACAAACATATTTATAAGGTTACTTGACAATCTTAAGCCCCTTTCACAATTTGCGTATGAGAAGAAGCGACAAAATATATTTATCAATTATTGATAGTGAATAAATGATTGATTCTTCATGTTATGAACTGTGTGTGCTAAAAATCGTAAATATAAACATATAACCTATCTCCTTACAAATGAGGAGCTGATGGACTGTTTTCATTATGATATTAAAGCTAATTTGCATGAATGTGTCACACTAAAAACAATTTTGTGATTAAATGTAGGTAAATCTCAGATAGCATGGCTATGTTGGGCCAGCATTGGCACACAGTGGTTGACTTTATTGGGTCAATGTTGGCAAACTACGTTGGCCAACTGTTTTTTTTTGCTCATCAGCCGAACGTTGGGCCAACAGGTAGGCCCAACGTTCGGCCAGCTGGTAGAACCTACGTTGGGCCTACATGTTGGGCCAACGTAAGGCTAATACATGTATGTTGGACCAACGTTCGACCGATAAGCAATAATACATTGGGCCAACATAGTTTGCCAACGTTGGCCCACCAAAGTTTGCTTGTGTTGGTCCAGTCGGTTAGGTAACAACGTTAGCCCAACGTGATAACATTTAATTTTAGTTTTTTAATCCAACATTTTACCAACAACACATATTTTAGTCCAAATGAGAATTGGTCTTAACAACAATATAAACACATTGAATTTATACTTTAAAATTCTTTTATCAATATTGAGCATAATAGTTTAAGCAGAACACAATAATCACTTACTTTATTTGTATGTGCCTGTCGTCTTTTTTTTTTAACAAAATTGTATCTGATAAGTTTTCAGTCACACAAATTTATCATCAGACTGAGCATTAGCTGCCGCTTATCGTTCTCGTCCTTTCTTTCTGTCCTCTCTTTTTTTTCTGGCCTCCTTCTCTATCCGCGGCAAACCGGAACCAGTCTTCGAGAATCCCTAAAATCTTCGCATCTGTAGCAATTGCACTGTCTGTTCTTCCACACGGTAGCTGTAAACCAAATAGTAGAAATTAAAAGTCAAGGTATATTTGTAGAAGGTAAGGTCTCTAAAATGCATATTTTATCTTGCTTTTTCAATAAATTAATATGAATAGCTCAAAATGGATACCACAGGCATGCTCAAATGCTGTTCACTTTCGAGCAATATGATGAACCCCGACCTCCTGTTGCCATAGTTTTATCAAAATGAAACAAAGCAAGATTTATGAAAACAAATTTGATTAAAGATATTGCATAACATTTTGCAAAAATTGACACCATATGCAGTAGTATATGTACATCATTTCAATAGAAACCAATGATCACCTGAAAGCAAAATATGTCCATAAAATGTAACTACATGTACTAACAAGAGAAAAGCTGTCGATGTGACAGTAAACCGGGTTTTCTTTTGTGTGAACAGTATCAAAAATCCATTTGGCAACCCTGAATTGATGAACACTACAGTACAAATCAGACTCAAACTAACACCAG
The DNA here is from genome assembly GCA_020458035.1 of Magallana ariakensis. NCBI lineage: Eukaryota > Metazoa > Mollusca > Bivalvia > Ostreida > Ostreidae > Magallana > Magallana ariakensis. The sequence goes on along the minus strand of CM035812.1, from coordinate 47,033,420 downwards.
AGTAAACCCCAACTAAACCCCAGGTTTACTTTCGGGGTTAACTTTAGGTTTACTACAGGTTTACCCTTTGGAAATTTGTGTCAAGTTGGGGTTTTTTTAGGTCCACTCAGGGTTTACTTTGTGTTTCCTCGCGGTTTGCTTTTGGGGTCCTATTTAAACATTGGAATGTGAAGGAGACCTGTCTTTAACTAATTATCTTACTGCCTGTAATTCCCACCCCTTGTATATTTCAAATACACATTTAGCATCTGCATCAGGGGTCTACTTCTGATCGGGGTTTACTCCCTGAGTTTACTTGGGGTTTACTCTGGGTCTGCTCTAGTAAATCCAAAGTAAACCCCGAAAGTAAACCCAGGGTTTAGTCTGGGTTAACTTATTGTAAGGTTAGGTCTGACCGGTATTGTATCTATCCAGAAAAATGGGGTACTCTATATATGCAATATTTTGCCCCCAAAAATAAGTTCAACAGCTGGTATTTTCCCATAAATTAAAAGAAATAAAAATCCTAGCAATATGCACACCTTGAATATATGAACAATTGATCTGCGAAAGAACAACTTCCTATCTTTAAAACTATAGGAGGAGTTATCCGCACAATAGGGGTACCCTATATGCAACATTTTACCAAAAAATTGCAAAGTTCAACAGCGGGTATTTTTTTTAACAAATTATTAGAAATCAAACTCCTAGCAATATGCACACCACTTATATACGTAAAATTGATCTGAAAAAGAACTTTCTATCTTAAAAACTGTAGGAGGAGTTTTTTAAGTTATATTTACATTTAAAAAGGCAAATTGTTGAGAATTGATAAAATTACTGAGATTTTATGTTTACAATAATTTAAGCGATAAGCCCGTACTATGATCATTGTGACGTCATGAAGAAGTTCATACCAAATTAAACATTTCCGTTATTGTTAAGGTTCATACGTGTATTTGCAAATGTAAATATTTGTTTTTGTTCGCAATATTCGTCATACACATATGCTATTCAACAATTGTTTTTCATTGTTTACACCGAGATTTGGAAAATTACCGGAAATCAGCGCAAGTATATCGTTAACATTTAAGTTTGTAAATGATTAAAAAACATTGTATCACTGTTTAGACCTTAAACTAACCAATTAAACGTTGCGTTGAAACTAGGACATTTATCGCCATACGACAGTTCGCGTTGCGCAGTGAACTTGTTTTTGTAAGGTTCTCATATCCTTAAGATTTTTGGTTGTCATTTCGTCGTTCATATGTATGTATATGATAAAAGTTTTCATGTATTGCAATAAAAAAACATTAGTTATTGTATATACATTATTCTAGACGTAACTTTAGACATTGCCTTTCAATGTCCATATTTTAGGCATTTTTTTAAATGACAGATACTAAATTTGTGCGAGACAGTTTTAGCTAACCTGAGCTAAAAGCTCAAATGATATTTTCTGATTGCTTTTTGTCCACCGTTTGTTTGTAAAAAAAATTATTACATTTTTACCTTCTTCAAAACCACTAGAGGAATTTTAACTAAACTTGGCAACAAAGCATTATGTGGTAAAGGGAATTCAAATTTGTTAAAAGAAGCGCCAGACCTTTTTCAAAGGGTAGATAATTTTAAAAAATGATGGTATTTTTCCCCCAAAATCTTATCAAAACGCAGTAGGCCAAAAAAAAAAAGCTGAAACATTTATGGAAGCATCATCAGGTAGTGTAGATTCAAGTTTGTTCAAATCATGATCCCCGTGGAAGGGTCGGTAACAATAGAGGGTCAAATTTTCTCATTGGAATACATAGAGATAAAATGTTGTAAAAATCTTTTTTTCTCAAACAGCATTAGGTCAGGAAAACTACATGTACAAACTTGTTTGGAAGCACCCCAAAGTAATGTAGATTCACGTTTAAATCATGAATCTTGAAGTTAGGGTTGAGTCACAATGAGTGGTCGAATTTTCACATAAGGTTTTTTTTTTTTTAATCTTTCTTAAAAACTCAAAAGTTATAATACATGGATATGGAATTAAACATATGCAAGTATCTCGACATTTTTTAAAAAAAATTTTAATTGTTTAAACTCTGGCTTCTGGACAATTCTTTAATCATACATGGAGTTCAAAGTTTGATGTTAAACAGTTGATTAAGATCTTTTCTGGTCAATTTTTTTCTGTGTCTATTTGTCTTTCTGTCCAGTTAACTTTTTTTTTTTTTACATTTTTGATATTTTCCAGAATCACCGGGCCAATTTTAACCGAAATTGACATTAAGCATGCCTAGGTCAGGTGAATTAGGTATTTTAAATTATGGCCCGCGTCCTCTTACAAGGAGAATAACTATGAATAATTGAAAAGTTGGTATTTAAAAAAAAAATTCTCAAAAACTATTCGGATATCAAAGATGAAACCATGGAAGAAAGATATTTTGTAAAAAAATTGCTGTTAATATGCATTTTGTAGAGGTTTTTACTTTTCTCAAAGGAACTCGTGCTGGATTCATAGAATAAAAATATATTCAAAAGGTAAAGCTGTGCTATTTCGTCAACTAAATGTCAACTGAAAGGTCTGAAAAAGTAACTGAATAGCAGAGCTCTGCCATTCAGTTACATTTCGTTTTTTCAGTCAGAATTCAGTTCATCCTGAGATAATCAAATCACATATTCTCCTATAAAGTGTGCGCTTGTTGAAATAAAAAAAATGTGGGGCAACCCGTACTTTTCGAGTTTTTGAATTGGTCCATAAATCATGTTTATAACCTAAATGTGGATTAGGCATATATCAAACTTGTAGTGCTTAGATACCGTCCGAAGATGAAGAGCGTAGACACAGTAGGCAGTTGTGTTTTGGATTAAATAAAAAAGGTGTTGCACATATTCTTCAAAAGTGCATACAGGTGTTTCAAAATATGTGGCCATGGAAGACGACTAAATGACTTACAATTATGTCCTTACAAGTTGTTATTTTGAGATGATTTTTATCAATGCGAAACAAGTTTAAAATGCGTTTCTTCTCTTTAGACTAAAATCAACCCGAATTTTTTTTTATTTTTCTAATTTTGTTAAAAAAACAGTGTCCGTCTTTTTATCACTCGATGGACTTGTCAGTGAGTCTCATGCTTGCATTTTAATCTTTATTTTTGGGTTTAATTATTAATCTGAAACCCATCTGACTCTGATTTCATTCTAAGATATCCTGATGGGGGGCAAGGGTCGGAGGAATATTGAATTATCCATACCCAAGTTACAGGGGCCAAAACTGTAATCTTTTGGTAAAAAGATACCTGCAAGGTCACTTGTCAATGAGTTAAATGAAAGTTGTTTTGAGATTTAATAGCCTTTGCGCATTTTTGTATAATTTGCAATTTCTGAAACTCATTTAGCATCAACGTATTTTGAAGGCAAGTGAGTCTAGGGTTACAGTATTACCAATGGTACATTGTGTACAATAAGTTACAATATCATTCTGTTGTTTATAGAATCAATAAATTGCTTAAAGGGACTTTTAGAATTATTTTTCTGCTGTAATTCAAGCCAATACCTTGCAGTTACGAATTTAAAACTAACATTTTTGTATGCAGTAAAAGTGAACGCTGTTTATACATGTATGTAGAATAAGACATTTAAACTATATGGCAATGTTGGCCCTACCCCTTGCCCAGATGTAATAAATTTTACAATTTAGTAAAAGGCATCGTGTACATCATAACTTTATCATGCATTCTATTTATCATCTGATGTGAAGACGATTAACTATGAATAAAATGACCCCGTCTTAGGGCATGTACCCTTGACTCGGGGGCAATAAACTTTTATGTAGAGAATGCTATGAGCATCATAACCATACATTGAGTTTTTTCTTCAGATTTATAAGAACGTTTTAAATCACATTCACATCTGACTATCCATAGGGTCTGAACCCATGAATATACCTATTTTGGTAGAAGTCTTCACCGACACCATAACCATTCATTTTGTTTCTCCCAAGTACTGGAGTAGAAAAGAAGATTTTGGCCTCGCTCATGAAGTCCCGGGTAATGTTTCACAATTTAGATTCCTCTAAAATATGGAAACAATTAGCATTGTAGTTTTCTTTAAAGTAAAAATGTAAAATATTTAACGGATTAAGCACGACAAACGACCCACGACGACCAATTCAGTAGGTCACAGGAGTGACTCTGATGACCATTTCTAAAGTTTCAAAAGAAAGAATCGTGCATATATGTACGAGCCTATTTTGCTCTTGCTATCTTTGAATTAAAAGTTACAGTATCCACACAAAATAGTGACGTTCAAGTGAAAGTAAATTTTACCTAAATGGCCTGTAAAATTATGTAGACTGAGGTCAAAATTTACGACGGATACCTGGATTCGATACATTTGGTCATAACAGAAATGTAAGCAAGTCAAAAGTATTTAAAAAGTTGGGATTTAATGTAATATACAGATGAAACGGCCATAGTAGTCGTGTCATTATAATAATTTATTTTATTTCGGTACAACACCATCCCCCACCCCCACCCCCGAAAATAAAAAAAAATCAAATTACTGAACGTACTGAAAAGCACAGCCTGGAAGAAAGTGTTTAAAATATACCGAACGTTAAGAAAATAGATGTGTTTTCATGGAGAAAATGCAGACGTCACAACAGTGTTTCACCGTAGCTTCACGTCAAAACATGGCTGAGACAAAATAAGCTCCGAATTCTCCGCGACAGGGGCTAATTTTTATGAGATGAAAAAACAATTTGCAATATGTCTGACTATCCAAGTTTTGTAATATTGCGAGGTCATTTGAATTGTTGATGCGCTTTGTTTTCTAATGGGGGTGGTGCAGGAAAAATTTTTTTGGTTTGTGGTCTTGTGCTGTTCAAGCACACGTGTTACACAGTAACTTCGCCGTAAACAAACAGTCATGATTAGTTGGATGTCAAGTGGATTTTACCGGAAGTTCGTTTGGAATCTATAACTTGTTTATAAAGATGCCAATTTTTGGTAGGGACATATATACTAAAATTATTTAATACTGTAGTGACACCTGCAATACATACGAGCTCGATAAGTTGCGACTGGGTAAAAATACTGTTTATGTTGTTTTAAAAAATTGTCAAGGAGGAATCATAAATCTTATCTACTAGAAAAATGTCAGATGAAAGCAATGTTGATTATTTGTTTCTTACCGGAATATGAACATTAAAGGTAATTCTTTTGCAAAATTAAGATTTATCAGAAGGATGGATGATTAAAAAGTACAGGTGTCAATTAACGGATGTTCGTTTTGCTAATTAAAACAGTCTGAAATACAGTAAAGCTTCATTAAACTCCCTAAACAATCAATACATTTTTTATTCTGTCTACATAGGTATCTCACTAGAGCAAACATGGTGAGAAAGACATGTTTTATCTTTGTAACGACTAAGATCGAAGAGATTTATGTCCATTGGCCGTCATAGACAAATCCACTTTAAAACTTTAACAATTTCATGTCCCTTTGCCGTATATTTGGGGAAAACCCCACAAATTAGTGGCTTTTGCAGTCTAGAGGTTTGTAGACCGAAGCCTACATATCGAAAAAATAAATAAAATTCAAAGAGATTCCCCCCCCCCCCCCCAGTATTTTATTGTATTTTACTCAGAAACAAATACAGTCGATTGTGAGATAATATATCAGCAGAGAGCCTCTAAATATATCTTCACCTGGATCAGATAGAATATAATATTTTTGTATTATGTAAATATAATATATAAATATATTTTTAATAGTTCTTTTCGATTGGAGAAAAATATACAAGACATATACACACAATGGTACATATATATAAATATGTATATTTGTGTACATGTGAAACAATTTGTAATTATGCATAAACTTCAAATTAAATTGTGAATAGCAAAATATTTTTGGTACTAATTATACATATTTGTAGAACATACATGTTCAATGTAATCAAAACATTACATGTAAGCGGTTATGCGGTAGGACTAGTTTCAGCACTCGCAGTCCTTTTTTTTACAACCGCATGGATGTAAAGAGGGGCAGGTCTCCCTCTAATACATTCTGTACTTACAATAAAATATTTTAAGTGATAAATATACATATATATGTAGAACAGCGTAATCAAAACAATGTGCAAATAAGCAAAAGAGATTCGATCACAGGACGCCCAAATATTTGGCTGCATAAAGAAATGAAAAGTTGGGTTTTTCCCTTTTGGTTGACCCCACAAAGGAAAACAACTTTAACACAGACTTATTGTGGACTGGACTACAGTAAGGAAGAGAGGAAGAAACGCCAACACGTTTACTTGAGAATTACTTGTAAACGTTTTTTTTAAACAAATTGCATAAAATAATATCGATTACACTCTGACAATTTATGCTTTTTTATTTTTGATATATCAGATTAAAGATATGTGGTGTGTGACAGTATACTACATCTAATTGTGTTTGGATGATCATACAGTGTCAAACATTGTAAATCAGCAAGTCGTATATTTTCAATCCACAGACAGCCTCGATTAATCAACTATTTTTAAAAATAAATTAATGTTTATTTCGTGTCCCGGAGGTCGGACATAGGGTCGAATAAGGCCACTTTAGACATATTTGTTGACACTATAATTGATTGATGAAGGAATGAAAACAATGAGACCAACTAATGTTGATATTTATAAACAAAAAAATGCAAAACTCGTTTTCTACACGGTAAACTTTCTGAACTCGAGGGTTTAAAAAAGGCTGGTTGGTGGCCAATTTCAAGAGAGGCATTTAAGGTAACTTTCATTTAAAGCATATAAATGTGCACGCATATTTAGTTAGACTTAGTTCATGAGGACAAACACAGGTAAGAAACATTGTTATCAAACATGTTTTTGTTTTAATTTATTCACTAGTTTGAATGAAAAAACATCCGTATGCATAATATGTGATGTAGACTGTCTTTAGAAGGAATTCGTTTACTATTTTTAGTTTCCTCAGCGGTCAGAATTTTGATATTGATTTTGATAATGAGGTTTAACAAAAATAATGCATTTTTGAGTTAATAAATTTACATACATATGCGTTCAATTCACAATTTATCTTTGGTGAATTTCAACATTTAAAAGATTAACAGTATTACACTTATTTCGTAGTTTGCATGAAATTGCACAAACTGAGTTTAAATGTTTCGTATTCAACATAAGGTTCATGCTTTTATTTCTTCACAGACATGTCGATAAAAATATTTCAAGATACGATTTATATATGCTTACTTTGTAATCGATAACATCTTTAGTTTACAAACATCTGATAATATTTTTGTGGGTGAACGTGACAGGCAACCGGGGTTTATCTGACAGTTTAGCACAGAAGAAAAGATATGTGTCCCCTTTGAAGGTCAACAACTGTTTGTAATGTTCATATTATCTTTAAGGCTTTTGCCTGTGTGTGTTGACAAAAAACGCTGTGCCGGATAATTATGCCAGTGCCAAGGTGGCATTTTTGCACCCGTCTAAGCTGCATATATCGAACAATTCAAATATGACATATTATAGAACATTGCTTAAAAAGTTTACAACCCCCTTTGTTATCATTGTATCTCACCTGTCAGGTGAGATATTTACCTTTCAAAACTAAATTCCTACAGGAAAATAATTTTTCCCATAGGAAAATCTATATTCCTATAGGAAATTTGAAAATTCCTATCGGAATACAAGAACTTCCTATAGGAATTTCAATTCCGATAGGATTTGATAAAATCCGATAGGAATGTTTAATTTCCTATAGGAAAACTACCTGTCTGAGTCTAATTCCTACAGGAAATAGGTTTCTCCTATAGAAAATATAATTCCTATAGGATTTTTTGAAAATCCTACAGGATTGTCAATATTTCCTGTAGGAGAATCGTTTCTCCTATGGGAATTATCATTTTCCTATGGGATATGAATTTTTAAAGGTAAATATCTCACCTGTCAGGTGTAACACACTAAAAACAAAAGTGGTTATATACTCTCTAGACAATGTTCTATCATTTGGTATATATGGATTTTAACAAAACTGCATCTTAAGCGGGTGCAAAAATGCCACCTTGGCACTGGCATAATTATCCGGCACAGTGTTAAATATTGCTGTGTCTAATATTTTTGTTTTCAATTTTGCAGACGAGTTATTCTAGTTGGTTTTTTTAACGTCACACAAGGAACCGATAAAACTTCCAATGCATCGTAACGTTACATCCTTTCCAGCAATTTATCTTGAGACACTCCAAATTGTAAGGTTAATTGTATACTTATGAACATTTTTTTAGACATTTTGTGGGTTATCTGTCCATGGTCGAAGCAAACAGCAAAAACAGTTCCATCATGCCCAGGTAATAAGTCTAGAAGGGAATGGAAATCAGAGCAAAGATAAAGGCTCGCGAACGAAATTGTTCATCAATAGAGAAAATCAAGTATCACTGTGTTATGAAGGAGCTCGAGAACGCATTCATTGAAGATTGTGCATCTGTATATTGCATACACGGTAACTATGCCAATTTGTTTATAATCAATTCAGTACATGTTTGAGCGTAGTAGTTTCTTTTCATAATAAAAATAGTGTAGATCATCGAATTATCTAACGCATTTTTTGTCAGTGTTGTTAATTGTAAAGAACAAAGTACGGTTGTTACCTATATCGGCCTAGTAAATTTGCAAAAAAAACGCCGACATCATCAGCTCTATAGTGGTCATTTATTTTCTACACCATTGGGTCTATCAAAATACGGTATTAAAATGGCGCCAAAACGTCACACATATACTACGTAGATTCTGAAACCTTACCATGTACCAATATTTTCTCTAAATATCGCCGTTTTTCGGAATTTGTTCACAGTTTTTACTATGGTCGCAACGAACGCGATTCATGAAACTTATAAATGTTTTTCATAAAACTATAATGTTTTGATTTATAACAATCCCGTCAATCGCGTTTGCTGCGGCCATTATTAAAAATCAAGTTTTAATTATTCCGGAATACATCATAACGCGTATGTTGTTCTTATTTTGAGAGCTTTATCGTCCTTATAGTTTCAAAAATTTATAAATATACAAATAATTTGTAAAATTTTAATTTATCAACAAACATTCCATTACAACAAGATCCTCGATCGTTGCTCTTGAAAATTTAATTTTTTTAGGGGTTTTTCAATAACACAATTTTCTAAAGAATGTTCTGAGCTAAGCAAGATGCTTTGTTTCTGTTTCATAATATTCTAAGCAACATACTTAGTAATACTTAGTAAAGCATACCGTAATCTACTTAAATTGCATACCTTTTTTACTTTGATGTAAACTCAGTAAGAGTTTTATTGGCATAATACTATATAACTGTAATGAAATTGAAAAGTGTTATGAACTTTATAACAGAGGAAAATTGGATTAAATTTTATCATCAAAAAACTTAAAGTCCAAAACTAAAATATTTACATCCGACTGTCTTTTTCCATTAAATTCTGTGATCTTCAAATGCCTCTAAATGCAACAAGTAGTCAAAGGTTAAAATGACGAGTTTTATTATGACGTCACAAACGTTGAACGCTGTAAACTGCAACGTCACAAGCGAAAATCAAAGTTCACGCTTGTGGCTGTTACTGTGGCTCTTCCATTAATATTAACTTACCCTTAGGATAAGATAGGAATTTTAAGGTATGAATCACAATTGCAGACAAGGCAAGAAGTTAAAAAAATGTAAATATAAGCATTAAATCATGATTTTTTGAAGTATACACTCTCATAACTGCAGCGGTGTGTGCATACAAATTTTCATAACGCGCTAACGCGCGTTACTCAATTTGTATGCACACACCGCTGCAGTTATGAGAGTGTATACTTCAAAAAATCATGATTCAATGCTATATTAGTGTCATCAAAGTGCTACCTCACGTTTGATTATCTAATAGCATACAATAAAAAACATTTAATCATTCATCATTATTACCTGAATCGACCATTAGAAAGAATTCACTTTGCCCAGTAACTCCAGTGATTACAACAGGGATTTGAGTTAGAATTATTTCCCCTTTTGTTTACAAAAAGGACAAGAGAGGCAACTCTAAAATGTACTCTGTAATGCACAGGATGAATCTCTGCCATTCAGTTAACTGAAAGGTGACTGATAGGTAACTGAAATGTGGCTGAATGGCATAGCTATGCCATTCAGTCACCTTTCCAGACCATTCAGTTATCATTCAGTTGACTGAATGGCAGAGGTTCATCCTGTGATGCGCATTTTTATTATTTATCTACTTTGATATATATGCATGTATACCTTCTGATGAATAAGCGTAATTGTAATAATGAAGATTTTGACTGATTAAGACACTTATAAAATTACAAAACAAGTGACCCGATTTTGTAGAACTTACAAACTAAGAGCAAATTTTATAACTTTAGACTGCCTAATTGCAGTCTTAAAAGAGGGCATTGCAGTTCCTATGCTTATTTTCCATAAAGGAGTTGCAGATGAAATTAAAATAACAGAGTTACAGAATTTGATTAAAATCGTTTATTGCACGCAGCGTTGTATAAAAGCAATGTAAAATTTTATCTGTAAAGTTTGTACTAACTTATATAAGACCATGAAATAGATTTGAAAATGGTTACACAGACAAATGTGGCAGATTTCACGCCTTATAAAATGGGAATCCTCATTGCTGTGAAAACCGCATCGTTGGATTAAAATTAATTTAATCTTAACGTTTAGAGTAAAATGATTTCTTGAAAACTGCTATTTCCGATTTTTGTTGCAAGGCAATCTGATTCAAATAAGATCTCTGATCCGCTCCGACAAATTCTATGCCGCTACACAAAGCGACATCGAATTTGTCGGAGCGGATCAAAGATCTTATTTAATCAGATTGGTTTCAGGGAGGCATATTTCTTAAAAATCTAGTTTTTGAAAAAATCATTCACATCTTTGTAATCTACAGACCATGAAACGTACTAACACACCACACGCTCGCTAAACGGTTTACACGAAACGTTGAACGGTTTACACGAAACGCTACACGCTTTTCCTATTCTGCCTGGTGCAGACAGATAGATAACCATGCACAACACGTTTAACAAAAGTCACACGGTTTCATATTTTATTGTGTGGTACACGTTGCCGTCGTGCAAAAGATTGGTAAAAACTACGACAAATAGAAATAACAATTTACAAAATTGGAAAATGTAGAACCATTACTTTATACCATAGAAAAATATGTAAATTATCTTAAAGACCATAATGGCGTGCCATACTTTTAAGAATGTTTATCTGTATAATAAATTCCATCTGTAATTATACTTCAAAAATATGATTCAATACTGGCAAATTAAAGCAATAACTACTATAAAAAAGACTTACATAGTGGTTTGAGGCACGCATCTAACAGTATGGAAGAAGATTGACAAAGTGTTACCGCACTGGTCATTAAGGCTGACAGGAAGTGAGTGCTTGACCAAAACTAAATAGTTAACTTGTACCAAAGATGTTTATATTAAACTTAGAGTAGTTAGCTTGTACAAAAAATACTTCTCATGAATTTTAGAATTGAACTATAGACAACACATTTCCCGTAACGCTAAACGGTTTGCACGATACGATGAACAGTTTACACGAAAAAACACACAACTTTAAAGGTTCAACAATCGGGTCCTCTCGGATTTTTTCTCTGATGGTAAGAGTTGTTCTAAAATGGCACGATATAATAGATAAACTGATATTTCACAAATATATCTTGTTTTCAAAATCAACAATATTGACGTTTAATGAAAAATAATTAATTCACAGAATGAAAAAAAAATTTACAGAACATACACGTACATCTATTCATCGTTCAAAATAAATATTAATCACTCTTTATAATGTCGTAGGAAAAATGAAACATACACGTACATCTATTCATCGTTCAAAATAAATATTAATCACTCTTTATAATGTCGTAGGAAAAATGAAATTGTTCTATTTAAAAATACAAAAAATGTAAATGGGTTATTAATTTTAAAACATTAAAATTGAAATCCGTATCATTACAAACGTAAATAGATTTTTCTTTATTCGGCGTTTTTATTTTTCAACATTAGGAATGGTTTGGAATGGTTTAAGAGATTAAAAACGTAATATTTAATAAAAAAAATTATTCAATTATATTGATAATTAACAATTGTTTAGAAGTAAATTAGTCACCGAATTTAAAAGAAGGCTATGCAATCAAACAATGAGTTTTTTTCTTGTATCGTATCAACCGCATATTAAAATACATGTACGTTCCACACATAAAACCAGAGAGAAAATAAGACGATTAGCATAAACAAAAATAAAGTTTGTATCCCTATTCAGGATTTCTTTTTTTCTAAAATAAATTCAATAACTATATCGGAAAGAACAAAATCAATGAATTAAATTTCAGACTCAATATACGTGTACGCATAACGTCGCTTTTACCACAAACTGTTTAAAATTAGTACCATATATATATATATATATATATATATATATATATATATAATGTGAACATTATATTCCCCCCCTCTATTCTTTAAATTTTTTCATTGAGTTCATGAAAGTTATATCATTAAAATGATGTCCTTTATCAAATACTGATTCCGACTGCTTTAAGTCATAAATTTTTTATTGACTGTTGACAAAAAAGAAGAGACGCGTCACCACCCAATGAAAAAAATACACAGAGTTTGATTGACAGGTTTAGTCAGCTGCAGGTACGTGTTACCCGATGTCCCAGTGTTAATTGTACACTGTCGAAAAGTTTCAGTTATCGATGTAAAAAAACAAACCAAATACTAATTGTACAATACAATTTATCATCGTCATATACAATACCTATATTCATCAATAATCGGCGATGAAGCAAAAGGTTAATGAAAATACAAAAAAAAGTATGTACGGATTGATTTAATCCACATTTTTATCCAGATTAGGCGTTTATTTAGATACTATAGAAACATGGGATAATCATAATTACAACTCAGACAGTTTTGAAGAGCAAGAGTCAGATTGATTCATGTAGCTCCAAAGAATGATATTTCAAACATGCTGGACAGTAGAAATCATTTTGATATAATTATGTTAACATCAAAATACATAATATATGGTCATCTTCCTAAATGTTTTTGTTGGTTGCCGTGTTTGATAGAAATGCGCGTATTATGTGTGTATTTGCCTACATATGGAACATGCCCTCTATGTAAATATAGTCGTCTATACGTAATGTGTCTATATTTAGATATGACACTGTACATGTATGTACATAAACGTATATACCTAATAATTAAATATTATGAAGTAAAAGATAAACAGGTATTGTAATACATAATTAAATTGTCAGAGAAAAGGGAGAAGAACAATGTTTCCTATAATACATGTACCGGTAGATGTTTTCCATCTGCTTTTTTGATCGAACCGGGTTTTTTTGGTCGGAATTCGAATTTACCATGAAGACCCTATATAAGGCCATTCCAAGTTTTTTCTATGTTTAGCGTCCGCGGACGGATTGGATTTGAGATGTAAAAAAAACAAAAAAAAAACACAATCATTTTTCATAAAATTAGATCGCTTTTTAATATGTCGGGCTTTGGATCGTATTTTTAAATTGAATCGAAGATCAAATATTCATGATAACAACATTCAAAATGGAAACCATAGTGGTTATTTGTTATTTTTGTATTTTTGTTACAAAATGAAGAAATGGCTTAAAAATATATTATAAATTTTATTTTGTTGAACCTTTAAAGTTGTGTGTTTTTTCTAATTCAAGGTTTGTGTTTTTTTTTCCTGATAGAAAGATAGGTTTTTGAGTTTTGGGTGGACGCTAAACACAGAAAAAACTTGCAATGGCCTGATTCTTATATCAAATCAAAAGATGATTATCAATGTATCAAGTAATTGAAATGTTAAGAATAGAACACATAGAAAAAACACAATAGCGGCGAAAAAATGATTAATCAATCTACAATTCTTCACGCAGTACAGAAATTATTACATTGAAATCTGATAACGTCAAGTTGACGTCATGACGTCGTGAGCGTTGTTTCCGTTATCAGACTTAGTAATTTTAGAGAGTTGTTTAAGGAGAATCGTTTGAGATATTTAAAAAATATAAACTGATTTAAAACAGGGAAATCTTAAATATTATTCACTAATATCTTCATTTGATTTCGGAACTAGGCCGATTTTGGTGCAAAATGTACCCTGTTCTTTACAAAACATTGAAGTGACCTAAAGTACGAATAACGCATGAAAAATTTCCCCGATTTAAATCAGATTGTTCAAAGCAGATGATGTTTAATTAACAAGAACAACAAAGTCAAGTTCGTGCTTATCTACTTTACAAAGGACAGCGTTGTTTTGTAACATAGAGGCTTTATAAAGCAGATGGATTTGACTCAATCTGAGCACCAAAAAGGGGGTATAGTATAATAAGGGAGAAGGGAGCTAACAAGTCGCCTTTAATTTCTTGGTACCTTGCTGTAAAGTCTTAAAGCTTTGGTATAATTCACAATAATTAAATATATAGTTGACTTTGAGGCTAATAGCTTGTGAAAATGAATTCAATCTCTTAACACGGACGGTCAACAAATAATGAAATATTGTGAAGCCTACCTGGAACAACAGCACGTTTAAAACGAAATGCGACGGATAGCAGATGCACAAAAAATCAAGATAATGAACGGAGACTGGTGGTTTGGTAATAAGCGCATATTGGCATTGACCAAAGTTACTAGGCCTAAGGTTTAGTCCATAGCAGACCTACATGTACGTGTTAAATATTCACGAAAACCATAAAATCCCTCCCTTTAGTCAAATCTGTCTCATTACTCACCAACAGAAATTTTTTAGTAGACGAATTTACAGTAATCGTGAATAAATCATGTAGGTCAAAGGTAAATGCCGTATTTGACCTTTTTAAAAAGGTCTTGTGTGGACCATATATTCTATCTCATCAGCCCGTTCTAGCTCAAAGTTTACATAATGAGTGCCTGTTGGAATAGGATAGTTCTCAAAAAATAAATCTGTATTGTCTTTTAAGAAACTTTTTAACGATCGGTTAAAATTTGCTTTAAGAAAACTATCTACCTTAAATCAATCATTATCAATTTCCTCGATATTATTTTGTATGAACGTTAAAGCGCTGTATCCCATCATACCTAAACAAGAAGCGCGGGAGATAATAGCAAAGATTTTAAATCAACGACAGAAAAAAAGTTGAGACGAATACCATTTTAGAAATGATTAGAAATGATGGACGCTGTCCTGGAAAATAACAATTTTAGTTTTCACAACAAACAATATATTCAAACAGAAGGAACTGCTATTGGAACAAAATTTGGTAGAAACTATATATATATATATATATATATATATATATATATATATGGGGGATTGGGGACGTATTCTTTTGGAACAATGTAACAAACAATCCATTTTTTATGTTAGATATATCGATGACATATTTGGAATCTGGTCAGGAACAGAAGCCGATCTTCAACATTTTCATAAAATCGCAAATAATATACATCAGAAAATTCGGCTTGAACTACTATTTTCAAAATCCAGCATAAAGTTCCTAGATGTAAAAATTTCTCTCGTACCTAAATAAAAAATCCAGCCACCCTGAATCTACAAAAAAATCTATACCCGTTGGACTGGGTATCCGAGCGCGCCGATTCTGCTCAACAGATGAGGGATATTTCACACAACGGGAGAAAATAAAATGTGGAAAAATGTGGAAATTCTAACAAGGTTGTCGAAAATCAACTTGTGAAGGTGGACAAACTCAACCGCTCCGATTTATTAAACTACAGAAAAATTAACAAAGAGTGTAACCGTGTTCCGTTTGTGTTAAATTGTTCCTGAGGACTACCAAATATTCATCAAATATCAAAGAAACGTTAAAATATTCTTGAAAATCCCGACCGCCTTAAACTCGCGTTTCAAAACACACCTTTAGTTGTATTCAGGAGAGACACAACTTTGAACGATATACTAGTTCATAGAAAACATAATAACCTCCTCTTTAAGAAAGAACTGTTAAGTGTGTCGTGTGGTCCAAAAAAATGTGTCATGTGTAAATATAATATGTTTTACGGTGCAACCGTTGTGGCGAGCGCAGCAAGAATTATACATACCTTGCATCATTGTCAACTTAGTGATATTTTGACAGTTGTCAACTAACATCAAAGAATTTTTGAGAGAGAGAGAGAGAGAGAGAGAGAGAGAGAGAGAGAGAGAGAGAGAGAGAATTATATAATATTTCTAAGTTTAGAAAAATTCTTACAAAATACATAGAATTGCTTCACTCTAAAATCGTTTTTTACTTTTGGAGAGTATTAATCAGTCTGTAAAATGAAATTTGTGTTTACTTTAAATAAAAGTGTAGACGATAAATACACTAATAGTTTTCTTTTGTACCTTGTTGTTATCTGCCTTTTTTCCTAGTTCATATTTATTTTAAAATTTGTTTATTTTTGCATTCTATTTACAAACGTTGTATCCGTGTCCCCGGTCCCTGTTTGTTGGTTTGTTACATGTATTTCCCATTTTCAAACTTGATTGATTGACAATATGCAATATATGCATATATTTTTTAACTGCTTATTTTAACTCTTTATTCTTTTTTATTTAGTTTAAAATGATGATATTTTTGATATCGACAAATCGGCTAATATCGACCTATATCAGCCCTCGGGCCTTCGACCCTCTGGCTGATATTGGTGTCTCGGACTTATACAGGGTATAATATGGAAAGCGTATGTATAATTCTCTCTCTCTCTCTCTCTCTCTCTCTCTCTCTCTCTCTCTATATATATATATATATATATATATATATATAAAGCACTGAATAAAATCAACAACACTAGGCATCTTTAAAGTGTCGGGCACTTTTTTTTTTATAGTTTCTTTAGTAGTGTTACATGTAGTTGTAGTGCAATATTTTGGTTTTTTTTTTGTTATTACCCATGTAATTTATTTCTTTTGTCCTAAAGAAGGGACTGGTTTTCCCGAAAATTTGAAATTCGTGTCGTTAGCCATTTTTAGTGTATATATATATATATATATATATATATATATATATATATATATATATATATATATATCTGTGTGTGTGTGTGTGGTTGTGTGTGTGTGTGTGTGTGTGTGTGTGTGTGTGTTCTTTGTCCTGCTCTGATTCTCTCAAATTGTCCTTTAACTTTGTCCTGCACCTCCCCTCTCCATTTTTTCTCGCAGCAAAGATTTTTCTTAACTTTATACATTAATTAAAAAGTGAATTAATATGGAGTTTGGGAGCATCTAAAAAAAATCTTTAAAAAAAGTGAAGAGAAGGAAAATAACCTTAAAATTGCAGTTATAGGTATCCCCCGTCCTAATCCGTGGTCCCACGGATTAAGATTTTCATGATATTTAGAAGTTGTAATTTTTCGAGAGGCGAAACCGTGGAAAATAGTTGCTGTCGAGGAGGACGACATTTGATGATTTCCAAATATTCAGTAAATAGGTATCTTTATATAAGAAAAAGCCAATTCTATGATGCTTTATTTCAGTCTGTTTTACTGATTACAAACTATCAAATATCAAATTCTATCTCCAAATAACGATTAGAGCTTGATTCAGGACTTTTATGACATTCTTCAATGTGCCCTCTTATAATCTTTGCCACAATAGTTTGTTTCTTAGTCCTTCTACCGAGGCAAAGCCGTGGAAAATAGTTGTGGTCGAGGATGACAATATATATTATCCAAATATTCAGTAAATATGTATCTTAATATATCGAACAAGCCGATTCTAAGATGCTTTATTTGAGTCCGTTTTACTGATTACAAACTATCAAATATATGAATTATACAGTACATTGCACAGACTACCAATACCAACTTTCACAATTTACTCATACTAAGATTTACATTATATTTTATATGTTATGCTAATACATAAATCAAAGTACTGAAGTACTGACGTGAGTTGATTTTATCGTTTATTATTTATTTTAAAATCAACTGTTATTTTGCATGGCAAGTAGTTTCCTATATGTATTTGAATTACGCATATTTTTTATAATATTAATTCTCCGACAAAAATTTCGTGAAAACCCCATATGAATCATGTGTAATATTCAAAGAATTAATTCCATCAAAATACGTATCAGTAATCGAAATAGTTCTGAGAAAGTGTATGGATCCAAGTAATATTCAACTCTAGTCTCGTTCAACCAGACGCTCGGCTGTCTCCGTTAATCTCTGACAAGCAAGAGAGACACTCTGCTTGTCGGATATTTACGGAGACAGCCGAGCGTCTGGTTGAACGAGACTATATTTAACTCTGGCGTAGGAAAACATACAATGTACGAATACAAAAATATCTAAATTATTTGTACCATTTAAAATCTGACTATTTACAAGGTATCTATAAATAAATTTCCTTGAAAAACAATGCTTTAGAATACATTACATCGAATTTATTGATTATTTTCAAGAACTAATGTTGTCAGCGGTGTTGATTTGTGATTAGGTCCAAACACTGTTTCACTTTCGGTTTCCCCGAGTAACTGCATAGGACATAACAAATAAAACATTCATGCAACGTTGTTTCTGATAAATATTAAAAAAAGGATTTAAAAAAATAGATCATATTTGTAATATTTTTTTTTACCATTCGGCTCCGTGAAAATGATTAACTTTATTCCTTTTTTACAGCTATATATTTTTCAACATCATAAACATCTTTAAATTAACTATCTTTTAAACAGTGAAAAATACATTGTTATGGATATAGTGTGAAATAAATGACAGATTTTTATTTATAAGCGGTGTCTCACCAAAAAAAAAAAAAAAAAAAATTAACATTTGCAATAAGGGAAGTAGATATATTTTTTTCAATAAAAAACAATAGTATTTTATGAAAACTTATTCCAACGTGAATGTACATGGCAGAGTAAAAAATAAATCCTCGGGTAACCGTTGTAATAAGACATTATGGTAGAACATATGGGTATTGTCTGCATACAATTTAAAAGGTTATTTCCAATTAGATAGTACGTGAATAGATTTCTCTATGGCTTTATTGAGCTCTAAGTGTATTCCAACATTTAACGGTATCTCCAAAGCAGGATTAGAGCTTGATTCAGGACTTTCATGACATTCTTTAATGTGCCCATTTATAATCTGTGCCATTTCAGCTTGTTTCTTTTTCCTTCTACTTAGTAATGTTCTTAACTGCTTGCTCTCAGTTGTCAATGTATAGAATTCAACGCATGCTGTTTCAGGTTGTATTTCTCTGTATGCGAAAACAATACAAATGCGAACAATCCACTCAAGTTCCCAAAATGCTTTATTCCTTGAATCAATAACACATTCAATTGATTCATTCTTCTTTAAGTTTGATTTATCATCCAGTCTATTAATGATTTCTAAAATACACAATATTCTGCTACAATTTCTATCCTTCAGTGTAAGGTTTAAAAGATCTGAATCCACGGGTATTGTGCCATTTGGAACGTCTTGTAATATTTTTCTCAGGAAACAATGTGCAACAATGTCGGATTTATCCGAAGATACTAATAGATGCAAAATGGTTCTTTTTTCTGAATCCGACGTTTTGAAGTTACTTACTAAAGTTCTTAAATTTTCAAGACTCAACACAGAAGGTTTACATGTTATATAGCTTTCGTTTTCTCCACAACATTCGCCAAATCTTACAAGGTAAAATTGAAAGTCAGGTAACCGTTGCTCTGCGTCTTTTTTAGCTATATCCCAAAGCATTTTTGATAGTGTTGTCAGCCTATATTTGCTTGCCCAAAAAATAAAAGGCAACTCAAATGTCGACGACATGTCAAGCATAGAAAGCATTTCAAGTATATTATTGTTTGTCCTAACTTTTTCGCAAAACTGTGTTTCAAATTCAGGTTCTTTAAATATTTTACAGCTTAAAGTCATTGATATTTTATGGTTGAGAATTTCTTTTAATAGGCGATCTATAAGGGTTGACCATTGTTCATTAGAACAACTTTCAAACTCGTATGCATTTATTACTTCTAATGGAAAATACTGGACAGCAACATCAAAATACTTCCTGAAAAAGTAGTCGACAACACCTTCCAGATATATCTTATGCTTAAATGCGTATACGTTGTGGTATTTGACAAGTATACTTTCTTCTAGATCCCTTGCTGTGTTACTAAGATTTCCGATTTGTAGCATTTCTATTTCGCTAAATAATTTTTCATGATCAGGACAATTCTTTTTCAAATATCTAATCAATTCGTCCTTGTGTATCAAGTCGGATTTTAAATATTGATTTGAACCATTTTGAAAAAAGTAGAATGTCAGAAAGAACAATAAACAAATTTCTTCCTTTTTCTTATCAATCGCATTAAATACTTGTTCCCTAACATAAAGTCTTGAATCGCCGAAAATTGCATTATCTTTTTTATATTTTTCAAATGCATATAAATGCGCACATAAAGGAAAACCAACGTTGCCACCGTGGTTATTTATGCATTCTCTTGTTGTGTTTGTAATTTTAGTGCGTGAAATATGTTTTGTTTCTTTAGATGTTTCCATTTGCATTTCTAATATTTTATGTTTTTCACTCAGAGATAAGGAGTCTGCAGTCACGATAAAATCTTTCTGAAGCAAAAAGATATCTGCTTTCATATGTGCACATGCTATTTCAACATCACTGTTCTTTGCTGTGATAAGGAGATGCACATGTTTTTTTTTTACACATTCAGAATAGAAATAGCAAAGAGTGTTCCACCAATTGTGTATATCTTGTGCATACGAAAATCCATCAAGCATATCATCGATGAATACTAATGTCTTTTGTAGAAGATCAAATGTCAAAAGATCTCTCCATGAGGTAAATTTTAATTTTGTCCATTCTTCATAATATTTGTCAGTCATGATATTGACAGATGTTAGTGTTTTACCACATCCTTGATTTCCTTTTAAAACCACCATGCCAGTTTTGTGTAGTTGATTTCTGCACTTCTTTGTCCAACTCGTTTCCACAAACCTTTTGTTAAATACATCATGAATCTTTAGGAAGGCATCTGTTTGATCTAGAAGCATACCATATTACAATTAATGCTTTACATATACTGAACAACTGAAAACTAATTTTCTTGCAAATGTATACTCAATGTTTCTAAAGTACTGTAACACCTCAACATGAATTTGCATTATTATTTGAAATTGTCGTTAAGGATATTTAATGTTTGGAATTTCATTGTACCTTTGATTTCTTTTAATTTGTTCTCCTTACTGCTCTCTGCATGTAGATGTAAGTTTTTGCAATATTAAAGAATATAATATTTTTTTTGACATTACAGTTAATCAGGTTGAAAAAAGTACTTAATACACGTTTGTTACAACGCACTTTGAAAAATTACGCACTTTGAAATTTTTTTTCAAAGTGCGTTAAATTTGGGAGCGTCTTAACGCACTTTGAAAAAAAAATTTTTTTTTCAAAGTGCGTAAATATCGACGATATCAACGCATTTTAAAAAAAAAATGTCGATTTCTTGAACTTCAGATAAAATTGGTAGTAAAATTTATTAATGTTATACCGTCCAAGTCATGATGACTTTATGATAACATGAAAGCTTTATGTTATTCCATCTTGATATAAAAAAAATTCATAATATATAATAATGTTTGTCTATATAATTTAAAAAGTGTTGTATCATTACTTTAACTGTGTGCTAGTTATTAATTGTCTCGCCTAAATATTACAGTATTGGGACTACATTTTAAAATCAAAGTACTGACGAGAGTTTTATTTTTTTTTTATTTACGAGTTAATCCTTTCTGGCTCAAGGAATGGATATTTGCCATTTTCCTACTGTGAAGATAATGTGACTCATGACTTAGTATTTAAGTATAGACATGCGATTCTTTTTAAAGCAGTAATTCTAAGTCAAATTAATTCCTTTTAATTTCAACAAAGACATAAATGTCAATAAGGTATCTCTTTCTTCGTTAATTTTTTTGTGCATAAAGAATACATTTTTTAATAATAAGATTTATTAATTAAAAAATAAATCAATTTATTTTAGAGTGAAGCAAAGTTTTTTA
Organism: Magallana ariakensis; assembly: GCA_020458035.1. Taxonomy (NCBI): domain Eukaryota; kingdom Metazoa; phylum Mollusca; class Bivalvia; order Ostreida; family Ostreidae; genus Magallana; species Magallana ariakensis. The sequence goes on along the minus strand of CM035812.1, from coordinate 47,011,351 downwards.
ATTATTCCGGAATTTTTTATTCCGGACATTTGTACAGTTTTGGTTTACGTTTAACAAACTTCCTTTTTGAAAAAGGCAGCAACCGGGATGCACATGAAATAGTTGTGAGAAAAATATTTTCAAATAAGTGAATCTTTTGTACAAAATATCGTGCGAGATTATTGAAAGTGGTTCTAGTAACAATTTACAGTCGCAATATTTACGTCGATAGTCGAAAAAAATAAAGGATTAAGTCGATGTTGGTGGATTTCTGTTGGCCTGACGTTAGCGTGCGCACATCATGCCAAAAGTAAAGAAGAGTATCCGGATTGCAGAGCGGAGAGAAGGTCCGACAAAAAATCAACAGCAGTCAAAAGCAAAGAGGGGGCAATCTGTAAACAGGGACACTTCGGAGACAGTTGAGAAATCCCCGGAGGTTGACCATGTGGTTGGAAACCCAAAACCTTGCCCGGAATCAGGTACAGTTCAAAATTTTACTGAACACAATGATATTCCTCAAATGATTGTTAGCTATAACAACGTTTTAGGTTTAAATGTCTCTCCAGAGGTGAAAAACAAAATAATTAACGGTCAGTACGTAGACTTGGCAAAAATGTTTGTTAATTCCAATGAGCCTCAAAAACAATCGCTTGTTATGGTTAACGGTGAGATTCAAGCTACGGAAAAAAATGCAAAAAATATTACTAATATTCAACAATGGACGGATGCTTTTATCATATTTGCAAGCATTTATTTGGAGGCTCATCCTACTAAAGCCTTAGATCTCTTGAAATACATGAATGACGTTAGGTTAGCAGCAGCTAGGTCATCCGGTTTAGGATTTAAAGAGTATGACCAGCAGTTTCGATTAAAGCTTGCAAAAAACCCATCAGGAGCATGGGGGACAGTTGACTCAGAATTGTGGTTAATTTACATTACACCTATAAGTAGGTCATTTCTGGCTGCTGATACACAAAACCAGAGTCAGAATAGGAAGTGTTATACATATAATTTTCAGGGGTCTTGTTTCAAGGCACCCTGCGGTTATTTGCATCAGTGTATAAAATGTAATGCCCAGCATCCGCTAGCAATTTGCCCAAAGAAAGAGCAGATGCAGTCATCCAGGGGGGACCAGCCATTTCGTAGTCAGGGCTCCAATAGAGGAAATAGGGGACAGTACCAAAATACAGGGAGTAGAGGAGCATTCCATTTTAGAGGGGGTAGAGGCAATCACTACTAGGCTCAATGTCTGGAAGTTGGGATATACCCCAATTAAAATTCAGAATTTTAAAACCACTACTACAAAATTATTCAAATAAGGCTATAGGAACTGAATTATTACAAGGTTTTCAGTTTGGTTTTAGAATTGGCTATAAGGGTCCAAGGCTAGGGGGTGAATCAAAAAATTTAAAATCTGTTTTGCAATTTCCAGAAGCAGCAAGGGATAAAATAAATAGTGAGGTTTCTCTAGGCAGAATTGCAGGCCCCTTTTCAAACAAACCAATATCCAACTTAAGAGTTTCGCCAATAGGTATAGTCCCCAAGTCTGGAGGTAGCTGGAGATTAATAACACATCTTTCTTATCCAGAAATGAATAGTGTTAATCATTTCATAGACCCAGAGGACTGTTCGGTTGCATACACATCTCTAGATCAGGTATTACAGGAAGTTGCACGGTTAGGTAAAGGCACTGTTTTGGCAAAAATGGACATAAAGTCTGCATTTAGACTAATGATTATAAACCCAGGAGATTTTGACCTTCTAGGTTTCAAGTTTGAGGGAAATTATTATATTGATAAGTGCCTGCCAATGGGCTGTGCAATTTCTTGTAATCTATTCGAAAAATTTTCAACATTTTTGCAATGGGAATTGAAAAGACGAATTGAAACGGGTAAAATTTTTCATTATTTAGATGATTTTTTATTTTTGGGTGCCTCTGGTTCAGATGAGTGTGTTCAGCTGATGCGAGGGTTCCAGGACTTGTGCGAATTCATTGGTGTTCCCTTGGCACAAGAAAAGACCATGGGTCCTTGTACAAACATAATTTTTCTAGGTTTAGAAATAGACACCTCAGACATGGTTGTAAGAATCCCACCAGAAAAAATACAGCAATTAACTGCACTTCTAACATCAAGTTTGATAAAAAAATCTCTCCAGCTTCAGGAAATTCAGAGTATTGTTGGGAGTTTAAATTTTTTTAGCAAAGGTGTCCCAAATGCAAGGGCTTTTAATAGGCGGTTTTATGATGCAACTTGTGGAATAACCAAACCTCATTATCATATAAAATTAGGTAGTGGTATCAAGGAAGATATAATGATGTGGTTAAAGTTTTTGCAAGACTTTAATGGGGTAAGATTGATCCATGAAAGTGAGTGGTTAAGCAGTGACAATATCGAGTTGTACACCGACAGCAGTGGAAATCCAGAATTAGGGTGCGGTGCTTACTGTCAGGGTCATTGGTCTTACTGGTCATGGCCCCTTGGTTGGGAAAGCTCAATCTTCAAGGAAATGTCATTTCTGGAATTAGTGCCTATACTACTGGCAATGTATTTGTGGGGGAAAAAATATTTTGCAAACAAAAAAATCATAATGTATATTGACAACAATGCTTTAGTATCCATAGTTAACAGGCAAACATCAAAATCAAAAAGGGTTATGGTATTATTAAGGAAATTGGTACTCTTGCTCCTTAGAAATGACATCATGTTTAAAGCACAACACATATTAGGGAAGAAGAATAATATAGCTGATTCTTTATCTCGTAAACAGTTTCATCACTTCCGTCAGCTAGCACAGTGGGCAGACTTGAACCCAGAGACCATTCCAGACGAATTTCTAGCAATGATGTCAGAGATGAAGTGAACAAATTATTACAACTAGCAACAGCACAAAATACACAAGAGACATACAGACAAGGGTTGACATGTTTTGAGGAATTTCGTGATACTATCAGCCTTGAAAGGCTTTGGCCCCCTCCTTTAGAGCAAATTATACAATTTGTTGGTTACATGTCAGCAAGAGGGTTGGGAGAATCTACAGCAAAGACCTATCTGTCTGGAATTTCATACTATCTCAAGTTGTATAATTACACAGATGTGACTCAAAATTTCATAGTCAGAAAATTATTAGAAGGTTATAGAAGAAAGGCTAAGTCTAAAGATATCAGATTACCAATAACATTAAACATTTTGGAGAGCGTATTGAAATCATTGCCAATTGTCTGCAATGATATTTATGAAGCAAAACTTTTTGCAGCTGCTTATAGTTTAGCTTTTTTTGGATATTTTAGGGTAGGTGAGATAACTGAGGGGAAAAAACAAGCTGTAGGTCATGCAGTCCAATTTAAAAACCTGGAGTTGTCATCAGATAAATCTTTAATGAAATTATATCTGGAACACTCCAAAGCTGATCAAAGGGGAAAGGGGGAAATGGTATTATTCAGAATGTTCAATCATTAACTAGCATAAAGCCAGTTTATATTATGGCAGAATTTTTAAAAGTTAGACCCATTAGACAAGGCAACTTGTTTTGCCACTTTGGGGGGCAGCCGCTTACTCGTTTTCAGTTTACATCGGTGTTGAGCAAAGTATTGAAAACAATTGGCATTGATAGCACTAAGTACAAATCCCATTCTTTTCGAATAGGTGCGGCTACCAATGCAGCCAAATTGGGCTTGTCAGATGATGAAATCTGTAAAGCTGGTAGGTGGAAATCCAACTCTTACAAATCATATATAAGATTTTAAGAATGTAGTGGTCTTAATTACAGTCACATTTACTAAAAATATTTTTTCAGAAATTGAAGCTTGGTTTGTGGGTTCTTCTATAGTGAAAAGAGCATTTGTTGCAGCCAGAGATAGGCCAGGTGGAGTGTCCTTGGGTCTTCAGAGGTTAGGGATAAATATGTGGTGGCAAGGAAAAGGGGGTATGATCTGGACAGACATGTATAAAAAAATTAAAACTTTGTTGAAAGTTAATGACAAACCCCAGTATTTGATAATGCATTGTGCTGCAAATGACATGGGCAAAACAAAGTTGAAAGAGTTAATTGAGAATGTCAAAACCACTTTAGGGAAAATTCAGCTACTTCTGCCTGATACAAAAATTATATGGTCACAATTGTTACCTAGGAGGAAATGGAGATACTCTGAAGATGTCAATGCCATGAACAAATCTTTAAAAAGGTTAAACAGCTCCATTGCAGCTGAGCTTGTTAGAAAGGGGGGTGGCTACATTAAGTACCCAGATATTAAACCCAATGATGAGCTGTTGTTTGACAGGGATGGTGTTCATTTGTCTGAAAAAGGAACTGAAATATTTTTAAATACAATTTGTGCTGCTATTGAACAATTTAGCAAAACTGGGATACTTGTTTATCCCAAACTCTACTAGTTTTGAACCAAGTTTATTGTTCATGTGGGATGTGGCAAGGTCTAGGCTTAAGGAACTACCCGCTTCCCCCACTTGGTGGCGGTGGCTTCACTGAATACATGCAGTGCATGCATTCACTTTCGCCATGTGGATGAATGCGCGTGTTGTTCCCGATCTACTTGTGCACAATTGATGTGCAGTTGAAATTATTTGATAATGACAATTTGAAGTTGAACAATTTTTGTCTCGGGTTGCCGTTTACCGGAATCTGAGTTGACCAAGTTGGTGTTTTGCATTTATATTGATTGCAATTGTTGAAGTTGTAATATTGTTTTTGAGCCATTTGCTAATTTTTTATGTTGCAAATATTTTCTTTGCCGTTAACCGGAAAGAATAAATTTGCACAGTTGGTTGTTTGAAAATTGTTGAATTTTTTAGACAATGATGTGTTTTTGACCATACCCATTTGGTGTCAATGCACTAATGGCATTTCCATTGTAAAATTATGATGTAATTTACAAATACTTTATTTACACATATTTTACTCATTGTCTTGAAGCCAAGACCAAACAATGCCACAGAGGGGGGTAGATTACAATACATGAAAACAATAAATCTGTTGTGAATCTGATTTGGTGTTTTATTTTCATTATTTAGAGTTCAATATGGCATGTTAGAAAATATGGATTGGTTTTATGAGTGCTGACCATGTTGAGTGTTAGCATGCTTCAGGTCTACAATAAATAAATAGCCCTCGCTCATATTACATATATTATAGATCCATATTTCAAAATATTTCAAAATCTCTGTCTACGCGATTCTTAGTACGAGTTCATATTTTTCTTTTTGAATTGAAGGGCTATTTCAACAGAAGTAGCCGTCAAATTACTTAGTGTTAAATTTAAAATTATATTTTTTATAACGCAATTGGCTGAAATGTACATTCAGTATAAAGAATGTTAAAATAGGATTTCAAAAATGAATCTATTCTTTTAATGAGTAATTTTATAATTTTGTTGTCATAATTTATTGCTAAAACATCTTCTTAACTCCATATACAGTAAGAACCGAAATTTAAATAACGACTGAATTAAATTCAAAAGCTAGCGACGTTATACTTAGACATCATGAACTGGGTTAGAACAACGTTTTTTAACGTTTATTAATAATAATTCTAGTTTGTTTAAGAAAAAAAAAATGAATATAAAATTTATTGTTTATTCTTTTATGTGGTGTTAAATTGATTTGAACAATCATCGCTTTATAACCCGCGAAGTTGGGAAGGGAAAGAAATATGAATGTCATGTACAAATTTTGATTCCCAATATTCTAAATTTTTGTAAAGGACAGTAGGATTAATGTTCTATGTATGAAGCTCATCCAGTATGGATCAGCGCATGAGAAACGTCCTTGTCAATACGATCTGACGCTATTATCTGCCTTGCTGAAAGAATGGATCGCCGTATCGCTTCATCGAAAACGAAATATCAATTAATATTTCATATATAAACACAACTATATATCTAAATGTTTGTAAAAAAAAATTAAGAATTTTTATTTTTCAAAGTGCGTTAAGTGTCATGATGTGAAAAAATGTTGGTCTACAATCATAACGCACTTTGAAAAAATATTTCAAAGTGCGTTGATTTGGACCAAAATATAACGCACTTTGAAAATTTTTTTCAAAGTGCGTTAATTTTCTCCCAAATTTAACGCACTTTGAAAAAAATTTTCAAAGTGCGTAATTTTTTCAAAATGCGTTGCCACACACGTTATTAAATGATTTCACACAATTTCATGTAACATGTGAATGAAATATGCGCGAACATAGTTTTACCTTTGAAATGCCATTTGTTAAATAATTCTTTTCCTGCATGAATGCCTGAAAGTAACAAACATTTTGAACATTTGATACTGTACTATGAAATTCAAATGCAAGTGCCGATATTCTGCTTTCACATAAATACACTGAGTGATACAAAAGTATACGTAGACAGAGAAAAAACCCCTGAAAATCTATTTATTGCAATTAAGTTTCAGGGAATTATGTACTACAGTTTGGGACAAATTAAAATGACTCACTATTTCAGTAGTACATGTATAATAAATAACATTTTAACACTATACCAGAAAAGTATAACATCCAAACTTCCTGCGAATAAGCACAGCTACGCTAGAATATTTACATAGAATAGGAACAAATACCCCACAAAACTAGCACTCAACTAAAACTACTAGAGAAACTTTAAAAGAAACATCAACTACTTCATGTACAGTTTTATGTTAAAATGCTTCGAAATGTGTTGTCTGGCCATGCGACCACTTGTTCTGGAGTAAAATGTTAAAACAAAACTACATTATTTAGCCGCTCTTTCTGTTAGAGACACGGGAAACGAAATTTTTAGCGTGGTTTTTAGCACAATCTATTGGTTTTTTCTATTTGTAAATAAATTTGGCGACAAGAGTTTTTTTTTGTATGTTTTCTAATTAATTACGTGTTTTAAAAAACAAGACTATTTTTTGTGCATATCTGTGCATTTTGGGCACATATACAGTGAGCATGAATTTCAATGAACTACATTACAAAGCATTGGTATTCGGCTGCACATCGAAGAAATGAGGAATTGAATTTATAATGCTTATTTCAAAATCCAATGTACTGTTTATTTTATACTAGACAGACATATTTTTGTTACAAGTCGCTTAAAAAATTCAATCATTCTGAGAGAGAGAGAGAGAGAGAGAGAGAGAGAGAGAGAGAGAGAGAGAGAGAGAGAGTCTTTTACTACACAATATGCATAATGACACATCAAAAGAGTCCGGATTTCAGTACTTTGATACTTTGATTGATTTTGGTGAATTGATTTAAGACTTGTCGCTAGTCATCTATAGTGCTTTATAATCCAACTATAAAAGAAAAATGCTCTTACATACCTGGTTGAAAAGTTTCCCAGTTAAATTCTGAAAAAAATGCATATATCCTCATAAAATGTATTTCTTATATCAAGGTTATATACGATGCTATGAATATCACAGTATATTTTCATAATTCATTTAACTAAAACTTTTCTAGTATATTGAAACACATTGCATATTATTTTATATTTTTTAAAAAATAATTTCATATAATTTATATCTAATGTTAGTGTACACGTACCACAAACATGTACATGTATCATTCGACAATGTCCTTAAAATTGAAATCTATACTTATAAATTAAGACATTTCGCCAATAAACTTCGAAACACCTGCACCAGAGTTACTGCTTTAACCTTTGGTATTTCAACACGTGGGATATGATGTCCGTAAGCTATAAATGAATTTTACTTGATACATAATTATTGAGAAATAAATTAAAAACATACTTTCATTTTCAATAAACTAGCTCGAAATAGTAAAAATGAGAGTAAGGTAGTGGACACGTTTTGGCGGATCCAAGTCAATGGGGGTTAGCATTAAAATATATCCTTGCAATGAAATAATATTGAATGATTACGTAAACAGTGAATAAATATATTAGGAACTTACTTGGAATAAACATAGAAGTTAAGATTTGACAAATGCTTAATATATAATGCGCGATTTTTGTTTTGATAGATAGAAGCCAGCGAAGCGAGAGAATGGAATAGAATTTTCCAGAACGGGGTTACCAAGAACGCGGTTTGACTTATTAACGTCATGGCGAAAAGTGTAGGAGGGGTTCATCATGTATCGCGGGCAGATATTCATACCTTGGATGGGACATCTTTGGTTAATACAAAAAAGTTAATTAATAAAATGGAACAATATGATGCGATTTTAGTTTTGATCGAACGATTTTAATTTTTTACAACGGAGTGCCCATACAAGAACGCGGTTTGACTAAATTACACCATGGGGGAAAGTGCAGAGCGAGTTAATCATTGGGCAGATACTTTGGATGTGACAACTTTGGTTTAAAAAATGTAAATTAATATGCATACACTAGCGTTTTTTAAAATTTCATACAATTCTATACCATGACAGATTGGTAGTAGACCTTAGACATTAATTTTGTAGACAAGGATCAGATTGTGTTCTAAGTCTATATATATGAATAAATGCTGTTTGAAATTACCCCCCCCCCCCCCATTTTTTTTTCAAATCAGTCCTTTATCTGAAATTCTCATTTGGGACAATGATAAAAATTGTAGAGAAATTTTACCCCAAAAACACAATTTGGAGATATGACGTCCTAAATACCCACTCACTGGTTTAAAAATTTCATTAGGGTCTTCCATCTTCAGCGGAAGACCCTTCTATTATTCTATTGTTTCTTTTTCATTTTTCTTATTATAAGGGTTTTCCGTCTTCAGCGGAAGACCCTTCTATTTTTCTATTGTTTCTTTTTCACTTTTAAGGGTCTTCTGTCTTAGCGGAAGACTCTTCTATTATTCTATTGTTTCTTTTTCACTTTTTTTATTCTTTACAATTTTTGTGCAGAAGATTTCTCGGAGATGTGTCGTCCGATTTTCGTCAAATTTTCAGCATCGATCTTTTATTATTTGAAGTTTGTACCCTATTTTGGATTTTGTAAAAATCACTTCCGGTTTGGACATATCCGCCATTTTGAATTTTTTTTAGAATTCTTGTCCACGCATCTTCTAAAAAACTAGCAAAGATAGAAAGCTGAACTTTTCAGGAATGATAGAGGACATGAACGTCTAGCCTCACGAGGAAAATCATTGTCCGGAAATTCCGAGTACGGAAGCTAGCTGGGATCAAATATAGGACACGTTTTTGACGAATTCTCAATGTCCACGCATCTTCTCAAAAACGGGCAAGGATAGAAAGCTCAAATTTTAAGAAATGATAGTAGACTAAATGGTCTAGCCTCACGAGGAACATTAATGTCCGGTAATTCTAGATACGAAAGCTGGCTGGGGTCCAAATTTAGGACAAGTTTTCGATGAATTTTCTTTGTCAACGCATCTACTCAGAACGAGTAATGATAGAAAGCTGAAACTTTCAGAAATGATAGAGGACATGGCAGTGTAGCCTCATCGTCATCGTCCGGAAATTCTGAGTTCGGAAGATATTCTTATTTTTCTTTTTTCTATTTTTTCCAAGCCGCAAACTTCAAGGCTTCATATATTGCTCATTTTTGAACGGTTTTCGCCCATATTTTCAGAACTAATAGACTTTACTAAACACTAATTATAATATGTCATAAACTGTAAAATCTCACTTCCGTTAACGAGTTATTCCTCTTAGAATTATTTTTAAGGGTCATTGGTTAGAAGACAAAGGCTTCGAGCTTATAATAGCAGGGAATGAGAATACAAAATTTGGTTACATAATAAACTTTAAAAACTTTAAACTTTAAAAATTATGAAATACTAAGTTAAAAAATATGAAATACTAATTTAAAATTATTTAAAAGGATATATTTGATACTTACCAATACATGTGGGTCTTTGCGTCGTACATGTAACTGAGGAGTGTTCATCAGGATCTATTAGCCGTAGCTCTATGTCTTCAAAGGTACATTTCAGTCATACAAATTTAAATATGTTCAAATTTGATGAAATTCAAAGCAAAATGAATTGAAACAATTTCTGATTTAGGTGGAAAACAGAACTTGCAACTACGTATATCCGGTGTGGATTTTTTTCGGTCTATAAAGTTTGCGAAAGTGAATTAAACCTGTAATTTCTTTTTTCCCGAAAATTGTTGTTATTACAAACGATATTCTAGTTTGTAGTTAGCAATAAGCTGTATGTTTTTGCGATTATAGATCTCAAAATTACTGAAAAGTTGCGAGATTGTTTGCTTTTTATACCTTCAGACGACTGTGATTTTGATTTTCTTTTGCATGTCTTTTGCAGATCTAAAATTGAAAAAACAATCATTGGTTTTATTTTACAATGCATTTTCTTTTTGCGTACAGTAAAATGAGATATCCTATGGGAAGTCAAACAATATTTTTTATTATTTTAGTTTCTGTAAAACTATAACGTATAGCAGAAGCTTCTACTTTTTGCTTGCATATCAAAATATAAATATGCGCCAGTATGTCAACTTGATGTTAAATGAAAGTTCTGATAAGGTGACTGAAGGAAAAATTCTGCTTTTCAGTCACCTTTTAGCTTCCTTTCAATCATCTTAAAATTCACTGAATGACAGAGTTTCCTTCTGTCATATATACATGTAACACGGACTTGCTTTTAGCAAAGCCCGGCTTAAATAATGGGTTTATTTCACTGTCAACATACTTTATAAAATATATTATTTTTTCGCTCAACATTTTAATTTAGCTCGGAAATAAAAATTGTTTACCCATGTTATATTTCTTGTACAATATTAATCATATTGTCACATCAGTTATGGAAACATTATTCGTATAAAATTCCATATCGATGAACTACATTACATGATTTTGATGTATTTCATAGAAAATGGAGATGAAGGACTTGCTTAAAAATTAAATATAAGTGATAGTTAGAGAACAGTTTATGAGTGATAAATGTATTTATCTTACGTCCCCATTGGGGTGGGACGAGTTACTCAGCAACGAATCTCGCCCAATGGGGATGTAGAGAAATACAGTTATCACGAGTAACTGTTCTATAAATAACTTGTATCATGGATAACCCCGCCTACCTTGTGTTAAACTAGCTTGGTTCTCGAGGCCTTTCGATTGTGCTTGGAATGCCTCGTTAACTACGTTAGTGCATTAAACGAACTCTGGACAAGTATTCATTTATAAGGAATGATCGGCATAAATATCATTGGTCAGCTCTATTCATGTACATGTAAAACGAAAGCATAACGCTACATGCAGTAAACATGATAACTAAGAAAATCATATAGCACCGTTTTGTTGATTTCCGAAGTAGTAAGGCATGAATAAAGCTTTACTTTTAGTAGGCGAATTTTACTTTCGATTAATATTCCTACGAAGAAATACGTGATTTAAATCAATATGTATGTAACTGTGTTTTACTTTCAAGGCAAACGGATAAGAGTAGCGTTTTTAATAATCTACGTGTAAATAAAGATTTAAATGAGGTTGTCATTGCATAGTAAATTAAGTAGTGCAAGGCGCAATGCGTGCGCAAATAGTAAAATTTGCCGTATACCTCATATGAACACAACTGTGATCGGCCGAAGCCGTGTTTGGATTATTGAGTCATTTTAAGGGACAACAAGAGACATGACATTAAATTTTTCTCAGACTTGAAGATGCAGACTTTCAGAAAAACTCTAGACGCTAAAATGAAGTCATTACTATCCAAAGGACTAGGAACAAAAGTGAAACAAGCAGACCCAATTACTTCAGCAGATTAACAGTTACTATGGGAGGGACAAGTGCTTGGAAACAAAACTGCAGAAACTTTACAATACACTGTGTTCTTTTACATGTGTAAACGTTTCGGACTGAAAGGATTTGATGAGTATAGACATGACTTACGCAAACGTCACCACTGGGTAAGATGGGCGGGGTAAATTTGTTCAATTTGTCGGCGGATCTAACAAGACGTTTAAGGGATGACTATAGTCCGTCCCAAGTTATTGCTTCCATTGCTTTTTGATGATTTTTAATAGAAATACACATACCTGTGAAAGAAATACAGTCAGATGAAATCGATAAAAGGAAACAATGTCCAAAATATCTTCATTGACACATTATCATTTTTTCTACCATAAAAGTTCACAGGAACGAAATCAAATTTCTTACGGAGATTTATAATGGGAACTGTTTACATCTTTTAACCATTCGGAACTCACTCGAAATACCTCGCACAATTTTCAACGTTATGATCCTGGCTTAATTATGGCTGATGCAATGCAAAATCCCCGTAGACTTTCTATTTTGGGTTGTTTATTTAAACCTGAAGCCATAGAGGGGGCGTTTTAAAACAGATAATCTAGATATTTTTCAAATTAGTGGATGAATGTAGTTTGAGCAAAAAGGTATTTATGATTATCGAAATATCAAGCGAAAAGTTGTGGAAGCAAAAACTCGGGACAGAGTATAGATCACTTAACTTTGCAGAGCAACAGAACAAGGATATTCGTCTCTAATATAAACTAGGAAGATCTGGTATTATAATAAATACTATGCTTTATTTGTAGAGAGAATACGCACGTCAAAGAAAATGTGTGTGCTAAAAATTTGCGGCCGGAAACGAAATTGGAATCCATCGGAAAAGCTGAGAAAAGAGTCATGACAGACTTGGCCAACCATGGTTTCAAACTTGAAAATTGCAGAATTCCTTTTAATTCTTAATAACAGTCACGATTGATTGGTATGATCATTTTTTAAAATTAATCACTAAAGTCATTCTGGTTTCTGAACATACATAAACATGTATGAAATTCACAATTTAAAAGAGAAAATGCTGCATCCTTGATACAATTCCATATATTTTCGAATTTTCTTCTCTTGGCTAATATACTGTATACGTATTACATTTAGCTGTGTATTCTATTTAGCGTTTCTGGCGGAAAACAGCGTCCGCTAAATCTAGTGCATCGCTAAATGTCATGCTTACATGTGTAAGAATAATCACATTCAGGAATACGCTAAATCAAATGCCCGCCAATTTACTTGTTCAAAAACTATTTTCCGCCAATTATCGTACACGCCAAATATAATACGTTTACATTATTAGACCAATGCTTACTATATATTCAAGCTATTTTACTATAGTCAGGTACTCTTTACACCATTGCGCTGAAAAATATAGTTACATTCAGGATCAGCAGATACAACATTACAACAAATGTTAAGAATATCGATGTATATGTCATACGTAAAAGAAAACAGAGTTTTTAAAAATCACCGTTCCCCGAGAAATGTAAACGTGAAGGATTCATATTTTTCGCTAGCTGCCTCCTCTGTCTTTTTCACGAAAATATACATGTAGGTCATTCTTCGATTGACAATTTTTTTCACAAATGAATATTGCTTGTATTATAACAATATATGTTAATAATAAAATGTTAATATTATTTTCATGATTGCTGTTCGTTAGTTATCACACATTCTCTTTTAATAATGTATTGTGTATGAGTGTGTATTTTCCTTTCTTTTTTCTTAATGACGGAATTTTGCTAGTGACGCAAAATTTGGTAGGGATATGGAGAACTGTATATGCCAGTTTCTTAGCAAGTTCAGTGATTTTAACTTTGTTAGCTGCTCTTTTCATTATGTCCCTCTCATCCTCTCCTTTGGTTCGGGAGCCTAATTATTACTTTTTTACTCGCAGAAACGTGTAAACATCTCCCACATGTGAACATATTTTCTTCGGACTTCCCTTCTAATATCCATAGGCATCAATAATTTATTGGTAGTATTATTTCCACAGAATTTGTGTCAAAATAAGGTTAATAAGTGCAAACTAGCACAATTTAAGTGCTTTGCACTTACGAAATTGAAGCTCCTTCGTCCGTCCCAATTTCTTTTTCAGAACGGGAACAACAAATATAGTCCTTAAGCTAACCGACATGTATAGAAATGTTATATGAACACGTACAAGAGTTCATCTTAAAATCCAGAGTTCTACAACTCAGGAGGGATGTGCCTGCATATCATTACAATGTAATCATTTTTTCTGAGTGTTATCCACAAGTCGGGATAAAATGTTTTTAAAAAGATATGCATAATCAGAAAATGAACAAAACATCACTTCCTTTTACAAGATACTCTAAAAGGAAGAACAAGAGTTTCATAATCATATTTTCTCTTCAGAGATTACAATATAGAGTGGGTCAACATACTAGGTTTTAATAATCAACGACAAATTCAAACATAATGAGACGATCTAGAGAAAGAAGCAGCGACGGCTGAAAAGGATAGCAAAATGACCAATAGTAACAATATACAAACCAGATGCTCTAGAATATTACCGTTTCTTCGTAGAATGAAAACTCCAACGCCAATAAAAAGGGAAACTGTAATGCCTATTGTGATGCCACCAGTTACCATTTTTTGTAATCTAGTTCTGAATAAACGAATTAAAAACATTGATTAATGATTTATAGTATAGTATACTTATCAAGCATTAGAAATGGCTAACAACACGACAATGCAGGACACAACAAATTACATAAAAATGCATTGATCTTGAAGGGGTTATCAGTCGGAACAATTGTAGTTGCAACAACTCACCTGGATTCAATTTTCAAATCTCCATCCGATTGGTTAGTGTAACCACTACTTCTTATAGTTGTGAGAATCATTGATGAGATATTACTTTCGTTGGTAGATAATAGTAAAATATTTTGTTCTACTTTATCAAAACAACCCGTATCTGCTTTGCAAATTAAAAACAGAAAAAAGAAAAGAAGCAATCAGACAAACAAATAATTTTTATAATCATAATAATGTCAATAGATTTAAAGAAAACAAGAATACATAATTTAAAACAAGAATACTTTGAACAATTTCATTGTTACATGGTGTTTTGGAAAAAAAAAAACAACAAAAAGTAAAGAGAAAACCAAACCACTATTATCAATCATATAATCCAATAAGTAAAAAATCGTTGATTTAGATTTTACTTACATAAATAGGCATCCGTAGAAATATATTGACTGTCGCATGGAGGTTTAACGCTTGAACATTTTAATTGGCGATGTAATTGTACTCTGGCCCCGAGGTCATCATATTCTGCACAGTATCCTTAAATATTATAAAAAAAAATTATTAAAGGATAAACGATTTTTTTCACAATATACAATACAGTCATACTTTTATTTTAATAATACATTCCACATATATTTTGCATGTAAAGCTACTGCAGATATAGCACCATAACACAGACAGGGTACGAAAAGGTTAAATCACGAGTTTTAATTGTGACGTCATAAACGTTGAACGCTGATAAATACAACGTCACAAGCGAAAATCAAAGATCACGCTTGTGGCTGTTACTGTGGCTCTTCCATTAATTAGAACTTACCCATAGAATAATGCAGTAATTTTGAGGTATAATTCACATTTGTATACAAGGCAAGAAGGTAAAAAAATGTAAATATAACGCGCGTTATGAAAATTTTCTTTGCACACACCGTTGCAGTTATGAGACTATATCTTTGAAAAAATAAGGATTCAATACTTAAATGTATGACAACATAACGTGCGAGTACCCATTGTTGCCGATCGAATAAAAACATATAAAAAATCCGCCAACTTGTTATTGTTTCTTAAATATGACGTAAGATACGCAAATTACGTCATTTTACGGAGACGTCGTGTTTGGAAGACAGAAAATAATCCACTATTAAAAGAAACTCACCGGTAGAAAGGTATGTAAATGAAATGACGTCCATTTGTAAATGTGCGATAGCACATCCCTCTGAAAGTTTCACTAAATATCCACTTTGATGACAGTATCAATACTGTTATGGTCAGAATTCATTTGATATTTACCTACTTGCAACGAAACTAAACAAAATTATCCAAGATAAAGCCTCTATATCAAAATATTCATTATCAATACCAAGCGTCTGCTCGCATGTAAAACGCTTTCTGCAACCGGAAGCGGATCAAAGATCTCATACCATGCACCTGCAGTCAACTAAAAAGGGGCATTACTCGTAAATTAACCATGCAAGAGTTGTTTTACTTGCTCAAATAGCCCATTACTTTATATATTCTGATGTATTTCAATAAAAAAAGATTCGTTTATGGATTTTTTTTATTTGTAAAGATGAGGAAAAGGAAATTATATAATAAAATTTCCTTGGACAATGCATTAAAAGACATGAGGAAACACTAGTTGTCTGCTGAGAAAGCTTCCATAAAATATGATGTGTCTGTCCGTACCCTGCTTTACAGAAGTAAGCAGAAACTTAAAGGGTTTCTGAACAGGTGTCTACTCATAACCAGGAAATGAGCTTGGTACAATATGTAAAATACTGTGCAGAAAGAGCCTTTCCTTTGACACCGAAAATGATAAAGGTACCCCCCCCCCCACACACACAAAATAGCACCCTTTATAAAGTTGTTTGTCCTATTCAAATTGTTAAATTTGTTAAAACTCTTGTTAAAATTTATCAATTTATTCTATAGTGAAATTAAAAATGTTCTGAATACACTATGAGTTTACAAATAACTTATTATAAAATCTTATTTACCCCCAAAATATCTGATTTTTGTAATTTCAACAACCTGTCAGGAAGGGCAAACATTTTTACATGGGTGATCACTATTTTAAAAATTTTATAATTCATGAAAAAAATATCAAAGATTAATGAATAACACCTTTTTGTTTATATCAAAATGATTAATGAATAATAACTTTTTGTTTACATCAAAATGATTTGCCAATCAACATAAATACCCCCCCCCCCAAAAAAAAAAATCCTGAGAAATCAATCAAATTCAAATCTCTAATTATCTCTAAAAACACCAGGCTTTCGCAAGAGAAATTATCATCATGGAACAAAGTCAAGATAATGCATTAACAGTCAATGTAAACTGTGGTCAATCCAATAAATGGTTCAGAGGGTTCATGAAGAGACACCCAGAACTAAGATTCAATCGACCGGGGTCGATATGGTAAGGCCAACGCAACAGTAATCAACAATCATTTCCAACTGCTTAAAAAATGCTTGAAATATATGGGTTAGTATTAAGATAGTAATGCAATACATGTTTTAGTTGCTAATGAATAGTAGTTAGCTCTCTGCTAACTAATCAAAGAATAGATAACATTTAAAATCTAAAAATTAATAAATAACTCATGAAACACAATTTATCAAAATTGAACTGTCTGTATGCCATTGAATGGAAAATTAAACAATACAAAAGAAAAGAAAACAGTCTACTTGCAATAATATCACAATTAAAGAAAGTGAAAAAAATAAATAAAATCAAAATTGAAAAGTTGAATAAAATTTTGAGAGAAAAAATTATGTACAATCAGAATGTACAAATGTAGTTAAAAAAACTTTCTCAGGGATAACGGAAAAACCTGATTGCATATACAATGTAGATGAGACTGGGTTTAGCAAAATGGACAAACGAGAGAAGGTTCTAACAGAGAGGACAAGGAAACATACTTATGCAAGAAGTGTTTCATCATCCTGCCACATCACAGCAAATATTTGTGTATCAGCTGATGAACATGTACTTCCAAACTTTCTCATTTTCGAAAACAGCTTTCCAAGTGGAAGTTAAAGAGATGGTAAATTACAAACCATATACAGTCAGTTGAAGGATATTATATACATTTAAAAAAAAAACATATTTACAATGAATACATATTTAAAAAATCAATTCAAATAAAACAAAAACATATTCAAATCATTAACATATCAAAGTATGTATAATTAACACATATAACACACACACATACACAATACCCTTAATTAATACTTTAAAAATGATAAGAGGGACGGGGTGGATAATAAATACACAAAGAAACACAATTAATTTCTAATAACTAAGGCAATTGAAATGTTTATGTTACATGTAACAGGCGTTCCTAGATATTGGTTGTTTTGTACCTCACCAAACGGCTACATGGACGGTGAACTGTTCTACAAATGGTTTGAATCAGTGTTCCTACCGAATGTACATAAACGTCCTGCCTTACTGGTCCTCGACAACCACGAGAGTCATCTCACTCTCAAACTTCTACAGCGGGCAAAAACAGAGAATGTGGAGCTGTACGGGTTACCTCCCCATACAACACATGTAACCCAGCCTTTGAATGTGGCCCTTTTTAAACCTCTCAAGTCCAAATTTTCTGATATTGCTGTCAATTAGGGGTATGACAGGAAAGATCTCATGATTGACAAGGCAAAGTAAGGCCATGTTCTTCATGACTACCTATATCAACAATATAATACCTTTGTAGTTAGTTCAATTTCATAAAACTCCATATAAACTATAATTAAAATAAATTATCAGTAACTTCCAATTCGCTGAGAGTATATTGCACCTACCGGTACATACTTAAATCCCAGTTTTCTTACATTAATTACTAAAAAATTAAATTAAATATAGCACAGCATTCAATGACAATTTTCATTTCATTTATTTAGATTTGCACCAATATTGTCATCCGCCATTGATGATTGCTTCAGTCCACATCATATCAAGGAGGTCTTTAGAAAGACTGGAATTTTTCCTTTCAATCCTGAGGTGATTGACCAGAACCAACTCGCCCCTGCTGAACCCTAACAGCATCTTCTAAAAGAAGTAACTCCTGGTAATTGAAAATCATAAATCAAAATGAAACAAATATGTTTATACCACACTACACAAACAAAGAGTCAAAAGACAGCTTAAATCATCAAATTACTTTTTCAACCAACAGTTTTCTATGAAGTAAGTTTAAATGTTTCATACCATTATTAATCTCTTTTCTTTTTAAAGACAATCCATCTGAAAAACAGGACATTCTTTGCCATGCCTGTGGTCATTTTTTTGGCCAAAATCTTTTGGTAAAGCACGGTCTCATTCCTGAAAACCTCTCTAAGATATTCCTCCCCATCTTTCTGCCAACTTCTGATAAAAAAAAGGCAGATTATAACAACATCAAGAGATTTAACCGGTAAATAATTTTTCAAGAATACAAAAAGACGTGATAATTTTCATAAACCCTAGAAAGAAAGAAAAAAGAGTCTGAGAGAGAGAGAGAGAGAGAGAGAGAGAGAGAGAGAGAGAGAGATCGTCTAAAATTATAACAATTGTCTAATCAATGTCTTATAAAATATATTCATTTTTTTTAAAAATTTTAACCATCCAATAATGAATGTTATTTTATCCACTTGTCATGTAATATAGGACGTGAGATAATAACTCAACTTGCGCAAAAAGAAGCAGATGAGGAGGAAAAGAAGAAGAAAAAGGAAGAAAGGAAAGAAAAGACCGAGAATAAGAGGAAAGAGGCTGAGAGGAAGAGGAAAGAGGCGGAGAGGAAGAGGAAATAGGCGGAGAGGAAGAGGGAAGAGGCCTAAAGGAAGAGAAAAGATGCCGACAGGAAGAAGATGACAATTCAGGAGAAGAAAGAAGAGAAAAGACTACAACAATGCAGAAAAAGAAAATCAATGGTATTTAAGCCACTTACCAGTATTTGTTAAAACAATACAAAATGCCTGGGTTAATAAAATTGGTTGTCATATTTATGAGATTTAGTTTCAATGCTTAATAATTTTATCATACTTTCCATTGTGAGGATGAGGTATATTTACCTAAGTTAGAGAGGCCCAAACGAAGGATAACAAAACCAAAGGTACTTACCCAGAGTCTGTCAAACAGCATTCTGCCTTAATTTAGTAAACAACTCACCTGTAGCTCACACCAAACCTACAAACATATATACATAGATTAATCAGTCTGATGATGGATTAATGCAACAGTGCAACAAAAATGTCACTTTTACTTTTTATGACAGCAAGTCACAACAAGGTTATTTTCATATATATATATATATAGACACCCCCCCCCCCCCACACACACAAATATATATGAGTTTTAATATAATTCTAAATCATACTTTTTAATTTTTAGAAGTTCACTGACCATCTTGTAGAAGATTCTGAAATCACCGTTTATGAAACGCCAGATACGACATTGTGCTTCTTCTGCTCGAGTCACGATGCCCCATCAACGATCACATCAGATCGAGTTGTCGATGACTGGTTTTCTTTGATATTTGTGACAATTGGTATCATTGTGTATGTCAAGGCTTTACAAATGTTGAGGACTTTGTTGTCATTACTCCAGTATGCCAGAGCTGCGCTCCTTGGGAGGAATAGCATTTTCATTCCACCACGTCCAACCCCACATGTTCGATAAAAAGTCACTGCGCATGCGATGTTTGCATCATTGAAAAAATTATTTCAAATTTTAATCTTATTTTGTTTCTGATTAAATATAATTTTTCTCAGAAACTTACATCTGTCTAATCTTGTCATTTTCCTCACATAATTTAGGTAGTTTGTCTATAAATTAGTGAATAATGATGAAAATATATAAGCGGCAATAATGGGTACTCGACTTCCTGTTTATCATAGGTCATGGACATGGTTTATTTTTAGTCAGAAGTAAGTCGATATCGATTGGTATGAAATAAAAAACATTATTTAAGTTGTATGAATGAACATTGCAGAGATTTGCATAGAAGATTTTACAAGACAGTTTATATGAAGAGAATATATTTTTAAAAATGTGTATCGTTCGGCAATAATGGGTATTTGCACGTTATTTATAATACATTGTGCACAAGTGATTTGAATGCCTACTTTTAAATATACCATATGTAACACTGTGCCGATTCTGATAGGTCCCATAGGATTTTAAAATCCGATTTGAAATCTTAATTTCCTGTCTGAATAAAATTCCTGCAGGAAATGCTTTTCTCCTACAAGAAATATAATTTCTATAGGAGTTTTAGACAATCCTATAGGAATTTTAATACTAGTATTTCCGGTAGGAAAAATACTTCCCCTCTTGGAATCATTATTTTCCTATGAAATATTAATTTTTAAAGTTAATCAGGTGAGACACATTAAAAACAAAAGTAGTAGTATACTGTCTAGAGAATGGTCTATCATTCGGTACATATGGATTTTACGAAACTGCATCTTAAGCGGGTGCAAAATGCCACTTTGGCAGTGGTATAATTTTTGTATATTTGAGCGTGTATAGCTTTTGTGAGTTCACCTATTTACACCAGCAGAATCGGTCTACTTTCCACGATAGAAATTGTATGATAGAAAATGTACATTGCAGTGTTAATAAAAAAAAAGCATAAGTGCAAGTAGCTAGTGATTGATGTATTTCAGAAGATGAATATAACAATAATACAATAATACCGTATAATCCAAATGAATTTAAAAAAAAGTTTAAAGAGTTAAGATATTTTAAATTATTAAATAAAATATTAATCAAGTGCACCACCAGGTTACATGTACAAAGTACTCCAATTTCTTTGAAATGCATTTTAAAACAGTTAAATCTCAGGTAAAAAGCAGACTATAATCATTCACAAAACACAATTCATACCTATTGTTCTGTATCTAATCATCAAATATGAGCAAAACGGGAACACATCAACACAATCATATATGCCTCGACGTCGGGGACGAATCTTAAGAAGGGGAAATAACGCGGTTTCCTTGTATGTAAAGTTTGTTTTGTAAACAAATTTTCTATTTTATTTTCCCATTTAAATCTGGTTAATTTGGCCGGAAAACTACTGCAATGTCTATTTTTTATTACATATACTTAGCGAAATCATCGTTTAAAAGCGTGCACAAAAGTTGATATAAAACGGATCAAACAGCTTAAAAGTATCGGGCTTGTGATCAGCAGATCACGAGTTCGAAATAGCCTATGCCATGTGATTATATCTACTGAATTAAATATTTGAAAATTGTATATTTTTCGCCTACATGTATTTGAGTACTTAAGCATCATGCTATCTATCATAACCTGGAAATTTCTGCGGTATCAGTATAAAAGAAAAGGCAATGTTAGTAGGATCTGTAATGGTTACTTAAAGTTTACGGCTTGCATAAATTCATTTAATGTTTTAAAAGACGTGTGCCTTACATTATAGATATTAGAAATACAAAAGATATAAGAGATGATATATTGAATTATCATTTTACCCTGCTAGATACTTAAAATACCCGTTATGTCTTGCTTTTGAAGCGGAAGTAGTAAATGAAAATCAATTATTCGGTTCTCTAGAGTATGTTGTATGACTTCCTGTTTTGAACTCCGTACTGTTCTCCGAGGCTTTTGTCACGTGACAGAAGGGTATATAAAGCGGAGACAGAACGCTGAGAGTCAGTGTTTGAGATGAAGTCGACGGGTGAAGATCGAGGAAAAATAAGGTAATTGTAAAAGCTAGGCCTTACGTGCTTGAATAAGGCTTTCGAGACCTGAAAATAAAGCTTTGTACCTATGATATAGTCGACTTGGCAATATTTATATCTTATTCGGGGTTGCGCACTTTTATATTAGTACGGTTATACATAAAAGCGCAGTAGCAAGCGCTCGCGCTCTATAGAGAAGAAAGGAATAGTGTACATATTGTTGATTAAAATTTGTGATTGAGAAAATTGATTTATGCATCATTGCTCAAGTAGAGCAGCCGAATTAAAAAGAACTCAAAAACCTTACATTAATTTGGTTGCAGCTTATTGGGATTCGGCGAATTGATTTCTACTATAAATTTCAATTTTATTTGTAATCATTTATCATGGATAGAATGATAGATGAAGAGATTTCTTTTCTGGAAGAGAGCTGCGAACGATTGCGCTTAGAAATAGAAAATCGGTCAACTCCGATTGCTAATACGCGAGTGCACGACTCGGGTATTGAGACAATGGCAAGCGCAAGTGGTAGATATCACCATGAGCATTCGCCAGCTTCCGAGGATACGGTAGTTTTGCTTGGCATGAGACAGTTTGATGGTCCAGCGATCATTGGGAATTCGGATGGAGTAACTTTGAGCGCAGAAGAAGAGAGGGTCTGCGAGACATTCAGCAAATGCTCAATACTTGGAAAGTGTTGTAAACCATAGTGATGCGCAACCGCTGAGAGCTAATGCGCTTGATCATTTAACGGCGGATGCGCTACATCAAACACCAGCGCATGCACACAGGCCATTAGATTGGGCGGAGCGGTTTGAAGTAAACGCTGATCCAGAGAGCGCATTCCCTTGGCGGATAGACCGCATTGTTGATAATGAAAAGAGAGACCAGGATAAAAAGACTACGGCCAAATGTAATATTAAGCCTGCAACGTTTGATAGGACTCATTCGTGGTTAGATTATAAATCCCATTTCGATGCGTGCGCGGCTCTCAATAACTGGAATTATAAGGAAAAGGGTTTATACCAAGCTGTGTCGTTAAGAGGAGCGGCGCAAGGGGTATTAGAAAACGTTTCTGCAGAAACCGGACAACAGTACGACTTGCTAGTCAAAGCGCTTGAGGAGAGGTTTGCGCCACCTAATCAAACAGAGTTATACCGCTCACAACTGAAAAAAAAGGCGGCAACGCTCATCTGAAACATTATCCGAGTTAGGCCAAGCGGTGCGAAGATTAACTTATCTGGCTTATCCGTCGGCACCGGCTGAAGTAAGAGAAACCCTTGGTAAAGAGGCTTTCGTTGACAGCTTGATTGACTCTGATATGAGACTGCGCATAAAACAGAGTCGGCCGCAGAATCTCAATGAAGTTATACTCTTGGCAGTAGAGCTCGACGCCTACTATAAAACAGAAAAAAGAAGCCACATTCGTGCATTTGATTCACAAGAACAAGAGCGTGCGGAGACTGCAAAATTCTGATGGTTTATATGCGCTGATTCAGAAAATGCAAAACAAGCTAGAAACTTTAGAGAAACAGGTTCAGACACAAACTAACTTTAATAGAGAACCTTTTCAGAGTAATTATTAGAGAGGGCGAAGAAGTAACAGTGTGAAATGTTGTCATACCGTCATGAGGAAGGGCACATTAGAAAGAATTGCCCTAAATTGAAGAATAGAGATAAGGAAAAAGAGAAGAGGGGCAATACAGCAAAGAAAGAAAGCGGAAGCGCATGTCAGATCCGCAGTAGGCGCAGAAGAAAGAGAAATTATATTGATGGTCACGTTGGTGCAAACAATTTATGCGAGGAAGCTGGAATATTTGTACAGGGAAATTTGAATGGGAGCAATGCAAAATTGCTGATTGATACCGGGGCATCTCTTACTCTTGTTTCAAAGAGATTCTATGACAAATTGCCAGAGGAAAGATCCGAGTTAACAGAAAGTGCGCAGCGAATAATCAATGCAAGTGGTTCTGCTGTGTCTCACAATGGCAAAGGAACATTTTCTTTTCAGATTGGGAAATCGAATCAAGTTTTAGACGAGATAGTTGCAGATATATCTGTTGACGGAATTATTGGGCTTGACTTTCTTGGAAAATATAATGAAAATATAGATCTGCAGGCGAGTTCGCTTCGATTAAATGATGAAGAATGTGCATTTTCCTGGGAAGACACATTAGGATGTTACAGGGTCACAGCAGCAGATGACATTAGCATTCCACCAAGAAGTGAGATTGTTATTCCTGCCAGTGTGACAGGAAAGAATAATTACGGAAGAGCAGACTTATAGAACCAGTACCTAAATTCTTAGAGACAGGTCGTGCACTAGTAGGTCGCACTCTTGTGAAAGGTAATGATAAAGTACCTCTTCGTCTGATGAATGTCACAGATGGTGTGCAGAAGATTTACCGAGGAACTTTGATAGGAAAAATGACCGCAGTTGAGGAAAATCTAGATTTGACAACTTTTACTAAGCAGTCAAGTGGAGAACTGCGCAGTGATTTAAAGGATTTGTTAAATCGATGTGTGAGTAACCTTTTGCCTGAACAAGTGACAAAGGTTGAGGAGTTTCTGCGCATAAATCATTATTTATTTGCAGCTTCTAACTACGATTTAGGACAGACAAATGCAGTGCGCCGTAAGATAAAGACAGAACAGGCTAAGCAACCCATTAAGCAAGCTCCTAGAAGAATTCCAGTTCATTTGTCCAAAGAGGTTGATGCGCAAGTAAAAGACATGCTCGAGAAAAATGTGATAGAGCCCTCAAACAGTCCCTGGGCATCGCCAGTAGTCCTAGTACGCAAGAAAGACGGTTCGATGCGCTTTTGTGTAGACTCCCGTCGACTGAATGAAGTAACTACAAAGGACGCTTATCCTCTTCCAAAAATTGATGGGGCGTTTGATCATTTGTCAGGACACGATATGTTTTCCACCCTTGATCTAAACAGCGGATACTGGCAAGTTAGCATGGTAGAGAGCGACAAGCCAAAAACTGCATTCGTAACTCGTCAAGGATTGTATCAGTTTAAGGTAATGCCTTTTGGCTTGTGCTGCGCTCCTGCTACGTTTGAGGGACTCATAAAAACCGTGCTTGCAGGACTCCAGTGGGATAAATGCCTCGTATACCTTGATGACATTATTATCGTGGGCAAATCATTTGAAAATATGATGGAAAACTTGCAACACGTTTTTCAGAGATTGCACCAGGCCGTCTAAAATTAAAGGCAAAGAAATGTAATTTGTTTGCTACAAGGGTATCTTATCTCGGACATATTATTTCAAAGGATGGCATTTCGACGGATCCAGAGAAAGTTAGAGCAGTGGCTGAGTGGCCGGTTCCAACAACTGTGACTGAATTAAGATCCTTTCTAGGTCTTTTTAGTTATTATAGGTGTTTTATTCAGAATTTCGCTGCAGTTGCAAAACCACTGCATCGACTCGCAGAAAAAGGTAGGAAATGCGTAAAAATCTAAGTCCTAAACATAGAACACCAATGCAGATTACTGGATCAGGTGTGCCAATGGAAAGAATTGCGACCGATATATTATGTGAGCTACCTGAAACTGATAGAGGCAATCGCCATATTTTGGTTGTGTCTGACTACTTCACTAAGTGGACGGAGGCATTTGCTCTGCCAAATATTGAGGCTGAAACGATTGGTCGCACTATTGTTGAAGAAGTCTCTGTAAGGTTTGGTATTCCCTTCACCATTCATTCGGACCAGGGAAGGCAATATGCGAGCATACTCTTTCTACAGATGTGTCGGCTGTTAGGGATCAAAAAGACCCGCACAACACCCTACCACCCGATATCCGACGGGATGGTGGAGCGTTTTAACCGCACGTTGCTCTCCATGGTAAGCACTTATGTACAAGAAAACCAACGTGATTGGGATCTGCACCTTCCTTACATACTTATGGCATATCGTTTTACTGAGCACGAGACCACTAATTTCTCGCCAAATATGCTCATGCTGGGACGCGAAGCGACCACTCCATTAGATGTAATGTACGAAATGCCTCCCGACATAAAAGATATACCAGTTAGTCAGTGGTTTTGGGTTTTACGAGAACGATTAGATTCGGCGCATAAGCTGGTCCGAGAAAACATACAAGGTGAAATGCTGCGCCAGAAAAGATACCATAACACAAAACTCCCATGGTCCTCGTTAAACCCGGAGAAATGGTATATGTGTTTTTTCCCACAAGAAGGAGTGAATGTTCTCCTAAATTGACATCGTTTTGGAGAGGGCCTTTCTTAATTGAAGAAAAATTATCTGACGTCCTATATAAGGTTGCATGCGGAACGAAAGAGAAAAGCACTGTAATTCATTGCGATCGCATGCGAAAGTGTAAAGAGCAGACACTGCAAAGGTAAAATGATGTTGATATATCAGAGAGTGAAAACAGTAAGGAATATGAAATTCCAAAATGTTTGAAGTTCATAAAGATGAAGATCATACAGAAATCAGTGGAAACGCAAGCAATAGCGTTTTAGATAGACCAAAGCGCACTATAAATGAACCTGCATGGCATGATGATTATGTTGTAGAGTACAAGTGTTAGGCTGTTTGATCGTGATAGTACAAGTGAGAGACTTGTCGTTTTTATTTGAGTTTTCCTAAATAATTTTTGCTGATTGTGAATTGTTGTATTTTGTAGATCATGGCAAACACCAAAACCACAAAAAGAAAAGAAGGACAGCTCTGCCCCATGTGTTCATTGCGGATTCAAGAAGAATCTGAGTGGGAGAAGCATATAGTTGAATGTGGTAGAAAAAGGAGACAAAAACGGTTTGAGTGCAGTCATTGTGAATATGCGACCAACAAGAAGAGCGACATGGACAGGCACTGCCGGACGCGTCATGGCGGATACGATAAAGCTGACAGTGAGAGTGAGGAAGACTGGAAACAGTTGGATCCCGGGACCCTCTCGGATGTTGTGGTTGAAACAGCTCCTGAAACTTCTCCAGATGTAACACAGAGGAAACCAACGAGACCTGATCCCGTCCACACTCCAAAATCTAAGCTGTTGAAAAAATTATATTTTATATATTATAATAATTTATAAGCTCTATGATGCCAGTTGCACCAACTCCATTCAAGCATCCCATGACAACTCTAAAAGAGAATGTTCCATCGGCGACCGTTTCTTCTAGCTAGTTTACAGGATCACAGCGTGCAGGCATCTTTCCCATTCAATGGAGTGGATAAAAGTACTCAGACTCTTCCATGTGATCAAGTAGAGCAGGCTACTCAAACAGACGGGTCAAAGAGAAGGCGTCTTGATCGAATCCAGGAATCTTACCAAAGAGATGGAAAGTCGATTGTGGAAATACATGAAGATTAGTATTGGTTTTAGTGATTAAACTTTTCTTGATTTTGCAAGTAGCAAGTTTCACATTCTGGAAGACTAGTTTAATACGGTTGGAACATGTTAAAGCGTTGACACGAATAGTCAGAAAGACATTTGTATTTTGTGTAATTATAAAGATTGTACATTTCCTTTATTTTGTTTTCTTTATTGTTTATAGTATCGAAAATGCGAGACGCATTTCTTGGAGGCGTGGGTAGTGAAGCGGAAGTAGTAAATGAAAATCAATGATTCCTTTCGGTTCTCTAGAGTAAGTTGTATGACTTCCTGTTTTGAACTCCGTACTGTTATCCGAGGCTTTTGTCACGGGACAGAAGGGTATATAAAGCGGAGACAGAACGCTGAGAGTCAGTGTTAGAGTTGAAGTCGACGGGTGAAGATCGAGGAAAAATAAGGTAATTGTAAAAGCTAGGTCTTACGTGCCTGAATAAGGCTTTAGAGACCTGAAAATAAAGCTTTGTACCTATGATATAGTCGACTTGGCAATATTTATATCTTATTCGGGGTTGCGCACTTTTATATTAGTACGGTTATACATAAAAGCGCAGTAGCAAGCGCTCGCGCTCTATAGCGAAGAAAGGAATAGTGTACATATTGTTGATTAAAATTTGTGATTGAGAAAATTGATTTATGCATCATTGCTCAAGTAGAGCAGCCGAATTAAAAAGAACTCAAAAACGTTACACTTTCACAAAACGTTTTGTTGTGTATATCAATTCATTAATGAAAATTATAGCCTTTTGATGAGGTCAATACATGGTTTTATAGACCTGATGAGAGTATAGCGACCGAGGACGAAGTCCGAGGTTGATATATTTTCATCAGGTCTATAAAATTATGTATTGACCGATATCAAAAGGCTATAACTGTTTTATTATAATAAATCAAAAACTAATTCTTTTTAACTCTTCAAGCGTATAGTATTGAAATATTTTGTTCATAAGTAAAGGTGTTGATTTCGCTATTATAACGTCACAATGTCGCACGTCCCAAAAGCAGTATTTTGTCATGAAAATTTATTTTTAGTATAGTGAGGTCAATAAATTTTTTATTTTTAGTATAGTAAGGTCTATAACAGAATTTATAGCACGGTCATGTGACAGCAATCGACCAATCATATGCTTGGGGAAAATACGATATTATAATAATTTTCTTTATTCATTAATTTTCTTTGTTGCTCAAGATAAGTAAAACAATCCTAATGATACATAACTTACATACTATAAATACACATTTTGTTGTTACAGTAAATCAAAACTGGAGCCCGGGTATATAATGTGTAAAATTTATAACTTTAAACTTTTACTCAACTTTTTATCAGGAACTAATACTAAAACGGCCAGAGAAATTGATAATGTATATAATCACAATTGATCATTATTTTAATAGAATACCTTCGGGAGCACCCGTATCCGATATATTGTATTTTTATTCATTAAATGAAACTTATTTCCAATTTGATGTTGCTAGAAGATATTTAAATTGAATAAGAAATCAAAGTTTTTGACAAAACGTCTTGTTTAATAATACACTTCGTGTCTAAGAACTTTTAGAAAGGACGATTTAAGTGAGCTAGTTCCTCTGAACAAGGGGTTTGAAAAAAAATGTACGCATCAATGTAGAAAGTTTTTTTTTTCTTTTTATGAAAAAACCGGGTATGCCGTTTTCAAAGATACATGTACATATACATGTTGTTTAAAGCAAAATATTCATTAAAAAAGTATAAATCGGTGATGAGGTAGATGAAAATATGTACGGATAAATTTGTTCCACCTTTTTTATCAAAACTAGGCAGTTATCTAGATACAATAGAAACATGCAATGACTATAATTACAACTCTGGCAGTTTTTAAGAGCCAGAATCAGATTAATAAGATTTATTCATGCAGATCCAAAGAATCATAATTTTAGCACACTAGACAATAGAAATCAAATTTGATACTAGGGGCGTCAGATTCTGTAAAATATAAGGTTCAATTGACCATTGAATTTCTTTTGACGCATGATTTGGTTCATATTCCATTTATGGCCGTTTATCTGACCACGTTTCATCATCGAAAACTCCTTTGAGAAGCTGATATATAACCCCTACTCGAGACAATAGATGAAAATATGACTGGTAAGTCATCATCCATTAAAGCTGAAATTAGTGGCTACATAAAAGCATATGTCAGACTAGGTAAAGACTCGAAAGAAATTTTCAAAGAACTGTATGATGTGTATAGAAAATAGTGTATGTCATTGAGACAAGTTTACAGGTGGGTTAGCAAATTCAACAAGATGCCAATAGGCTTTAACGGTCACCTAAATACCATAGCCCATACACAAACTAGTCGAGGAGTCTCATATATGCATTTAATTAAGTTTCATTCTGGAGTAGAAATATTATAATATTGTAATGATGACCACATCCCTGCCTGCAATCCTTCAAAAAGAACTATGCAACCTATAATTTTAGCGAATAACGTAAAAAATCATCATAGAATACATGACCTGATATTGAAAAAGTGCAAGACTCTGATAGAAAATAGTTTTTCCATGTTTGTTAACTTTCAAAATAGGTTATATGTGTATATGTTTTCATAGATAAACTAAAAAAAAGGGTGGCTAGTATACATGTTCTATTTAAAACAACCTCCCATCCCTCATCCCGAGGGGCAGACAGAAACTCTCCCTGTGTGTATTTAAACAAAATAAAATAATAAGACAATTATATACCCCCCTCTCAGCCAAAGCCCTTGCCTAACATGTAGGTGACATGAAATATTATCAAAGATGACAGTTTAATGTGTTTTTTTTTCTAAATATGCAGTCAGTTTTTATTCTGTGTCAGTAGATGTTTTTCAAACATTATATACATTGACACTAAATGACCATTTTGGCCACACCCTGCATTAAGAACTCCTATAGATTGGGAGACATGAAATCTAAAATGTTGATAGATGGCTTTATTTTCTTTCTTTGTATGCAGTCAGTTTTTATTTAGTACCAGCAGAAGTAAAGACAAGAGAATATGTACAGTTGATCTGCAAAAAAACCCAACAATTTCCTATCTTAAAAACTGTAGAAGGAGTTATCCGTACAATACGGGTACCCTATAGGCAATATTTTGCCAAAAAATGACAAAGTTCAACAGCTGGTATTTTTTCATAAATTATGAAAAATGAAAAACTCTTAGAAATATGCACACCTCTGATATATGTACAATTGATTTGCAAACAGCAATTTCCTATCTTGAATACTGTAGAAGGAGTTATCCGTACAATAGGGATACCTATATGCAATATTTGCCACAAAATGACTAAGTTCAACAACTGGTATTATTTTTATTAATTATTAGAAATCAAAACCCTAGCAATAAGCACACCTCTGATATATGTACAATTCATATGCAAAAGAAAACGCCCTATCTTGAAAACTGTAGGAGTTATCCGTACAATAGAGGTTACCCTAGATACAATATTTTGCCAAAAATGGCTCAGTTCAACAGCTGTTTTTTCCCATAAATTATCAGAAATCAAAATCCTAGCAATATGCACACATCTGATATTTGTTCAAATGATCTGCTAAAGAACAATTTCCTATCTTGAAAACTGTAGGTGGAGTTATCCGTACAATAAGGGTACCCTTTTGGCAGCCGCCCGCCCGCCATTTTCACCATTTCAATAACCGGATTTTTCCTTTGGAAAACCCGGTTAAAACGATTTTTTAAACATTACATGCATAAACACCATGAATTTTACCCCGCCCTAGAGACAGAACCCCTGCTTCTGGGGACATGAAATAATTTTGGTAGAGGGCTTCCTGGTTTAAAAAATTATGAATTCAGTTTTCCATTCAGGTGTGTGGGAGCAGAGAAGATAATTTTTAAACATTATATGCATTTACACTATATATTTATTTTGGCCCCGCCCTTGAGTCAAAACCCATTCTTGGCTAACATAATTATGACGTCTGTATGAAATTTTTCTTACAGATTTGCGAGAGTAGAGAAGATTTGTAAACATAATATGCATTAACACTAAATATGGCCATGTTGCCCTCCACTTACGGCCTGAACCCCTGTCCCAGGGGCCATCATTTCCCAAGTCAAGGGTTTCTGATCCGCTCCGCTCTACAGAAACCCTTGACCAAAAAGACAATATATGCGGGTTAACGATTACGCCATCTAATGAGAGTACTCATTTTTGAACTTTTGTGACCTCTTGTTCTGACCAATCAGAGAAAGCGTTATAAACAGAAACAATATAGCAATATGGCTGTTCCCGTGAACAAAATCAAATTTGTTGAAAAGATGGATTCACTCGGACTAAAAACCGATAGCAGTAAGTCAAATACTTACTAGTCCGTCTCAAATCTATTTGACAACGATTCAACATTGATCAATGCACAATAATATCATTATTGAAACAACTTTTCTTACTGTAGTATTGCATCATGCAAACTTGTATGACACCAAACAGCATGCGAGGTTTCTAACCCCGTCAAACTCTGCCTATTCGGTCAAGGGTTTATGTAGAGCGGAGCGGATCAGAAACTCTTGACTTGGGAAGATGCATATGGGGGCCATGAATTTTACAATTTAGGTAGAGGAGTTCGTGGACATCATAACCATTCATTCAGTTTTTTTCCCACATATGTAGGAGTAAAGAAGATTTTTTTAAGATTTAATACGATGAACATTTTCACTATATGGCTATATTGGCCCCTCCCTAGGGCCTAAACCCCTGTCCCAGGGATCATGAACTTCACAATTTAGGTAGAAGACTTCATAGACATCATAACCATGTATTTAGTTTTAAACAAATATATATAGGAGTAAAGAAAAAGGTTTTCTAAGATCTAATACATTTTTACTATATGGTCATATTGGCCCCACCCTAGAGCCTGAACCCCTGACCCAGGGGCCATAAATTTTACAATTTTTGTAGGGGGCTCAATGCTTATTACAATCATGCCAACAGTTTGACCGCTTGATGCCCAGCAGTAAAGGAGAATATTTTAAAAGATTGCATTAATTTTTAAAGTTTTAGCCCCATCTCTCAGGCCCCAGGGGGCAGGGGCCATTGAATTCACAATTTTTACACCCGTTCACCCATTGATGCTTTATGCCAAAATTGGTTCAGTGGTTCCATAGAAGAAGCTTAAAATGTTAACGGATCATGCACGACGACGGACGAAAACAGCAATAGGTCACCTGAATATTCAGGTGACCTAAAATTGGCCAAACAGACCTTAAGGATGAGCAACGTCCTGGAGCACCTCGTACGGCTTCAGCGGATGCAATAATTGCAAAAATAACCGATATCAATCCAAATGATGGTAGATTAACTATTAAACAAATAGCAAATTTTAGTAGGCATTTCATCGGGGACAGTATTTACAATATTATACTTAAAGAAACACCTTGGCCTTCGAAAGGTTAGTGCAAGATGGATAACTCATCTATTAACAGAAAAACAAAAACGATTGCTGGTTGAAATGTGTAGAAAACTACTTAAAATCTACAAAAAATTGCAATGAACGACGTTTTCGGAAATTGTTACAGGTAATAGTATGTGGTAACGCACTTTGAAAAAAAATTCTAAGTGAGTTAAAAAATTTGCGACCAAATTAACGCACTTTGAAAAAATTTTACAAAGTGCGTTAAATTTAGGACCAAGTTAAACCACTTTAAAAAAAATTCAAAGTGCGTTATGAAGGAACATCGACATTTTTTTTAGTATCGAGGCACTTAACGCACTTTGAAAAAATAGATATAAATCACAAATTCTGGAATTTAATTTCTAATTTGTTGATAGTATGATGATTTGTTAACACAAGTAAATCTAATTTATCGTCTTTGAGAACGGGGAGGGGGATGGGGTTACCCAAAGATACAGGTCAATTACCAGTACATCATTTAATCGATTACAGGAAGAAGGTCCACCCTACCTCTTTTTTTCCTTCCAAAACATATATGATATTCAGCAACTTGGAGTAAATGTTCAAAATCGGAAAAAGAACTATGGTTTGTTGTAAATTAAGTACAGTGATATTGAAAAAACGAGCTGATCAAACAATAATTTCTCCAATTGTCTGTTCAAGAATCTATAAGTGTTTCAACATAAACCCTCTTTTCAAATTCTAGTCAAATAAATCACTTCTTTATAAAAAAATTTACATGTACATTGACAAACATTGTATTGTTATAAACTTAAAAATAAGCATTAGGATGTAGGTTTTTTTTTCTCGCACTGATCCTCTAAAAGATCATATAGTTTTTGATAACCATAACTAACGTATCCTTTTTTTTTTTACATCATGTTTGTTCATAAGCACATGGAATTGAAGCCTTTTGAGGTATGTTATACATTATCTCCCTTATCAATAAATAAATTAAATCATTTTCGTTTTTTGCATAGCCCTATGTACCAGATAAGAGGTAAATTTCCAGTTGCTAATCGATGCAGTTTATGTCATATTTAGATAATTCAAATCTCCCGAGTTGTTCTTTATGTGTAAATTGTTAAACTCCGTAAGCTTATGAGAAAAGAAATAAAACTCTAATCGAGAAACTCTTTATAAAGTTAGCTAAGAATGCATTGAGTTCTTTTTAAAATATATCCCATTCAGCTAAACAAGGTTAAAACAATCATTTTTATATATTACTTCGACTAAACCCTGAACATTTTTTTTCAAAGTGCGTTGACTTGGTCCCAAAATTAACGCACTTTGAAAAAAATTTGCAAAATGCGTACTTTTTCAAAGTGCGTTGTAACAATGATATTTTTAACCTCAGAGGAAAATTGACAAGATGTGGTTGACTAAAAAGGCAAAACGCCCTGTTATAGCAAAACGATGTCAAAGTACAAAAAACGTATTACACGCAATTTTCCTTAAATAGTGAAGTTCCTATAGTTCAATTGCAAGTTGCTATTCCAAAAGACCGATCAATCACCGGACAAGTATACAAAAAGTATGTGCTGAAGAAAGTTAAGAAAAATTACAAAAGGAAGAGACCAAAGTTCGAGACAAGAATTCTCAACATTCGACTTCTTGATAACAACGCCCCAGAACATTAATCCGAGGTTGTGAGGTCATTCTTGGAAAGAGATCTAGTTTGTTAAAATTTGTTAATAAACAGTCTAATACAACATCCGATCTATCGAAAAAACCGAACAAAATTAGTAAAACAAGAAAAAAATGAAAAAAACTCACCCCAAAACAAAACAAACAAGAGGCCCATGGGCCACATCGTTCACCTGAGCAACAATGACATAATAAAATCAGCTTTATGGAGTCATATACAAAATATCTGAACAATGTCGTATAATAGATCCTATATAAAAAATAAAATTCGTATGTTTATATATTCAAATGGGAAAATTCGACCCCAATGTGGCCCCACCCTACCCCTAGCGATCATGATTTTATCAAATTTGAATCTACCCTAACCAAGAATGCTTTCGCACAAGTTTCAGCTTTTCTGGCCGATCGGTTTCTGAGCAGAAGATTTTTAATTATTTTTCTTTCTATATTCCTATGTAAAAATTCGACCTCATTGTGGCCCCATCCTACCCCTGGGGATCATGATTTTAACAAACTAGAATCTACAATACCTGAGGATGCTTCCACACAAATGTCAGCTTTTCTGGCGGATCAGTTTCAGAGAAGAAGATTTTTAATGATTTACTCTATATATTCCTATATAAAAATTCGACCCCCCATTGTGGCCCCACCCTACCCCTGGGGATCATGATTTTAACATTCTTAAATCTACACTACCTGAGGATGCTTCCACACAAGTATCAGCTTTTCTGGCTGATCAGTTTCAGAGAAGAAGATTTTTAAAGATTTACTCTATATATTCCTATATAAAATTCAACCCCCTATTGTGGCCCCACCCTACCCATGGGGATCATGATTTGAACAAACTTGAATCTACACTACCTGAGGATGCCTCCACACAAGCTTCAGCTTTTCTGGCGTAATGGTTTTTGAGAAGAAGATATTTGAAAAATACCCAAAAATTTTCAATGATTTTTAATTATCTCCTCTTGAAAGAGGGCGTGGCCCTTCATTTTAACAAACCTGAATCCCCTTTACCAAAGATTGCTTTGTGCCAAGTTTGGTTGAAATCGGCCCAGTGGTTCTGGAGAAGACGAAAATGTAAAAAGTTTACGGACAGACAGACAGACGGACAGACAGACAGACGGACGCCGGACAAAAATTGATCAGAAAAGCTCACTTGAGGTTTCAGCTCAGGTGAGCTAAAAACGGGTTCTTGCATTTTAATAATTCAGCATTTTTGGGAGTTGATTTTAATTAATTAACTCTTCTATGCAGTTACTCTGGCAAAGCGGAAGTGAAACAGTGTTTGGATCTAAGCACAAATCATCTCCGCTGACAAGACTTAGTTCTTGAAAATAATCTATAAATTCGATGTAATGTATTCTGAAGCATTGTTTTTCAAGGAAACCTATTTATAAATACGGTTACCTTGAAATTAGTCAGATTTTAAATGGTACGAACAATTTAGATTGTTTTTGTAGTCGTATTTATTCCTACGCCAGCTCAGCTATGTTAAGGAAGGTATAAGAATTCTAGCACGTGTGATTTAGGAAAATTTGCATATGCCCCGCCCCTTAGTCATGAGATTTTTCGAGATTTTTGTATTTTGGTAATTAACAAACATTTACCGAAATGAATATGATTAATTATTGGGTTTGATTGTATCAAGAAAGGTGTACTGAAATAAAAACTTCAGCTATTCTTTATATCTTGCGAAATTATGAAATTCCTAAGTCGTTTGATGACGTGTCGAGGTTGACTACGTCACATCGGCGCTTGCAGCTGTGATCAGAATAAACATGTGGACTTAAGTGATATATCTGGGAATTTAACTCATTTACAACCAGCCTAGACGGAAATCGGTAGAGGATTCAACTGAACATGGTAGGATTTATCTGTACTTTCCCTATATATTGTTTTATATTGTCTAATACTGTAGGATGAAACAGAAACGAAGGGAAATTTCTCGGCTTCGATTTTGTTTACTTGTTTACATTTGTTTTTCATGTAATATTGTGTTTAAACATCAGTTTGGTGACTGGATCAAGCAAAGCAAATGTTCTGCGATTCGCTAATTTTGATCATAAAGAGTATTGAGGCTCATTGTAGCTTTTTACTGGTCTTTTATATCGCGATAATATTAACTCGCATTTCCTCCGTGTTCAAAGAAAATGTAAACAATGGAAAGTCCAAACACTGGGTTAGCACTACAAAGATTTCTGTGAGAATCTGAATGGAATATAGACAAAATTGTATTGTTGTTAATGTAAATCGAAATGTGTTATTTCATTTAGCCTTTTTTTTTAGGAAGATTACATGTTTGAATAAACAAAATTTCAGCGTTGAACTGAATTTCCCACACATTGTAAAGAATAAACATTTGATTATGACTGTTATAATATTGATGAAATTATAAATGCCATTAGTATGCACATTAATAAAGTAAATTTCCATTTTTATGTTATCTTCAGCACAATAGTTTGCTAATTATAACACATTATTCAATTTCAGGATTATTAAAGCAGTGACTGGTCCACTGGAGACACTTTGTTCGGGTGTTGATAAAAAAGTAGGTACTCTATAAATATGTCTTTTACTCATTAACTTCATGTATATTTGGTCTGGGTTTTTTAAAATCATATTACTATATTGTAACCTATCATAATATTTTTCATTGATATCTATTGAAATTAAATTTAAAATTAATAAAATAATATTTATCATTTCAGGCATTGGTTTTCTTATCAACTGCCCTGCCTCCTTACAATGTACATCAAAAAGACAAGAGGAGAAGTACATTTAGTGTGCAAGAATATGGTCAATTGCCATAGATTCCACATCATGACTGAATAATACTGAAAATCAGAAAACACTAGTCTTGTTGAACAGTTTGTCACAGAAAGGCAATCTCTATAGTACATTGTATTTGCCAAGTTTATTATTTTAATATAATAAATTCTAGATAAAGATTGAATTATGTTGCTTTCTTTAATTATTACAAAAAATATAATTATAATTACAAGTAACCCTGATCATATATTAAAGGGATTTCTTATTTATTTACCAGCAGAGTAACATAAACCATTACAAAACATAAATGTGTAAATTACAAACTTGCACTTAAACACAACACCCCCCCCCACGCTCTTATATCAATAGTTACATGGTAAGGGCAACAGATGAATTAATTTTTCCAATTTCAACAATTTGGTAATGATGACTGGTGTGAACAGAGACAACAATCTAACATTATTATAATGAAATTCACAGCGTTTAATTATTTTATGAATGAAAATTAAAATCATAATCTTAGTCAGTGTTGCGTTTGAATTTCACGCAAATGACGCCGAAAGTGAAATGGGTCAGATAAAATGCAGTAGTGCAAGGGCATACACTTTATCAAATATATTGAAATTTTATATGTGTTATCATTATATCCCAATTATATCAAAAAGTGCTGGGAGCTGTATGAAATCGCTACGCATTACACACAAATAAGCATTAATTGTGGAAACTCCCTGCAAATTTCTGTTCATACACTGTTTATGTTGAATTTAATAATTGTTCTTACTTAAATATTTCAAGCTCCCAGCACTTTTCGGAATTTTAGATGTTCATTTTACAAGTTAGAAACAGAAATAATTATATTTGTTAATGTTAAGCCCTTGCACTATGTATTTTTTCGTATTATTCCTGGTTCATCTATATTTAGCACTATCACGTGACAGGGTATTCCCAAGAGACTCAAAAATTGCTCATGCGATAGCGAATTATCTAATTTGTATATTGATAAAAAATTACTTTGTGTAACAATTTTTTGGAATATAATATCAAGATTATTCAAAGGCTAATATTTTATGTGATAAAACCGCTATTATTTTATGGACGCCCTTAACATAGCTGAGAGAGTCCAATATAGTCTCGTTTAACCAGACGCTCGGCTGTCTCTCTTGCTTGTCGGAGATTAACGGAGACAACCGAGCGTCTGGTTGAACGAGACAAGAGTTAATATCGCTTGGATCCGAACAATTTTCCAGAAATATATCGATTACTAATATATAGTTTGATTGAGTTAATACTATCTTTAAATATTGCTCATCATGATTCATATGCATGAGGTTTTCTCGGAATTCATGTCGAAAAAGTTCGAAAATTCATATTCTATAATTATAAAAATGTGCGTAATTCAAATACAGATAAGAAAAACTTGCCAAGTCAAATTACATATATCTTTGATTATAAAATAAACAATAATCAATAAAATCAACTCCCGTCAGTACTTACATATGTAAGTACTTTTGATTTGTTGGAACTTTACATTCGCTACGGCTGGTGTTTGAACCAACTCTCCTAGCAGTTTGTGACCAACGCGCCATTCACTCGGCCGTCTAGGCAAGCTAAAATTATGCCCTATACAATTTGATTCAGACGCAATCATTTTTGTTTAATGTAAAAGCCTTTATTTGAAATATAATCTGATAATTTTTGTTGCTTCTGATATATACTTCCGTTTTTGCTGTGATTTCTGATAATTACTGATATTTACTGAGATTTACTGTTGGTACTGAGAATTACTGATGATAACTTAGAACGTTCTCTAAGAGCCAGGAAATTTTCAACAGATTAAACTACATGCAAATTGTTCAGATATTATTTCAATTTTGCAAGGTAAGATAATGGCCGCAAAAACGATAAATTGTGTAGAAGAAATCTTAATGTTGATGTGTTTAAAACAGCAAACAGTTTCATTGACACATATTTTCACACTGCAACGCCCTCAGCCGATCCACCTAATTCACGAAACAC
The DNA here is from genome assembly GCA_020458035.1 of Magallana ariakensis. NCBI lineage: Eukaryota > Metazoa > Mollusca > Bivalvia > Ostreida > Ostreidae > Magallana > Magallana ariakensis. The sequence goes on along the minus strand of CM035812.1, from coordinate 46,971,968 downwards.
TAATGGTTTCACAAAACAGAAAATTTGGTGTTATTTAACGATTTGCTCTGCTTGAAACAATGATCAACATTTACTACGAAGTTGGCTGTTCCATGATTTGAAAAATAAATGTACGACCAAGAACTTCAGATTTACACACGTATAAATTCGGCCATCAGAATAGAGCGAGCGCCGTACAGTTTTAGTGCGTTCCCACCCTTCAGCGTGTTTCAAGCGGCAGATATTCTGCTTAACGAGACTGATTTGAATTATTTGAGCACTAGATATTTTGATGATTTTTTTATGAAGGTTTACAACTATATCAGTGACTTTAATTTAAGATAAAAAAACATTCATTTACCATCCCAATTTCTTAAGAGGTCGTTTTAAATTTACTAAACCACATTTTTTGTTTTTCTGCCTTCAGGATTTCTTTTTCTTTTGAGTAGGACAATTATACGTGTATGAAATATAAAAGGATCCATAAATTAAAAATTTGCATAAATTAAAGATAAAAAAAGATATAGAATATAAAAACACAACAAATATATTTACTTGTTTATATTTAAAGTTTGTAAACCTTCAAAGTCTTATAGAAATAGTGTGACGAATCGGGTTATACCAATCAACAGAAAATAGGGTAGCACAGGGTTTCTCCATGGTAATGACCTGTTTCCCCTTAGAACAAAAGATGGACTGTGCCGATGCTATAAAAACAGCGGCAGTCGGCAGAATCAGAGAGTGTGATCACTGCAGCTCGGCTGAAAGAATCTCGGGAACAGCGTAGAGTAAGTAAAGGCTATAAAATAGGGCTGAATAAGCCTTATTGCAAAGAAAGGCTACGTAGGGCTGAATAAGCCTTATAGTATAGGTTGCGCCAGTTGATCAACCACCGTAGATTTGACACTTGGCAATAAAGGCTGAATAAGCCTGTACACCAGTGTCAAAGGGAGCTGGGAAATCAACTGGTTAGAGACCTCAGGTCTGAGTAGCCAGAACCCTTGGTAAGGCCAATTGTCTGGGGGCATTATTCAGGGGGTAGTTTGGTAGCCTGGGCTAGTGGTTAGGGACATTGGTTCTAGATAAACAGGGGGGGGGGGGGGGGACTTTAATTTTGATTTGGGCTCAAATAAATCCCTGTGAAATTTATATTTGATTTATGTACCAATCATCGTAAATATCTTGATTAAGTAAATTTATTGAAGTAATCAGCGTAAATATATTGATTCAGTTCGTTTCTTGCCTGGAAGACAACAGGTCATTTTAGACAACGTGTTCTGCAGAATCCCGGGTGTAACCGGGTACGTGTCCACTTACAAATAACAACCGCTCGGCTGGACACACGTTACAATAGTAAGAAACGGTATGTCAACTAACATCAACCTTTTTCTTTGCACTACCACAACCTTTGGGTTTTTTTTCAAATTATGAGATTAACAACCACGGTTTTTTCATCAATATATCTTCCAAAGTGTGTCCTGTTCATTGAATGTCGTTTATGCATGTTATAAATAAAAGTTTGCTTGAGATTTGTGTTTATGAACTTGTTGTAATTTGTGGAATCCAATTCATTTTATATTCATAAAAATTGCATATAAAAAGAATCTCTAGTCCTTGTGTGGTAAATGAAAGACAGCCTAGGTGAACTCAAGTATACGATGCTTTCACAGTCTCAGAGGAGTAGGGATAGCAAACTAAATACAATGAAGACAATAGCAGTGAACTGTATTTAAAACGGCATACATTTTTTTATTAACTATGTTTCGAAACTTACCATTTATTTTGTAGGCAGGAGCGCATACTTCAATAAACGCATCTTCAGAGGTATTCATAACGCAATGATACTTAAAGTTTGAATCCTCTGTACAGTTTTGTTTGTGTGCCAATAATTCACAATTCTTCATCTTTGCCCTTTCATCCCATTGTTGTTTATTCCTAGGGCAGGACATTACCTCTGTGGCTGTTTTTTTCGACCAGATGCATGATCGATTGTCCTTGTTCGCCTTGGCAAAGAAAAGTTTGAACATCATCAATTTTTTTTAAATTGTTTCATGAAAATAGAATTAAACAGTAACTGCGATAGAATATCGGTAGCAAAATAGCCATACTCTCAACTCATATACAGGTACATGTATCTATATCATGGTTCGTTCCGGTGTTTTTCTTTTTTAATCCTGCCGTGTATTTAAAATGTAATACCATTACAAAGGTGATTTTACGGTAAGCGACATCGTTCGATATCGGAAAATTACATGTACAAAATAAAATTTTGAATATTCTCGATATCACCTACTTGTACATTAAAAAAACCATGCTATACAATACAGGTGGGAAAAAAAGTTGCAGTTGATGAGAGTTCAGCGAATCAGTAAATCTGATATATAAATTGCGATCGGATACTTAAAATTCATCAAACGCAAAAACGTCTTTGTCCCAACTATAATACTATGTCCGACTGAGAACATTCAATCGGAGAAATTATTTCAGTATTGCAGAAACATAGTATAAATAAATGAATGACGACTGACATTATAATATCCTAATTGAACAATTGATTTGTATCACGTGATGATCCGATGGGTGTGAGCTCGTACATATTATAGCCATTAAAGGAACATAGACACAATTTGAGCTCAAATTTTCCATTTTTATGTCTAGAATGGTTCATGTGGGAATTTTCATTGCTTCGTCAAAATTTGAAAGTCAGATATAGAGTAACAAGCAAGATACAGTGTCCGAATTTTTTGTTTTGTAAACAAACATCGAATATTGTCATTGTTTACATATGTGTTGTACTGGTGTAAGTCTTATTGAAATTTTGCATTCTTTTGTTGATAATATTATTTATGAACACATCGAATCAGTTTTTAGTGTTTGCCACTATTCATTTTCTTCCCGAGAAAATGTAGTTTCTTTACTTTACACCATTTGTTAACACATATAAGCCTTCTTTATATAAGAATGTTTTTTTATTGACAAATCAGTACAAAAGAATACAAGTGCAAACATAAATATGACATATTATCAATATTTTTTCAGTTTAGAAGATTGATTGTCTTAAAAAGGCCATACCAAAAAATATGATCAACAAAGAATGATAACAGTTTAACAAGATCTTGATTTGGCATTTAAAATATGATTTTGTGTCATAATTATCTACCTAGTTTTGACTAATGAATTTTTTGATAGTTAAAAACTGAACACCTAATCTCGATGTTTGAGGCAAAATGTTCTGAGCTCAATAAAACAGGAAAATAACAAATATCTTGAAAACTGAAGATCCCAACCACTAAACCACATGTATTTTTGTTCAAATGGTATAAAGTAAAGAGTATTTTTTAACCCCCCCATCCCCCTCCCCCGAAAAAAGAAATGATAATATATTTGATAACTGTTGAGATCCCAACCCCTTAACCAAATTTATTTTATCTCTTCGTGTCATTGCGCATCAACTGGTATATAGGTTATGCCCCCTTTGAGACCCTGACTTTCCCGAACTGAAAATAATAAAGTATTTTATCTTCTTCGTATGTAGTTTTTGAGCCATATGAGTAATCTCTGGCCCAGTGATGACACTGCTTTGTTTAGACTACTTTATAATTGCCCCGAGTACATACGAGTATACCATTTTGTTTATCTTAAAATTTAAAAATACATTTCAAAATCTTTGCGTTCATCTAGACAAAACCATTATGCAATCAAGGAATGATTTTGCTACTGTAAAAATGTAAGAGATTGAATTTTTAGAACCAGGTTTGATGGGGGTTGAGAATAAACATTAAATTTTAACCATTTTTTTAATAGGTTTAACTTGAATTTTAGTTATTGATCCCATGTCAGGAAGAAAATTAAACTTCTGATCATATCTCATTAATCATTTGTTAATTATAAAAAGTGTAAATGTATTTTTTTTTAAATCGTTTCTACCAGATTATACATTTTTTAAGACCACAAATCATATTTATACCCGCACTTTCTAAAGAAAGTTCGGGTATATTGTTGTTATCCTGTTTCGTCTGTCCGTCCGTCTGTCACGTTTTACTTTCTCAAACTGCTCTTACATCTTATAAACCAGCAAACTGAACTTTTGGAGTTTGAATTGGGGTATCATGTTGTTTTGTAAAAAGGTTTCACAAATTCTCTGGTAGTCCAGGGGGTCAAATATTTGGTAAAAAATGACGTTTTTTCACAAAAAACCTTCTTTCTCGAACTTTCTTGCATTTGCATTTCATTTACATTTTCAACAATAGACGAACGTTTTTTGGGTTTTTTTTTTTTACAAAAAATCTGGTTTCAAAAACGTCAACAATTTTTGCAGTAGCCAAATGATCTTCTAGAATATGATTGGGGTGTCATTTTAAAGTGTGATCGGGTTTCAGAATTTTTTTTTAACATAGGGATCGGTGGGCAACAAAACATGACGTTTTTTTGCAAAAAAACTATGGTTCCCAGAACTCCTCTTACAACTTTTGGAGTAGCTACATGTATGTCATCTCTTGGGATATGATTGGGGCTGTCCTATAGATGTGCAATAAGGTTTTAAACATTTAAATTTCATCCAGAGAGTCAAATAGTAGCAGTAATTGGCGTTTATCACTCCTAAACAAAACCTGATCCCACAACTCCTCTTATGATTTAATGAATAGACACATCATATCTTGGTATATGATAGGGACTGTCCAATTGATATGCAATAAGGTTTTAAAAAATTAAATTTAATCCTGGTAGTCAAATAGTTGCAGAAAATTAATGTTTATAACTCCTAAAAAAACTCAGATCTCAGAACTCCTCTTCTGATTTAATGAATAGACATATTATGCTTTAATGCATATCATGATTTAATGAATAGACATATCATATCTTGGGATGAATGTGCAATAAGATTTTGAAAAATTTAATTTAATCCTGTTAGACAGATAGTAGCATGAAATTAACATTTATCCCATGCACGCATCTAGAGGGGGGTCAGCAGTCCAGATCCCCCCTTCAAAATTCAAATTTCTTTAAATTACATTTAATTTATAAAATTGCCAAAAATATGCCTCGGACCCCCCTCCCCCAACTCAAATAACTGTTGCCCCCCTTTCCCCTGGAAAAATTTTCTGGATCGACACATGTATGTATCCCTCCTTAGACTGTAAATAAAATGGCGGTTTTTTTTCTCTTAAAATAAAAAACCTTGCATTTATTTTTGCTCAAAATTAAAAAAAAACTTACATTTACACTCTTCTTAATTGTCGAATGATCTATTAAAATCAAAATATAATTTGGGGTCTTAAAAGATTTAAAGACAACAATCCCATTAGTAAAGAGACGATATCAGTTGTAAATTGCATGAAGAATGTAATGGTACTAATTGTTTTCACAGAATTTGCGTATAAATAAGGTTAATTAATGAAAACTAGCGCACATTTTTATGCGCAATAAATATACAATTTTTTCAATGGGTGGCCCTGTAGCTCCCAGGTCGTCCATCCGATTTTTTTCAGACCGGGAGCTACAGACCTGCAGCTACAAAATATTCTGATGTTTATTTATCCATGAGTAGTGTGTGTGGTGTGGTGGTGGTGGTGGGGGGGGGGGGCAAGTAATACATGTACTCCATGAGGAGTGTGTGTGTGTGTGGTGGTGGTGGTGGGCGGGAAGTAATACATGTAGATGTAATTGTGTTTGCAGGGGGTGGGGGGATTGGGGTCCGAGGTGTATTTCGTTTTAACTTTACTTCATGAATTAATATAAATGATTTTTTTCAAGGGGGGGGGGAGGGTCTGGAAACCTACTCCCAACCCTTCTCTAAATCCGTGCACACGATGTAGAAGCAAATCTAAATTAAGCCGGCAACAGCCGAGGGGAGGGGGCATAATTTAATTTTGTTTGTAATAATTATATAGACCATACTTTCTATGACATAAATTGAAAAGATATTTGATTTACTTAATTTCACATGCAAACAGTTCGACCACAAATTGTACATATATGGCCGCTCATGTGTTTTATGTGCATATGGCCTTCATTTTTACTAAAACTGGTGCAAAACTGTTATTTAGGGGCACACACTTGGTGCGGGTATTACTGTCTAATGACAGCATCTAGTTTAATTTTAATAGATCATTTGACAACTTTAATAGGCTAAGTGTAAATGTAAGGTTTTTTTTTAAATTTAAGAAAATAACCCATTATTTTGTTTACAGTTTAAGGAGGGATAACCGTTAATTTTCTGTTACTATTTGACTACCAGGATAAAAGTTCAATTTTTAAAACCTTATTGAACATCTATAGGTCAGTCCCTATCATATACCAAGATATGATGTGGCTATACATTATATCATTAGAGCAATTTGGAGAACTGTGTTTTAAGGAGTTAATTTTCTGCTTCTATTTTACTCCCTGGATGAAATTTAAAATTTTAAAAGCTTATTGCGATTTCGAGGACATCCCCTATCAAATTCCAAGAGATGAATTGGCTACTATATAAGTAGTACGAGGGGTTTTGAGAATCATATTTTTTTTTGCAAAAAACCGTCATTTTTTGTTGCCAATTGATCCCCGTGTTAAAAGAAAATTTTAAAACCTGATTTCACATCACCCCGAATCATATTCACGTAGATCATAAGGCAAGTGCCAAAAATTTTGATGTTGATGAAATGAGAAATTTTGTAAAAAAAAGTCATTTTAGCCTTTTGATGACCCCCACGACAAAATTGAAATTTCCTTAACCTTTTTATACTTTAATAGGTAGTGTATTTAACGGTGGGTTAGCTATTGTTGATATTGAATGCAAAATAAAGGCATTAAAAGCCTCATGGGTTACTCGACTTTTAAAAAACTAAAACATTTTGTACAAAATTTTAGATTCTTACTGTAAACAAATAAACATAGATGTGAATTACGTTTTACAATTTTCAGAAAAAAAGTTAGAAAATATGCAAAAAGTGGGAAAATTACCAACTTTTTATCAACAAGTATTATGCTCATTCAATGAATGTAAGCCTAAAAACCTAGAAAATATTTCAGCATATAAAATTGTACAACAACCAATATGGAATAACTGCAATTTTTGTATAAGGGAAATTCCCTCTTTTTTAAAAATTGGATTACCTGTGGATTCTATATGTAAACGATTTATTAGATTCTTTCCTCTGTTTTTAAGCCACTATGTAGAAAATTTGATTTCTCAAATTGTAAGTTCATTAATATGCAAAACAATAATCATTTCAATTTCTATTCAGGTTATGAGAATGTATTAGGGCAAAGATGTAATTTTTTCTATGAGAATTTAATAAAAAAGAAGTCTATTAAACTTTGTTATCAGACTGTTTTACAAAAGGAGTATAATATTGATTCTATTGATTGGAAATATATTTACAAATGTAAATTATTAGATATTTCTGATAAACGTCTAGCAGAATTCAATTACAAATTGCTGAATAATATTCTTTGTAATAATGTTTATTTGAATAAATGGAATATAGAAATCCATAGTCAATGTAAAATATGCAAGAGGAATGAAAATACAAAGCATCTTATTTTTGAATGTGAAAATGTATCTGAAATATGGAATGCGTTAAATGTATACCTTAAAATTGATATTAAGTGGAAACATGTACTTTTAGGTTTTTTTAGTGAACAAAATAGAAAAATCGTATCATTGAATCCTCATTTCATATGTAGCATACAGAATTTATAAATATAAGATGTATTGTCGGATACATTCATTAGAAAAAACAGATTACAATATTTTGAACCATGTAAAGGCATCTACTGTATTTTATGCTTCTGTTTTGAAAAGTCTGAACTCATACGCAGACTATAGAATTTTCCACAATTTTGTAAAATCAATTTAGAGAATCTAGATCTACTTCCATATATGTATATATGTATATTTCATATTTTGTTGGTGTTATTTCTGTTTGTTTTATTTGATGTAAAACTTATATAATAAATAAAATCTATAAAAAAAAAAAAAAAAAAAAAAAAAAAAACCTTTCTATGCATATATAGGACACCAAGAGATGATATGTCTACTGTTGAAAATGTAAGAGAAGTTTGAGGAACTAGCTTTTTGTGATATAAAGTATTTTTACCAATTATTTGACCCCAATGACTACCAGATGATTTTTGATTTTTTTAACAAAACAACATGACACCCCAAATCAAACTCCCAGAGTTCAGTTTGCTGGTTTATAAGATGTAAGAGTAGTTCAAGAAAGTAAAACGTGACAGATGGACGGACGGACGGACGGGCCAGGGTAACAACAATATACCCGAACTTTCTTTAGAAAGTGCAGGTATAATATTTCAAAGCCGATATTGGTCTTTGTTTTGCAAAATAATATTTTAAAAAAGACTCTTTATCAATTTATCAAATAAAATCTGGTTTGTCGGGGAACCTTAAGCATTTCTTCTTTTTTCAGAATATCTATCATATAAATTGAGTGTGAAATTGTTTTTCCTCTTTTTAGCTCACCTGAGCTAAAAGCTCAAGTGAGCCATTCTGATCACATTTTGTCTGTCGTCCGTCTGTCTGTCCGTAAACTTTTCACATTTTAAAATCTTCTCCAGAACCACTGAGCCAATTTCAACCAAACTTGGCACAAAGCACCCTTAGGCAAAGGGGATTCAAAGTTGTGAAAATTAAGGACCACGCCCTTTTACAAGGGGAGATAATTAGACATTATTGAAAATTTTTTTAGAAAACTATAAAAATCTTATCAAGAACAATTGAGCCAAGAAAGCTAAAACTTTTGTAGAAGCATCCTCAGGTAGTGTAGATTCAAAGTTGTCAAAATCATGACCCCCGGGTGTAGGGTGGGGCCACAATGGGGGGTCGAATTTTTACATAGAAATATATATAGAGTAAATGTTCAAAATTCTTCTCAAGAATAATTTGGCCAGGAAAGCTGAAACTTATGTGGAGGCATCCTCAGGTAGTGTAGATTTAAAGTTGTAAAAATCATGAACCCCGGGATAGGTAGGGGCCACAATAGGGGGGGGGGGGGTCAAATTTTTACATATACATTTACATAGGAATATATAGAGTAAATTCTTTAAAATCTTCTTTTCAGAAACCAATCAACCAAGAAAGCTGAAACTTGTGTGGAAACATTATCAGGAAGTGTAAATTCAAAGTTGTGAAAATCATGACTCCGGGGGTAGGGCGGGGTTACAATAGGGGGGTGGAATTTTTACATAGGAATATATATAGTAAATCTTTAAAAATCTTCTCAGAAACCAATTAACTATGAAAGCTGAAACTTATGTGGAAGCATCCTCGGGTAGTGTAGATTCAAAGTTGTGAAAATCATGACTCCCGGGGGTAGGGGGGAGCCACAATGGGGGGGGGGGGACTTTTACATAGGAATATATTGAGTAAATCTTTAACAAGAGGCCAATAGGCCTTAACGGCCACCTGAGTAGCATATAACCCATACACAAACTTGTCGAGGAGTCTCATATATGCATTTAAGTTTCATTTTGGAGTAAAAAATTAAAATTTGTAATGACGGCCACCTCCCTGACTGAAATTTTTCAAAAAGGACTATGAAACCTTTAATTTTAGCGAAAAACTTAAAGACCATAGTAATAGAGAGCATGACCTGATATTGATAGGGTGCAAGACTCTGATAGAAATAATTTCCCCATATTTGTTAACTTTCAGGATAGGTTTTTTGTGTATATGTTTTCATAGATAAACTAAAACAATGTTGCTAGTATAAACATGTTTTATCTAAAACAACCTCTCATCCCACATCCCAAGGGTCAGACAGAAACTCTCCCTGTGGGCATTTAAACATATAGAAAAAACAATTTTAAAAGCCATCGTGAGTTACTCACTTTTCCTGTTCCAGCTTTTGTATTTTCAACCTTCGCTGACAATTAATCACCATCTGGTATTAATACCAAAATCATTTTACATGTATCAGTGATTTTAGTTGGCCAATTAGTACTTTACTATTAACAAGTCTATTTGTTTATTTAGAAAGTCAAAAACTGTTTTTGTTTCAAATGATAAAAATACTTGGATAACTCTTTTGATCATACAACGTCTTTATAATTACATTATATTCAAGATTAATTACTTAATATGAACAAGCAAAGGAAGATAACTCCATAATGAAGAAGCAAGGGCAGATAACGCCATTAACTGCCCCCCCCCCTTTTTGAACTATTTCCAAATGCTTTCACTTTGATAGACAGTTCCATTCTTACTCTTTTCCTTATTTGTGAATTTACTCATTTCTTTCATTGAAATTCCTGAGCAGAATAAAATAATAAGACAAATATATACCCCCCTTCCCCGCTATAACCCTTTTCTTACATGTAGGTGACATGAAATAGCATTAAAGATGACAGCTCATTGTTTGTTTTTTTTCTTAAATATGCAATCAGTTTTTATTCTGTGTCAGTAGACGTTTTCTAAACATTATATATATATTAACACTAAATTACCATTTTTGACAGACACTGCATTAAGAATCCCTACCCTATACACTATATGAGTGTTTTGGCCCCGCCCTAGATTCAAATCCCTACATTGGGAGACATGAAATTTAAAATTTTGATAGACAGCTTGATTGTCCTTCTTTATATGCAGTCAGTTTTTATTCAATATCAGCTGAAGTAAAGAAGACGATTTTTTAAACATTAAATGTATTAACACTACTAGTATATGACTATTTTGTCTCCGCGATAGAGTCAAAACCCCTACGTCGGTTACATGAAATTTAAAATTTTGGTAGAGGGCTTCCTAGTCTACAAAATCACGAATTCAGTTTTCCTTACAGGTGTGTGGGAGTAGAGAAGATAATTTTTAAACATTATATGCATTGACAATACAAATCCATTTTTGCCCCGCCCGAGTCAAAACCCATACCCCCAGGGACATGAAATTTAAAATTTTAGCAGAGTACTTCCTGGTAAACACATAATTATGAAAGCAGTTTTTTTTTACAGATGTGGGAGAATAGAGAAGAAGATTTTTAAACATTATATGCATTAACACAATATGGCCATATTGACCCCCCCCCCCTCCTTTTAGGTCGTGAACCCCTGACCCAGGGGCCATGACTTTTACAATATAAGTAGAGAAGTTAGTGGACATCATAACCATGCATTCAGTTTTTTGCCCACATGTGTGGGAGTAAAGAAGATTTTCTAAGATTTAATACATTTTTAATATATGGCCATATTGGCTACACCCTAGAGCCTGAACCCCTGACCCAGGGGTGATGAATTTCACAATGTTGGTAGAGGGCTTCATGGACATCATAACCATGCAATCAGTTTTTTCCTCACATGTGTAGGAGTAGAGAAGATTTTTAAAAATTTGGATTTTTTGGGGCATATTTGGCCCCTCCTTTGGCGCCCCGGGGGTGGTAGAGCCATGAATTTCACAATTTAGATTCCTCTAACCACAGAGATGCTTCACACCAAAAATGGTAACAATTGACATTGTAGTTTTTAAAAAGAAGTTAAAAATGTAAAATTGTTAACGCACGACGGACAACGCACGACGACGGACGAAAACAGATAGCAATAGGTCACTTGAGTTTACTCAGGTGACCTAATGAACTTCTCCTCAGAAACCAATCAGCCAGGAAAACTGAAACTTATGTGGAAGCATCCTCAAGTAGTGCAGATTCAAAGTTGTGAAAATCATGACTTTTGCGGGTATGATGAGGTCACAATTGGGGGTCATATTTTTACATAGGAATATTTAGTGAACAGTCTGTTAAAATCTTCTTTTCAGAAACCAGTCAGCCAAGAAAGCTGAAACTTATGTGGAAGCATCGTCAGATAGTGTAGATTCAAGTTTGTTCAAATTATGATCCCTGGGGGTAGGATGGGGTCACAACCGGGGGGGGGGGACAATTTTTTACATGGGATTATATAGAGAAAAATTTTAAAATCCTCTAAAAAAAATTTTCCTAGAAAAGCTGTAACTTAAGTGAAAGCAACTTTAGATAGTATGGATTTAATTTCGTTGTACAAAGAAAAAAACATTTTAATTATTCACAAATACTAAACGGTTATCATATATGGTTTTACATATATGCAAGCATTTTGACATATTGTTGATTATTTGAAATTGTTAAGACTTTGGCTCCTGGACGATTCTTGGGCCTCAAGGGGTTCAGAGTGTGATGTAGGTTTAAATCCCGTATATAAACAATTGTTTAGGATCTTTTTGACACCTGCAATGCTCAACATGTGATATGACTATAAAATCATCCTGTTTGAAAAGGGACTGGATCATAAACACAAGAATATCAAGGAGGGGGGAATGGATTTTTATTTATACATGATCTACTTGTAATATACCACACTGTCCTCATACAGGAAAACTCGTTTAGTACGAACACAGACATATCGAATTCTCGGATATAGCGAAGTTTTTTTGAGTCCCCGGTAAAATTCTTAACAAATCATTGCAAAAATTTACAGTTATAACGAATTCAGATATAACAAATTTACGGATATAGCGAACTTCTTTTGAGTCCCGTAGAGGTGAATAATAACGAAACTTAACACTTTAAAACGAATTTCTTTACAGTTAAAAAAGTTTGCACTACTATTAAACATAATAGTTTGAATGAATTTATTTTCTTTTATTTTTTTTTCAATTCACAATTCGATTATTAAAGGTATTTAAGTAATGCATTTTTATTTTAAGCCTCAATTAGCAAAAATTATAGTCTGGTTAAAGAAAACATGTATATAATGAATTCGCTATAATTATTATTACGAATTCGTTATACGGATATATCGAATTACGGATATAACGAAGTAAATCCATTGGTCCTTAGGACTTCGCTATAACAGAGTTTTACTGTATATTTTATTATGACTCCATTTAGCTGATTTTATCATGCCTATTGTTGCTCAGGGGAGCGATGTGGCCCACGGGCCTCTTGTTTCAATGAGCAAGGTATCTAAAACAATTGGTCACTAATAATAAACTGTATAGCATCATCCAATACAACTGATATATTGTCTTTAACATACGCATAACAGAAGTATTGTTGTTTTACTTCTAAAACTATTTGTATAAATATTTTGATATACTCTTTGTCAGTTACTTTGTAACAAATAGTTGTTTAATTTTAATACTCCTAAACCTTCTAGGAATTCATTCTTTTTATGCATAAACCAACTGGAGAATAATTTGACCTATGCTTTTTTGTCTATTTTAATCATTGGAGACACATTTTGTAATGTATTTGAAATTAGAAAAAAATCAAGTCTGGCTTTATAACAATTTTTAACCTCTATATTTCGCTTAAACCTTGACTTCCACATGTAACCTTCACATTTTGGTCAATCATTCAAACTGCACAAGTGAATCATTTTATACATAAAAATAGCACATATTTTAATCTCTGATCGTGTCTAGGCCCATTTAACGAAACAAGTGACAAATACCTAGACATACATGGGGTTTTGCGTTATTATATATGGAGTTATTTTTGGGGATGGTTTTGTTTTAAATTACTTTAATTGTTAATGGGGATATGTCTGATGTATGAATTTTTTTATGTACATTTATAAAACTTTGAACTCACCTTAAGGCAATATATAAATGTAAGAAAACAAAACATGCTCAGTTTCATTTTCAGATATCCTTGAATTCTGTTTTACCTGCAAAGACATAAAAAAGGATGCAATGATGTCATTTGGTCACTGACCTTATCCAAAATTTGTTCAATGTGTTTTATTCTAGGTATGTATATTTTGATTTTTACATTTTAATGCTTGTTTATAGTGCATATTTATTATGTAACTCATTTAAAAACACAAGTGGCCCACCTCGCTTACCCAAACAACAATTGCTTTTATAATTTAAAATAACAAAGTCAGCCTCATGAAATCAAATGTCTAAACAATGTAGAATTATATTTCCTGTATAAAAATCGAAATGAAATTCTGATGTAAAATTCAACCCCAACTTTAGAAAATGTATTTGTACAAACTTGAATCACACTATCTGAAGGTGCCTCACAAAGGTTTCAGCTTTTCTAGGTAAATGATTTTAAAAAAGATATCTCTATGTAAAAATTTGATCCCCCCATAGTTGCCTACTCTATCCCTGGGAATAATGATTTAAACAAAGATTCGAAAAAAGTTCAACTATTCTGGCCTATTGGTTTTTGAGAAACATTTCTTCCAACATTCAAGTACGATATGAAGTACTCAAACTATCTGTACATGCTCTAGTATTCAGATAATCAAGATTAAGTTGTATTTAACGTCACTTCTATATTAAACATCGAAGTCTGATTGGTGTGGATGTACTTAAATATGTCACCAGATCCAAAACCCTAACACGATTTGAAATGGTTTAAAATCTAAAACTCTCAGTATTTTGTGATAGTTTTGTGATTCATTTACAGAGTTTAAAGTTCCTTGCCAAAATTTAAGTTGATCGATTAATAAAGAATATTTTCTCAAATATGGTTTAACAAAACAGGGACCAATATCGGTTTTCAATTGTTTTATATTAATTTATTTTGAATCGTTACTTGGAAATAAACTATTTCGAAATTATGTTCTAGCAAACAGAAAATACAATTTGTAACAATTCATATATGTATGCTTAATTTCATATCCGTTCGTTGTATTGTCATCATTCTGCATGGCTTTGATAACAGTGAAATCAAAAATGACAATTAAAAAATGAAGTTGAAAAATACAACCTCTTATTCCAATCATTTTCTGTAATTCTACACACTCAACTGCGCAAACTTACTAACTTTGAACACTGTTTAAGTTTGTTCTTATAAAAATTTGGTTAGTTATACGTCGATTTTAAGTTAGTTAAACGTAGGTACTTTAGCGATTTGTGATATAGAAAATTGTTGAACAAGCATAGAAATCGTCCTTAACAGGTTTCGTATAAGAGCCTTGAAGATGTTACAGTATTTCTAATGATTCTTCAGAACATATGATTCTCCAGAACATATGTAGGGCCCGGTCTTGATTGCACAAACGGACAGCCGCACAAATAAATAGCTATAGCGTAGTGATTTTTTTTAAAGAAATTTTATTTTAAAATACTTAAGCATATTTTATTTCCAAAATCAGATCACTCTGCATGATAATGCATGTTAATGCATGACACATCATACCTTGAACATTTAACATATACCACTGTGCAATATGATAGACCATTACTTGAGGCGATATAACCACCTTTGTTAACAATATATCTCACCTGTCAGGTGAGATATATACCTTTTAAAAATAAATTCCTTCAGGAAACAATTTTCATATAAGATAATTGAAATATCCTACAGGAACAAAAGAATGTCCTGTAGGAGTTTAGATTAGGATAGAATTTGAACAAAAGTCCCTTAGGATTTTAAAATCAGATAGGAAATCTTAATTTCCTATGGGATAACTACCTGTCTAAATCAAATTCCTATAAGAAATACTTTTCTCCTATAGGAAATTTAATTCCTTAAGGATTTTTAGAAAATCCTACGGGATTTTCAATATTTCCTGTAGGAAAGTTTTTTCTCCTAAGGAAAATATTTTTTTCCTATGGTATTCCGATTATATATTAATTTATCAATTAAGATTTTAAATCAACCATGACAAAATTTATAAAACATGTCACATGTAGTATGTAACTTGCTTCTCTATCTTTACATAAATATAATTAATTTTCAACTGTGTACAGCGTTAATGTTAATTTAAATGTTTCTGAAATTAGTAAATGCTACGATACTGATTTTGTGATGCTGGAGAAATTTTCAGATTTTAACAGAAGGTAGAAATAGATAGATTTAATAGATAGACATAATAGAAATACATAATAGATAGATAGATAGATAGATAGATAGATAGATAGATAGATAGATAGATAGATAGATAGATAGATAGATAGATAGATAGATAGATAGAGATAGAGAGATAGATATATACATGATAGCACTTTCTCGCTATTAAAATAAAATTCCCCGGTAGTTTAAAAAAAAATTCTAAATTGCAAACATTTTTTTTTATATTCCAGCTTAGGCAACATTCAATATTTAAAGTTTTGTTTATATTTCTTTACATTCTTTCCTGTTGTTTGGCGGTAGCTAGCGTGTGGATTATGTGTAACTGTCACTTTATAAAATAATGTTATACCCTTTGACAATTCTGTCTCTTTACCATTTATCATTAGGTTCAAAGTCTTAAATTTTAAAACAAAAAATGTACTTTACAAGTTGATTGTGAAATTATCTTGTTAAGCAGTATAATCTATATAAAGGTAGGTAACAACATTAGCAAGAAATCAACAATATATCAAAAAGCGTTATGATACAGTAATTTTCCACAATCCTTTATTTAATCTCAAATTAAAAAATCTCACTTATTACAAAATTAGAGTTCACTTCAAAATTAAATATGAACCAAAGAAGAAAAATATCCTCGTAAAATTTACTAATTATTTTGACAGGTTTCAATTGAAGGAATTCAACTAGAATGACAAAATATTTAATTTCTCGTGTGAAAAAGGTACAAAGAATGTTGATAAAATATTTTCTCGCACTTCTATTTGGGCCCTTGCTTCGCTCGGCACCAAATCTCATGACACTTGTAAAAAAAAATAACCGCCAGAAAAAGAGGGCACACCTGTATTGAATAACTATCTAAATTTAGAACTTTGGAAGGTGATAAAATTTTACAATCGTAGTAAACGAAACCAATAGAACTTAATTTGTTTAAAAATGAATATTATTTTTAATAACTCAAAGTTAATTGATACGAGGAAAAAACAAGACAGCAGGTAATTTTCGTATACAAACATTTTAAAATGTAAATTTTCAATTAGAAAATTTAAAATGTACTTTCAGTTTCAGTTGAACTATGCAAAAATGATTAAACTTTGATTGTATATAAAATATTATCTAATCAAAAGACGAAGAACATGTTACATTAATCTGTTGACATCTAGCAATTCGACAAAAATTAACCTCTCTGACAAAATTTCAATAATATCTAAGAACACGATTTCGTAATATGTTCAATTCTACTTACCGGTTAGTCATGTACTTATCACGTCATTCCTAAAATTGTTTACCTATTTCAAAGATAGACAACTCTCGTTTATAAAAATGAAACCAAACAGTGTATGTTTTTAAGCATCATCTCGGTTTTTCAATTTATATTGGAATGAAATTATAAAGATATTTTGATTTAAAACCGTCAACTTGAAAAAAATGTAATAGTCGCAGTCATATATCTTTCAGGAAACTATCATGTTATAAATACATGAATCCATGATTAATATATTTTAAAAAGGCATCAAATCACAAGGTTAATGCATTCCGACTTCTAGCAAGTTAAGTATTATTATGAAGAGTCCACTAGTATTGTATAGATCCTCGAGATCTTATTTTCTAACATGCCCACACCTGACGGGTGCCCTAGCCAAGGTGTTACACAGGAAAGTCTAGTCCTCTAAATGGGGAGTTGCCCATGTCCAAATTTGTATAAAAGGAGACGGCAAAAAGACAGCTTTCAGTTGACTACAATGAAATTTACCAACATTAATATTCATTACAAAAATCTGTGAAAATAAGATATTGGTTGAACTCCCTAAACCTATCAACTTTGCTTTTGAGAATGCGCGCACATGAATTTATTTTTTCTTGCACAAATAAAGAGGAGGCACAAAGGCAGCTTTCAGTTGACTACTTGAGATCTGTGTTTCCCACCGCTCTCTAATTCTATACGCACGGATACTGCGCTCAGCTCAGCATTCCCATCCTAATAAGTAAATGCGATCAATTCCATACTGATGATCTAACGTATCGTAGTAAACGGTAGAAGATTATTTTTATTTTATGACCCGAAGCAGACAGGTTCATCACTGGACTTAAATACACATTTCTCCTTGTACACGAACGATTATACCATATCTGTATAAGGTATGTACTTTATCCATTTTCTGTAGAAATTCCGTTTTGGCAGTATTTTCTAATCGTTGTAGGCATATATCCTGTCTCACATTATTTTTATATTATAATTCTCAATTCACAAATGACAGAGCGACATTTTTTTGGCATTTGCATTTAGAGGGATAAAACGAGTCATGTAATAAAAAAGGCCCTTGTTGATAGACGAATGCTTAACAAGACAACATTGAGATAGTTACCATCTCAAAGGACCCCACTTTAATAATGGACATTGGGATGGAAAGAATTTCAAAGAATTTTGCTTTGACCTTGACCTATAACTTAGAAATGTTCCAGCTGGCATATAACTTCTAATTCAATCTCATTACCCCTTAAATAGAGGCATTTTTGTTCAATCTAAGCAAGATTATGCGAATGAGAAATAATCTACTGTCTAAATTTGATTATAAGAGATCCGCTACATTGACTTGGTTCAAGATCTCTGCACGCCGTTAACCAAAAAGCTCTTTTTAAGTAAAGTATTTGCCAAAAGTCCAACGAACGGACAGACTGATCACAGATTTTTTGCAATTTTTATTTTACAGAGGCGGAAATCCACATCCATTAAGAAATAGCTCGAATTTTATTTGAATTGTTTCTTGGAAATCTTTTTCGAAATTCAAAAATAATATAGGAATTACTATTTACTATGGGCTATTTTTTTTAATGGTAAATACATGTACATCACCTATTAGATTAGACACACTAAAATCAAAAGTGGTTTTATACTCTCTAGAGAATGGTCAATCATTTGGTACAAATAGTTTTATACCAAACTGGCTCAAAAGCTGATGCAAAAATAGTACTGGCTTAATTATCCTGTAAAGCAAAATAATGAACCCTGTAGAATAATGACTGGGTGTCTTTTTATGACGTAGAATCTACGTAGAAAAATGATTCTTTTGCCTAAGGAATACGTGTCATTTAAAATGAGCACACTCTACGTGACGAAAAGCGACCCCTGTTGGCTTATGACCCCCATTTTCTTTATCATTGCTTGTTATATGTAAAATAGTCTCTAGACTATTGACATTTTAATTTACATGTATATATATGTCCTATTTTGTCTAGCTATATATTAAGTTCAGTTTTCTTTGAAGCTTTAATATTATCAGTAAAAGCAAAAGTATTCATTAGTGTACAGAAGGATGTCAGGTATAATTTTGTCTGATGTCTTTGAACATTTAGCATAAGTTCCTTTGAAAATTCTTAAATCAATATCAACGACTTTCCTGGTATGTGGTATTTATATATATATCAAAACACGAATCCTTCATAACACATCCATTTTGATATTTAATACACTATACAACCAAACTCTGCATGAATTAATTAGTCTTCAGAAAACTAATTTCAAAAACTTGCAATCTTTCCTAAATATGATAAATACATCTTCAATATGAAATAAGTTAATATAAATGACCCATGCAAAGATTAACCTATAGATAGATACTGTTTTCTCTTAAAGTATTATTGAATTTCATATTTAAGTTTCCATGAATCTTATATATATATCATGATAATAAACAATCTATTATTTACATATACATGTATGTTCATGGAAAATATAGCTTTCCCCTAAGTAGGAAAATTGTATGACATTAATATTTTGTGTATTAACACATTTATGACAAGATATGAAATATAATATTAAGTTCTTTGTAATGTCGTTTTTTCGCTCGTCAATATCGATCTCTATTCATGTAATCACAATAAGACCAACAATTGAGCACTGTATACAGGGTTACTTTTGCCCCATATTATTTTCTTAGCTTGTAAACAGTTTTGTCCCAAATTAAAACTTGTCCAGACAAAGCTTTGTTCAAAGAGAGATAATTTGAGACATTGGAATTTGCCTAGTCTTAATTAATTCACCCACTGACAAAGGGGCAAAATTAAAACAGGAACAAATGTTTTCCCTGTAATCTGTCTTGGAATTTTTGAATCAGATATGCTATATTCAGGGTAACATATATGCCAGCAGCTAAATTAGAGTAAATTTCTTAAACAGTAAATATTGTAAATATAATAATTTTGTCCTTTTAGCGATATGATTTAAACACAATCACTATCTTGAAATAACTGATTCACAAACACTATAATCAAATTTCATAATGTGAAGTAAGCGAAAAATATAAACTAACATTTTTACCTCTGTTAATTCATAATTCAATATGACACAATAAGAAATAACAGAAAAAGAACTTTCTCAATCATTTGCTAAAGAAATTCAGTCATCTTTAATTTTAAAAGTTTTTCCCATCATTTTATTTTTCTGTTGCAGCTACTAGATATAGCCTTAATTTTCACACAATGTCTTAACACATATATCTGTTAAGTTGATATTTCATATTCTGTTTCAAATTCTGAATATTACCAGAAATGTTTTAAAAACCTGTTTTAAAAATTGTAATATTATATATAATAAACATCATTAGCAAGTAAATAAAATTTGTCTTTTCATGAAGACGTCAGTCCTGATTATAAGTTCTGAAGAGATAATCTTTAATAATTCACATATAACAAAAACCATTCCAATGCATAAACTAAAACATATATGGTAAGTTTATCATAAATGTATGAAAATCAGTTTGTTCTTTGCTTTTCCTTATTATGAACATTGTAAACATGGTGCTAGTGTAACGTAATTTCAAATTCAAGTTACTAATACGAGGGTCAATCAAAAAATACGAAGACAATGTGGCTGTCTACCTTATTTGTTTCATTACAGTCAAAACTATCAGATTATTTATGTAACAGTACTTATTTAATTGATAAACAAAGTTTCATTCCATTTGATGAAAAGTTAATTTTGTTACCCGATTTAAAAATCAACATAATTTGTCACCACGGCGCATTGTAACGTTGAAAACATGGCGTTAAGATGACGCAAGTACAGTTAATAAAAATATCCAATCTTTATATCACCCTGAGTCTTTTGTGCTTTTCACCATACAATTTAAATCGGCACTATATCACTTGACATCTAATTTGTTCACAATTGTTCGAAAATCATGTTTGTTTCTCGAAGTTTTCTTATTTTTTACCGCATGTCTCTTCGTTTACAGTGAGACAATCCATGAATATCAGATGACGTTGTTAATTTCTTTTATCAAATATTTATCAGATATTCTATTCTTTTTCGTACTGATTGATGTTCAAAATAAATTTACTACAATCCCCACAAAATGTTTTAGAGTTAAACACATATGTGAAAATAATTTTTGACTTATTTTTTCAACCACTGAGCATTTTCAAAGTTTTTATCGGCTTGTTACCCAGTTAGATCCATACTGTTGAACAAATCTATATATCCCGTCATTATTTGGTACATAGAATACCATATCGATTTTTAATTTTAGGTTTCAATTTTAGTTGGTTTTAAGCCCAATTTATAGAGATATAACTTTCAACATAACGTGGTTTATTGTTTACGGAATACAAAGTTTGACCTTGCGCCGTGACCTCATTTTTGCAGGATTAGATTCTAAATAATTCTTAGAAATGAAGGAATATATGAACTTTTTTAATTTCAAATTATTAGAAACAGTTGCTAACTTATGTCTACTAAATTCAGTAATAATATGACGTTAAATAACACAGCTATGGCAAAAGTCTTCGTATTTTTTGATTGACCCTCGTATAACCCATCTTGTATTAAAAGAGTCTCATAAAATCAAATTTCAGTGTCTCCGAATATTATCGAACATATTCCCATATGTTTCATATTGTATATTTAATACTCCATTCAATAAGTTACTGTATATTGTCAATTTATCATTCAATTATATCTCTTCCGTTGCAATATTCTATTATTTTTACAGTTAGAATTCTTGTAACTGGATTTTTCCCCAAAGAGAAAGGTTGTAAAACAACTGGTACATGACATCTCCATTGACAATTTGTCTTGCATGATCTAGACAAGCTAGTATAGCTTTTATTTTTGATCTAATTCTACATGACATGCATTTGGTAAAAGTTTAATTCACCAAATTCTTTGTTTAGGATGGAAATAAAAGATGGCCACCTATAGTCTCCTTCTTTAATATATTCTTTCGTTTCAATCTAATTGAACACGTACCATACTTTGGTAATAAGTTTTAATGTTATAAACAAATAGGATTATAGTGAACATTGTATTATATCTGGAGTTACATTGTGATCACATTGATCCTCTTTCACTCTGAACCTTTCCTTTAGGTATTATATCTCAGGAGTTCAGCAATGTATCAAACAACTTCATTTCTATATATCATAAAGTGTCATAACAATACTTGTCAAGCCTCAGTTTCCATGAGGTCATCATTTAAATTAGCTTAAAATAGATTCATGTATGGTGTCTGAAATCAAATCATCTAAGTCAATAAATTCTTCAAATCATCCTCATGAATCATATAATGATGTGCAGGTTTATGACTTTTGTAATAATTATGGAATCAAAAAACAATTAAATAGTTAAGCCATAGAAATTATTTGACTGAATACCCGATATTACCGGTACTTATTTTAAAAGTACTTTTCAAGTCAAGTACCCTATTGTTTGTTTGATTTATTTCTATTTGTAACATATAAAATTAATATATACACGGTGTCTTTTTGTTCAAAATTTCTTATCAATACCGGTACTCCTGTTTTCGACATCACTGTCATTTCAGTCAGACTTTATTGCCTGACGTCATGACGTCAGGCATATCTAAGGTTTAAAAGTTACAACATCCGAAACAGTGCAGTCAACAATGGAAGCTAGCAATATCATTTTTCATTTAAAAAATGCATTTATCAATGCATATTAATAATGTGACGACCTTCAAATTCTCAATTAACGAAAACGTTATAATGGATGTAACAATTAAGCAATAGTGAGCAAGTGTTTAAAGCAAAAAAGAGGTTCACTGTGCACGTGTGTAATTCGGGCTGACTATATTAAGTTAGGATGAAACTTCAATTGCGCTTGCGTAAATTGGAATTCTGGGAAGAAATTAGACAGTTCGTGTTAGAAATATTCGAGGACATTATGAAACCGATCAGTTTCTAGGTCAAACTGCGCATCAATGTATTGGAAGACTGTCATTGGGAATCGTTTGCAGCCACAGTCTGGAGTCCGCGTATATCTTCCCAACTCTCTTAGTGAGATTGAAAAGTAAATATATTGGAAGTAGTTTGCCACCAAACCATAGAAATCAGAGAGCTATGTCAACAAAATTACAACTATAAGTATTAAGTAGGTGTGCAGTCATACATTGCATGTACACCGCTACACGTTTATCTCTTTACCTACATGTACAGCCATAAAAATAAGGCTGCAAACTAAATGTGCACCCGCATATTATTATATTGTCCTGGAAACTATTTACCTAGTATTTTAAAAGATTGTGTATTCACTTTTGCTTCCGCTGGCTGACTTTCTTAGCTTTTTTAAAAGCTAACCTTGTCATGCTTAAAAATAGATAGCACTGTTTGAACGGTTGAAGGGGAGGGAATGTCATTACAACGAGTTATTACCTAACGAGGCAATTAAAGATGCATCGGTTGATATTATTTTTTTTTTTGTTTAAAAGAAAAACAAAATTGTTGTATTGGATGTAAAAAGCAGCATAGAGCAAGTTCACTGTACACGTGTGCAATCCAATAGGAAGGCCCCTACATTTGAACGGTGAATGGGGGGGGGGGGCATCGCAATTTTTTACAAGTTGTACCTAATGATTATAATATTACACGGTAGAATGTAAACTATAATTGTGTTCGGTTATCATTTCTAAACAAAATTGCCAGTTTGTATTAAAGTATTTACTAAGTATTGTTACGTTAGCTTAACATTCATTAGAGAAACGAAGCGGGCATGGTCGTTTACTGTGCTTTGAGGGATTTCATTCATTGTAAAAGGGGTGTTACTTCCGTGTTTTACTCAATTTAAATAATTAGTGCGTAGTTATCGATTGATTCTTGCTAATCTAAAGTAAAATTAATATATTACAAGTAAAAGATGTTACTAAACAAATGCCAAAAAAAAGAGTTTTATTGACTTCACAGATACGGGTATTATGGAATGCACCCATATTGTCAAAATCTTAGGAGCAGTCCATAATTTTACGCGCCACTACAGTGGAGGAAGCTAAGCATTATTCTAACAATTATATTGTGTTCGTAATTAAGTTTTAATTGCTTTATTTTTTTTTTGTTGGCGGCAAATAAAGTTTTAAGAGAAAATTACATGTACGCAAAATATTTTAGGTTCAAAATAAATAATATGCAAAATTCATTTAAAGTAACCACCCCCCCCCCCTTAGTAAAGATAATTTGAAACAGTCCAACTTTAGAGATGCGCATTTGGAAGACTGCGATAAGAACGAACTACAAATCAAAGACAGATTAAAATTCATAGAACCATGTTCTTTCATTCATTCATTCATTCATAGTTTATTTCCCTCCGTAGAGGATCGTGATGAGTAAAATATAACATCAACTTATTAATACAAACAGAGCATCAGTAAATAAATAAATAAATATACGAACATATATACAAAAGAGCATGGGCATGCCAGTAAATAAATCATATTGTCACATATATTGAAATGATAATGCCCTATTGTATAAGGCTACAGTGTTTTTTTAGGAGCCTGAAATTCAGCATGCGAAAAAATGCTGCTGCTGAGCTTTCTAGCAATGTATCAGTTCGTCGCCCCAAAAGAATAACGAGGAAGTCGTCCTCGGCAAGGCCACACAGTTTATGTCGTATAGGTTGATGACCTCCTCCCACCATGCATCTCGGATGGCTTCGGTTGCTGCACATGTGCATGAAGCTTGCGCGATTAAGTTTTTGAAGGGCCATTGGCACAGAAGACAAGTGTATACGTTGATGCACTCGCGGATGTTGGAGATTATAGTTTGCATACAAATTTATCACAGGTTGATCTCGTAACAGTTTCTGGGTAGTTTCCAGAGTGATGAAGGATCTATGTCGTCGAATATCAGACGAAAAGTGAAGAAGTCAGAATCACTTGATATACGAGTTTGACGCTGTGACTTGTATAGAGTTGAAACCGCGGTCCTCACAATTTTTTTCCATGTTATTTTTCCAGGGAAGGAACCGTCGTGTAGCCACTGTTTTAAGTGGTCTGTGAGTTCATACTTTTGGATAATATCGAAAATTTCGAAAATATCAGGTATAAATCCTTTTTGCTTCTGTGCTAAGTTATAAATGAACGAATACAGACGTATCGCAAATATTTTCTTTGTGAGGGTAGTGGAATGTAAGCGACACAGTCTTCCTAGGAACAGAGACATAAATAACATGTTATTTATGTCTCTGTTCCTAGGAATAATAATTCCTTGTGTCGATTTCCGCTTCTATCGGTAAAACACCAAAAAATGATTCACAAATGTCAGATCTACAAAATTTTGGTAGGTTTAACGAGTTTTTGCAAACAAAGTGTTGAAACACGTTTAACTTTTGAAGATCAGAGGAAGATATGCCGTTCCATAGTTCACAACCGTATAAGGCGGACGGTAACACAACCATCTTGTATAAATGCGAGAGTGTCATTGGGTTGAGAAATTGCGATCCTATGTGTAACTCTTAATTAAGGGGAACATACTAAAGACCTGAAATACTAATGACCTGAAAGACCTGAAAGACCTGAAATTTTATATAAATGATACTTTTCTGATATTTTGGTCAAATGAAATTACTTAATGTGGATTTACATCATATATTCAGGTATAATTGTGTTAAAAAATATCATAATGAGCAGTTATTTACGCAGACATACGAAAAACCTGAAAATTTGAATTGACCTGAAAATTTCAAATAAACATTAAAATTGACACAAAACATAGAAATGTATCAATTATATAAAATTTCAGGTCATCTCAAATTTTCAGGTCATTTCAAATTTTCAGGTCTTTTGTATTTATGCGTGAATAACTGATCAGTATGATATATTTCAACACATATATACCTAGAAATATAATTAAAAAACCCACAAAGGTCATTTTATTTCACCCAAATCTTCGAAAAGTATCATTTATATAAAATTTCAGGTCTTTCAGGTCTTTCAGGTCATTAGTATTTCAGGTCTTTAGTACGTCCCTAATTAAGGTATTCAATGTATAAAAATACACTTCCGGTAAAAGTTCCGAGTGTAGCCGATGTGTTCGAGTTCGGTAATTTTTTCGGAACCGCTAGAGTTATCTTTCGTCGAAAAAGAGTTACGGCCCGTATTAATGGCGGCGCCCAGGGATGAGCATGGGCGATTTAGTGGAAAGGCACGTTCCAAACCTTCTCGCGGAATTCGTAGGGTTTTACTCGATCACAATTATGAATCGGGACATACGTGTTACACCGACCCGTGTAAGGATCCAAACTGCCCGTTATTTAACAATGTAAGACTTGTTAAATATGCAGGGAGAGACAGTTGGAGGGAAGGATGAAGGATAGTCGAATTTGGAGTTCTTCTTAGTAATATTCAAACTGTGTAAGTTGTAAGTTAGGACCTATACCATTTACGTATCTCAACATTGTTGGAGAGTTGCGAAAAGGATTAGGTGGATACATCTATGTCAAATGTCTGAACGCTGAGTGTGGCCATTTGAATTTAGTTCCATACGGGAAAACACACAGAATTTAGTCTAAGAAACCAGGAATGCCATGTTTTGTCATTAACACAAAGCTGGGCACAGGTATGTAATGAAGTATTTTTTTAAGGAGGTCCAAATATTTTTTTAATTAATTTTGCTGTCCCCTTCTGTAAAAGACAAATAATAATATATTGCAGGTATGATTGATTCTCTTGGTGGTCCTGATCGTTTTAACAATATTTTATCTACGCTGAACCTTAAACCTGTGAATCCGTAGAGTCTTAAACACATGGAAAGGCGAGCTGGAGCGTATGTGGAAGCTGTTGCGAAGATGTCAACCCGGAAAGCTGCTACTGAGGCATTTGAGACAGAGATGGAGTAAGTTCATAATGAAATTATGTTGATAAATGTCAGGATACAATGTAAATTAATGCTTAGATACTCAACAGAAATGGTTAGCTATGTAAGAAATTATCAAAATCATTTATTGCAGGGAAATTGGAGAATCTGAAACATGTGAAAGTACAGAGGCACTGAAGTCTATGGGAGACCTGATAGAAGATTAAGGTGTGTGTCCTCTGCCAGATTCAGAGATAGAAACTAGGTTTGTTTAGAAACATACTTTTGAAAAATATTTTTTTTTTTACATATGAAATAAATATTTTAAGTAAACATGGTAAATGAGTTCATTTAGGCATTAAAAAATGTAAATGTATTGTGAATATTTTTTTCAGAAAATTGTTGAAGAGTGAACCCTCTGGTAAATCGGATGATGAAACTGATAGTGAAAAGGAGAGACATATTCCAACTCATAACACAGAACTTACAACTTCATCTAAAAGGTCAATCTTATGGATTATAAAATTATAAATTTTCCATTGATGTACATTATTTTCAAATACAATATCTTGAAAAATATTTCTTGTGTACAAATGTATTATATAAAACGGTTTTTCAATTTACCTGTTTAAAAGCTTAAGTTTGTAACATTTAAAAATTCCTTATTTTAGTCCAAGGAGCATGTACAAATGTACAATCCCTCCAAACGTAAACAGCTGATATCACATTCCTCTCATGCTCCATGTAGAAAGCTGAGGTATCTATGCAAGACAAGGCAGGGAATGTCAGCAGCGGCTGACACAGCATGGCACAAGAGAGGATTTGACAGTCTTACTTGTAAGGAAATATTTGTGACATTTTGTCGTCTTATACACTGTTGTAGAGAATAACAATATATATAAATATATCTACTTTTAACTTTGAATAAAAGTTAGTTTATGCCATTACTTATACATTCAGCTCACACCTTCTTTATGAGTAAGGCTAAATATCAAGTCTGTGGTGCGTCATAGAATTTGCGGCACTTGCAACTGGTGTAGGAGAAATCGACCCTCAGTGCCAGTTCGCAAGCACAGATGTGTTCGGAATCATGTTGGAAGTGCGAAATTGATGGAATGCAAAAGCGGAGTTCAAGGAATTAAAGAACTTTTAGATGAAGGGACTCCAGTAGAAGTTTTGGAAGGAGATGGAGATACTACTATGCTAGCTCATATCAAAACAGACTTGAACAGGACATTAAAGAAACGGTATGATCGCAATCACATTGTCAAGAACATTGGAAAGAACTTGTACGCTGTGAAAAAACTTAGTAAAAGTGTGATACAACACTTACAAAAGTGCCTTAAATATGCTTTTGCTAAGGACGCAGGTAACAAAACAGGGATGGAAGAAAACCTCAGAGCAATAATTCCTCACCAGTTCGGGGATCACTCTTCCTGTCATCCAAGATTCTGTGGATTTAAACGCAGACCAGAGGAAAAGTACATTCACTGAAGCCTACCGTACAAAGCTTCTCTCAAGGATGACAATCTTAGATCTCAACTTGAAAAAATCTTGGAACCAGTCATCAACAATGCTGAACAAATGGCAGATTTAGGATCCAGCCAACAATGTGAACATGCAAACCGAGAAGTTATAATTCGAGCACCTAAGTCCTTACACTATGGAAATTCGGAATCCCTGGATTTCCGTGTAGCAGCAACAGCAGCTTTCATCAATGAAGGAAGAGAATACATTGCACAGGTATTTCTTTTTATGTCATTATAGTCTGCATTTTTTTATTGATTGATATTTTATTGTGTGTTCTATTCATTAATTATCTAATTAGGCCATCATTAGATAATATCTTATATTTCCAGCATACATCTCAAAAGGGTTTGAAAGTTATAACACTAAAAAAAGATTCTGAAAAAAAAACATTTAATGTTAGTAAGATTAAATAAAAATAAACAAAAAAATTTTTAAATGCACTTGGGGGAAAAATATTATTTAATTTGGATGGTCTTATTAGGTGATATGGATATTTTTAGCTCACCGAGATGAAGTCGGGGGGAGCTTATGCTATACCCTCGGCGTCAGCGTCGGCGTCCGGACCTGGTTAAAGTTTTTGTTGCAGGTCCTGTATCTAAGTTATTACTAGTCCTATCTTCACCAAACTTGCATGGATGATGCATCTGGACCTACTTAATAATATGGACTTGAGAGACTTGGATGCTGAATCTGGGCCATGAGTTTCAGATGCTAGAGGAGGTTAAGGTTTTTGGAGCAGGTTAAAGTTTTTGGTGCAGGTGCCCTTTGATAGCAATTTCTAAGTTACTACTGGTCCTAACTTCACCAAACTTGCATGGATGGTGCGTCTTATGATACTGATGTACCTGACAGGCATGGATGCTGAATCTGAGCCATAGGTTACAGATGCTGGAGGAGGTTAAGGTTTTTAGAGCTGGTTAAAGTTTTTGGAGCAGGTGCCCTTTAATGATTATATCTTAGTTTTTACTGGTCCTAACTTCACCAAACTTGCATGGATGGTGCATCTTATGATACTAATGCACCTGACAGGCTTGAATGCTGAATCTGAGTCATATGTTTCGGATGCTGGATGAGGTTTAGTTATTTGGCACAGGTCACATGTTTTATAGATATTAGTACTATTTCAAATTGCACAGTTGATTTAACTTTAATATAAATGAATCGCAGAGGTAGCTTCAGATGCAGAGCCTGATCTCCATTATCAAGGATGCTAAAAAAATCTCATACCTCACTTAAACCTGCTTGATAGATGTGTTTGTTGTTAAATGATATAACATGATTCCTATGATATAGTATTACATGTATATGATATGATACACTATTGTTTTATATGATACAATATTATATCATATTGTAAAAAGTTATATGATACAATAAGATATATTATCAATTTTTTTGTACATTATGATATGATATTGTGTCATGTTATTGTTATGTAAAGTATTGTATATTATGATACGATATTGTATAATATGATATTGTATTATATATTTAAAATTTTATCACTTGATTTTGTTTCATATCATATTGCAATATGTAATATTGTATCATATGATACGATATTGTATGATATATAATATCATATGATATGATATTATATAATATGATATTTTGTTTATATGATATATTATTATATCATATGAATTGTACTATATGATATTGTAATATATAATATTGTATCATATGATACGATATTGTATAATATGATATTGTATCATAAATTTTATTAGATCACATGATATTTTATCATATGATGCAATGTTGTATCAAATCATATGATACAATATCATATTATGTATCAAATATGATACAATATCGTACAATACAATATCATACTATATTATACCATATAATATAATATGTTACAATATTGTGATGTATTATGTGATATGATATTGTATCATGTAATACTATATTGTATCAAATATTATATAATGATATTGTATTATGTGATCAAATACAATAATGTATGATATGATACAATGTCATATCATATGTTACAATATTATATTGCATCATTATTAATTACAGTATTATATTGTATTATATGATGCTATATTGTAAGTATCATAGGATGCAATATCGTATTTTATAGTATTGTATTGATAAAAATTGTATTTTATAATACCGTATGAAATTAGCATATGATTATCATAAAATTTTTTAACATATGATTTACGATATTGTGTCGAAACAGTTTACATGAATATCCAAGATCATTAACTATGATTTTCATTTAATATGATAAAGGTGGTCTCATAAAGGTGATGCCTCATAAAGGTGATGTCTCGTCTCGGTGAGCTTTGTAATCTGTGATTACCTATGTTTTAAATTTGGCCTTAGAATTACTTATATTTTATGATTGATTTATGTTTGAATTTTGTTTGTTTTTTGTTATAATGTTTGTTTGTTTGTTTTTAAAGACTTATTTGATTTGGGACTGGAAGCTACCCAACCGTAAGTATAAGTTGTTTCTATATTCAAAATCAAGACTGGTTAATGAATAAAAATAATAACCTTAATTACTGTTTTATAATTAATAATAACAAATATTTTTATTATACATTAAGGTCAACAAAGAAGCTGGTATATCTCCTGGAAAAGTTACCATATCATATGCTGAACAGCAAATGAGGCACAGAAAAAGGATTCAAGAGAAGACATGCCTGCCGTCTACTAAGAGACGCCGCTTGATCCTGAAACAAGAGCGAGTTGTAACCCAAGGTGCTAATGAGGCATTGGAGGGATCTTCGTACTAATCAGGTATTACAATATTATTTCTTCATACAAATCTTGTATTAAAATATTTAAGGTCTTCCGTTTCCAACGGAAGACCTTATTGTTTTCGTACTGTTTATTATTATTATACCCGCACTTTCTAAAGAAAGTTCGGGTATATTGTTGTTGTCCTGTTCCGTCCGTCCGTCCGTCTGTCCGTCTGTCACGTTTTACTTTCTCAAACTGCTCTTACATCGTATAAACTAGCAATCTGAACTCTTGGAGTTTGATTGGGGGTGTTATGTTGTTTTGTAAAATGGTTTCAAAAATTCTCTGGTAGTCCTGGGGGTCAGAAAATTGGTAAAAAATGACATTTTTTTCACAAAAACCCTTCTTCCTCGAACTCCTCCTACATTTTCAACAATAAACAAATCATCTTTTGGAATATATGTTTTGGGGTATCCTATAGATGAGCAATAAGGTTTCGGAAATTTCAATTTTACCCTGGGGGTCTGGTGGCTGAAAAATGACGTTTTTTTATTGTGATCGGCTTCGGCCGATCACTGTTGTGTCCATATGAGGCATCCGGCAAATGCTTCCACGTGCGCACACATTCCTCTTGCATAAGTAGTTCTTATAAAAACTTAAAGTTTGGTTTAGTATTTATATAACATTTTACTCGGTTTTATTTCAATTCATTTACCTTAAGAGATGCAAACATACATACGATACAGTTCGACCTGTTAATTCAAGAATGCACATTTTGTCTCACGCGTAAGAATTTCGATCGAAAGATTCATTCAGTTATGCAGTTGACCTCGATTAACTGACCTCAATCATAAGAAGATGCTCCATGAACTGACCTCGATCTATTGATGTTGCATAATAGTAGCTAGGAAGACGGCTTGATTTATAAACAAGGTTACGTTATAATGCGATCTCAATAGCAAGTTATGATGGCATTCGCATTAAATTATTTTAATACAACTCATTCTTTGTATATGTGTTAATGCTCTTTGAAGAGCCCTACTCAGTATTTCTGAAGAAGAAGATACATTAACATTTAATAATTACATTAAAAATATAAAATTAGACAAGGAGTTTACGAACGGCTTTTCCCAAATTTATTTCAAAATTAAATTTGTTGACGGTTTATAATAATGAAATTATGGTGTACAGATTCAAAATATTCTATATTTTGTAAAAATACAGTACTTTTTTTTATTATTTTACATCAAACTGATCATGTTGATTGCTTCTAGCTATCAATATATCATTATTGCCGATCATTCCTTTAAAAGGAATACTTGGCTCACCTGAGCTGAAAGCTCAAGTGAGCTTTTCTGATCACCCGTTGTCTGTCCGTCCGTCCGTCCGTCCGTCTGTCCGTCCGTCTGTAAACTTTTTACATTTTGAACTTCTTCTCTAAAACCACTTGGCCAAATTCAACCAAATTTGGCAAAAGTATCCTTATAAGAAGGTGAATATAAATTGCAGAAATGAAAGGCTGATCTTTATTCAAAACGGAGAAAACCTCGAAACTGTAAATAAGGGGGTGCATATTTAAAAATCTTCTTCTCAAGAACTACTGAGTCAAATTCAACGTAATTTAGCAAAAATAATCCTTATGGAAAGGAAAATATAAATTGCAAAATTTATGATCTAATTCAGTTTCAAATTTGAGTAATTTACGTAACTAATATTAAAGAAATAATAGCTGTCAATCAGTTTATAACTTCGGTTCGGTATTCCATACCTCGAAAACGGAAGTAATTTGTTCGAAGCAGCCATGATGAACGCGTGACACATGGGTTAAACTGACAAAGATGAATTTGCTGGTTGTGCAAAACTTTACGTGCGAAGAGAATATTTGAAACATGCAACATCGATTTGTGCCGATTTTGTGAAGTAAATTGAGGTTAAATATTTCAATGAGTTGACATTTTAACTTGTGACATTGGTATTAGCTTGTTTTGATTCTGATTTCATTTCGTTACTTGAGGGGAACTATCGCCTGTATTTTGGAATTTTTACGTATCAAATCAAATATAGACTTCGGTAAATCAGACAGCTGATTGTTTATCTGCGCAAACTGAGCTAAATCTGATGCACTTACAACATATAAAATACTTTACATTTCAATGGTAATTCGGTACGATCTCTACGTAATGGTTGATTAATGCAACGTGTTTTGTTAAGATGCTCAGCATTTTCAGATTGTTTTCGGTGCTAAAAATATATAGGTATATATACGATAAAAAATAAATTGTGATCTTTCTTTGTTGTAGTGCACGTTTCTTCTGTTAATTGTTTACAATTTTTTATTTACTTTCTTTCGAATTATAAGCATATACAGAGGGTTGCTAACAATTTTCTGTTTGCACACAGAGCTGAGGCCATGCTTTTGTTCTTATTTCTTCTTTTGTTATTCTTCATTTTAAATGCTGAATAGGAAATACCAAGTTTAAAAATCTTAAGTTGAATGTAATAAACTCTTGTGAACAAAAAAATTGACTCAAACCTAGCAGAATTACGAGCTCTGTATCTTGCTTATGATTTTACGATTGACGCTGAAATTTTGATCGATCACTAGAAATTTCTCACTAAACAGAAAATTTGCTGCAACTACTTTCTTGGGCCCCGTCCTAATACGATGAATTATATGAAATATACACCAACTTTGATGGTTTTCAGACACAAATATAAATGATTGCTTTAAAACAGTTTCCATAGTTTACATTACTGTTACGGGGATAAATGTATTATAACTCTTAAGAAAATATTACAGAAAATCATATCGGTTTGTAGCCATTTGTTGTATTTGAATAAAGATGAAAATAATGGGTGGGCCTTAGTAAAATCCTGTCAATACATTGCAGTGGTGTCGGAAGCAAATTGAAAATGGGGGGGGGGGTCTAGACCTTATCAGAAATCTTGACAAGCAAAAAAAAAAGATTTTGAGTATTGCTATGTCTAACTTTGCAAAAAAAGTGGGGGGGGGGGGTTTACCCCACCAACCTCATTCCGACGCCTATGCATTGATTATAATAGCTCTTTAACATATCACATGACACTATTTTTCATTCGAGTGTATTCATCGATCAAGTGAGTAAGGTTATATAAAACATCCTACGAGTTCACGCCAAGTAAACAATCGTTTATAATGCAGAAGACCAATTAAATTTTTGAATGTTTTTTTTAATTTGAACGCATTAAGGTACAATTTTCTTCTTTCACATATAGGATTTTTAAAAAATAAAATACAATGACTAGTAAGAAGTTGAAGAAGAAAATCTACCTATATGCTCTCATATTTTGATCGCTTTATAAAGTGGGGGGGGGGGAGCAGAACTAAAATAAAGGAAATTGGAAGTTAATATATCCTTTGAACACCCATATAAAGCCATTGTTGCTCAGGTGAGCGATGTGGCCCCATGGGCCTCTTGTTATTGTTTACAATTTTCTATTTACTATCCATATTCGAGTGTCAAGCTTCGAATTATAAGCAAGATACAGAGCTTTGCTCACAATTTTCTGTTTGCACACAGAGCTGAGGCCTTGCTTTTGTTCTTTTACATTTTAAATACTGAATAGGAAATATCAAGTTTAAAAATCTAAAGTTGAATGTAATAAACTCTTTTGAACAAAAAGATTGACTCAAACCTAGCAGAATTGCGAGCTCTATATCTTGCTTATAATTTTATGATTGACGCTGAAATTTTGATTGATCACTAGAAATTTCTAGCTAAACGTTAAATACTTGTACAGAAAAATTAAAAGATTTACTGTAACTACTTTCTTGGGCCCCCTCCTAATACGATGTATTATATGAAATCTACACTAACCTTGATGGTTTTCAGACACAAATATAAACGATTGCTTTAAAACATTTTCCATAGTTATGACGGGATAAATGTATGATCGCTTTTAAGAAAATATTACAGCGGAAAATCATATTGGTTTGTAGCCATTTGTTCTTTTTGAATAAAGATGAAAATAATGGGTGGGCCGTGGTAAAATAGAGTGATATGCCTGTCAATACATTGCAGTGGTGTCTGAAGCAAATTGAAAATGGATGGGGGAGGCTAGACTTTATCAGAAATCATGACAAGCAAAAAAAAAAAAAAGAAATGTTTTGAGTATGGCTTTGTCTGACTTCGCAAAAAAAAGTGGGGGGGGGGGGGCTTAGCCCCCACCCACCCCGTTCCGACGCCTGTGCATTGATTATAATAGCTCTTTAACATTTCACAGGACACCATTTTTCATTCGAGTGTATTCATCGATCAAGTGAGTAAGGTTAAAACACATCGCACGAATTCACGCCAGGTAAACAATACTCGTTTACAATGCGGAAGACCAATTAAATTTTTGAATTTTTTTTTTAATTTGAGTGCATTTGAGGTAAAATATTCTTCTTTCACTTGTAGGATTTTTTAGCTCACCTGAGCTGAAAGCTCAAGTGAGCTTTTCTGATCACCCGTTGTCCGTCGTCCGTCTGTCCGTCCGTCTGTCAGTCCGTCCGTCTGTCTGTCTGTCCGTCTGTAAACTTTTTACATTTTGAACTTCTTCTCTAAAACCACTTGACCAAATTCAACCAAATTTGGCACAAAGTATCCTTATAAGAAGGTGAATATAAATTGCAAAAATAAAAGACCAGATTATATTCAAAGCGGAGAAAACCTCGAAACTGTAAAAAAGGGGGGTGCATTTTAAAAAATCTTCTTCTCAAAAACTAATGAGTGAAATTCAACGTAATTTAGCAAACATAATCCTTATGGAAAGGAAAATATAAATTGCAAAAATTATGGGCTAATTCAGTTTCAAATTTGAGTAATTTACGTAAGTAATAACAAAGAAATAATATCTGTCAATCAGTTTATAACTTCGGTTCGGTATTCCATACCTCGAAAACGGAAGTAATTTGTTCGAAGCAGCCATGATGAACGCGTGACACATGGGTTAAACTGACTAAGATGAAATTGCTGGTTGTGCAAAACTTTACGTGCGAAGAGAATATTTGAAACATGCAACATCGATTTGTGCCGATTTTGTGAAGTAAATTGAGGTTAAATATTTCAATGCGTTGACATTTTAACTTGTGACATTGGTATAAGCTTGTTTTGATTCTCGTTTCATTTTCGTTACTTGAGGGGAACTATCGCCTGTATTTTGGAATTTTACCGTATCAAATCAAATATAAACCTCGGTAAATCAGACAGCTGATTGTTTATCTGTGCAAACTGAGCTAAATCTGATGCACTTACAACAATGAACATATTATAAATCAATGGTAATTCGGTACGATCTCTACGTAATGGTTGATTAATGCAACGTGTTTTGTTAAGATGCTCAGCATTTTCAGATTGTTTTCGCTGCTAGAAATATAAAGGTATATATACGATGAAAAATAAATTGTGATCTTTCTTTGTTGTAGTGCACGTTTCTTCTGTTAATTGTTTACAATTTTTTATTTACTTTCTTTCGAATTGTAAGCAAGATACAGAGGTTTTCTGTTTGCACACAGAGCTGAGGCCATGCTTTTGTTCTTATTTCTTCTTTTGTTATTCTTCATTTTAAATGCTGAATAGGAAATACCAAGTTTAAAAATCTTAAGTTGAATGTAATAAACTCTTGTGAACAAAAAATTGACTCAAACCTAGCAGAATTACGACCTCTGTATCTTGCTTATAATTTTACGATTGACGCTGAAATTTTGATTGATCACTAGAAATGTCTCACTAAACAGAAAATTTGCTGCAACTACTTTCTTGGGCCCCCTCCTAATACGATGAATTATATGAAATATACACCAACTTTGATGGTTTTCAGACACAAATATTAATGATTACTTTAAAACAGTTTCCATAGTTTACATTACTGTTACGGGGATAAATGTATTATAACTCTTAAGAAAATATTACAGAAAATCATATCGGTTTGTAGCCATTTGTTGTTTTTTAATAAAGATGAAAATAATGGGTGGGCCTTGGTAAAATCCTGTCAATACATTGCAGTGGTGTCGGAAGCAAATTGAAAATGGGGGGGGGGAGTCTAGACCTTATCAGAAATCTTGACAAGCAAAAAAAAAAAAAAGATTTTGAGTATGGCTATGTCTAGCTTTGCAAAAAAATCGGAAGGGGGGGGGGGCTTACCCCCCCCACCTCATTCCGACGCCTATGCATTGATTATAATAGCTCTTTAACGTATCACATGACACTATTTTTCATTCGAGTGTATTCATCGATCAAGTGAGTAAGGTTATATAAAACATCCTACGAGTTCACGCCAAGTAAACAATCGTTTATAATGCAGAAGACCAATTAAATTTTTGAATGTTTTTTTAATTTGAACGCATTAAGGTACAATTTTCTTCTTTCACATATAGGATTTTTTAAAATAAAATACAATAACTAGTAAGAAGTTGAAGAAAATCTACATATATGCTCTCATATTTTGATCGCTTTATAAAGTGGGGGGGGGGGGGAGCAGAACTAAAATAAAGGAAATTGGAAGTTAATATATTCTTTAAACACCCATATAAAGCCATTTTTGCTCAGGTGAGCGATGTGGCCCCATGGGCCTCTTGTTTTTAATAAAATACAATAAATCTAGTAAGAAGTTGAAGAAGCAACTGCACCTATATGCTCTCATATATTTTGATCGCTTTATAAGGTGTGGGGAGGAGGGGGCAGAACTGAAAAAAAAGGTACTTGGAACTAGTGTACCCCTACCAAACATTTAGTTTTATATCTTGCATAGGATCTTGTTTTCGGTAAAAATGGTATTTCATAAAGGTACAATGTCAAAGATTAAGTGTACGCAAAAACAAGTGTAAAATTTGGATACTTTACTGCATTCTTTTTTGTTATTCTACCGAGGGGCCATATGGCACAATATCCTTTGAACACCCATATAAATCCATTGTTGCTCAGGTGAGCGATGTGGCCCCATGGGCCTCTTGTTTCCAAAAAATCTGGTTTAAAAAACGTCATTTTTTTTTTTGCAGTAGCCAGATGATCTTCTAGAATATGATTGGGGGTGTCATTTTGAAGTGTGATCAGGTTTCAGAATTTTTTTTTTCATCACAGGGATCGGTGGGCAACAAAAAATGACGTTTTTTTTGCAAAAAAAGTATGGTTCCCGTAACTCCTCTTACAACTTTTGGAGTAGCTACATCATCCCTTGGGAAATGATTCGGGCTGTCCTATAGATGTGCAATAAGGTTTTAAAAATAAAAATTTCATCCAGGGAGTCAAATAGTAGCAGAAAATTGACGTTTAATACTCCTAAAAAAAACCTAGATCCCAGAACTCCTCTTATGATTTAATCAATAGACACATCATATCTTGGGATTTGATAGGGGCTGTCCTATAGATGTGCAATAAGGTTTAAAAATTTAAATTTCATCTAGGAAGTCAAATAATAGCAAAAAATTGACGTTTATCACTCAAAAAAAAACTACATCCCAGAACTCCTCTACTTATGATTTAATGAATAGACACATCATATCTTGTGATATGATAGGGACTGTCCTTTAGATGTGCAATAAGGTTTTAATAATTTAAATTTCATCCAGGGAGTCAAATAATAGCACAAAATTGACATTTATCACTCAAAAAAAACCCCTAGATCCCAGAACGCCTCTATCGAATTAATGAATAGACATGTTACATCTTAGGATATAATAGGGGCAGTCCTATAGATGTGCAATAAGTTTTGAAATATTAAATTTAATCCTGGTAGTCAAATAGTAGCAGAAAATTAACATTATCCCATGTGTGGATCTGGAGATGGGGTCAAAGGGGGGGGGGGGGGTCCAGATCCCCCCTCCAAAAATCAAATTTCTTTAAAATTTAAACCACCACCCTCCCTGCAAACTCGAATAACTGTCAATAACTGTAAATTCTATCTCATAGCATATGCTATTTCTATTTTAAACTTTGAATCTCTCTCTTTAGAATCTACACTTAGTTGATTATATGCTAAACTTTGAACCTCTCTTGGTGCTCCAGTATAAAATCGGTGGTAACGATTTTAACAATTTAGAGTCTACAATACCCAATGATGTATTCATAGTAATATCCCATTCCGTTGCATTGTAGTTCTTCAGAAGAAGATTTTTAAACATTTTTCTATATATATATGTTAAACTTTGAGCCCTGCCTGGGGCCCCAGTTTTGGTACGGGGGTCATGATTTTTACAATTTAGATTCTTCATTATATATACAAGCTTTTTTTAAATATTGGAATTGAGAAGATTTTTAAACATTTTTCCTACGCATTTCTATGTTAAATTTTAAACCCCGACTGGGGTCCCAGTTTTGGTCCGGGGGTCATGATTTTTATAATTTGTAAACTTCACTATATATACAAGTTTTTGTGTAAATATTGGCATTTCTGGTGTAGTGGTGAGAAGAAAATTTTTAAAGACACACACCTATACTCACTGTTTTGCAATTATCTCCCTTTTAAAAATGGTTAAGCCTTTATTTTAACAATTAAGAATCCCCTTCCTATAAGAATGCTTTGTACCAAGTTTGGATGAAATTGGCCCAGTGGTTTTTGAGAAGAAGTCAAAAATGTGAAAAGTTTACAGACGTACAGCTAGACCGACAGACGGACGTACGGACAATGGGTGATCAGATAAAAACCTTGCATTTATTTGATTTAATTGTCGAATGATCTATTAAATTCAAAAATATAATTTGGGGTCTTATAAGATTTTATAAACTGTTAAAAAATGTTTTTAAAAAAATCACATTACACCTTGCATAATTGTCAAATGATCTATTGATATTTCTTATTTTCTATCATAACTAATATCAAAGTTAAAATTAATAACAATAAATGATTAAAATGAAAAGTTTATCCTCCACATCCAACCCCCCCCCAAATCAAACCTCAGGTTCTAAAGATTCAGAGTCTTCTTACATTCTTACATGTGTACAGTAACGAATTATAAACCATTTTTTGATTGGTATTTTTCTCTAGATGCTAATTAAAATTTTTGAAATTGCTTTTTAGCTCACCTGAGCTGAAAGCTCAAGTGAGCTTTTCTGATCACATTTTGTCTGTCGTCCGTCTGTCTGTCTGTCTGTCCGTCTGTCTGTCCGTCTGTCCGTAAACTTTTCACATTTTCGACATCTTGTCAAGAACTACTAGGCCAATTTCAACCAAACTTGGCACAAAGCACCCTTAGGCAAAGGAGATTCAAAGTTGTGAAAATTAAGGACCACGCCCTTTTTCAAGGGGAGTTAATTAGGAATTATTGAAAATTTTTGAGAAATTTTCAAAAATCTTCTTCTCAAGAACCATTTGGTCAGGAAAGCTGAAACTTATGTGGAAGCATCCTCAGGTAGTGTAGATTCAAAATTGTGAAAATCATGACCCCCGGGGATAGGGTGGGGCCACAATGGGGGGTCGAATTTTTACATAGGAATATATAGAGTAAATCTTTAAAAATCTTCTTCTCAGAAACTAATCAGCCAGGAAAACTGAAACTTGTGTGGAACAATCCGCAGGTAGTGTAGATTCAAAGTTGTGAAAATCATGACCCCGGGGGTAGGGTGGGGCCATAATTGGGGGTTGAATTTCTACATAGGAATATATAGAGTAAATCTTTAAAAATCTTCTTCTCAAAAACCAAACAGCCAGGAAAGCTGAAACTTGTGTGGAAGCGTCCTCAGCTAGTGTAGATACAAAGTTGTGAAAATCATGACCCCCGGGAGTACGATGGGGCCACAATAGGGGGTCGAATTTTTACATAGGAATTTATAGAGTAAATTTAAAAAAATCTTCTTCTCAGAAACTAATTAGTATGGAAAGCTAAAACTTGTGTAAAAGCATCCTCAGGTAGTGTAGATTCAAAGTTGTAAATATCACGATCCCCAGGGGTAGGATGAGGCCACAATTGGGGGTCGAATTTTTAAATAGGAATATATAGAGTAAATCTTTAAAAATCTTCTTCTCAAGAACCATTTGGTCAGGAAAGCTGAAACTTATGTGGAAGCATCCTCAGGTAGTGTAGATTCAAAATTGTGAAAATCATGACCCCCGGGGGTAGGGTGGGGCCACAATGGGGGGTCGAATTTTTACATAGGAATATATAGAGTAAATCTTTAAAAATCTTCTTCTCAGAAACTAATCAGCCAGGAAAACTGAAACTTGTGTGGAACAATCCGCAGGTAGTGTAGATTCAAAGTTGTGAAAATCATGACCCCCGGGGGTAGGATGGGGCCACAATGGGGGGTTGAATATTTACATAGGAATATATAGAGTAAATCTTTAAAAATCTTC
Source organism: Magallana ariakensis (assembly GCA_020458035.1). Classification (NCBI taxonomy): domain Eukaryota; kingdom Metazoa; phylum Mollusca; class Bivalvia; order Ostreida; family Ostreidae; genus Magallana; species Magallana ariakensis. Next base: position 46,930,584 of record CM035812.1, on the reverse strand, counting down.
TTCTCAGAACCTAATCAGCCAGGAAAGCTGAAACTTGTGTGGAAGCATTCTCAGGTAGTGTAGATTCAAAGTTGTGAAAATCATGACCCCCGGGAGTAGGATGGGGCCACAATAGGGGGTCGAATTTTACATAGGAATATAAAGAGTAAATCTTTAAAAATCTTCTTTTCAGAAACTAATTAGTATGGAAAGCTAAAACTTGTGTGGAAGCATCCTCAGGTAGTGTAGATTCAAGGTTGTAAATATCACGATCCCCAGGGGTAGGGTGAGGCCACAATTGGGGGTCGAATTTTTAAATAGGAATATATAGAGTAAATCTTTAAAAATCTTCTCAAGAACCATTTGGCCAGGAAAGCTGAAACTTGTGTGGAATCGTCCTTAGGTAGTGTAAATTCAAAGTTGTGAAAATCATGACCCCCGGGGGTAGGATGGGCCACAATGGGGGGGGGGGACGGAATTTTTACATAGGAATATATAGAGTAAATCTTTAAGAATCTTCTTCTCAGAAACTAATAAGTATGGAAAGCTGAAACTTGTGTGGAAGCATCCTCTGGTAGCGTAGATTCAAAGTTGTGAAAATCATGACCCCCAGGGGTAGGGTGGGGCCATAATTGGGGGTTGAATTTCTACATAGGAATATATAGAGTAAATCTTTAAAAATCTTCTTCTCAGAAACTAATCAGCCAGATGATTCTTTAAAATTGTTTAGACTTTGGCCCCTTGATGATTTTTGGGCCTCACAAGGGGTTCAGAGTTTGATGTAGATTTATATCCCATACATAAACAATTGTTTAGGATCTTTTTGAGAACTGCAATGCTCAACATGTGTTATGACTATAAAATCATCCTGCTAGAAAAGGGACTAATGATAATAAAAATAACAATATCCAGGGGGAAAAATGGATTTTCATTTATACAGGATCTACATGTATTATACTACATTGTCCAGATAGTTGATATTATGACTCCATTAAGCTGATTTCATCATCCCTATTGTTCCTCAGGTGAGCGATGTGGCCCATGGGCCTCTTGTTAATTTTTAAGATAAACAAAATGTTATATATGTATTCGGGGCAATTGTAAAGTCTCCTAAACAAAGCAGGTTCATTATTAGGCTAGGAATTACATGGGTCAAACACGTACTACATATGAATAAGATAAAATACTTTATTATTTCCAGTTCTAGAAAGTCAGGGTGTCTCCAAGGGGGTATAACCTATATACCATTTGATGCGCAATTTATGACACAAAGAGCAAGAATAAATGTGGTTTAGGGATGGGAATCTCAAAAGTTATCAAAATATCATCATTTCCTATTTCAAGGGTGGGGTGGGGTGGGGTGGGGGTTTAAAGACAATGCCTGGGGGTCATGTACTTTATACCATTTGATGCATTATAATGACATTAGAAACAATTCAGAATATATATATGGTTTAGTGGTGATCCCCAGTTTTCAAAATATTTGGTATTTTCCTGTTACCTGGGGTCAGAACAATCCCATATGGTCATGGCCTATATTATATTTGATGCATCATAATACATTAAGAAAAAAAAGACCCCTTCCTTCCTATCATATTTCATATAAACATGATAAGTCTCTACACTTAAACATGTAATACACAAATTTAATTCAAAATTTAAGTCTGACAAATGAAAAAATAACTTTTGCAATTAAAATGACAGAAACTGTACAAATGCAATAGGATAGGTAATGATGATAAGCTTATATAAATATAAAAAGATGATGATACAGTAGGCTGGCAAAGGGAGATCACTTATTTAGAAAGTGAAAGTAAAACATACCTATACCGGTGGCTTATAATATTGTTCTACTACATGTTTTATGCTTACCTATATTGGTCAACATCATAATGATTATCCAATAAGAGCACAATATGAATCCCTTTTGCTGATCATCACAAAAGAAACGTTTATGCATGTTAATTTATCCTTTTCTGCATATGGAAAACACATAACGGTATGTACACTACGTGAAACCCATCTAATCGAAGAGCTGGGTAAAACTAGTACCCGCTAATGCGACCTGCAGACCTGTGTTAAGTACGTTAACTTCAGACAAAGATCAGTTATTTGTAACATGCATGCATTTTTATAATATATTCTTCAAAACCCGCTGCACTATTTTATTAGGTATATAACTTAATGTAAAGCACACATTTCAGTCTTACGGTGGTACAGGGCACCTGCATATTGTGATGTACTCCCTATTGAAATAAACAATAAAGTATAAATATAATATTTTCCCCCCAAATAATGTTACCTAACAGTGAAGCGCAATGGGTTAGAGCATTAACTATGTGTCTGTAAGTAGAGAATTCAAATCCTGCTGGGGCTTTTCTATTTTTTACTAAAGTTTCAAAAATTTTGAAATCTTTTTTTTTTTTTTTTGGCCAAATACATGTATTGTAAAATTTTAAAATTCTAAAACATCACCATTTTGATTATAAGGCACTTTTATCCACAATAAAGATCAACATGTGTCTTATACCACCTTAAATCAGTAATTATTTTCTGTCCTGGCAGTTTTCCATTGAAAATCATTGTGCAATAAAATTATGTCATTTATATTGCACTGTTTCAAATCTTCTTCGTTGCAACTACATGTACAGGCAGGCTTTCGTTGTTATTAAAATATTCTGATGTTTATTTATCCCTGAGGAGTGTGTGCGTGTGTGTGTGTGTGTGTGGGGGGGGGGGGGTTCAGAGTAATACATGTAATTGTGTTTGCAGGGGGAGGGGGTTGGGGGATTGGGGTCCGAGGTGTATTTTTGGTAAATTTACTATATTACGGTAATATAAATGAATTTTCAAGGGGGAGGAGGGACTAGACCCCTTACTCCCACCCCTTCTCTAAATCCGTGCACACGATGATGTTGGCACACAGAAGCAAATCTAAAGCCGGCAACCGTCGAGGGGAGGGGCATAATTTAATTTTGTTTGTAATAATTATATAGACCATACTTTCTATGACATGAAATGCTAAGATTTTTGATTAACTTAAAATTCACATGCAAAAAGTTTAACCCCAAATTGTACATAAAGGGCCGCTATGTGTATTATGGGATGGAATCTCAATTTATGAAATTGTAATTTTTAAAAATTACCGGAAATTGCATGTATCCTTCGTTTTTACTAAAACTGGTACAAAACAGTGTTATTTAGGGGCATTTAACACTTGGTGCAGGTATTACTGTCTAATGACAGCATCTAGTTAAGGTCTTCCGTTTCCAACGGAAGACCTTATAGTTTTCGTACTGTTTCTTATTAAGGTCTTCCGTTTCCAACGGAAGACCTTATAGTGATTGTAGTGTTTTTTCTTTCTTTCTTTCTTATTATTTTTCCCCCCTTTTTTGTCGGCAGAATTTCTCAGAGATGGCTTTATGGATTTCCCTAAAATTTTCAGGGATGATAGAGAATGATAATATCTCGAGGCATTTTTTTAATTTTATCAAAATTCATTTCCGTTCGTCCGTTTCCTGTCCCGCGTCAAAAAACCTTGTTCCCTCAAGATCTCAGAATCGGCAAACACTTGAACAGACTGGAGTCTTTTGTTGGATGATATACCTATATCTGTAGATATGTTTAAACTATTTTGTTTTGTTCGTCGTAACTTCCGGTCGTCACCGGAAGTACTTCAAAAATTATTTTCTTTATGTATTAAACTTATTTTGCATAAAATGAATCTGATAGTATAAAACCTTACATGTGTCATCTAAGCGATGATATATAAACAAAAACATTCTACTTCCGGTGAGATATCTCAATTATCTCAAGTAACTTTTTTATAACAAATTTTGTTCCCGCGAGATCTCAAAAACTATAAGTGATGAAGACACGAAACTTTCATGGATGATAGACATTTGATTGAAGATGTGTTTAACTGGTTTTATTTTGTCGACCGTCACTTCCGGTCCACAAATCAAGCTGTTTATAAGTTTAACTGTTTTTCTTCGATAGTTTTAGATAAATTTATAAGCAATAAAGTCCTATTGTCAAATGCATAAGAACTCCTAACTTTCAATTTTCACTGCGTACTTCCGTTTGTCCGTTTCCTGTCCCAAAATAAAAAACTTGACTCCTCGAGATCTCAAATATGGTAATGACGTGAACAATCAAACTTTGCAGGATGATAGATCTATATATGTAGATGTGTTTACACTATTTTGTTTTGTTTGGCTTAACTTCCGGTCGTCACCGGAAGCACTTCAAAAATTAATATTTTTATGCATTTAATTTTTTTTTTTACATTGAATTGAAATATAAGTATAAATCCTGACATATGTCATATATACGATGTTAAATAAAGAAAATTTCTACTTCCGGTGAGATATCTAAAAAATCTCTGGTAGCTTTTTTAAAACAAATTTTGTACCCGCCAGATCTCAGAAACTGTAAGTGATCAAGACACGAAACTTACACGGATGATAGACATTTGATAGAAGTTGTGATTAATCTCTTTTATTTTGTCGACCGTCACTTCCGATCCACACCGGAAGAGTTCAAACAAATCAAGTTGTTTATAAGTTAAACTGTTTTTCTTTGACAGTTTTAGTTAAATTGATAAGAAATAAAGAAGTTTTGTCTAATGTTAAAAAAAAAGTAACTTTTCTTTCCATTGAGCACTTGCGTTTGTCCGTTTCCTGTCCCAAGACAAAAAAGTAATGACTACATGAGATCTCAAAAATGGTAACCACTTTAACAACTAAACTTTGCGGGATGATAGACCCATGTATGTAGATGTATTGAAACTATTTTGTTTTGTTCGGCGTAACTTCCGGTCGTCACCGGAAGCACTTCAAATTTTTCTTTACCTTTTTTAAGTTGTTTTACATGAAAAAAAAATAACTATTTTTTTTACATTAAACAACACCTCTGTACTGTTTATCATTTTAAATAAAACTATCACAGAAAAACAGTGAAACTTATGAACAAATTGATTTGTTTAAACTCTTCCGGTGTGAACAAATTGATTTGTTTAAACTCTTCCGGTGTGGACAGGAAGTGACGGTAGACAAAATGAAAGCGATTAAACACAGAACATCCAAACTTTGAGGGATGATAGACCTATATGTGTAGATGTGTTTAAACTATTTTGTTTTGTTCGTCGTAACTTCCGGTCGTCACCGGAAGCACTTGAAAAAATAATTCTTTTACATTTTTAATTTAATTTACATAGAATGAATATATAAGTATAAATCTTTATATATGTCATCTAAGCAATGTTCAATCAACAGAAAAATTCTACTTCCGGTGAGATATCTCAAATATCTCAGGTAGCTTTCTAAAAATAAATTTTATGCCCGCGAGATCTCAAAAAGTATAAGTGATCAAGAAACGAAACTGTCATGGATGATAGACATTTAAATGAAAATGTGTTTAACTGCTTTTATTTTGTCGGCCGTAACTTCCGGTCCACACTGGAGGAGTTCAAACAAATCAAGCTGTTTATAAGTTTAACTGTTTTTCTTTTCCAATTTTAGTGAAAATGATAGGCATTAAAGTCCTATTGCCAAATGCATAAGAACAACTGAATTTAAATTTTCACTGAGTACTTCCGTTTGTCCGTTTCCTGTCCCAAAACAAAAAACTTGACTCCTCGAGATCTTAAACATGGTAATGACTTGAACAATCAAACTTTGCAGGATGATAGAGCTATATATGTAGATGTGTTTACACTATTTTGTTTTGTTCGGCGTAACTTCCGGTCGTCACCGGAAGCACTACAAATATTACTTTTTTTTTTACCTTTTGTAGTTATTTTACATAGAATAATTATTTTAGTATGGATCTTTTCATAAGTCATTTATGCAATGTTAAATAAACAAAAAAAAATCTATTTCCGGTGAGATATCTCAAATATCTCAAGAAGCTTTTTTATACTAAATTGTTTACCCGCCGTTAATCAGAAACTGTTAGTGATCAAGACACAAAACTTACATAGATGATAGACATTTGATAGAAGATGTGTTTAACGTGTTACATTTTGTCAGCCGTCACTTCCGGTCCTCACCGGAAGGGTTCAAACAAATGACATTGTTGATAAGTTTAACTGTTTTTTTTACACTGTTTCAGTAAGCTTGATAAACAGTAGTGTACGTGAGTGAAATGTTTAAGATATATTAACATTTTTTTCATTAAGCTATTCTGTTCGTCCGTTTCCTGTCCCGAGACAATAAACCTTTTCTCAACGAGATCTGATAACTGACAAATGCTTAAGCATCCAAACTTTGAGGGAAAATTGAACAATGTATGAAGATATGTTTACCATGTTCCGGTTGATCCGGCGTAACTTCCGGTCGTCAGAGCGAATTTCAAAAATGACTGTTTCTCGTTTTGTTTTGTTTCACATAGAAAAAGTTACTGAAAGATTCCATCACAGTATCGAATATATCCTTTTTCTTTTTATAAGAGAAATGCATTTTTTTTTTACAGATTTATACATGAGAAACGGAAGACCTTTTTGTTGCTATAGCAACAAGAGTCTAGTTATTTTTTTTTTCCACATATTTTGTGCATGCGATTTCTCGAAAACTATCCAACCGATTTCGACCATTTCTTCACACAAGTTTGTAAGTGATCTGAATTTATTTTGTTTTAAAAATTCTTGCCGTCGTCACTCCCGGTACCGATTAATCGGCCATTTTGTAAACTTTTCGACCCATTTTGTGCACACTTTATCTCGAAAACTATTAGAGATATGTATATGAAATTTTCAGGATAGGTAGACTATAGTTTGAAGTTGTGCCTATTGTTTTTGTTTTGCGCCTGTGGCGCCATTTCTACGAGCTCGCTATGGCTCGAAAATTGGCCAGAATTTTAAATCAAAATTTTTACAGGTTGTGATCTGTATCTTTTTAGCAGATGATATTTTGATAAGACATATATAACAAAAGTGGTAGAGAATAAAAAGTTCTTTTCACCGATATCAAGGAAAAGGGGCTGGTCCCTTAAATTAGGGGCCAATAGGCTCGTAAAGTCTATTACAAATAACTTAAAAACGATAAAGATTTTGTAATGCATTATAGAAGCAAAGTTGTTGATTGTAACAATATCTATCTGGAAATTTTAATGCCACACCCATTTATTACGTAATTTGGGTTTTTTAGGGGCCAAAGTTCTCAAAATTTGATACAATATATCTAGAGAAAGAGGCATATTTTGTTAAGCATTGTATAAGAGAAAATGTTTGTATTCATGATTGTATCGATTCCACTTATCAAATCATCAATGTCTGTCCCCGTTTAGGATCTATAGGGCTGGCCCCTAAAATGTTCAATCATTTGTATCTCAAAAATGAACAAAAATTTAAGATGGGTGTAAGAACAAAAATGTAAGTATTTGAGAGATCTTTCTTATGAAATCAATAAAAAGGGGCTGGCCCCTTTCATAAGGGGCCAAGGCGCTCTTAAACTGTAGTACAAATTGCTTAAAAACGGTAAAGATTTTATAATGCATTATAGAAGCAAAGTTGTTGATCGTAATAATATCTATCAGAAAAAAATCAATGCCATGACCTTTTATTACGAAATTAGGGATTTTAAGGGGCCAATGTCCTTTAACTTTGACCCAGTATATCTAGAGAAGGAGACATATTTTGTTAAGCATTGTAGAAGAGAAAATGTCTGCACTGATGAATCTAATCGATTCCATTAATCAAAACACCAATGTATGTGCCCATTAAGGATCTAGAGGGCTGGCCCCTAAAAGATTTAATCATTTATATCTCAAAAATGAACAACAATTTTAGATAGGTGTAAGAACGAAAAATGTTAGTATGCCTAAAACCTTTCGTATAAAATCAAGAAAAAGGGGCTGGTCCCTTTAATTGGGGGCAAAGCTACTCGTAAAGTCTATTACAAATAACTTAAAAACGGTCAAGATTTTGTAATGCATTATTAAAGCAAAGTTATTAATCGTAACAAAATCTATTAGAAAAAATTATAACCATACCAATTTATTACGTAATTATGGGTTTATTGGGGCCAAAGTCCTTAAACGCATTATATCTAGAGAATGAGAAATATTCTGTTTATCATTGTAGAATACAAAATGTCTGCACCGATGATTTTAATCGATTCCACTTATCAAAACACCAATGTATGTCCCCATTTAGGATCTACAGGGTTGTCCTCTAAAATATTCCATCATTCATATCTAAAGTTTTATCGATTATTCATCGTATCGTTTTAAAGATCGAACGGAAGACCTACTCGTTACTCGTAACGAGATCGTATCTAGTTATTAAGGTCTTCCGTTTCCAACGGAAGACCTTATTGTTTCTTTTCCTCTATTATTAAGGTCTTCCGTTTCCAACGGAAGACCTTATTGTTATTGCTTTGTTTCTTTTCCTCTATTATTAAGGTCTTCCGTTTCCAACGGAAGACCTTATTGTTATTGCTTTGTTTCTTTTCCTCTATTATTATTATTCTTTTTTTTTTCTCCCACGTTTTCTCAAAAACGCTTCAGCCGATTTCGATGAAACTTTCAGATCTTGTTTATGACAAAATTTGCAAGAAAAGTACGTGGGACTTTTTTTGGTCGTCACTTCCGGTCCCGAGATATTAACGATGTTATGTTTTTGCTTGTTCACGAGTTTTCTCCAAAAATATTTAAGATAGAACTTCCAAATTTTCAGGGATGGTAGAAAGTGTCCTGCCGCAGTGTACTACGCATATCCGAACGTCCGCCGTCATTTCTGGTCGTCACCGAAAGGAAACAAAAAACAGTCATTTTTTTAACTTTTTTGTTTTGAATTTTTTTTACGTGACTTTTCGATAGAGACACATAAATAACTTCAGAAAATGAAATCCGTTTCAAAATCGATCCACGCATTCTCGAGATTTTAGGCTTCAAAGTCTTGAAGTGAGAGTCCGCGTAGCTCAGTCGTTAGAGTAGTGGACTACTGCCCAGGCGACCCGGGTTCAGTTCCCGAGTGTCGAACGTTTTTTTTTCTTTCTTAATTGTGGTTTGTTTTACGATTTTATCTTGAAAATGATTGTTTAAAATGTTTTCCGTTTAAATACTATCATAAATTTAAAAAATATAGGGTTTTTTTTTCCAATACAAATATAGAGCCCGGTTAGAAATAACGTTAATTTCTTGCTTTGTGACAGTCTTTATTTTATCAGCAGCTATCTAAATTCAGATGCTCGTAGCATCGCCGGCATCCAAGTCATGCCGCCGAAGAACCCATGTAATACGACCGCATTGGAGCTCGTCGGGTCGCTTTGCCGGCATCAAAGAAACGCCGCCATCTCAATGACTGTGTGCACAAAACAAGTAGCGACTGCGGGTAGGAAATAACCGTTCTCCTAACAATATATTTATGTTTCAATTATTATACATGACTTTAAACTGAGGGTTGTTAAATGTTTCTCCACATACGTAAATACAGGCATGCATGTATACATGCGTTTATCGACAAATGTTTTTGGACAGATTATATACATGTGAAGCAGGCAGCTTTTTTGTATCTATTTGTATTGTACTGTGTTAGAGTTATTGCCCTTTGATTTATTGATTTTTGATAATGTGATCTATTTTTCTAATAAATACCAATCAGCGTCATAATCATTTTTATACCATAATAGATATTCATTGTAAATAAGTTGTTGTGTATAAGATTTTTATGGGGTTAGGTCTAGATAGTTTGTTTATTTTTTATTTCCTTTTTTTAAATACAACAAATTTTTCTAGGCTGGCACATATATAGGGACAGTGTCGATAGCGTCTGCACAACGACTGATTGGGGTTTAACTGAAACAGATACGGCAAGGTTTAGAGTGAAGACATCGCTGCTACTCTAATCTTCGTGTAATTTAACCTACGATGCAGAGTGTGCGGACATCCCTGCTCTGTATCGCATCAACAGATTGGTGTGGTCATCCCTGCTTGTATTGGTGGTGGTTGCGGCGGAGCAATGAATGTCTGAACTCCGACTCTACGATGACATGTGGTGATAATGAATTGTGTTCAAATTATAATATATATATATATATATATATATATATATATATATATATATATATATATATATATATATATATATATATTAATATAATTATAAAATATAAAATTATAAAGAAAAACAAAACACCATCAGAGTAAACACGGATCTAAACAATTCGTTGAAACTTTTCTGCAGTTGTAGCCTTCCATGTGCGTAGTTCTCTAACCTATATTGGATTCAAGGGTCAACCAGGAAAGATGTCAATACTAAATATAAAGTTGTATTCCAATAAGCAAAAAAAAATTGCTTAGCCTAGCTAAGAGCTCTCTCTCTCTCTCTCTCTCTCTCTCTCTCTCTCTCTCTCTCTCTTTGACATATTATTGAAAAAAGTCATTTTAAACATAAGAATAATTTTAAATGTTAGTACATGTATAAATATGAAAATTATTATTATGTTGTTGCGGCGGAATGGCTTTGATGCCGGCGAAGTGACCGATGATCGAAATACGCCACAATACGGATTTTACAATATTTGTTTGACTTTTACATAGCGTCTTAGATATGCGGTATTGGTTTTGCTCTATGTTAAAGTGTTAAGAAATGGTAGAAGAAGAACAACTATCTCTATAGTTTTTTTTAAGGTGTATTCAAACGGAAGACCTTTTGTTGCTCGCAACAAGCGTCTAGTTATTGTTCTTTTTTTTTTCTCCCACGTTTTCTCAAAAACGCTTCAGCCGATTTCGATGAAACTTTCAGATCTTGTTTATGACAAAATTTGTAAGAAAAGTACGTGGGATTTTTTTGGTCGTCACTTCCGGTCCGGAGATATTAAAAATTTTATGTTTTTACTTGTTCACGAGTTTTCTCCAAAAATATTTAAGATAGAACTTCCAAATTTTCAGGGATGGTAGACAGTGTCCTGCCGCAGTGTACTACGCATATCCGAACGTCTGCCGTCACTTCCGGTCGTCACTGGAAGGAAACAAAAAACAGTCATTTTTAAAATTTTTTGTTTTGAATTTTTTTTACGTTACTATTCGATAGAGACACATAAATAACTTCAGAAAATGAAATCCGTTTCAAAATCGATCCACGCATTCTCGAGATTGAAGGCTTCAAAGTCTTGAAGCGAGAGTCCGCGTAGCTCAGTCGTTAGAGTGGTGGACTACTGCCCAGGCGACCCGGGTTCAGTTCACGAGTGTCGAATGTTTTTTTCTTTCTTAATTGTGGTTTGTTTTACGATTTTATTTTGAAAATGATGGTTTAAAATGTTTTCCGTTTAAAAATTATCATAAATTTAAATAATATCGGTTTTTTTTTCAGTACAAATATAGAGCCCGGTTAGAAATAACGTTAATTTCCTGCTTTGTGACAGTCTTTTTTTTTATCAGCAGCTATCTAAATTCAGATGCTCGTAGCATCGCCGGCATCAAAGTCATGCCGCCGAAGAACCCATGTAATACGACCGCATTGGAGCTCGTCGGGTCGCTTTGCCGGCATCAAAGAAACGCCGCCATCTCAATGACTGTGTGCACACAACAAGTAGTGACTGCGGGTAGGAAATAACCGTTCTCCTAACAATATGCTTATGTTTCAATTATTATACATGACTTTAAACTGAGGGTTGTAAATGTTTCTCCACATACGTAAATACAGGCATGCATGTATACATGCGTTTATCGACAAAGGTTTTTGGACAGATTATATACATGTGAAGCAGGCAGCTATTTCTCATTTGTATTTTTGTATCTATTTGTATTATACTGTGTTAGAGTTATTGCCCTTTGATTTATTGATTTTTGATAATGTGATCTATTTTTCTAATAAATACCAATCAGCGTCATAATCATTTTTATACCATTATATATATTCATTGTAAATAAGTTGTTGTGTATAGGATTTTTATGGGGTTAGGTCTAGATAATTTATTTTTGATTTCCTATTTTTAAATACTACAAATTATTCTAGGCCGTCACATATATAGGGACAGTGTCGATAGCGTCTGCACAACGACTATTTGGGGTTATACTGAAACAGGTACGGCAAGATTGAGCCTGCTCTTTCTAATCTTCGTGTAATTCAACCTGCGATACAGAGTGTGCGGACATCTCTGTTCTGTATCGCATCAACATATGTGTGGTCATCCCTGCTTGTATTGGTGGTGGTTGCGGCTTAGCAGTGAATGTCTGAACTCCGACTCTACGATGACATTTGGTGATAATGAACTGTGTTCAAACTCAAAATTATAAAGAAAAAATACAAAACACCATCAGAGTAAACACGGATCTAAACAATTCGTTGAAACTTTTCTGCAGTTGTAGCCTTCCATGTGCGTAGTTCTCTAACCTATATTGGATTCAAGGGTCAACCCAGAAAGATGTCAATACTAAATATAAAGTTGTATTCCAATAAGCAAAAAAAAAAGAGCTCTCTCTCTCTCTCTCTCTCTCTCTCTCTCTCTCTCTCTCTCTCTCTCTCTCTGACATATTATTGAAAAAAGTCATTCTAAACATAAGAATAATTTTAAATGTTAGTACATGTATAAATATGAAAATTATTTGTTTTTTGATTCGCAGTTAGCTATTTTATTAGCTCACCTGAGCTGAAAGCTCAAGTGAGCTTTTATGATCACGTTTTGTTCGGCGTCCGTCTGTCTGTCTGTCTGTCTGTCCGTCTGTCTGTCCGTCTGTCTGTCCGTCTGTCTGTCCGTAAACTTTTTACATTTTCGACTTCTTCTCCAGAACCACTGGGCCGATTTGAACCAAACTTGGCACAAAGCATCCTTAGGTTAAGGGGATTCAAGTTTGTTAAAATGAAGGGCTACGCCCTCTTTCAAGGGGAGATAATTTAAAAATCATTGAAAATTTGTTGGTATTTTTCAAAAATCTTCTTCTCAAAAACCATTCGGCCAGAAAAGCTGTAACTTGTGTGGAAGCATCCTCAGGTAGTGTAGATTCAAGTTTGTTCAAATCATGACCCCCGGGAGTAGGGTGGGGCCACAATGGGGGGTCGAATTTTTACATAGGAATATATAGAGTAAATCTTTAAAAATCTTCTTCTCTGAAACTGACCAGCCAGGAAATCTGAAACTTGTGTGGAAGCATCCTCAGGTAGTGTAGATTAAAGTTTGTTCAAATGATGATCCCCAGGGGTAGGGTGGGGCCACAATGGGGGGGTCGAATTTTTACATAGGAATATATAGAGTAAATCTTTAAAAATCTTCTTCTCTAAAACTGATCAGCCGGAAAAGCTGTAAATTTTGTGGAAGCATCCTCAGGTAGTATAGATTCAAGTTTGTTCAAATCATGACCCCCGGGGGTAGGGTGGGGCCACAATAGGGGGTCGAATTTTTACATAGGAATATATAGAGTAAATCTTTAAAAATCTTCTTCTCTGAAACTGATCAGCCAGGAAAGCTGAAACTTGTGTGGAAGCATCCTCAGGTAGTGTAGATTAAAGTTTGTTCAAATGATGATCCCCAGGGGTAGGGTGGGGCCACAATGGGGGGGTCGAATTTTTACATGGGAATATATAGAGTAAATCTTTAAAAATCTTCTTCTCTAAAACTGATCAGCCAGAAAAGCTGTAAATTTTGTGGAAGCATCCTCAGGTAGTGTAGATTCAAGCTTGTTCAAATCATGACCCCCGGTTGTAGGGTGAGGCCACAATGGGGGGTCGAATTTTTACATAGGAATATATAGAGTAAATCTTTAAAAATCTTCTTCTCTGAACTAGTCAGCCAGAAAAGCTGAAACTTGTGTGGAAGCATCCTCAGGTAGTGTAGGTTCAAGTTTTGTTCAAATGATGATTCCCAGGGGAGGGTGGGGCCACAATGGGCGGGGGGTCAAAATTTTACATAGGAATATATAGAGAAAAATCTTTTAAAATCTTCTTCTCAGAAACCGATCGGCCAGAAAAGCTTTAACTTGTGTGAAAGCATTCTCGGTTAGAGTACTCACTAGATTCAAGCTGGATAAAATCATGATCCCGAGGGGTAGGGTGGGGCCACAGTGGGGGAGGGGGGTCGAATTTTCTCATTTGAATATATATCGAGAAAAATCTTTAAAAAATCTTCTTCTCAGAAACCGATTGGGCAGAAAAGCTGCAACTTGTGTGGAAGCATCCTCAGGTAGGGACGATTCAAATTGTTCGAATATGATTTTGACAAATGTTAATCTAGACTATTTGAAGACTGAACTGACTAAAGTTAGAGCTCTTCTAGACAATTTGAATGTGTTTAAGAAGATTTTTCCCTATATATTCCTATGTAAAAATTTGGCACCCCCCTTCCAATTGTGGCCCCACCCTACACCCAGGGAAAATGATTTTTCAGGAGTAGGGTTGGGCCACATGGCAGGGGGGGGGGGGTTCAATTTTACAAAGGAAAACATTTAAATTGTTCACAAAAACTCAAATGTTTTTAGTCGGGCTCTGCTGAAAGCAGAGACATGGCTGTAGGCATCCAAATCACCAACGTTACTATAAATAGCACAGCTTCAAAAAGTAAACAAAAAACCAAACAGCGTCAAAGTAAAAGCTTCCGCTATACCAAACAGTTCCATAGACAGCCATGTTTTGTGAAATGTATTGTTTTGGGGGGTTTATTGCGAATAAATTTAGCGAGGAGTATTTTTTTGTTTCTTATTAATTATGAGTTTTAAAAACATGACTTATAGTATGCCCTTTTGACACTTACAATGCGCATGAATTTCCATGAACTACTTTTCAAAGCATTAGTATTCGGCTGCACATCGAATAAATAGGGGAATAATTTTATAACGCTTGTTTCAAAGTGCAAATCACAGTTGATTTTTTTTCTACTAAACAGATATATTTCTTCGCTAATAGCTGCTTTCAAAATTTAGTCACTATCCGGCGCTTTGTCGAAATTAAAAGCATATGAAAGAGAGATAGAGAAAGAAAAAGAGAAAGAGAGGAAGAGAGAGATGTTGTTAGTCTTTACTGCACCATATGCATAAAACACATCAAAAGAGTCCGGCTTTCAGTACTTCAGTACTTTGATTATATATGGTTTTACTTATATGCAAGCATTTTGACATATTGTTGATTCTTTAAAATTGTTTAGACTCTGACCCCTGGACAATTCTTAGACCACACAAGGGGTTCAAAGTTTGATGTAGGTTTATAATCCATATATAAACAGTTGTTTAAGTCTGATCATCTTCTCGAGAACTGCAATGCTCAATATGTGTTTGACTTTTACATAGCGACTTAGATATCCGGTATTGGTTTTGCTCTATGTTAAAGTGTTAAGAAATGGTAGACAAGGTTAGCTTTTTAAAAAGCTAAGAAAGTCAGCCAGCGGAATTTTAATTTTAGGTCAAAAGTGAATACACAATCTTTTAAAATACAAGATACAAGTTAATAGTTCCCAGAACAATAATAATATGCGGGTGGCGTGCACATTTAGTTTGCACCCTTATTTTTATGGCTGTACATGTAGGTGACGAGATAAGCTTGTAGCGGTGTACATGCAATGTATGACTGCACACCTACTTAATACTTAAAGTTGTAACTTTGCAGACATATCTCTCTGGTTTTTATGGTCTCGTCGCAAGCCACTATTAATATTTAATATTTACTCTTCAATCTCACTAAGAGAGTAGAAAAGATATGACACGGACTCCGGACTATGGCTGCAGACGTCTTACAATACATCGATGCGCAGTTTGACCTAGAAACTGACCAGTTTCATAACTTCTTCGAATTTCTCTAATACGAATTGTCTAATTACTTCCCAGAATTCCAATTTACGCAAGCGCAATTGAAGTTTCATCCTAACTTAATTAGTCAGCCCGCGGGCTGACTAAAAAGAACAACTATCTCTGTAGTGTTTTTTAAGGTGTATTCAAACGGAAGACCTTTTGTTGCTCGCAACAAGCGTCTAGTTATTAATATTATTTTTTTCCAAATTTTGTGCACGCGATTTCTCGAAAACTATTCAACCGATCTCAACCATTTTTTAACAGATGATTAGACGTGATCTGAATTTTATATGTTTTTGAAATTTTTGACGTCGTCACTTCTGGTACCGATTTATCGGTGATTTTGTAATTTTTCACGACCCATTTTGTGCACACATAAACTCAGAAACTATCAGAGATACGATTATGAAATTTTCAGGGTAGGTAGACCATAGTTTGAAGTTGTGTCTATTGTTTTTGTTTTTCGTCAATGGCGACATTTCTTGGAGCTCGCCTAGGCACAAAAATTGGGTACAAATTTTGAATCAAAATTTGCATACGTTTTGATCTGTATCTTTTTATCAGTTGATATTTTGTTAAGACATATATAACAAAAGTGGTAGAGAATCTTGAGTTCTTTCCAACAAAATCAAAGAAAAGGGGCTGGCCCCTTTAATTGGGGGCCAAAAGACTCGTTAACTCAATTACAAATAACTTTAAAACAATAAAGAATGTGTAATGCATTATAGAAGCAAAGTTGTTTATAGAATCATTAAGCATCTCAAAAAATTAATGCCACGCCCATTTGTTACGTAATTAGGGTTTTTTAGGGGCCAAAGTACTTAAACGTTGACGCGATATATCTGTAGAAGGAGACATATTTTGTTAAATATTGTAGAAGAGAAAATGTCTGTATTGATGAATCTAATCGATTGCACTAATCAAAACACCAATGTCTGTTCCCATAAAGGATCTACAGGGCTGGCCCCTAAAATATTCAATCATTTGTATCTCAAAAATGAACAACAATTTAAGATTGGTGTAAGAACAAAAAATGTTAATATTCGTGAGATCTTTCGAATGAGATCAAGAAAAAGGGGCTGGTCCCTTAGATTAGGGGCCAAGACACTTGTAAAGTCTCTTACACATAACTAAAAAACAACCATGATTTTGTAATGCATTAAATATTATAGAAGCAAAGCTGTTGATCGTAACAATATCAGTTTGTGAAACCCATTACCACACGCATTGATAATTTGGGATTTTAGGGAACTAAAATCTTAAATCTTTAATGTGCTGTAGGTGAAAAAGCAAAACACTTCTCAGCTATGTTAAGGAAGGTATCAGAATTCTAGCACGTGTGATTTAGGAAAATTTGCATATGCCCCGCCCCTTATTCATGAGATTTTACGAGATATTGTATTTCGGTAATTAACAAACATCTACCAAAATAAATATGATTAATTATTGGGATTGATTGTATCAAGAAAGATGTACTGAAATAAAAATTTCAACTATTCTTTATATCTTGCGAAATTATGAAATTCCTAAGTCGTCTGATGACGTGTCGCGGTTGACTACGTCACATCGGCGCTTGTAGCTGTGATCAGAATAAACATGTGGACTTCAGTGATATATCTGAGAATTTAACTCATTTACAACCAGCCTAGACGGATATCGGTAGAGGATTCAACTGAAAAAGGTAGGATTTATCTGTACTTACCCTAGATATTGTTTTATATTGTCTAATACTGTAGGATGAAACAGAAACGAAGGGAAATTCCTCGGCTTCGATTTTGTTTACTTGTTTACATTTGTTTTTCATGTAATATTGTGTTTATACATCAGTTTGGTGACTCAATCAGGCAATAGAAATGTTCCGCGATTCGCCAATTTTGATCATTAAGAGTATTGAGGCTCATTGTAGCTTTTTACTGGTCTCTTATATCGCAATTACATTAGCTCGCATTTCCTCCGTGTTCAAAGAAAATGTAAACAATGGAAAGTCCAAACACTGTATTAGCACTACAAATATTACTGTGAGAATCTGGATTGAATAAAGACAAGATTGTATTGTTGTTTATGTAAATCGAAATGTGTTATTTCATTTAGCCTTTTTTATCAGGAAGATAACATGTTTGAATAAACAAAATTACAGTGTTGAACTGATTTTCCACACACTATTTAAAACAATAAACATTTGATTATGCCTGTTAGAATATTAATGAAATTAAAACTGCCATTAGTATGCACACTGATAAAATAATTTTTCATTTTCATATTATCTTCAGCACAATAGTTTACTAATTATAACACATTATTAAATTTCAGGGTTATTAAAGCAGTAAATGGTTCACTGGAGACACTTTGTTGGGGTGTTGATAAAAAAGTAGGTACTCTATAAATATTTCTTTTACCCACTTGAACTTCATGTATATTTGGTCTGGGTTTTTTTTAAATCATATTACTATATTGTAACCTATCATAATATCTTTCATTGATATTTATTGAAATTAAATTTGAAATTGATAGATATTTATAATTTCAGGCATTGGTTTTCTTATCAACTGCACTGCCTCCTTACAATGTACATCAAAAAGACAAGAGGAGAAGTACATGTAGTGTGAAAGAATATGGTCAATTGACATAGATTCCACATCATGACTGAATAATACTGAAAATCAGAAAACATTAGTTTTGTTGAACAGTTTGTTACAGATAGAAAAGCAATCTCTATATAGTACATTGTATTTGTCAAGTTGATTATTATAATAAATTCTAAATAAAGATTGATTTATGTTACTTTCTTTAATTATTACAAAAAATATTAACTATAATTACAAGTAACCCTGGTCATATATTATAGGTATTTCTTATTTATTTAGCAGCAGAGTAACATAAACCATTATAAAACATAAATGTGTAAATTACAAACTTACACTTAAACCTCCACCCCACCCCCCATCACCCTTATATCAATAGTTATTAGTGAGGGCAACAGATGAATTAATTTTTCCAAATTCAACAATTTGGTAATGATGACTGGTGTGAACAAGACAAAATTCTAACATTATTTTAATGAAATTCACAGCGTGTAATTATTTTATGAACGAAAATTAAAATCATGATCTTAGTCAGTGTTGCGTTTGAATTTCACGCAAATGACGCCGAAAGTGAAATGGGTCAGATAAAATGCAGTAGTGCAAGGGCATACACTTTATCAAATATATTCAAATTTTACATGTGTTACCATTATATCCCAGTTATATCAAAAAGTGCTGGGAGCTACATGAAATCGCTACGCATATCATATAAATAAGCATTAATTGTGGGAACTCCCTGCAAATTTCTGTTCATCCACTGTTTATATTGAATTTAATAATTGTTCTTACTTGAATATTTCAAGCTCCCAGCACTTTTCGAAATTTTAGATGTTCATTTTACAAGTTAGAAACAGAAATAATTATATTTGTTAATGTTAAGCCCTTGCACTATGCATTTTTTCGTATTATTCCTGGTTCATCTATTTTTAGCAGTATCACGTGACAGGGTATTCCCAAGAGACTCAAAAATTGCTCATGCGATAGCGAATTATCTAATATGTATATTGATAAAAAATTACTTTGTGTAACAATTTTTTGGAATATAATATCAAGATTATTCAAAGGCTTATATTTTATGTGATAAATACCGCTATTATTTTATGGACGCCCTTAACATAGCTGAGTTCGTTAAGTACGCAGCACAGTTAAGGCTGTCAATAAATTCCGTTCAGACAAAAAGTACGGGAAATGTGCATTATGACATCACAGAATATTACAAACCTCGAAAGTACTAATTAATTCATTTATTAGCAAAATTAATTTATACTATTCTTTTAATCAAGAACAACGAATGCTATTACTTACAATTTCGATGTCTGTTATATCGTACACACTGAAAAATAAGCGAGAGGTCGTTCTCGCTGTACTACACAATATGACGTCATATGCTTCAAAATGACGCATTAAGTTAAGTCATTGAAAGCTATCATGCGGTTTTTTAGCGATGAAAAATAAATTTCATAGATTAACGGAACATTATAAATGAATATTTTGTTTAACATTATTATTAGTAGAATGCTACCTATATAGTCTTATTTTCAATTTGTTATAATTATGCATCATATTAAGAGGCAACCTCGGTTTTGTATAAAATATCGTATATTTTAAAGCTGGGTGCCTAAATAAATCACTTTATTGCAAGGGCATACACTTATCTGATCATGACAAACTTTTACATGTAAATTTGAAATATGCTATGTAATTTAAAAACTTCTAAGATCCTTGTGAAATCTCACAAATTAATTATTTTTTAATGAAATTAACACTGTGACCTTCAAAATTATTCAACATATGCATTATAAATTAGGGTTTCTTCTAACAAATAATATTATCTTACAAAGTTC
Organism: Magallana ariakensis; assembly: GCA_020458035.1. NCBI lineage: Eukaryota > Metazoa > Mollusca > Bivalvia > Ostreida > Ostreidae > Magallana > Magallana ariakensis. Next base: position 46,910,462 of record CM035812.1, on the reverse strand, counting down.
ACAGCATTTTTTAAAATCTACTATATAACATCAAGTTATTTTATAATTCAGTTGTGAATTTTGATATGAGTATGCCCTTGCAATATTCACATTTTTAAATGACCTCAAAACCACAAATACATCTGCTTGTACCATGCGACTGCCATATCACGTGACCACTATGAACATAAAATATTGTACTATTATATATATATTTCAGAAATATATTGCATTTGAGCGACTGTTATTGATTTTAAAAAGGACATGTCCGATGAACTAAAGTATACGTGTTTTCATTACAAAAATTCGCCGATATTTTTATTGACCGCCTTAACTGTACTGCGTATTGTACATGATATTGACAATCATATACTTTATCTGAAAGGAGGGGGGGGGATCGTATCTAGTTTTTTTTTATTATTCTAATTATTTTAATTTAGAAATGCACAGATCTGACATAATATTTGGTTTACTTTTATAAGTTTTTAAATGCTTGACAGGTATTGGACTTGCTGTAGCAGATGCTGATGTGGAGCATTTACCAGAGGCTGTGCCGCAAGGACATTTCAAGCCTGTGCCAGCTAGAGACAAAGCAACCTTCATTGCTTTTGACTTGGAGACAACTGATTTAGGTAATGAACAAAATCATTATAAGAAAAATTATTAGTAATTTTTATTTATTGTCAAAAAATATTTTCTTTACTGTGATTTATTATTTCAGTGCGTGGAGGAACATATCCTCATATCACACAGATTGCGTCAGTGGTAGGATCAGCAAAGGAATTTTCAGCCTACGTTTATCCAAAGCTGCCAATCTCATCCAATGCACAGCAGATCACAGGGATAATCCTCAACAACAGTGGCACAATGACATTGCACGGTCAACCTGTCCTTGCTGAACATTTGTATACTTCCATTGAAAAATTTTGCAAGTGGTTGAAAAAACATACCAATGTGTGTGTCTAAGGGTTTATTGACAGCATTTATGTTTTCAAGAAAGCCTATCCTGCATAGTCCTCGTATAAACAGGAGAATTTAGCTACAGCTCTTTTGCATACAGCCTATGAAGCTCATAACGCAATGGAGGATGTCAAAATTCTCGGTAAGCTCATCTCACACACACAGATGAATACCAATGAACTTACAATTCACAGTTTCCCACCACCTGCAGTACAAAACCAGCTGAGATTTAACATTGCAAATGCAAAGAATCTAACATCATTGCACTCTCTTGTTGGAAAAGGTGTTTTAAAGATGGGAATAGCTGAAAAGGTGGCAGGATCAGGACTAAATCTGGGGCACTTGCAGAAAATCTTTGAACGAGATGGAGAGGACGGTCTTCGGAATACCTTTTCATGCAAAAACTGTAAAGGTCAACCACGTGTTACAAATACCCAGAAAACCCTTGAGGAAATCATTCCAAACTTAGGAAGTTTTTTCTCATGTGCTGAAAAGGCATAGGGACATTGGAACTGTATTCAGTGGTCATGACCTTGTTATTGGTTAATTATTTGACATGTAAACAGAAATGAAGTGACATTACCACTGTTGCATTTTCATGTCATTTTTTGCATAACTTTACTGATTATAGAAGTAAAAGACAGTATTAACATTTTCATTGTACATAATCTCAATATTTTTAGCATTGAATTGGATTAATTACAATTATTCAATGCATTGTGATTTTTTCAAGGTCATAGGTCAAGGTCATTGGTGAAAATCATGATCATGAGTGTCATTTATACTTAGTTATGTAAAATGATTTTATTTATAAGCAAGACATTAAAGCAATTATAGTATAAATGACGAATAAGTCATATCTGTGTCATTATCGACTAGTCGCAAAATAGGGGGAAGGGTAAGTTAATAATTAATAAATCTTTAATGCTCTGGTAAAATGCTCGGTTGAAAATCCAATTTTTCCATTGGTAAGGCCACTTTGATTGGAAACAAAATCCATAGATAACATTTTGTGTTATTTTTTGACATTATTGATTAACATCTATATTATTCTTATTGATTTGAGCTAAAATTTCATAGTGGATTAAAATAAAATAAATCTTCTTGCAGTTTAACACTCCTTTTATTTTTCACTAAGACAGGGGTGGGATTATAAAATCCGTTGTATTTCAGTTATGCTATGGTTAAACTTTATAATATTTTGGAATTAAAAACTTCATACAATATAAATATTATAAATTGTAGCAATAGTTCAGTTCTCAACTTTTCTTATTATACATGGAATACCTTGACTCAAACTTTATATCTAATTAAAACTACACAGACAATTGCTACGACTCAAAACACTGCATGAATTGTCTTTTGCACCCATTCCAAACAGTAATCAATTTAATTCTCTAATACTTTATGAAATCAGTTCTTCTTTCAAGATTTTAGCTTCTTTCTTCAAAACTTCACAACATGCACATCTTCGACTGTACAATGTAATATAAATATAAGTAGTGTAGACAATCATCTTTTCTGTGACAATAACTTGATAACACCATATATTATATAGTATAGGAAACATATATGTACACAAGCTTCTAATCCCAGAATTAAAACATTTCACAGCTAATGTATTGCTCCGAAAAACATAATAAATTCTTGTTCATTCATGCAATTTCTTGTTTGGTCTTCAATGACACCAAATAATATTACTGATATCATCAGCGCTACTTATTTCTAACCATGCGCAAACTGACCCCTTTAATATTTCTTTTTTATCATGATCAATAAACCAACATTTATTTCATGTAAAATCTTGCATCAGCCGGTTTAGATGTTCTAAATTGACATCTTCTTTCACCTATACTGATTTAGTACGGTTATATTAATAACCTGACTGTTATTTTGTTTAAACTTTAGACCTTCGGTCATTTTACTATATTTACATTCTACTGTGTTTTTCAATTAAATTATGTGATCTTTAAATGCCTCTAAATGCAACAAGTAATCACTGGGTACTCAAAGGTTAAAATGACGAGTTTTATTATGACGTTACACTGCAACGTCACAAGCGAAAATCAAAGTTCACGCTTGTGGCTGTTACTGTGGCTCTTCCATTAATATTAACTCACCTTAGGATAAGATAAGAATTTTAAGGTATGAATCACATTTGCAGACAAGGCAAGAAGTTAAAAAAATGTAAAAATAAGCATTAAATCATGATTTTTTGAAGTATACACTCTCATAACTGCAGCGATGTGTGCATACAAATTTTCATAACGCGCGTTACTCAATTTGTATGCACACATCGCTGCAGTTATGAGAGTGTATACTTCAAAAAATCATGAATCAATGTTATAATTAGCACTATATTTTGTAAATTGTAGGTCGTAAACAAATTGTAATCTCCAGTGTCGGTCAACAATGAAGAGAAATTCCTTCTCTTGTCTCATTTGTATTCCCGATATTAAGACCAATATAATCACAATAAAAATCTGAACACAGCGTGTTCTAATGGTACTGTACTTATATAATAGTGTTGTGTTGTGCATGTACTATGCCTAAATAGTAGTCAGGGTTTGATACATAGTGCACGAGCCGGACGCAGCTATGTTAAGTCTGTCCGAAGCTAAATTTATATCGGAAAACGATACTGTTTTAATTATCGAATAAACACTTTAACCGGGCGATTTTCTTCAAATCTTTGTTACATTAAAGGTATATGTGGCGTATTTTTGGTGAATAACAATAATAAGATCTGATTATTTGCTTCATTTCTTTACTTAAAGATAGGACTTTCACACAAATTACGCTTTATAAGTCAATCGCATAACAAAGATACAAGAAATCAAAAACATATTTTTTATTTTTTACCGGCACGGTAAAAAATACAAAAGATTTGAATAACCCCGCCTTAAATGGGTCACGTGACATCCATCTTGGTCTATCAACAAGAATGGCGACGACGAGAATGATAGGTATACCGTTAAAGTTTGACAGATTTGGCAATGAAAGAAAAAAGAGACAGACTGACAAGGATAGGAACAAAGGGAAGATTGTCATCGGAGACCATGTAGATTGATGGAACAGGAATTAAAGCCAAATTAAACTTAAGTTTCCATGATGAAGTTGTAGGGGTTTTGCTATAGTCAGGTTCGTGCTCCATGTGTTCCGTGTCTTTACTTTATAAGTTTTAAACCACAAGTGGATTTTCGTTTAGAGGAATTTTTGAATAAAGAATAAATAAACACTCTCAGTACATCACTACATGCATCCATCAGGGAGAGGTACATGTATTTACTCCGTTTACCGTGTCGATGATGCTAAAATCGTGTTTCGTCTTTATTTCACATAATTAACAATTTATATCGTTCTACATTAATGAATATCGGAATAATAATGCTTCAAATATCATCTGATATAAGAATTATCTAATTTAAGACATGAAAAACGTGATTCTAATTTGTAAACAAACTCTTCTTCCATCGTGTTTTCAATGCTAGGTTTTCCCCACTCATGCGCAGTGGCGTTATAAATTGCGAATAACATTAATATTCATCAGACGTATAGCAAAGTTTAGAGACAAATAACTAAAGACAGAACATGTTTTATGGGCCTAGAGTTTGTGAAACGTCTAATTATAAGAAGCATAATGTATATTTTTACTCAAACTCATGTCAAAAATTTTACTCCAAATACGCCACATATACCTTTAATAAATAGCGATATCCAACAATATATTTGATGCATTTTTGTGACGTCATATATTGTTCTTAAGCACGTGACGTGCGTATTCTAACACAGCGTATGATCTATATAAATCGCAGCGGCGTAAGTGATAAATGACATTAAATCAAATATATTTTTATTAAATTTCCTTCGATAAGTAATGTGTTTTGCAGTTCTTGCTGGGGGTTCATATAAATATTTCGTTTATTTGAAATATTGTCAAAACATTGCGCCCCATCATCGAAATTAGGCACATTTTTACTTTTTAAGCTCGAATTACACAACATTCGGTAAATTGGTAGTTTCCCCCAGCATGATTCACATTGGTACTTATTTTCTCTACCAGTTTCACGCAAAAATTACAAAGATTGTACGCGGCTATGTTAAGGCTGCCCGAATTGATATGTAGAAAGTCACTTGTCTGAACTTCATACGATATGACGTCATAATTAACTTTGACGTCACGATATGCATTCCTTTCGATAGTTCTCAGGGAATGTATCGTAACGAAACAAGTGAATTTTACTGAACATTATAAAACCGCTTGATTCCTTTACATAGACGCTGTTTTAAATACTAGGTATACTAAATTCAGTATTATCATTACCTAGTATAAAAAAAAATAGGCAGTTTAAAAGTCTCGTATTGGGTAATTGACGATTTATAAACTAATGGTTTGGAGACTCGCCCTGCTACGTGTAAACTAATGAATGGAGATATTTTATGCCTGTAAAAAACAGCTTGGTACAAGTGAAAGATCAACACAATTTTTGTATTTTTTGCGTGAAACTGGGAAAGAAAATAAGTACCAATGTGAATCATGCTGGGGGAAACCTACCAATTTACCAAATTTTGTGTAAATCGAGCTTAAAAAGTAATAATGTGCCTAATTTTGATGATGGGGCGAGATGTTTTGACAATATTTCAAATAAACGAAATAATAATATGAACCCCCAGCAAGAACTGCAAAATACATTACTTATCGAAGGGTTTTTCCTAAAAATATATTTGATTTAATGTCATTTATCACTTGCGCCGATGCGATTTATATAGATCATATGCTGTGTTAGGATACGCACGTCACGTGCTGAAGAACAACATATGACGTCACAAAAATGCATCAAATATATTGTTGGATATCGCTGTAAATTAATGTAACAAAGATTTAAAGAAAATCGTCTGTTTAAAGTTTTTTTTTGATAATTAAAACAGCATCGTTTTCCGATATAAATTTAGCTTCGGGCAGCCTTAACATAGCTGCGTATTCACCTTTCACTTGCGCCAGGCTGTTTTTTACATGCATAAAAATATCTCCATTCATTAGTTTACACGGAGCAGGGAGAGTCTCCAAACCATTAGTTTATAAATAGTCATTTACCTAATACGAGGCTTAAAAACTGCCGATTTTTTTTATACTAAGTAATGATAATATTGAATTAAGTATAACTAGTATTTAAAACAGTGTCTATGTAAAGGAATCACGCGGTTTTATAATATTCAGTAAAATTCACTTATTTCGTTGCGATACATTCCCTGAGAACTATCGAAAGGAATGCAGATCGTGACGTCAAAGTTAATTATGACGTCATATCGTATGAAGTTCAGACAAGTGACTTTCTAAACATCAATTCGGGCAGCCTTAACATAGCCGCGGAGTCCGGCTCGTGCACTATGTATCAAACCCCGACTACTATTTAGGCATAGTACATGCACAACACAACACTATTGTTATTATTATGCATTATAAATGCAACAAGTAATCACTGGGTACTCAAAGGTTAAAATGACGAGTTTTATTATGACGTTACAAACGTTGAACGCTGTAAACTGCAACGTCACAAGCGAAAATCAAAGTCCACGCTTGTGGCTGTTACTGTTGCTCTTCCATTAATATTAACTCACCTTAGGATAAGGTAAGAATTTTACGGTATGAATCACATTTGCAGACAAGGCAAGAAGTTAAAAAAATATCAAAATAAGCATTAAATCATGATTTTTTGAAGTATACACTCTCATAACTGCAGCGATGTGTGCATACAAATTTTCATAACGCGCTAACGCGCGTTACTCAATTTGTATGCACACATCGCTGCAGTTACATGTATGAGAGTGTATACTTCAAAAAATCATGAATCAATGCTATAATGAGCACTATATTTTGTAAATTGTAGGTCGTAAACAAATTGTAATCTCCAGTGTCGGTCAACAATGAAGAGAAATTCCTTCTCTTGTCTCATTTGTATTCCCGATATTAAGACCAATATAACACAATAAAAATCTGAACACAGCGTGTTCTAATGGTACTGTACTTATATAATAGTGTTGTGTTGTGCATGTACTATGCCTAAATAGTAGTCAGGGTTTGATACATAGTGCACGAGCCGGAGTCCGGCTCGTGCACTATGTATCAAACCCTGACTACTATTTAGGCATAGTACATGCACAACACAACACTATTGTTATTATTATTCCGACTGTTGTATATACAGACGTGATTTGCTAATAAGTAGCTGAGACGTTTTAGTGTAGTCCCTAAAATTATCACCAGAAACGCAAGCGTTTGTTCTTTCAAATCAATTAATTGATTTGATTGATTATTTAATCAACATTTGCTGTACAATAAAAAAAAAATCAACAAACGTTTATGTTCTTTTCAAGAAATGAGACACGATTGACCCTACCGAGAAAACTCGAGTTGTTTAGCAGACGAAATCTCATTGAATTTTTTTACTTGTACATTCTTTTTCAAGCGTCATTTAAAAAAGCGTTTTCGTGATGCTCATGTACAATTTCTTTGAAAAATGTTCAATCAATTTGTTCAAAAGTTTATCAGAAACTTTAATTTTAAAATTACCGTAAATAATGAGGTGTTTTTGGAAAGATTAATACTTTCAGTTGTTTGATGTCAATCATATGTATTTACGTTATATATATATAAAAACCCCCATATACATCATCGGCTAACGTAGCGTAACGGTAACGAGCTGGTCTTTTAGACGTGATGATTTTAGGGTCGAGGGTTTCGGAACTCGCTGTCGGCGCATGGAAAATTTTCATTGAAAACATTTGCCGTGCTCTATTTCGGCATAGTATGCTTACGCTAGATAAACCCTTTGTATACTATGTGCGAAAATAGATGAGTATTGAATATATAGCGACAAACTGACAGGAGGCATAATAATGTTTAATATATATCGACGTTGTAGAAATGAAAGGTCGTAAGTGTTAGATACGACCTTTTAAGCTTTTTGTTAAATTATAAAAATAAACAATTATTTTTATGTGACCTGAAAAAATCTTAAATGTATTCCAAATGTTTCTATGGTAACAAAAGAAAATTATTTGGTCGTATCTAAAGCGTGTATATTGTTTAACTTGCGGTGTAAATTATAGTCACGGCAAAATTCTGAACACAACGTGTTCTATGAACTATCAACCAAACACAGCGTGTACTGTAAAACTTGCGTTATAGAATATATTCAAGATAACATTCTGAACACAGCGTGTTCTAATCGTGCTCTTCAACAAATACACAACGTGTATTGTACAACTTGCGTTGTAAAACCACATGAACCATGTGTATATAAAACGAAATGCACGGATTATCAATTCTTTTAAACAAAGATTTCGTCTTAGGTAGATTTAATTCTTTTTCAAAGGTTTTACAAACCTTATAACTAAGACGACGTCTTAGAAAATTGATTAAACACCGCAAGGACCATATAACCGACAAGGGCCCATGTCCCGATGTCGCCAGAAAAAATATGAGTGTTTTTATCACAACGGACGCATTATTTATATGGTATGTGACGTCATTTCCAGGTAGGGTTTAAGTGTTTTTGAAGGGCGATCCCGAGCATAATAGCCAGGAAATAAAGGAAATAAATAAATGCTACTTGATACTCCGATATGCCGAAGGCTGGATGAAAAGAATGTCAGTATATTAATCACTAGGGTGTGTATACACTTAACAATGGTCCGTTTACCGGCATTCAGAAGTTGGAGTTCTATTCGCTTTTCGCTATTCACTATTCGAATAGCGAATAGAATTCTCTGGTCGGTTCGCTATTCAAATTACCGTAATCATGCTAATAAACGTAAATTCAAAATTCCACATAAACTTTCCTTTTTCAATGTTAAGAAACAGTTATATATTAAAAATCATATCTTGCTGACCAGACCTGAACATTGACATAATTAGCTAGCCTGGCGAAAAGGTAAGAAATTCATCAAATTCTATTGCAATGGGGATATCTTTCAAGGGGCTGGCTAACCCCCTATATCCCATATTTGGGCCTTCATACTTGGTGAGGATGAGGCCCCGGGAATGTCCAGTCGAACTTCAAAAGGAATTGGGTTTACACGGCCATTAACATGGCGAAAATAGGCGAAAGCCTGGCGAAAATAGGAAATTTCGTATAATACAGTTATAGTGGCATATCTTTCGAGGGGCTGGCTTACCCCCTGTATCCAATATTTGGGCCTTCATATTTGGTGAGGATGGGGCCCCGGGAATGTCCTGTCGACCCTCAAAAGGAATTGGGTTTACACGGCCATTAACAGGCTTAGCTAGCCTGGCGAAAATAGGAAATTTCGTATAATACAGTTATAGTGGGATATCTTTCGAGGGGCTGGCTAACCCCCTGTATCCAACATTTGGGACTTCATATTTGGTGAGGATTGGGCCCCGGGAATTTTCAGTCGACCCTCAAAAGGAATTGGGTTCACACGGCCATTAACAGGCTTAGCTAGCCTGGCGAAAATAGGAAATTTCGTATAATACAATTATAATGGGATATCTTTCAAGGGGCTGGCTAACCCCCTGTATCCTATATTTGGGCCATCATTTTTGATGATGATGGGGCCCCGGGAATGTCAAGTCGACCCTCAAAAGAAATTGGGTTTACACGGCCATGAACAGGCTTACTTAGCCTGGCGAAAATACGAAATTTCGTATAATACAGTTATAATGGGATATCTTTAAAGGGGCTTGCTTGCCCCCTGTATCCCATATTTGGGCCTTCATATTTGATGAGAATGGGGCCCAGGGAATGTCCAGTCGACCCTCAAAAGGAATTGGGTTTACAAGGCCATTAACAGGCTTAGCTAGCCTGGCGAAAATAGGAAATTTCGTATAATACAGTTATAATGGGATATCTTTCAAGGGGCTGGCTAACCCCCTGTATCCCATATTTGGGCCTTCATATTTAGTGAGGATAGGGCTCCGGGAAAGCCCAGTCGACCCTTAAAAGGAATTGGGTTTACACGGCCATTAACAGGCTTCGCTAGCCTGGCGAAAATAGGAAATTTCGTATAATACAGTTATAATGGGATATCTTTCAAGGGGCTGGCTAACCCCCTGTATCCTATATTTGGGCTATCATTTTTGGTGATGATGGCGCCCCGGGAATGTCAAGTCGACCCTCAAAAGAAATTGGGTTTACACGGCCATTAACAGGCTTACTTAGCCTGGCGAAAATAGGAAATTTCGTATAATACAGTTATAATGGGATATCTTTCAAGGGGCTTGCTTACCCCCTGTATCCCATATTTCGGCCTTCATATTTGGTGAGAAAGGGGCCCCGGGATTGTCCAGTCGACCCTCAAAAGGAATTGGGTTTACACGGCCATGAACAGGCTTAGCTAGCCTGGCGAAAATAGGAAATTTCGTATAATACAGTTATAATGGGATATCTTTCAAGGGGCTGGCTAACACCCTGTATCCAATATTTGGGCCTTCCTATTTGGTCAGGATAGGGCTCCGGGAAAGCCCAGTCGACCCTTAAAAGGAATTGGGTTTACACGGCCATTAACAGGCTTCGCTAGCCTGGCGAAAATAGGAAATTTCGTATAATACAGTTATAATGGGATATCTTTCAAGGGGCTGGCTAACACCCTGTATCCCATATTTGGGCCTTCATTTTTGGTGAGGATGGGGCTCCTGGAATGCCGAGTCGACCCTTAAAAGGAATTGGGTTTACACGGCCATTAACAGGCTTAGCTAGCCTAGCGAAAATAGGAAATTTCGTATAATACAGTTATAATGGGATATCTTTCAAGGGCTGGCTAATACCCTGTATCCCATATTTTGGCCTTCATATTTGGTGAGGATGTGGCCCCTGGATTGCAGAGTCGACCCTCAAAAGGCATTGGGTTTACACGGCCATTAACATGCTTACCTAGCCTGGCGAAAATAGGAAATTTCGTATTATACAGTTATAGTGGGATTTCTGTCAAAGGGCTGGCTAACACCCTGTACCCCTATATATGGGTCTTCATTTTTGGAGGGGGGTTAGGGCCCTGGAAATGTCCAGACGAACCTCAAAAGGAATTAGGTTTACACTACCTCGAAGAGGCATAGCTAGCATGGTGAACATAGTAATTTAGTATAATAAAGTTAAAATGGGAATATCATTGAAGGGGCTGGCTGTCCAATCGACCCTCAAAAGGAATTTAGATTACACCTTATAGTCATAAATTTCATGTAAATGATTATAATCGGAATACTATATTAGGGAGTGACATACATATTTATATTTTCTTATATCAAAGTGTGGTTCTTGGTGAAATCAATTGACATTTAAGACGGATTTATTATTGTGAATGTATGAGGACATATATATAATACAGTTACCACACTATTTATCTAAACCCTTTTTAAATTAAATATCAAAAGTATGCAGAGATGAATTATTTGAGGTATTACATGTAATAATATTTGTATGTACATGTATGTAGTACGTTTTGATTTTTAGCTCACCTGAGCTGAAAGCTCAAGTGAGCTATTCTGATCACATTTTGTCTGTCGTCAGTTTGTCCGTCTCTCCGTCTGTCTGTAAACTTTTCACATTTTCAACATCTTCTCAAAAACCACAGGGCCAATTTTACCCAAACTTAGCACATACCATCCTTAGCCTAAGGGGATTCAAAGTTGTGAAAATTAAGGACCAAGCCCTCTTACAAGGGGAGATAATTAGGAATTAATGAAAATTTTCAAGAAATTTTCAAAAATCTTCTTCTCAAGAACCATTTGGCCAGGAAAGCTGAAACTTATGTGAAAGCATACTCAGGTAGTGTAAATTCAAAGTTGTGAAAATCATGACCCCGGGGGGTAGTGTGGGGCCAAAATGGGGGGGGGGTCGACTTTTTACATAGAAATATATAGAGTGAATCTTTTAAAATCTTCTTCTCAAGAATCATTTGGCCAGGAAAGCTGAAACTTATGTGGAAGCATCCTCAGGTACTGTATATTTAAAGTTGTGAAAATCATTACCTCCAGGCGTAGAGTGGGGCCACAATTTGGGATTGAATTTCTACATAGGAATATATAGAGTAAATCTTTAAAATTCGTCTTCTCAGAAACTAATAAGCCAGGAAAGCTGAAACTTGTATGGAAGCATCCTTAGGTAGTGTAGATTCAAAGTTGTAAAAATCATGATTCCTGGGCGTAGAGTTGGGCCACAATGGTTGTGGAATTTTTACATAGGAATATTAAGAGTAAATCTTTAAAAATCTTCTTCGAAGAAACTAATCAGCCAGGTGATTATTTAATATTGTTTGGATTTTGGCTTCTGGATGATTCCTGGACGATTGGGTCTCACAAGGGGCTCAGAGTTTGATGTAGGTTTATATCCCATTTATAAACAATTGTTTAGAATCTTTTTGAGAGCTGCAATGCTCAACATGTGATATTACTATAAAATCATCCTGTTGGAAAAGGGACTTATGATAATAAACATAAGAATGTCAAGTAAAAAAATATTGATTTTTATTTATACAGGATCTACATGTATTATACTACATTGTCCAGATAGTTTGTATTATGTCTCCATTAAGCTGATTTTATCATACCTATTGTTCCTCAGGTGAGCGATGTGGCCCATGGGCCTCTTGTTATAGTGTATAAAATCGATAACGAAACAAGAGGTTATGTAATATGATCTTTAATCGCTTGTACACGGTTGAACGAATATTTAAATTAATATGGGTCTTTGGTAGACTTGTGTTATCTATCAATACATATAACAGAGTTCACATGGTGTGCTATTTCATAACGATTCATATTTAATTTAATTTAAGAAGTATTTTATTCAAGTATACAGATACATTGAAATGGATTGAACAGCAGGCATAATGCCTATTTATGTTCTCTCCTGTAGTCAAGGTATAATATGAGTAATTATATGATTTTATATAAGTTATATATACATATATATTGCAACTGAGTTTTGTATAATAGATTAATATCATAAATAGCATTGGAAGGAGGTACAGTGCAAAAAAAACAAAAAAAACAAAACAAATAGCTTATGATAGGAAAATGAAAGTCAAAAAATAGAAAAATAATGGTTAATTGCTAAGTTTGAAAATAAAAAAGTATATGTAGTGTAGAGAAAAAATGAGAAAGAAAGAAAAACAACATGTAATAATAACAAAACAAAAGTTGATAACAGAGTAGAAAAAAATGGAAAGTTTGGGGGGAGGGGTGGGAGGGGAAGGGGGAGAACAAATAAGCAATAAAAAAAAATGAAAAAATGAAAAGAAGGGAGTGTAAGGAAAGTCAGTGGTACCCATTTTGATACATTTTTTATGCAATGTGTACATTTTTACCTAACTTACTTAAATCTGTTTGTACTTTTTATATAAAAATGAATTTTATCAAATAATAGTAAGTTATCTTGAAATGTTAGTTTGTCACTTCCAAAAAGTAGATTCTTAATTGTGATTGGTATGGAATTGTCATTCATATAGAGATTTTCTTTGGGAGGCATATATTGGACAGTGTATGAAATAATGTTTAGAGTCTTCCACTTCAAGAAAGCACTTCTGACATAGTGGAGAAGCAATAAGGTGGTGTGAATAAAGGTCAGCATTTAAGTTACTACTGTTATTTCTCAACTGACAATGCCAAATATTTTCTAATCTTTTGCCATGGTTAAATAATTTATGCATATTCAGTTTTTTGCTATTAATATTTTTGAGGCTGTTCTTAAAAGCTGACACTGTAGTTATATTTTTTGTATTTTGAGGTAGATTGTTCCACAATATAATTGTAGATGGTATAAAACTATTAAAGTAAGATGTTGTTCTTGCAACAGGAGTGCGATAGATGAAATTGTTACGAAAATTGTAGGTATTATGTGGGGGGAAACATTCACCAACAATATTAGATAAGTATTCAGGGGTATAATTGTTTAATATTTTGAACAAAAATATCAATTTATGGTTATTTCTACGTTTCTTAAGTGTTTCCCAGCCTAATTCCTGATAAAGGTATTGTTTAGATGAGTTTCGTCTAAGACCAGTAATTATTCGTGCAGCTTCAATCTGTATACTTTCCAATAAATTACTTTGTTCATCTGTACAATTGTCCCAGACTACATCACCATACTCCAACACAGGGCGAATAAATGCAAAGTAAATTTTAATCAATGATTCCCTATTTATTTTATATTTAAGAATGCGTAGCATGTTCAATCTTTGGCATGCTTTTTCGTAGATATTTGATATATGATGTGACCATCCCCCATTTGATTGCAAAGTAAGTCCTAAATGACAATGATTATTTTTTTGGATTATATTATTTAAAGTGTTACCAAAAGAGACCTGGGGGGGGGGTTCTGGAAAAGTTAACATTTATTGTTTTGTTTGGATTAAAATCCACCAGCCATTGGTTAGACCACTGTTTGATTTTTTCAAGATCAGCTGTTAATGATTTAGCTGAATTATTATCATTATCATCAACTACTACAAAAAGTGATGTGTCATCTGCAAATAGTCTTATTTGGTTGCATATATTTTCAACAATATCATTAATGTAAATAAGAAAGAGGAAGGGTCCTAACACTGACCCCTGGGGTACTCCTGCATTAGTGGTTTCAATTCCCGAGGAGTAGCCCACGATGACAACCTTTTGTGTTCTATCAGTAATATAGTTTTCTATCCATCCAAGGATTTCTCCTCTGATTCCATGTTTTGTAATTTATAGATGAGACCTTTATGCCAGACCTTATCAAATGCTTTTGATATATCACAAAATATGAACATAATATCTTTACCTTTATCAAGGTTAGATATTATAATATTATAAATTTCAGTAAGCTGATTAATAGTGGAATCAGAGGGCTGAAATCCTGATTGGTTTTTAAATAAAAGATTGTGGTCCTTCATATAATTGTGCAGGTTTTTGAAAAGAATTTTTTCCAGTATTTTGCATAAGGTGCATGTGAGTGCAATTGGTCTATAGTTAGAGGGGTCCTCTGGGTTGCCCTTGTTCTTATATACAGGTGTAATATGTGACAATTTCCATATAAAAGGTAATTCTTGATTTTGAAGTGTAAGGTTAAATAATTTAGCGATTGGATGCTTGATTGAAGGTATGATATTTTTAAGAATCTTAGGTGAGATACCGTCTGGGCCTGGAGGTTTGGTAATATTTAGATTTGATAATTGATCAACAACATCTTGGGCTGTGATGTTAATTCTTTCTATGCTGTGAGGGGGCCCTGGGCCCTGATGTGGAAGCTCATTAGTTGTTTCTATATGTGATATACTTGCGAAATGTTTGTTGAGTTCTGATGCTTTATCTACTGGGTGTATATATATTTTACCATTTGATTTTATTGGAGGTGGTACTATTTTTTTATTGTTACACTTTGATAATGATTTAACTATTCGCCACCATTTACCAGGAGGAATTGATTTATCTAGTATTTGTGATGTAAGTTTCTGCTTATACTTGTTTTTTTCAGTACGAACCATGTCAATAACTTGATTTCTTAAGCAACGATATTTGTTCCATTGGTAGTCACTATTAGTTTTTTTGGCTTTATAATGGATCCTATTACGTTGGCGCATTTTACGTCTTATGGAATTGGTCATGAATGGTTTATCAGAAGGGCGAATGACAACTACTTTTTTAGGAATGTGTTGGTTCACATGCTGTGTGAATATATCTGTGAAGTTTTTATAGACATCATTAATATTTGTAGAGTTAAATACACCCCTGTCCCAATTGACCTGTAATAGATCACTATTTAGTGAGGTATAGTCAGCATGTGCGTAGTCTGTAAGTATTCTTCTGTATGCCCTTTGTTTGTAAGTTTTAAAGTGAATTTCAAGGGTTACTGGACTGTGTGTACTACAAAATGGGGTTAATACATCTATGCTCTCTATTCTTTCTACAGCGTTAGTAATGATAAGATCTATACATGTACCCCTTGTGGTGGTATAATTAGTTGGTTGGGTTATAACATTCGTAAGGGAAAAATTCAAAATTCTCTGAAAACGATTCATATGCCATATGATGTATCATATATTATGTGAGTGTAATATAAAAATATGAAAAACCCCGGTGTGGCCACTTAATGTGTGTTGTGTCCTTGGACAAGGAACTTTATCTACATTTGTCTTAGTCCACAAAGATAAAAGTGGGTCCTGCCTCAGGCTGAAGTTAATCCACGATAAACTGGTATCCCATATAGAGGGAGTCTATGATTTTCATCCGATTAGAATCACGGAAACCAGGAATAAAATAAAGACCCTCATTGGTCGGAGAAAGAATGAAAATATTATTTATAATCCAAATACGTCGATGAAGTTTGTTAACATCTTTACAAATAATTAAATGCTTTGGTTGTGCTTTAATACCGCTGAATCGGGAGAAACTGTTTTTATTTAAGATATAATAAATTTGTAACTAATATATTTCTTTCCAAGTTGAAACTAACTATTTACTAATCAACTATATTCGATAATTAATTTCTCATCATGTAATATTATTCAAAATGTGTATGTATTTTTACATGTCTATATATTGGTGTTTATATTTAATTATATATACATGTTTTAAAGATATAAATAAACATGTATGCTAATGCTTTATGTCTGTAACCTTTCAATCATACAATCGCTTCCTCTTGTGGATATGTGTATTGTATATTATGAATGTGTGTTGTAAAATCTTCCTGTTACCCCTATGAGGGTTGTGTATAATTAATAAATAACTTGAATTGAAATTCACAGCTCAAAAGAATAATTGTATCGAATTATTAAATTTTTATGATAGATTTTGAAGACTTGTTATAATTCATAAAAAAGGTATTTGCTAATCAAGATATAGGATATTTCTGGCACCCACATTCAAAACTGTTTAACAGATGCTACTTCCCTGATACATTCAATTTAGAACATGTGCAAACTAGGAATATATATAGCTAGGACAGCGCACCAGTGGTGACTCAAACGCTTCGGATTCGCAAGCTAGGTGATGGTAGTGGTTGTAGAAAAAATAACATCGAACGAAATTGATTTAAACCATGCCAATAGTGCAATATCAGTTAAAATCATGAAATAGATATTGGCACACCACATTTCGTTCTTTAAACGAAATGCTTTTGTATGTACAGCGGTGTGAAAAAGCCAAGAACCAAATGAAAAAAAAAATATTTTAAGTTCTCACGAATTTGCTATACTGTGGTTTCATCAATATTCGTTGAATACCAATTTTCGTGGATTTCGTTGTGAAGTTGATCCACGAAATCAAATGTTCATTGAAGTGCAATTTCTAATAACATTTTGTATTGATAGGGTCATTGGCCACGAAAATACGTATCCTTGAAACTGATTTTCACTTTATCCACGAAAATTGATACCCTTGAATATTAATGAAAGCACAGTATATGTTCGAACAAATAAATTAATTGATTTTAAAGACTAATTTAGAGTCAGTTAGACTATCGGATCTGGCAATGATGTAGATTACGAGGAGGAGGGGGGGGGGGTGCAGTAATCAATCCACTCATTTCCTGGATTGTCTGTTTTCCTTTAAACGATAAATTATTTTATGCAAATAAATGCATACATGTACTATTTTTTGATATTTATACGATATCTGACATATTTTACTGACAGAATATGTTTTCCAATATATGAGAATATAAGTTTTCCAAATCTATCACAATTTTTCAAGTCGATAAAGAGTGGGATTATTTCTTCTGGCGTAGCGTGAATTTTTCTATCATAGTTACCAAAGAACAAACCTACGTTACCCTAGAAATGGCATCTCCATGGAGGGAGTCACCCCCCCCCCCCGCCAAACAAAATTAAATCTCAGACCCCAACCTTCGCGAGAGAAATTTTCTGCATCCGGGCATCGTCCTGTAAACTAAGTGGACATTTTACACCTGTGTATCCATGGTTTATATGTTGGTATAACAGAGAGAGAGAGAGAGAGAGAGAGAGAGAGAGAGAGAGATAGAGAGAGAGAGAGAGAGAGTTGGAGATAAAGAAAAGAGAGACAGACAGTCAGACAGAGAAAGAGAGAGAGAGAGAGTAAGAGAGAGAGAGACAGAGACAGAGAGAGAGGGGGGTGCCTTCAAGATCAAGAAAAATTCACCCAAAAGGAGGGGTGAAATATAATTTTGTTTGCCGGGGGAGGGGTCCGACCCCTCCATCTAGATCTACGCATATAGTTGCCCACTCTAGGTACACTGATTTTTTCTTTGGTATCTATACAGATATAAATATAATGTCAAATTAATTGACAAAGTCATATACACATCGCCTCCTTTACATGGAAAAGTTGAAAAACATTGAGCAATTGGTCGAATGAAAGACATATTTCAGGTGTGTGTGTGGGGGGGGGGGGGGGGTTATTACTGATAATTAACTATTTGGAAGCGTAGTGTTGATTAACCTGTTATGAAATAAACAAGACTAGTCAATTTTTTGTCGTGCGCGGTTATTTTTACGTATTGAAGGCTACCTTGACTTTTATGTCAACAAACTGATCTGGTATTTTGGTAGGTGGCATGGGACAGTTTCGCACGAAAGACCCTGTCAAATTTTACAAAAAGGAGTAAATATGGGGCTTTGGTGGTTACTTGAAGGCCATAAATTGGTATAATATTTATTCATTTACGTTTTAGTGAGAATCAGCCCTTTTTATCAGATAAGAATAGAAAATGCGAAACTGTGGCCTAAATTTTCACTTTCGATTTTATAATGGAACAGGGGGGGGGGGGGGGGGAGACAGAACATGGAATCTCACTCGAAGAGAAAGTGATCGATCTTTCCCAAATTAAACTTGGTAACAGGTTTAAAAAAATTTAAAACAAAACTGCATCTCGTATTTCAGCAAAGACAGAAGAAATAATAAGACATAAATATAAAAGAAATTTAGATATCAAAGCTAAGTGTAAATTAAAGGGACCTGGACACGATTTCAGATGAAAATTTTATTTTTGATTTTTATGTATTAAATAGTTTACTTGTGTATTTTGAATGATTTACCAAAATTTGAATGTTAGAAGTCGTGTTACAAGCGAGATACAGAGGAAAGAAGTCGTTGTTATGTAAACAAAGCTCGAGTCTTATATTTGTTTACAAATAATGTAAAGTAAAGAAATGACCATTTCTTTGACAAAAAAACTTATTAAACTTATTAAATGTGTTCATAAATAAGTTTATCAACAACAAAATGCAACATTACATTGAAACTTTTACCAATTCAAGACATATGTAAACAATAAAAGGACTCGAGCTTTGTTTACAAAACAAAAAAATTTAACCTCTGTAACTCGCTTGTAACTCGATATTTGACTTTTAAATTTTGACAGAGCATTAAAAACATCCATATTGACCATTATAGACATTAAAAGTGAAAAAATAAATTTTGAAAAAATTTAGCTCAAATCGTGTCCAAGTCCCTTTAAGGTGTATATAATTTATTTACAATTCATAATTAATCGCTACACCAACAAAAGACAGGGCATTCCCGGGGCCCCACCTCCTCCAAATATTAAGGCCCAAATATGGGATACAGGGTGTTAGCCAGCCCCTTGAAAGATATCCCATTATAACTGTATTGTACGAAATTTCCAATTTTCGCCAGGCTAGCTAAGCCTGTTAACGGTCGTGTAAACCCAATTCCTTTTGAGGGTCGACTGGGCATTCCCGGGGCCCCACCTCCTCCAAATATGAAGGCCCAAATATGGGATACAGGGTGTTAGCCAGCCCCTTGAAAGATATCCCATTATAACTGTATTGTACGAAATTTCCAATTTTCGCCAGGCTAGCTAAGCCTGTTAACGGTCGTGTAAACCCAATTCCTTTTGAGGGTCGACTGGGCATCCCCGAGGCCCCACCTCCTCCAAATATGAAGGCCCAAATATGGGATACAGGGTGTTAGCCAGCCCATTGAAAGATATCCCATTATAACTGTATTGTACGAAATTTCGTATATTCGCCAGGCTACCTAAGCGTGTTAACGGTCGTGTAAACCCAATTCCTTTTGAGGGTCGACTGGGCATTCCCGGGGCCCCACCTCCTCTAAATATGAAGGCCCAAATATGGGATACAGGGTGTTACCCAGCCCCTTGAAAGATATCCCATTATAACTGTATTGTACGAAATTTCGTATTTTCGCCAGGCTAGCTAAGCCTGTTAACGGTCGTGTAAACCCAATTCCTTTCGACTGTCGACTGGGTATTCCCGGGGCCCCACCTCCTCCAAATATGAAGGCCCAAATATGGGATAAAGGGTGTTAGCCAGCCCCTTGAAAGATATCCCATTATAATTGTATTGTACGAAATTTCTAGCCCTGTTTCCAGGCTAGCTAAGCCTGTTGAGGGTCGACGGCATTCCCTGGGCCCCACCTTCTCCAAATATGAAGGCCCAAATATGGGATACAGGGTGTTACCCAGCCCCTTGAAAGATATCCCATTGCAACTGTATTGTACGAAATTTCCATTTTCGCCAGGCTAGCTAAGCCTGTTAACGGTCGTGTAAACCCAATTCCTTTTGAGGGTCGACTGGGCATTCCCGGGGCCCCACCTCCTCCAAATATGAAGGCCCAAATATGGGAAACAGGGTGTTAGCCAGCCCCTTGAAAGATATCCCATTGCAACTGTATTGTACGAAATTTCGTATTTTTGCCAGGCTAGCTAAGCCTGTTAACGGTCGTGTAAACCCAATTCCTTTCGAGGGTCGACTGGGTATTCCAGGGGCCCCACCTCCTCCAAATATGAAGGCCCAAATATGGGATAAAGGGTGTTAGCCAGCCCCTTGAAAGATATCCCATTATAACTGTATTGTACGAAATTTCGTATTTTCGCCAGGCTAGCTAAGCCTGTTAACGGTCGTGTAAACCCAATTCCTTTTGAGGGTCGACTGGGCATTCCCTGGGCCCCACCTTCTCCAAATATGAAGGCCCAAATATGGGATACAGGGTGTTACCCAGCCCCTTGAAAGATATCCCATTGCAACTGTATTGTACGAAATTTCCATTTTCGCCAGGCTAGCTAAGCCTGTTAACGGTCGTGTAAACCCAATTCCTTTTGAGGGTCGACTGGGCATTCCCGGGGCCCCACCTCCTCCAAATATGAAGGCCCAAATATGGTATACAGGGTGTTAGCCAGCCCCTTGAAAGATATCCCATTAAAACTGTATTGTAGGAAATTTCGTATTTTTGCCAGGCTAGCTAAGCCTGTTAACGGTCGTGTAAACCCAATTCCTTTCGAGGGTCGACTGGGTATTCCCGGGGCCCCACCTCCTTCAAATATGAAGGCCCAAATATGGGATACAGGGTGTTACCCAGCCCCTTGAAAGATATCCCATTGCAACTGTATTGTGCGAAATTTCCATTTTCGCCAGGCTAGCTAAGCCTGTTAACGGTCGTGTAAACCCAATTCCTTTTATAGTTTGACTGGGCATTCCCGGGGCCCCACCTCCTCCAAATATGAAGGCCCAAATTAAATATGGGATACAGGGTGTTAGCAAGCCCCTTGAAAGATATCCCATTATAACTGTATTGTACGAAATTTCGTATTTTCGCCAGGCTAGCTAAGCCTGTTAACGGTCGTGTAAACCAAATTCCTTCTGAGGGTCGACTGGGCACTCCCGGGGCCCCACCTCCTCCAAATATGAAGGCCCAAATATGGGATACAGGGTGTTAGCCAGCCCCTTGAAAGATATCCCATTATAACTGTATTGTACGAAATTTCCAATTTTCGCCAGGCTAGCTAAGCCTGTTAACGGTCGTGTAAACCCAATTCCTTTAGAGGGTCGACTGGGCATTCCCGGGGCCCCACCTCCTCCAAATATGAAGGCCCAAATATGGGATACAGGGTGTTTACCAGCCCCTTGAAAGATATCCCATTATAACTGTACTGTACGAAATTTCGTATTTTCGCTAGGCTAGCTAAGCCTGTTAACGGTCATGTAAACTCAATTCCTTTTGAGGGTCGACTGGGCGTTCCCGGGGCCCCACCTCCTCCAAATATGAAGGCCATAATATGGGATACAGGGTGTTAGCCAGCCCCTTGAAAGATATCCCATTGCAACAGTATGATGAATTTCTTACCTATTCGCCAGGCTAGCTAATTATGTCAATGTTCAGGTCTGGTCAGCAAGATATGATTTTTAATATATATATAACTGTTTCTTAACATTGAAAAAGGAAAGTTTATGTGGAATTTTGAATTTACGTTTATTAGCATGTTTACGGTAATTTGAATAGTGAACCGACCAGAGAATTCTATTCGCTATTCAAATAGTGAATAGCGAAAAGCGAATAGAAGTCCAACTTCTGAATGCCCCGTTTACCTATCATCAGGTCAGTGTACAACCGTAACCATCATGAGGTTCTGTATACGTATCACAGGGTTGTGTATACCAGGGTCTGTCTTTCAACGGGGTCTTAATATCTATCAACAGAGTTTGTTTACAAACAGCCAGGGTCTTAAAAATAATTACCAGGATTTGTACACTAATCAGCAGGGTCTTTCACAAGGGCCAGTAAAGCTATAATTAAAGTACGTCTTCCCCATTTCCCAGAGAGTAGAGTCTTATATCTATCGCCATGGTCTGTATGTCTAACAACAGGGACAATACAACTATTACCAATGGCCGTATTACTAGGGTCTGTTTATCCACGATCAGAGTCTTGTACACCCATCATTAATTCCTTTTACAATGATATATTATACAGACCCTAATAAAGTATACACGGGCATAGATGATACAGACCCTAGTGATAAGTATACTTGATCTGATGATGAATATACTGACCCTGGTAATAGGTGTACAGACCCTGGTGATAAGTATACTAACCCTGGTTATGGGTATACAGGCACTGGTGATAAATATACTGAACCTGATAATGGCTATACAGACCGTAGTGATGGATATAATGACCCTGGTGATATGTATAATAGCATAATTATAGGTAATGAGACATTGGTGATGGGTAAACTGACTCTGGTTATTGGTAAATCGACACCGATGATACGTACACTAACACTGGTTATGGATAAATTTACCTTGGTTATTGGCATGCATACCCTGATGATGGACATACTGACCGAGGTGATGGGCACATAGACCCTGGTGATAACGAACATTAACCCTTTTGATAGATGTTAAGACCTTCTTGATGCGTTTAATGACCCTGATGATGGCTATACTTACATGTACCCTGGTGATGGGTATACTGACCTTAATGTTGAGTATTCTGACTGACCCTGGTGATGGGTATACCGACCCTGGTGATAGGCCAACAATTCTGCCATCGCTTAAACCCAGACAATTGTCGTCTGCTAATTTAAAAGAGTCATCACGTGACATCACATAGAAACAAGGGGAATGATTCTAAAACATGCTTTTTATTTGTTGATATGAAAATAATATTAAAATTATTGGTTTCAACTAGAAACGAGCTCGAGGATCGTTGCAAGCAACGATTATGTCTTCTGTCGCAGCTACATCATACTTGTGACGTAATACAAAACTGATACCTGAGGTGTGGTCAGCAGAGAGAGTGCTCGTGAGCACTTGTCAAAATTTGTGTTGCGGGTATAGGGAAGTTTGGAGAGCGATCGCTCTGTTGAACGCGCCTCTGGCCATGATACAATATTAGATGTATATAGCCTTAGTAAAAAGACAAATGCTTTCGATATACATAAGAGTTTGTTTCATGATGATTTCTTTGTGAAATACAATTGCTCTCGAACCATATACATTAATGTTAATTGATCTTCTATCGATATGCTGTGTTATTATATTCCTAATAATGCATAAAGCCTAATTAGGCTAATACATGTACATGTATTTTTTGTCTTAAAATGTCTAGGGCAAAGGACTCTTGACTCTTTCGGTTAGTTAGTCATTTTTTAATCAGTTGTTCGGGGATTGTCTGGAACTTATTCATAAAACTTGCATCGATTGTTTTTGTTCGCGTAACTGTCGTGTAAACCCTTTAGCGATGCATGCTCAGAAATGTAATTTATCGTGTTCATCGTATTGGATGTGTAAACATATTGGTACTATTTCGATTAGTTCTAAAGCAGCATCACTTGATTGAATCTAAATCAGAGTTGGTGATATGTCTTTTTAATATAATACTATAGCATAAATGAAGATATCTGTTTTCTTACTTCTGGACCCCCTCTTCGACGAACAACATTGTACAAATTTGTGTGCATATTTGCCAAAGCAATTGGTGAAAAAAGCATATCTACTAAATGTACTATACTATAGAAGCAATTAGAGATCTTTAAAAGTTGTCCAATTTGATTCTTATCGTACTGTTTTTTGCATTTGCAGTTTATTGTGAGAAACTTATTTAATCATCATAATTGTCTAATTTAAAATATAAACAGAATCACATGGACGACGATTATAATATTTAGACAGTTGGTATGCCCGGTATAAAGATCAAAAGACATAACATTTTACGCGCATTTTTTATCAAACGCGGCAATGAATCTTAAAAAATACAGTTATTTGCGGAGATCTACAAAGATTTACAAGCGGGATTGGGGATTAATTTCGTTTGCCGGGGAGGCGGAGGACCGATGTTTTCTCATTTGGTTATTCAATCATTTTCATTTAATTATTCATTTTTAAAATTATTGGAATGCCAATATTACTTTTTAATGCAGTGAAAAGTTAAAATACGAACCAGTTAGTCTCGGTGAGTATTCGGCCAACCTGCGTACGCGTAAGGAAGAAAATACAATATTGAAGAAATTCCGATGAACGATCTCGTTCCAAGGTTGTCCATCCGTTTGTTTTTTTTTTTAAATCAAACTGAGAGTTACATACCTGCAGCTAGAGATTGTCAGACTCTTATTATAATTAATCATGTAAATTTATTTTGATTCATAGAGGCATTTTTCACGTTAATGAGGTTTTTCCTTAAAAAAAGAAGAGAAATCGGGCCCAATATTCAGTGTTATTATTTTACAATTTAAGGGTATAATAAAATTTTGTATAAATATCTAAGATACAACTCTTCATCGCTTTATCCGAACTATTTGTATATGTATCTTATATATATATGCAATAAAATATGTTCAATTCAAATCCGAAACGTTGCATGGAAAAAAAATTACTTCGCATTCTTTTTAAATACAAAAACATATGCTCAATGAGCTTAGATTTACAGCTACAAACAACCGTAAAGAGAGACTGAGAACAACTAATTTATTCTTATTTTTAAATCAAAAGAAATTTAAGATAAAATCAAAAGATATTTTTTCTCTATACGAGTGAATAAAAACATTGATCAGCAAAGGGTTCTATGGCCTTTTTTAAAAGCTTGCTACATTCTTTTTTGAGGGGTATTTTCTTCCTTTTTAGTATACTCTAAAACTCTACTAATAATGTATTCGGTTTTGTACATAAGGCTGCCCAAAGTTAATTCTACGTTTAACGTCACTTCGAAATACCAAATCTACGAGGAAGGGCGATAAAATTAAAACAAACAAAATTGTCAAACACCCCATTGTGGCCCCATCCTACCCCCGGGGGTCATGATTTTTACAACTCTGAATCTACACTACCGAAGGATGCTTTCACACAAGTTTCGGCTTTCCTGGCCTAATGGTTCTTGAGAAGAAGATTTTTGAAAATTTCTCGAAAATTTTCATTAATTCCTAATTATCTCTCCTTGTAAGAGGGCTTGGTCCTTAATTTTCACAACTTTGAATCCACTTAGGCTAAGGATGCTTTGTGCTAAGTTTGGTTGAAATTGGTCCAGTGGTTCTTGAGGAGATGTTGAAAATGTGAAAAGTTAACAGACGGACGGACAGACGGAAGCGGAAGACCTTAATACAAAAAAAATATGCATGGATACGATATACACAGCAAAACCTGAAGTTTTTTGCATTTGCACTTTACTTTATATATATATATATATATATATATATATATATATATATATATATATATATATATATATATATATATAAACTAATATTAAATGGAAATAAAATGTTTCAATCACAATAAAGAAATGTTTAGCAAGGACTTTGTTTTCAATAATTTTATTTTTATTTGAAGGCAAATGAATGTTCCGTAAACACTTATCCTATATGATAATGAATGATTGTTGATAGATCAAACTCCTTAGTCTCCGTTTAGGTAATTTCATCATACTGTGGTATAGGGTCTGACAGAGGGTCCAGATACGTGGGGTCACTAGAATGAGCGATTTGCTGCTGTGCATCCATTTCGAGATTATCGTACCCATCTTGTTGTTTAAATGAATGGCCAGCTGTTGCATTGTGTTTGATACAATGTTTATAGAAATGTATTCCAACAAATACACCACATAGAACAATGAAGAGTCCAAAAAATACAACGATTGTGTACGTTACGATAAGAGGCAGGCCGTGAATTACTAATGACGTTCCTGGATATGTAATTCTTGTTACTCTCGGTGTTGTCCCTTTGACTTTCTCAGTGCTTGCATTTGTTACGCCTGTGATATTCTTTGTATAGGAATCTACATAATAATACCAAGCTTAGGAAGATATTTATTATAATTAATATCACAGAAGATGAATGAGCTGCAATTTCATGCAAGACATGTTCATTGTTAAATTACAATGTACAAATTTATTGATAGGGAAATATATTTGTAATATTTTGGTACATAAGTTCCATCTGAGCACCCTTTACTCAATGCAATTGATTTTAATTCAACATTATAACAATTAAATCAAGCATTATGGTTTTTTCCTCTTTAAAATTAAAGTTTAGTGATAGAATGTTGTACTTTACTTTTTTAAGCAAAAATGTAAATAAAAAGTACTTGATAACATACCAATATTCTCAAAACATCCAAATCGATGGTCACATAAGCTTAAGTTGCACTGACATGTACCTTGGCAATCATATCCAAAACTAGGGAAACTGCAAAGTTCAGAACAGTTTATGTTGTGATATCCAATGGGACAATCTGTAATATAAGATATATCTTGAGGTACGTTTACAATATTAGAGAACACTAAAAACGTTTTGTTAAATGAAATCTTTTTAAGGTTGTTAGACAGTAAATATATATTTAGTGATCATGAATACATTACTTTCACATTCTGATGTTTCTTTGCTCCAATAAAAACCGGGACAACAAATGCTTCCTTCGATGCTATAAAGTAAAAATTATATTGTAAACAAAAAGTACAGGTTCAAATTCAATAAACAATGAGAGAACACATCATAAATCCTTGTCATACCTTCTACAGAGGGAGATGACGCATCGCCAAATCAACGACAGTAGACAAAACATCCGAATCATATTTACCCACCTATTCTAGAAGGTTGATCAGATAATATTTCCCTGTAATATAGAGGAACCCGGAAATTCATTATCATATTTATAGTACATCATTAACTCTCATAAATGATGCACTTTACAAACAGCATGTAACACATCCTTCCTAAAATCAGTTTTTAACATTGCTAAAATCAAACCTATATATACCTAGAATGGTGGATTACAGACTATATCAGCGATGAGTACAAATATTATTCATATCAAGTACAGTGCATGGTAAAATCATTAGAATGGCCTCTTTTGGAGATTTCGGAAACTTGAGTGATCAACTAATTGAAACTTAGCAGTTCATTCTATCTGTAAAAAAAGACGTTGATATCAAACAAGAGGACCATGGGGCCACATCGCTCACCTGAGCAACAATGGGCGTTCAAAAGATATTGTGCCATATGGCCCCTCAGTAGAATAACAAAAAATAAATATTGTAAAGTATTCGAATTTTACACTTATTTTTGCATACACGTAATCTTTGACATTGTATCTTTATGGAATACTATCTTTACCCAAAATAAGAAAATCCTACGCAAGATATAAAACTAAACATTTGGTAGGGGTACACTGTTAACTTCCAATTCCCTATATTTTCGTTCTGCCCCCCCCCCCTCCCCCAGTTTATAAAGCGATCAAAATATATGAGAGCATATAGGTACATTTTCTTCCTCAACTGCTTACTAGTTATTGTATTTTTTTAAAAATATCATATAATAGTTAATGCATTTTATTAAAAAAAATTCTATAGATGTGAAGAAGAAAATTGTACCCCAATCCGCTCAATTCCTCAAATTAAAAACATTCAAAAATTTAATTATAAATGACTGTTGTTTACCTGGCGTAAACTCGTGTGACTTTTATAACTTTACTCACATTTGATTGATGAATACACTGGAATGAAAATTGTTGTCACGCGACATGTTAAAGAGCTATAAAAATCAATGTTACAGTATTGACAGGCACATCACTCTATTTTACTAAGGCCCACCAATAATTTTCATCTTTATTCAAAAATAAAAAATGGCTACAGACCAGGATAATTTTCCGCTGTAATATTTTCTTAGGAATAGCGATAATTCAGAACTATGGAAATTGTTTAACGGTGTCGTTTTTATTTACTCGTGTCTGAAAAACTATCAAAATTGATGTAGATTTCACACTATTTATTGTATAAAGAGGGGGCCCTTAGAGAGTAGTTAGCATATCATCCTTTAATTTTTTTGTACAAGTATTTATCATTTAGCGAGACATTTCTAATGATCAACCAAAATTTCAGCGTCAATCGTAGAATTATAAGTAAGATACAGAGCTCACAATTCTGCTAGTTTTGAGTCATATTTTGTTCACATGAGTTTATTACATTCAGCTTAAGATTTTTAACTTGATATTTCCTATTCATCATTTAAAGTGAAAAAAAAGTTGCCTCAGATCTGTGTACATAGAATTGTGAGCAAATCTCTGTATCTTGCTTATAATTCGAAGCTTAACACTCAAATATGGTTAGTAAATAGAAATGGTAAACAATAAAACATAAGAAACATGCACTATAACAAATAAAGTGCACAATTTATTTTTCAAAATAAATCATATACATATATAAACCTACATATTTCCGTTAGCGATATTAAACTCTATTTAAACTTATGAATAAACTCGAGAAAATGCTAAGCATCTCAACAAAACACATTGTATTAATCTAATATTATGCAAAAGATCATACCGAATTACCGATAGAATGAATAGTATTTTAGTACTCTTTTAATACATCAGATTTTGCTTAATTTGCGCAGGTAAACAGTTAACTGTCTGATTTACCGAAGTGTCTGTTTGATTTGATACGTAAAAACTACAAAATACAGGCGATAGTTCCCAGGTTACAAAGCATAGATAATGAAAACGAAATGAAAATCAATACAAGCTAACACCACCGTCATGAGTGAAAACTGTCAACGCATTGAAATATTTAACCTCAATTTACTTCACAAAATCGGCACCAATGTATTTTGCATTTTTCAAAGATCCCCTTCGTACACGAACTGTTGCATAACAAACTAATTCATCATTGTTAGTTCGACCCGGTTATCTTTAAATAAAAACAAAGAACCTCGAATACGAGTCTTGGTAAAATGGGTAGGCAAACCGGGGCAGATCGGCAATCGTCAATTCCAAAATGCGCATTGTTTTGCAGCAATATTTACAGCGAATACAAATATACTGGTCCGTAACATATCCTCAAAATTTTAATGAGATTGGCATATTAATAACTGCCAATCTTTTGTTTTGCCCCGGCCCGGGTTTGCCTACCCATTTTACCATGACTCATGGAATACCGAACCCGAAGCTATAAACTGACTGAAACACGCCTTTCCTTAAATATTTTTTTCGTAATAACTCAGATTTGAAATAGAATAAGCCCATCATTTTTGCAATTTATATTTTCCTTTTCAAAAGGATTATCTATGCTGAATGGCGTTGAATTTGACTCAGTAGTTCTTGAGAAGATTTTTTAAAATGCACCCCCCCCCTTTTTTCTACAACTTCGAGGTTTTCTCCGCTTTGAATAAAGATCGGTCTTTCATTTTTGCAATTTATATTAACCTTTCCATAAGAATGCTTTTTCCCAAATTTGGTTGAAATTGGCCGAGCGGTTTTAGAGAAGAAGTTCAAAATGTAAAAAGTTTACAGACGGACAGACAGACAGACGGACAGACGGACGACGGACAAAATGTGATCAGAATAGCTTACTTGAGCTTTCAGCTCAGGTGAGCTAAAAACAAGCCCAAATGTTAACTATAAGCTAGAGGAAGACACCTTAAACTTGTAAATTTTTTTCGCTTTGTTTGTCTCTTTAAATGCAAAGTGTTCAGGAATCATTAAACTTTTAGTCATATTGTACAATAGTACAATGTTCATGCAGTACGCAAGTTAAAATGTAATTCTACACATGCTGCAGAACCCAAATCTAAATAAAGAGGAATAAGAATAGTTGTACCCAGAAATGAGTATTGACAACTTCCAGTGGAAGGTTGTATATAAGGATTGAAAATGCAAGAAGATAAAGGTATTCCATCCATAACTATCATATTTTATATCTAATAAACTGTCTGTTGGATCACTAAAATCTAATTGTGCTTTTAAAAGGTTTTTCAAAAAAAGAAGATTTACTTTTGGAATTTTTAAAAAGACATAATGAATAATAAGTAATATTTCATATCTTAAAATTCATTGAAGTGCATTGGAAAAGCTCATTTGTTAATTATATATGTTCAGTACAAATTATCTATACTACTATATTAAAATAATAGACTCGAATTTTTGGGCTTTAATACCGAGAAATCGGAAGAGTGCTGTCTTTTGTTTTATATATTTTAAACATCATTGGTACTTGAAGATTACCAATATGTTTTTATTTTTTCTCAATCAAGCTTCACTAATTAATAATCAACGAAAATTCCTTTTAAAAATCCGGAAATCATCTGGATTTTTTTGGATTTTACAATCTTGCGCATGCGCATTACATTCACGCTAAATCACGGGATGCTATTTAGTATATGTTTCCACAATATCACATTTGCATGGATAAACTCAGAAACGATAATACAAATACGTGTAAATTTTCATTGAAAGTTTGCTACATGATCAAAGAAAATACGGGAGATAACTCTAACTCAGTGCATTTGATTTGAAAAATCCCGAGAGTTCCGAATGTCAACATGGTGTGTAAATTTGAAGCGAGTAAAAAACGTTGGGGAAAAAGTGTTGAATTCTTCATTAATATGAATTAAATTTTTAGATGAAATGTATTTACAGCCGCAAAATGGTTTGTTATGTAATAGGAAAGTAAACAATATAAAGATATTAGAAGATGATGAAACAAAATGCTGGCAAATGGAGATAACTTCTTCAGAAAGTGAAAATAATCCTTATGTATACTGGTGTCTCATAATATTGCATTACCACATTTAAGTAATATACTTACCTATATGGTCAACACCTTATTGGTCAACATCATATGATAATCCAATTAGAGCACAATATCAAATCCTTTAGCCGATCACCACAATAAACATTTATGTATGTTAATTATTCCTATTCTGCGTATTGAAAACACATATGTTCATGTACTACATAGACCACGTGATACACATCTAACCAAAGAGCTGGGTATAGAAAACTTGTATCCGCTAATGCATCCTGTACACCTGTGTTGTGTACATAACTTTGGACAAAGTTCATTTACTTGATACATGCAGGTTTTATTTAGAATTTTATTTTTTTAAATCCCTTGCACTATTTTATTTAGTTAATTAACCATGTAAAGCATAAACGTCAGCTTAAAGGTGGTTTGGGACACCTGCATATTGTGACGTACTCTCTATCGAAATAAACAATACATTATAGATATAATTAATATCCCCCCTCCCCAAATAGTGATACATAACAGCGAAACACATTGAGCTAGAGCGTAAACTACATGACTGTAAGTAAACAATTCGAATTCTGCTGTGACATTTCTATTTTATAACCTCTAGTTTTTAAAAAAGTTAAAAACTTCAAAAATATTGTAAAATTTGAAAATTCTAAAATGGTGAAAGTATTTTGATTATAACGTACTTTTATCCACATAAATATCGGCATGTATCCCATACCACCTTAAATACTTATACAGGGGGCGTTCAATAATTAATGTCTCTAATCAGATTGCGAAAATTACAGGGTTCAATTAACCATTGAGTTTCACGCATGATTTGGTTCATATTTTATTTATGGCCGTTTATATGACCATGTTTCATCATCGAATACTCCTTTGATAAGCTGATATATAATTCCTACTCGAGACACTGTATGAAAATATGTTCAGTAATCATCCAAAAAGGCTGAAATTAGAGGCTTCATAAAAGCATCTGTCAGAGGTAAAGACCCGGCCCCGATGTTATAATTTTTTTTTCATACTCGTACTCCGTACTCCTAGTATGTGCTCCACTGAGTACGACTTTAAATTCCGAGGTTATAAAGTTTTGGAGTACGTTCGCCGCTGAGTACTATTTGATAAAGTTCCAAAAGCCGGTGGAGGAAATTTTACGTCTCTGGAGTAAGATATAGCATGGTAATTCATGTAAATAGTTCTGGCATTTAGGCAAACTATACATGTAATCAGATAAATTATTTATCAACAAAATGTAACACTTTATTTACATGTACATAGGCCCTTTTTCATCTGCAAGCATGGAGATGTGTCTGCATCTATAACTTATGGACTTTTAAGCAACAGAGACGATAAATCCAGTGTTATTGGGAAACTTATCAACAAATTGTGTTTATGTCATATGTTCTTGGAAAAGAGGGTAGGGAGCGTTGATATAAACAACTTTTAAAAGAACGAGGTAACTAACGGTCTGGAAATCTCTCTCTCTCTCTCTCTCTCTCTCTCTCTCTCTCTCTCTCTCTCTCTCTCTCAAAATTTCTAGCTTCTAGTTATTTAAAGTGTTATCACTGCTTTTTACTAAAACAAGCTTAATTTTAATTAACTGTAAATTACCCGAATCCTCAAGCAAAATATATACAAGTATATATATATACTTAATGTCTTTGCATAAATGTTTATTTAAGAATAAAATTTGATTTCGTAACACCTAATTTTATTTTTAAATAATCACTAGATAATAGCCCGCGCAAGCGCGGGAATTAACACTTTATACATTATTATGGTATAATGCTTAATATGTTGAACCATTTTTTTTGGTTCATTTTTGTATATACTTTGTCCGATTTTTTCCTTATCTTATTCTTTAAAATTGAAATAAAAAACAAACTGCATTGTTGGATATTTCGAGAAGCGGACAGGGATGACAAATCTTAACTGAAATGGATAATATATACACGTACGTGGCCTTAATCCTGTTTGTTGCAGCTGACTAAAAAATGAACTTTTTTTATTGTATTTATTTCAAATTCAGTGAATGGGTATTTAGTGTCTCTCCCTCTAAATTTGGTTCTTTAGGTCAATTTTCAATATAATTTCTCTTACTGTCCCAAATGAGAATTCAGATAAAAGCCTGTTTTGAAAAACAATCTAGAGAGGGGAGGACATTCCCATTAAACTTCCCCGTTTTATGCATACATCATTTATCCATATAGACGTAGAATACAATAATCTGTTCAATAATCATTAATGTTTACAAATTAATGTCTAAGGTTTACAACCAAACTGCGGTGGTATAAAAAAGCAAGAGATTAAAACACGCTAGGTTATGCATTATTATCCATGTGCATGCATATTTTAAACCAAAGTTGTCAGATTCAAAATATCTGCCCGATAGTTAACTCGCCCTACACTTTCCGCCATTATGTCAATCATTAGTCAACCCGTTTCTGGGCACTCCGTTCTGGAAAGTTCTTTCCACTAATACTTAAATCGCATTAATTGTTCCAATTTATTTATTAACTTTTTGTTTTAATCAAATTCTCAGAAACTAATCAAACCGATTCAAGGTATCTGCCCGCGATGCATGATGAACTCG
The DNA here is from genome assembly GCA_020458035.1 of Magallana ariakensis. Lineage (NCBI taxonomy): Eukaryota > Metazoa > Mollusca > Bivalvia > Ostreida > Ostreidae > Magallana > Magallana ariakensis. Next base: position 46,876,673 of record CM035812.1, on the reverse strand, counting down.
TCCTATACTTTTCGTTAAGTAGTTAATCCGCTTTCTTTGTTACCCCGTTCTGGAAAGTTCTATCCCATTCTCTCAGCAGAGGTCGTGCTTCGCAAGCGAATGAGTATCAAAACTAAAATCGCCCACTAAAGAAACGAATTGACTCATTTTATTTATTCAACATTTGTCAAATCTTAACTTCTATGTATTTTCTAAATAGGCTCACTATATTAGACAAAGAACACATCTAGATATCTGCAGCTACATGTAGTAGGTATGGTCACATAGGAAGCCAAATATGTACGTCATAAGTAAAAATATTGCCAATACAAAACTTGAAAATTTGAAATCTTATCATTTAAGTTTACATCTAATGCGTTTTAATTAATTACTGCTGATTTTTGATTACTTTCTATATTTCCACTTAAGATTGCTTTGTAAGCTTTCAGAATAGGTTGTCATTATTTTTAACGGTCTTGATATTTTGAAATAAAAAGAAATGAACCTTGCAGAAAATTATTCTAAATTTCACAGCATTTTTGACACTATAGAGAAAAGGCGATTTTTAAAAGCCAATATTTTTTCACAGAGAATAGCTGTTCTATGAATATCTTAAAAAATCGTATAGATAAACCACAAAAAAGATAACTATGCCAGCTTATATTATAATAACCTTGGAAGAGTCGTTACAAACACTAGCTAGTATAACAAACTACTTAAAGGGGTGGGTATGTGGGTCACATTTGAACACAAGGACAGCGTAACCAAAATGGGTTTTCTATGAACGTTACACCATTGAACCTACGGGTTTTCTTCATACTACGCCATTGAAATCAGTCTAATGTATAGAAATCCCCCGAGATTAAAAAAAAAGGTAATTAAAACTCGCAAGTTGAACATTTTCTTTGCCAGAAATAGTATTCTATAACTTTATTTTGACAATTTTAGTGGAGGGGGGGGGGGGTATCGGGTGCGCCTCCCTTGAATCCGCCACTGATTTGCCGCTTATTCTATAAAATGTTTCTCTTTCCAAGGTTTGTGGCATGCAACATAAATGATAAATTATTAATAAGTAAGTATTAGAAAGTGTTATACTTTTATGCACCATCCATGGTAATGTTTAGAACTAACCTACATTCTCACTATAATCAAAGAAGGGACCCCGGAAGTGCATCTGATTGATATTGATTAATAACGATACATGTACATTGATTTCTTGGTTTTAAATTATAGGGAGTATGGGTCGTATTTGACTAAAAACAGAATTCTTAAAAAGTCCAGCTATTCAATGAAATTATTTTGCACGTAGTCAACACTGTGCCGGATAATTATGCCAGTGCCAAGGTGGCATTTTTGCACCCGTCTAAGCTGCATATATCGAAAAATTCAAATATGCCATATGACAGACCATTGCTTCAAGAGTTTACAACCACCTTTGTTATCATTGTATCTCACCTGTCAGGTGAGATATTTACCTTTCAAAACTAAATTCCTACAGGAAAATAATTTTTCCCATAGGAAAAACAGTATTCCGGTAGGAAATAAGAAATTTCCTATCGGAATACAATAACTTCCTATAGGAATTTCAATTCCGATAGAATTTGATAAAATCCAATAGGAAATTTTAATTTCCTATAGGAAAACTACCTGTTTGAGTCAAATTCCTACAGGATAAAGCTTTCTCCTATAGGAAATATAACTCCCATAGGATTTTTAGAAAATCCTATAGGATTGTCAGTATTTCCCGTAGGAGAATCGTTTCTTCTATGGGAATTATCATTTTCCTATGGGATATTAATTTTTAAAGGTAAATATCTCACCTGTCAGGTGAAACACACTAAAAACAAAAGTGGTTATATATTCTCTAGACAATGGTCTATCATTTGGCATATACGGATTTTACCGAAACTCCATCTTAAGCGGGTGCAAAAATGCCACCTTGGCACTGGCATAATTATCCGGCACAGTGTTGTACATTTACATGTATATGTTCATTTATTAATGAAGCGAAAAATCTAAAAGATTATTTTGATTGCAGCTCTCCCTTAATCTTAAAGACACCTCCATTATATCTAGATTTTTCATTGATGAAATGGTAAAAACTTTCCATTTTAATTTATATACATGTAATTATGATTAAATAATAGCATATAATACAGCAACATTACAATATGTAACGATATAATATGTTTGCACTACATTTTTATTTATATTAAATTGTTTGAGTACGACTTTGAGAAAGCTCCATAACTTACTCAGAAAATCGCCGTTTTGTACGAGCATGAACAAGTTTCATAACCTCGATACCTTGAATACGAGTACGATTTGGAGCACGGAGTACGATTTGGAGTATGAAATCGTACTCAAGAAAGTTTTATAACCTCGGGCCCCAAAAGAAATTTTCAAAGAGCTGTGTGGTGTGTATAGAAACAAGTGTATGTCATTGAGACAAGTTTACAGGTGGATCAGCAAATTAATCAAATGTCTAAACAGGCCTTTAGAATAAGCAAAGTCATTGAGCACCTTGCACGGGTTCAACGGATGCTATATTTGCCCAAAAAAATCAATATCATTACTAATGATAAACAATTAACCATTAAACAAATAGCAATTTTAGAAGGTATTTCATTGGGGACAGTATTTACAATTTTAAAGACACCTTGACCTCCAACAGGTTAGTGCAAGATGTATACCTCATATATTAAAAGAAAAACAGAAACCCTTGCTGGTTGAAATGTGTAGAAAACTACATAAAATCTACAAAAGATGCAATGGACGACGTTTCAGAAATTGTTATATACAGGTGATGAAACATGGATACATCATTTTGAACCTCAGAGCAAAACTGATCACAAATTGTGGTTGACTAAAAAGGCAAAACGCCTTGTTATAGCAAAACGATGTCAAAGTACAAAGAAAGTATTATACACAATTTTCTTTAATAAGGAAGGCCATGTACTTCCAGTTAACGTTGCTATTCGTAGAGGCCGATCAATCACCGGACATGTATACAAAATTTATGTACTAAAGAAAGTTACGAAACAGACCTAAGTCTGACAGTGCCCCAGCCATAAATCCCAGATTGTGAGATCATTTTTGGAAAAAGAAATGGTTTATGTTTTATTCTATTATCCCTATTCACCCTACTTATCTTCCTGTGACCTTTTTCTTTTTCCTTAATTAAAAAAGCACTTGTCAGAACAATATATGCTTGAAGAAATGCTTTGGGCTCTGTCATTTATCAGTACATGAATACCATTCCAAAAAAAAACATTATATGAATGCATTTAAAGCTTGGGTAAATCGGTTGACATTATATGTGTCTGTTAAAGGAGATTATTTTGAAGGTAATCATCAAATATATTCAAATATATAATATTGTGTAACTTTTGTAACAACGATAACAATATTTATTAAACGCTTCTCGTATCTTTTGTTCTGGCAGTCATGCAGTGAAAATCATTGCGCAATGTGCCATTTATTTTGCACTGTTTACAATCTGCTTTTTTGCAACTACATGTACAGGCTTTTCTTTTTTATCAAAATATTCTGATGTTTATTGTGAACGGCTTCGGTCGATTGTGCGCGGGTATGATAAGGCAACAGTCAGCGATCGATCGAGTAAAAATTCTTCTGATCGATATGACGTCACAATAAGCAGCATGATGTCATATTTTACTCAAGAAACCTGCCAATTTTAACTTTATTTCTGGTCCAAATTATGAAAACTACAGGCGGAAAATGTCATTAGAAGCTCTTTTAACATAATATATCTTCGTTTTCTCTGTATTACGTATCGTTAACATTGATGACGTCACAAGCATGTGTGGCGGTTGACTTCTTTATTTAATATGTATTAATTAATATTTCAGTAATTGAATATAATTACTAAGTTATGTACATTAGCTGATTTATATTTAATCAGCATAAGTCTATGTATATTATTGTACATATTGTTGTTAGTAATATTTTTCATATAACGTGCGAGTACCCATTATTGCCGAGTACCCATTATTGCCGATTGTATAAAAAACCCAAGATTTTCTATATATATTTGTTGTTATAAGCTACAAACCAAAATAAATAAATAACACAATTTGTAAGACACTATAAGAGTTGGGAACGAAGAAAATTTATTTCAAACATCTCGGAACTCACCATAAGAAAGGTAGGCCTATGAAAACGTATCCCATTTGTATCCGTGCGATGACACATGCCACTGAATGCTTGACTTGTAATCCACTTTGATGATAGGGCATTTTTTGTTTAGGTCCAAATTCGAAGAATATTTACTCCCGTGTTATGATATTTGACATAAAAAAGCAAGATACCATTTCTACTACACAATATTTAACGAAATAAACCGAGCGTCTGCTTGCTTGTAAGACGCCATTTTGTCTGCAACCTGAGGCGGATCAAAGATTTATCCCCGCGCACCTGCGGTGTAACTTAGAGGCATTGCTATTAAATTTCATACACATTATTTCTTTTACTGGACAAACTTACTTATTTTTAAAAAGCTTTTAATAAATATACAATGCATATTATTATTATTTTTTTAATTATTTGTCTCGAGACATGTGAAGCACATGTTCCTATGTTTGTGTGCATGAGGCCGCATGGACATCGAAAACAGTTTTGCTTATAATATGATTGAATGGCCTTTATGATATAATTTTTTATGTTATATTCTTACAATTTATCTTATATTGTTGGATTCTTTTAAAATTTTGACCTTTTACCGATTAATTACTGAAAAATTACGAAAAGATATAAGCGGCAATAATGGGTAATCGACTTGCTGTCAATCAAAGGTCATGGACAGGGTTTATTTTTAAAGGTATATGTGGCGTATTTTTGGTGAATAACAATAATAAGATCTGATTATTTGCTTCATTTCTTTACTTAAAGATAGGACTTTCACACAAATTACGCTTTATAAGTCAATCGCATAACAAAGATACAAGAAATCAAAAACATATTTTTTATTTTTACCGGCACGGTAAAAATACAAAAGATTTGAATAACCCCGCCTTAAATGGGTCACGTGACACCCATCTTGGTCTATCAAGAAGAATAGCGACGACGAGAATGATAGGTATACCGTTAAGTTTGACAGATTTGGCAATGAAAGAAAAAAAAGACAGACTGACAAGGCTAGAAACAAAGGGAAGATTGTCATCGGAGACTATGTAAATTGATGGAACAGGAATTAAAGCCAAATTAAACTTAAGTTTCCATGATTAAGTTGTAGGGGTTTTGCTATAGTCAGGGTCGTGCTCCATGTGTTCCGTGTCTTTACTTTATAAGTTTTAAACCACAAGTGGATTTTCGTTTAGAGGAATTTTTGAATAAAGAATAAATAAACACTCTCAGTACATCACTACATGCATCCCTCAGGGAGAGGGGTACATGTATTTACACCGTTTACCGTGTCGATGATGCTAAAATCGTGTTTCGTCTTTATTATACGTAATTAACAATTTATATCGTTCTACATTAATGAATATCGGAATAATAATGCTTCGAGTATCATCTGATATAAGAATTATCTAATTTAAGACATGAAAAACGTGATTCTAATTTGTAAACACACTCTTCTTCCATCGTGTTTTCAATGCTAGGTTTTCCCGCACTCATGCGCAGTGGCGTTATAAATGGCGAACAACATTAATATTTATCAGACGTATAGCAAAGTTTAGAGACAAATAACTAAAGACAAAACATGTTTTATGTGCCTAGAGTTTGTGAAACGTCTAATTATAAGCAGCATAATGTATATTTTTACTCAAACTCATGTCAAAAATTTTACTCCAAATACGCCACATATACCTTTAATCAGAAGTAAGTCGATATTGATAAGAATAAAAAAAAAATATTTATTCAAATTAAATAAATGAACAATGCAGAAATTTGCATTGAAATTTTTACATGACAGCTTACGTGAAAAGAGTAAAAGAGAAAACTTTTTCGGCAATGATGGGTACTAGCACGTTATATCTAATTGTTACATTCGTTGTACATTTAACGTCATCTATGTGCAATATGACGTCATAATACGTCCCGGCCCGGGGTAGCCCGACGGTGTTTGTACGTTATTGATATATTGTGTAGAAGAGAGAGTTGGACAGATTGTTGGAAAATATTTGAACAGTAAGCACTGTTATTTGTTACTCGTATTAAAGTATTGTTGTTATATTATAATAAACGGTTAAAGCTGAAATCAATTCCTGTTGATTGATTCGGGACTATAATATTGGGCAACCGCCCGTTACATTTTTGGGGGCTTCGTCCGCGGGATATCGATTTTGGTTTTAACTGTTTGTTTTGTATAGTTTGTTAGAAGGGAAAAAAGCCAATGGCTTCGAATGAATCATTTTTACACAACTTGTCCAGTGGTTTTAATGGTTTTGTGAAGTTTTTCACACCGAGTTTCTTGATGCGCGGATCTCCGCCATTATTGACAACAGACGATAAGTCCGCTCCCTTAGATCAAAACAGATCTTTCGAGAATAACGGCGAATGTAGACATACATGTAACAAAACAGTTAGGCCTAGTAACAAACATAACTTACCCCTAGACAATGACCAATCAGAGACCGAACACGAGTCCGATCGCATATTTGATGGAACATTTGATCCGCCCCTTGCCAGTCTTGGAAAGAACGATAATTCAGTCGTTAGACTTAAATCTTATCCAAACAATAATCCGTGTCTTTCAAAATCAGAAAGTGGGATTTTCACTTGTACTTGTCCGCGAAACAAAAATTGCAGGTCTTTCGCTGATCATTCATCACAGAATCATGATCCGTACCCCTTTTCAGGTACGCGAGTACATGCTGAATCAGATTTGTTTTCATGTTCACAACAAAGTCCTCTCCACTGTCTCGATAAAAATTTATCGCGTGGTTCAAGACAACATGTATCAAATGAGAGAATTAATACTCCTGATATAGTTGAGGCATTAACACTTGATTCAAAATATCGTGGAAGAAACATAAATCCTCCTCTCGATTATAAACATGTCGCGCCGTCAACATTAACAAATCACGTGACTCAGAGAGGCCCAAATAGGGCAAATGCTGAAATTAATATGCATGGTTTTTACAATGACGTAGAAAGTACAATTTTTGGAGAAAAAGCTACAAATGTACAGAAAAGTACAAAGCTTGTAAATAGAAAATCAAAAGAACCGGATACTTTTGACGGAAATAAAGTTGAATGGAATGATTATGTGTGTCATTTTGAGCAAGTGGCTCAGTGGAATGAATGGAATGATCAAGAAAAAGCGCTTCAGCTTGCTATGAGTTTACGAGGCGTAGCTCAGCGCGTGTTAAGAGAATTACCCAGAGAAATTTTATGTCAGTACGAGACATTAAAGTCCGTATTAATGCAGAGATTCTGCCCACCTGAACGGGTTACAGCATATCGCTGTGAATTTAGAAATAGACGTCGCAATCGCGAAGAATCGGTAGTTGAATATGGATATGCGCTTAAGCGTCTAGCGAGCCGCGCATTTCCGTCTATACCTATAGAAATGAGAGAGAGTTTGATTGTCGAGCAGTATATTTCTGGGTTAGGAAATCAAGATATTAAGAGACACATTCAGTTCGCACATCCGAGCACGCTGGATCGAGCTATATCATTAGCTGTAGAATTTGAAGCTTTTGAAGGTTCGTACAATGTACTACGGAAACCCAATGAGTCCGTTCATTCAAATATTATGGCCTTGACAAACACGGGAACTTCTGAAAAGAATATTCAGAAAACCCCATGTCATTCAAACCTCGAGACATCTAGACTTGTTAGGTTAGAGGGTTCGATGAGAGATGTCAAAGAATCTCTAAAGAATTTATTAAATAACCGGAAAGACCCCGTCAGGTAGAGAAAACCGAACAGAGAATTCACACGCGTTCGCCTATTAAAACGAGAGACTCTCAAAGTTCACTTGTTTTAATTGCAATGAAGAAGGTCATATCAGTAGAAATTGCCCAAAGAAAAACTCAAGTTTTGCGAGAAGAGAGTCAGTAAGGACTCCAAGGACACAACAGTCCAAGGAGAATGCTAATTTAAACTAGAACGGGCTGAGATGGAGGCCACAGGCTCAGCTCAGACAAACAATTGTGTTGCAAATTTGGATAAAAATGTAAGGCCAAATAGTTTTAGATTAACTGCTATTTCTCAACACTGCTGGTTTATAAAAGTTTCAATAGGAAACTCAGATATTAAAATGCTCGTACATACGGGTTCCGCGGTTACTTTGCTGTCGAAGCAGATATTTGATTCTTTGAGAAATGTTGAACTGGAGAATGAATCGTCAATTTTGACGACCGCTGACGGAGAACCTATGACCGTGATAGGTTGATGTACTATGAATTTATGCATCGCGAATGACGAATTCAGTCAATCGGTAATGGTAGCTGATTTGGGAAATCTTGAAGGAATTCTTGGATTAGACTTTTTAGCTCGTAATCATGTCACTTTTGATACCGGCAAAGGTGTTTTGAGATTCAAAAACTTTGACTTGGCCTTAACCAATGAGTCAGAACCGGAAAATTCGTGCGCTCGCGTACATTTATTCAGACATGTAAAATTCCCGGAGTGTCAGAAATATTTCTGAAAGGTAAAATTAAAGGGAAATTACCCGGAATGGACAGTATTTTAGAACCATTTGAAGGTTATATGGGTGAAAAACATGTCATTATACCAAAGTCAATAGTAAAGTCAAATGACTCAGAAGTGGTATTTTCTGTGTTAAACCCTACACCAGAGACAGTCATATTTAAGCAAAACGCTTATGTTGCTTCTCTTGAGCCTATAACAGAAATTTATCGGCAAGAAACTCAATCGTCTAAAAACGTTAGACAAGACAATAACGGACTGTTAACGACAGACTTACCAGACCACTTATGTCCTCTTATGTCTAATGTTTCTGACAGATTGTCAGCAGAAGAGAAAAATAAACTTAAACAAGCTTTAGCTCAGTATTCAGATATATTTGTCGGACCGGATGGACGAGTAGGTCAGACAGACCTAGTCCACCACAAAAAAGGTTACAAGATCAAATACCTGTAAAAATTCCTGCTAGGCGACTGCCTATACACCAACAAGAGATAGCTAATGAGGAAATAGACAAAATGCTGAATCAAGGCATCATTGAGCCAAGTGAATCACCATGGGCAGCGCCCATTGTATTGGTTAAGAAAAAGGATAATAGCACTCGATTTTGCGTCGACTATAGGAAATTGAATTTGAAAACAATTAAAGATAGCTATCCTTTACCGCGAATCGATGATTCTTTAGATTCACTTTCAGGTGCCCAATACTACTGCACTTTAGACCTCGCTCAAGGGTTTTTCCAAGTAAGAATGTCCGAGGAGGATAAGCCTAAAACGGCTTTCGCGACTCACCGTGGGCTGTATCAATTTCGCGTTATGCCCTTTGGATTGGCCAACAGTCCTAAAACGTTCGAACGACTAATGGAACTTGTTCTAAACGGGTTACAATGGGAACGTTGTCTCGTTTATCTTGACGACGTGATTGTATTTGGTAAAACATTTACAGAAACTTTAGACAACCTGAAACTAGTTTTTGACAGATTCAAAAGTGCTAAGTTAAAATTAAAACCTAAAAAGTGTACATTTTTTCAAGATGAAGTTCGATATTTGGGACACATTGTGTCAGTCGACGGAATAAAATGCGACGATGAGAAAATCAACAGAAATCGATTTCAGCTTTAACCGTTTATTATAATTTAACAACAATACTTTCATACGAGTAACAAATAACAGTGCTTACTGTTCAAATATTTTCCAACAATCTGTCCAACTCTCTCTTCTACACAATATATCAATAACGTACAAACACCGTCGGGCTACCCCGGGCCGGGACGTATTATGACGTCATATTGCACATAAATGACGTTAAATGTACAACGAATGTAACAATTAGATATATATGAACAATATTACTAATAACAATATGTACAATAATATACATAGACTTATGCTGATTAAATATAAATCAGCTAATGTACATAACTTAGTAATTATTTTCAATTACTGAAATATTAATTAATACATATTAAATAAAGAAGTCAACCGCCACACTCCCCCCTTCCCAAGACCTAATGTACTATGTACATTAGTCTCAATTACCGATTCAAACATCAAATGTGCATACAATAAATAACTGAACAAGTATCAATATTACATACATAAGAGTACAATCAAGAATATTGACATGACATAGTAAGCAACAAGACATTTTAAATATAATAGCATAAAACATGTGAATAGATACGAACATGTCAAATCACAAAGTAAATAATATAAACTGATTTAAGTTTACAAATTAAAGTTAATGAAATTAAGCACATCTATAAAACTATTGTCTTACAATCACTGTTCGGGAAAAAGTTCCTCGCGCTCAAGTAGTTTTGTAATTTTCCTCTTCAGTGCTTGATTTTCGCTCTCCAGTTCGCGGAGGGACGATCCAGGTCGCTGAAGTTGTCCAAGGCGTTCCTTAGTTAACTGGCGCACACGAGCGATTCTGTCAATCTGGTTGCCCAGTTTTATGATATACATCTGGAGTGAGTCCTCACTTGAAGATATGGGCGGTATAGCAAAGTCGTCGTCACAATAATAATAGGTCTGTGTGGATTTGGACTGTGGTTTTTGTAAATAATCTTCCAGGGAAATTTTCTTAAAGTCAGTCTGCGTTGATACAGTTGTAAGTTCCATCGTAGAGAGAAGAGGAGCTGACATCAAAGAAGGTTCCAACGGCAAAGAAGGTTCCAACGGCAAAGAAGGTTCCAACGGCAAAGAAAACGGGTCCAGCGATAAGAAAGACTGCGCATGCTCCAACGAGGAAGAAGACGGCTGCAACGAGGAAGACGATGGCTCCAACAAGGAAGAATATGGCTCCAACGAGGAAGACGGCTCTATCTCCAAGGGAGGAACGATCACAGTCCCGGGAGCAACACTCACCATCGAGAGGAATCCAGGCAGGGAAGGGACGCTGGCTGTCGGGGATGTCTCAGCACGGCGGAAGTTGTACTTCAGAAGTGAGGGGTCGATGAAATTGGTGGCCCTAACCATCTGGCTGGTTGCCTTGGCGATGGTCAGTCCGAGGATGGAAGGATTCGTCTCCTTATGTATAAACTTAAGGTGGCTCTTCATGTCCGATTTCCTCCTGACCAGTTCCTTGCATCCTTGATGAAGGCACGCCCACTTCTGTACTTCCCGAATATGCCGTTCTTCCCAATGACGCTGGAATTTCGCCCTCGATGGGAAGGTCCCTTTAAAGTTGCAATCTGCAACCGGGCATCCCATGTTGGCAACATAGCCAAATTCCTTTACTTCTAGGTTGAAGATGCTTTCCTCGAAGTTGAAGTCATCATCCGCCATAATGTCTAGCACATCTATAAATGCATTTGGTACAACGTCTATGTGTGAACTTGACATAGTTCCTGACAAAAAAAATAATAACCTTTTAAGTTCATAAACTCGACAAAACCAACAATCTATATCTTCCAGAACAAGATCTTTCTCTAGTCTAAGTTTCTCACAACAAATAAAATCAAACACCAACAAATTCACTCAATATCATGTACAGATACAGTCGATACACAACCGAAAGCACTAGCCCGTGGTTTTAAATAATCACAATGTATGCATGTATCTTGTACAAATAATATCTACTATAACTCACTTAATATGAGTACACAAAAAACCAATATATTAAAAAAAATATGTCAACGAGTTCACACGTCTTATTCATAGACCTACATATAAATAGATATTTATTTCGCTCTTAATTCTCTCGATGGAAATTACAACACCAACAACAAGACTAATTTGTTTACTAACTCGCACTGAATATTAATATTTAACGCAGTTTATTATATTTATGGACTAAAAATAACTTTGGGTTTGAGGCGTCTGCCTCTTCTACTGAATTGTGGTGATTTGGGTCTGGGTTCAACCCTGTCATCACTTTCCTCCTCAGACTCATTGATATCATCATTAAAATCCACCCCCTGTCCCTCATCCGACTCTAATTTCTGATTGAGTAACTTTAAATGGTCTACATGTACTATTTTTAGTTTCCCGTCACTGCATCTTTTTATTTCGTAAGTTATGTCTGATAACTTTCTGACAATCTCATAAGGCCCTGTCCATCCTAAACCAAATTTTTGGTTTGCTTCCGGTGGATTCCAGTGTAGAACTAACGTTTGTGGTTCGAATGACCTTATCTTTAATTTAGTATCGTAATAACGCTTTTGTTTCTGGAAACTACTTTGTAAATTTTCATGCGCGAAGTCAAATGCATTTTGCATTGCTTCTTTTAACCATTCAACGTATTTTATGGGACATTCTACAGGGGCGTCATTAGGGTGAGTCGGGGATCCTGTGATAAGGTCGATAGGGAGTGAAGTCTCCCTTCCCAGCATTAAAATATTTGGATTACATTTAGTACTTTCTTGTACTGAGGCACGGTAGGCCATAGTTAATAACGGTAAATGTTCATCTCAATCATCTTTATAATCATTGACGAATATCGCCAACATTTGTTGTAAAGTTCTGTTAAAGCGCTCTATCATCCCGTCTGATTGGGGATGAAGGGGCGTTGTCCTGGATTTTTCTAAAATGTCACACATTCGTTTAAATAGATTTGACTCGAATTCGCGCCCTTGGTCTGTATGAATCCTTAAAGGTGAGCCATATCGGCATATAAATTCACAAACTAATTTGTCAGCGACAGTCTGTGCCGTGTAGTCTGGAATAGGATAGGCCTCTGTCAACTTCGTAAAATAGTCTCCGACCACCATAATATATTGATTCCCCTTATCAGTTATAGGGAGAGGACCCATTATATCTACTGCGACGCATTGTAAGGGTCGGTACACTGGTTCATGTTTCATAGGCGACTTGCCCAACCCTGGACCGGGTTTCCTACGCTGACACGGAACGCAGGTTTGACACCAGCGAGATACATCGCTTGTCATCCCTGACCAGTAGTACATAGCCCTAACTTTACCCAAGGTCTTCTCTCGACCTAAATGTCCAGCTGACTTTGCATCGTGTAATTGATGCAAAATTTCGGTTCTAAGAACTTTAGGCACTACTGTTTGTAAATATGTCAAACCGTTTTCGTTTTTCCACACTCGACTTAAAATGTCATTTTCCAATTTTAACAACTGTCGTTCTCGTATAAGTGCTGTCATTTCAATGCTTGTACTTTTAAGCTTAGACATATCTGTACCATTTTTTAGACACTTTCGAATTTCACATATCGATTTGTCATTGGTCTGGGGTTTTATCATACTTTGATTACTCCAGTGAGGTAACCAGTTTGGTTCATGTTGATTTATAAGTCTGTGTTCTGTAGTCTGAGACGACTGGTCAGCATTTTGTGCTGATGTCTCCTTGTTCGAACTATCTTGTGAATCTACGGCAGTAACTGTCGCAGAGCAAACTTGGTTTTTCCCACATTGATCGCATTCGGCGCGTAAACATCTGGGTCGCGGTCTACGCGACAACGCATCCGCATTACCTTGTGAAACTCCTTTGCGGTGTTCGATACGAAAATCATAAGTATCGAGCAATGAGTGCCATCTTGCTACTATCCTTCCGGTTCTTTGAAATTTTTCAGCCAAATTAAAGACGAATGATCTGTCCGGATAAGAAAGCTTTTACCGCTAAGATAATATCTAAAATACTTTACAAACGTTATTACGGCCAGCAGTTCTCTGTAAGTTGTGCAATAACTCCGTTGAGAACGAGAAAATGTCTTGCTAGCATAAGCAATGACTCGTTCCTCACCATCTTGAATTTGTGACAAGACGGCGCCGATTCCGAAATTACTCGCGTCTGTGTTTAGCACAAATTGACCGGAACGTGTTGGATAAGATAAGATGGGTGCGGAAATTAAAGCTTCTTTCAGCTTTTGGAATGCTTCGTCGCATTCATCGGTCCAGGAAAATTTTCTGTTTTTCTGAGTAAGTTGTGTTAATGAAAAGGCTATAGTTGAAAAGTTTTGAATAAATTTTCTATAGTATGACGCAAGACCCAGAAAACTCCGAACGTCGGTAACAGATTCGGGCTGCGGCCAGTCATCGACTGCCTTGATTTTCTCATCGTCGCATTTTATTCCGTCGACTGACACAATGTGTCCCAAATATCGAACTTCATCTTGAAAAAATGTACACTTTATAGGTTTTAATTTTAACTTCACGTCGTCAAGATAAACGAGACAACGTTCCCATTGTAACCCGTTTAGAACAAGTTCCATTAGTCGTTCGAACGTTTTAGGACTGTTGGCCAATCCAAAGGGCATAACGCGAAATTGATACAGCCCACGGTGAGTCGCGAAAGCCGTTTTAGGCTTATCCTCCTCGGACATTCTCACTTGGAAAAACCCTTGAGCGAGGTCTAAAGTGCAGTAGTATTGGGCACCTGAAAGTGAATCTAAAGAATCATCGATTCGCGGTAAAGGATAGCTATCTTTAATTGTTTTCAAATTCAATTTCCTATAGTCGACGCAAAATCGAGTGCTATTATCCTTTTTCTTAACCAATACAATGGGCGCTGCCCATGGTGATTCACTTGGCTCAATGATGCCTTGATTCAGCATTTTGTCTATTTCCTCATTAGCTATCTCTCGTTGGTGTATAGGCAGTCGCCTAGCAGGAATTTTTACAGGTATTTGATCTTGTAACCTTATTTTGTGGTGGACTAGGTCTGTCTGACCTACTCGTCCATCCGGTCCGACAAATATATCTGAATACTGAGCTAAAGCTTGTTTAAGTTTATTTTTCTCTTCTGCTGACAATCTGTCAGAAACATTAGACATAAGAGGACATAAGTGGTCTGGTAAGTCTGTCGTTAACAGTCCGTTATTGTCTTGTCTATCGTTTTTAGACGATTGAGTTTCTTGCCGATAAATTTCTGTTATAGGCTCAAGAGAAGCAACATAAGCGTTTTTCTTTAATATGACTGTCGCTGGTGTAGGGTTCAACACAGAAAATACCACTTCTGAGTCGTTTGACTTTACTATTGACTTTGGTATAATGACATGTTTTTCACCCAAATAACCTTCAAATGGTTCTAAAATACTGTCCATTCCGGGTAATTTCCCTTTAATTTTACCTTTCAGAAATATTTCTGACACTCCGGGAATTTTACATGTCTGAATTAATTGTACGCGAGCGCACGAATTTTCCGGTTCTGACTCATTTGTTAAGGCCAAGTCAAAGTTTTTGAATCTCAAAACACCTTTGCCGGTATCAAAAGTGACATGATTACGAGCTAAAAAGTCTAATCCAAGAATTCCTTCAAGATTTCCCAAATCAGTTACCATTACCGATTGACTGAATTCGTCATTCGCGATGCATAAATTCATAGTACATCAACCTATCACGGTCAAAGGTTCTCCGTCAGCGGTCGTGAAAATTGACGATTCATTCTCCAGTTCAACATTTCTCAAAGAATCAAATATCTGCTTCGACAGCAAAGTAACCGCGGAACCCGTATCTACGAGCATTTTAATAACTGAGTTTCCTATTGAAACTTTTATAAACCAGCAGTGTTGAGAAATAGCAGCTAATCTAAAACTAAAACTATTTGGCCTTACATTTTTATCCTAATTCGCAACACAATTGTTTGTCTGAGCTGAGCCTGTGGCCTCCATCTCAGCCCGTTCTAGTTTAAATTAGCATTCTCCTTGGACTGTTGTGTCCTTGGAGTCCTTACTGACTCTCTTCTCGCAAAACTTGAGTTTTTCTTTGGGCAATTTCGACTGATATGACCTTCTTCATTGCAATTAAAACAAGTGAACTTTTAAGAGTCTATCGTTTTAATAGGCGAACGCGTGTGAATTCTCTGTTCGGTTTTCTCTACCTGACGGGGTCTTTCCGGTTTATTTAATAAATTCTTTAGAGATTCTTTGACATCTCTCATCGAATCCTCTAACCTAACAAGTCTAGATGTCTCGAGGTTTGAATGACATGGGGTTTTCTGAATATTCTTTTTAGAAGTTCCTGTGTTTGTCAATGCCATAACATTTGAATGAACGGACTCATTGGGTTTCCGTAGTACTTTGTACGAACCTTCAAAATCTTCAAATTCTACAGCTAATGATATAGCTCGATCCAGCGTGCTCGGATGTGCGAACTGAATGTGTCTCTTGATATCTTGATTTCCTAACCCAGAAATATACTGCTCGACAATCAAACTCTCTCTCTCATTTCTATAGCTATAGACGGAAATGCGCGGCTCGCTAGACGCTTAAGCGCATATCCATATTCAACTACCGATTCTTCGCGATTGCGACGTCTATTTCTAAATTCACAGCGATATGCTGTAACCCGTTCAGGTGGGCAGAATCTCTGCATTTATACGGACTTTAATGTCTCGTACTGACATAAAATTTCTCTGGGTAATTCTCCTAACACGCGCTGAGCTACGCCTCGTAAACTCATAGCAAGCTGAAGCCCTTTTTATGATCATTCCATTCATTCCACTGAGCCACTTGCTCAAAATGACACACATAATCATTCCATTCGACTTTATTTCCGTCAAAAGTGTCCGGTTCTTTCGATTTTCTATTTACAAGCTTTGTACTTTTCTGTACATTAGTAGCTTTTCTCCAAAAATTGTACTTTCTACGTCATTGTAAAAACCATGCATATTAATATCAGCATTTGCCCCATTTGGGCCTCTCTGAGTCACGTGATTTGTTAATGTTGACGGCGCGACATGTTTATAATCGAGAGGAGGATTTATGTTTCTTCCACGATATTTTGAATCAAGTGTGAATGCCTCAACTATATCAGGAGTATTAATTCTCTCATTTGATACATGTTGTCTTGAACCACGCGATAAATTTTTATCGGGACAGTGGAGAGGACTTTGTTGTGAACATGAAAACAAATCTGATTCAACATCTACTCGCGTACCTGAAAAGGGGTACGGATCATGATTCTGTGATGAATGATCAGCGAAAGACCTGCAATTTTTGTTTCGCGGACAAGTACAAGTGAAACTTTCTGATTTTGAAAGACACGGATTATTGTTTGGATAAGATTTAAGTCTAACGACTGAATTATCGTTCTTTCCAAGACTGGCAAGGGGCGGATCAAATGTTCCATCAAATATGCGATCGGACTCGTGTTCGGTCTCTGATTGGTCATTGTCTAGGGGTAAGTTATGTTTGTTACTAGGCCTAACTGTTTTGTTATATAATTACATGTATGTCTACATTCGCCGTTATTCTCGAAAGATCTGTTTTGATCTAAGGGAGCGGACTTATCGTCTGTTGTCAATAATGGCGGAGATCCGCGCATCAAGAAACTCGGTGTGAAAAATTTCACAAAACCATTAAAACCACTGGACAAGTTGTGTAAAAATGATTCATTCGAAGCCATTGGCTTTTTTTCCCTTGTAACAAACTATACAAAACAAACAGTTAAAACCAGAATCGATATCCCGCGGACGAAGCCCCCAAAAATGTAACGGGCGGTTGCCCAATATTATAGTCCCGAATCAATCAACAGGAATCGATTTCAGCATTAACCGTTTATTATAATTTAACAACAATACTTTCATACGAGTAACAAATAACAGTGCTTACTGTTCAAATACAACAGTTTAATAGAGAAGATCAATGTCGGGAGACAAATCATCGGAATGCAGTGTAAACAATGCCGAAATAAGACTTATTTAATACAGATACCCAAGATTTAGATGGGTGTCAGTTAGGATATAACCAGGATAATACAGGCATGGATATTTTGTTTTATCAGCGAGTGTTATAAAGTAAGCAGATAGACATTTATGTGGCTTGACCGGCATTTTCTCTGTCAGTGTGTACAAAAAAGACAAAAGTGTAACACTACCCCGAATATTATGAAAAATGAATTTGGCAAATATCAAAACCATATGACCTTAAATAATTGAAAAGTGCTGCTAGAATCCTTTGGTTTGTTGTTGTAAATGAAAAATACGTAGTATTTTCATTGAAATTGAAAAAGTTGAGGAGGTTTCCGGTAAATAATGACAATATCTATTTTTTGCGATTAACAATAGGATTCTAGTAGCAATATTAATAAACATGAACTTATTGCCGATCGAATTATTGTATCATACATACAAATAAACTTCGGGGTAGTGTTACACTTTCTGATTTTTTGTTAAGGTACAAAAATGATCTGTTTTTAACTGTCACGTGATACCATGGCACGGCAGCTTCAAAGATCGACTTGATTCCGAAGTAAAAATATAATATTTAGTTGGATACATTCACTTGATATTAATATTCAGCACTGTTTTCATAAAAATAAACAATTTTTAAAATGACCATAATATCGGCGATCATTAAATTCTGAGTTGCCTTAACCTACCCGCGTGGCCATATGAGGCATCCGGCAAATTTTACTATTTGCGCACGCATTGCGCCTTGTACTACTTTATTTACTATGCAATGACAGATTCATGTTAATCTGAAATTACATGTCGATTACTAAAAGCATTATTCTAATGCGTTTGCATTGAGAGTAAAACATTTTATACAGTTACATACATAATGATTCAAATCACGTTTTTCTTTACATGGCGTAAGAATATTAATCGGAAGTACAGTTCGCCTACTAATAGTAAAGTTTATTCATGCCATGCTAATTCGGAAATCAACAAAACGGTGCGATATATTCTACTTATCATGTTTATTGCATGTCACGTGATACTTTCATATTACATTAACAGAACTGACCAATGATGTTACAAGCCGATCATTCGATCCTTTAAAAGTAATACTTGTTCATTTCTTGGGCAGTAGTGGCACATGTGCGGATTAAGAACGTAACAGTTTTTTTTTTCCGGGAGGGGGGTTCAGAGAAATAATTGTGTTTGCAGGGGTGGGTTGAGGTTGGATTCCGAGGTTTATTCTAATATTTCTATTTAAATAAATTTATGAATTTTTTCAAGGGGAGGGTGGAGGGTCTGCACACCCACCCCTACTCACAATCCAACACACGATGACGTTTGCACACAAATGCAAATCTAGCGCCTGCAACCTCGGGAAGGGGGGGTCATAAATAAGTCTTTAATCCACCTGCAAACATTTCAACCCCAAATTGTACATAAAGGGCCGTTCATGTGTATTCTGTGATGGAATCTTATCCTATATAAAAATATAATTCTTTAAAAGTACCAGAAATAGCACGTGGCCTTCTTTTTTATTTAAACTTGTACAAGAGTGGTTTTAGGGGGGAAACACTTGGTGAGGGTATTGCTGTCTAATGACAACATCTTGTTTTATGTTTTAGCCCATTTTGCTCAACTATATATATTAATAAATACTATTTCCATCCTTTGGATAATCTTATCAAAGTGCCCGGTAAAGCTTTTAAACAATGCACTCCCTTTGCAAGCACTATTGATTTACATGAAGTGAATGACGCCGAACGAAAAATAACTCTGGATAAAAATTTAACTACACACATTGCCATGGACGTCTACATTGTTTGGGTTTTTGATCCTTGATATTTTTATTCTCATCTAAGATGAATGTATTGTTGTGTTAATGAGCTAAATACTCCTATTAAGAACACAAAAAAATGGAAGAATGCTAAAGATATATTATAAATGAAAGTAATATGAATTTTCTTTCATTTTCGACACACTTAACAAGTCGAATTGCAGTTTGTAACTACATCAAAAGACAGCATAAAAAGGAACTGGATTGAAACAAATAAATGGTGATATGTTAAAGATATCTTATGAATTAAATTTAATAAAATTTCATTTCATTTTCGATATATATGACAATTGGAATATACATGTATACCAAAAGATAAAAATGTAACTCTATTACTGTATATTAGGTTGAATGATTTTTTAGAAATCTTACATTGTACATGCAGATATACCATAATTGTACTTCATAAACGTTAATATATTATTGAATATTGTTTTCTTGGGAAGGTTATTCAGTTTGCTTATTTATCTGTAGTATGATTTAAATATTTTACATGTATGCCTTCATTGATATTATGTACCGTTTGTATGGTTATTTGCCAATCACCTATTAAATATAACTAATCATGTATCATAATTATTATAATTGTAGAGTTTTATTCATTATGGTCATTTATTGAAATATTTCATGAATACACTAGACACCAACACACCCACACACATATGTCTAGAAAACATTGTACAGATTAATATTTATGTTAACAAAATTGTTTAGAAAATGTATTTAAAATTATTCTTGTCTCTTTATTTACAGACAGTATAACCATATAAAGTTGGGTGAAGGTGGTAAAAGGCTACAAAGAAATAAGTACAATAATAAGTACAATAATGTACACAAAATGACTAGAGATAGACATAATAATACAGCTCTGCATAATAAACCTGGTTCAGACTACAGTTCTGTTCATTTATAAACTTTACAAAGCAAGATCATAGTGAAAATGAACTTGGTAGAAATTATAATAATGACTATCATGGACATCCATAGAATATTTTTCCCGCGAAACTGAGCATTTACAGTAAAAGTTAATTTACAGCAAAATAATACAAATTGCAAAGTGAACATTTAAGAAACAATAGTTCTGCGCCTAAAAATACATATGCACATAATGTTACTTACACTGTGAGCATGTAAAGCCGACAAAACTATGCAGAAACGGCATGGAAATCTCGCCTGCTACCTGGGCGGAAATGCTTATGTTTACATACAATAAACAGATGAACCAAAACGGGTAATAAAATTCCGTAATAATTCCGGACTGATAAGACGGCACAAACGTGTTCATAACAAGAAGAGTATTTCACTTAAAAAAAACTTCTTTGTGTTCGATATTTTAATAGAAAGGATCATGCATTCTTACCTTAAAAGTGAGTCATTTCCGTTGGAAAAATTCAACGTTCATCAATACACGGAATCCCAAATCGCATCTCTTGTACCCTTATCTACTGTAAATAACAAGCAGGTAAAGAATAAATGTCGAATGTTTGTATTGTGTAAAGTTTCGCAAAAATCTTACCAAATAGAATATAACGTTGTTAAAACTTCAAGTTTATCAGTTTGCTTGTTTACATTGTAGAGTGACACACAAAGGGGGACATGAAATCAATAAAACTCAATATTATTTTCAGTTATCATTAAAAAGTGCACATATGCACAGTTGCATCGTTTGAAATGTAAATATTTTCGTTTTAAATTGAACTATGAGCTATTTACTAAACAAGTATTCCTTTTAAAGGAATGATCGGCATGTAGGTTAATATAATTGGTCAGCTCTGTTAATGTACATGCAATAAACTGTATATGACAAACTTGTTGATTTAATTTCCGATATAAGTAACATTTTTTTAAAGACAAGATTGCATTTAAACGAGAATTTACAGGCACGTAGCAGGGGGCCAGGGTTTGTTTTGTTTTGTTTTTTTTTTTTGTTTTTTTTTTTGCTTGACTCTAGCCCCCTACTTTCAAAAACGATGCTACGTGCCTGCAATAGTTGTCTATCAAATGTTGATATAGGAAACTCTTTGGCAAACTTAAAGGAGATGGTATTAAACTTTCTTTGAAGATAACTAATATTCTACATTCAATTATCTTGTAATTTCTAAATTGTAATTAATTCAAAACCAAACCTTAGCAGCATATCTTTTTATTTACAATCCAAATATCATGTTTATCTCCGGACAGATGGATTATGATTCTCTTTTGGTACGACTCATTTTGTGTACGACTTTACTTTACTCCGTTCCGAAATAGCAATGCATGAATATGCTATACTTTTAGTAGGCGAATTATACTTCCGATAAATATTCTTACGCATATGTGAACAAACGTGATTAGAATCAGTTTGTATGTAACTGTATAAACGTTTTAATTTCAAGTCAAACGGATAAGAGTAACATTTATTTAGTATTCTACGTGTTATTAAAGATTTAAATGAGGTTGTCATTGCAAAGTAAATAAAGTAGTGCAAGGCGCAATGCGTGCGCAAATAGTAAAATTTGCCGGATGCCTCATATGGACACAACTGTGATCGGCCGAAGCCGATCACAAAAATCGTTATCGTATACGATGACGATATAGGTGTTAAAAACTAAAAATAATGCATGATGGATGATCCGATGAATTCGTGCCATTGAATCAACCTATTTTTACCTTAAATGCCTACAGAGATGTCCATATATATGTATGCAAAATGACACGCCTAAAAAATACGACTTGCTATAAAATTAAAAACCAAAAATTGGTATTTGTAAAACAAAAGAAACACCTTCCTTTGTTTTAATTACGGAAATTGTTTAGAAGACATACCTATTAGAATATACACCTTTTATGTTGATACCAATGTTTAGAAATGTATCTTGTTCTTAAATAAAAGTTTTTAAATTCTATATGATGTGATAAACTCGTTTTTCACAGAGATAAATACATCATAAAATTTTTTTCAGCAAGATCCAGTTTACAACCTCATCTTAAAGGGGCATGGTCACGATTTTGGTCAAATTCTATTTTTCCCTTGTTAATACATGTATTTACAATGCTTTAAGAATGCATTTCTTATGATCAAATGAAATTTGAGAGTCAGTCGTAGAGTTATAAGCAAGATTCAAGGCTCGTGCCTTGTTTTTGTTTACACAGGTTCAATTCACCATTCAAAAATCTTTTTCAAGCTGATTTGTCCATCTTCTTATTCATTTTAAGAATAAATAAACAGTTCCTAACGTTTAAATCATTCATTTTAGGCTTAAAACTTGAATTTTTGTTTTTAAAAATAGCAAAGAATTTTAAGCTCTGTAACTCAAAGTTACAGAGCTTAAAATTCTTTGCTATTTTTAAAAACAAAAATTCAAGTTTTAAGCCTAAAATGAATGTTTTATTGCGCTTATCGCTCAACGAATGACACTCAAATTTTGAGTGCCTATTAAAAATGCCTAACTGAAGCACTGTAAACATTAAAATCGGAAAAATGTTTGACCTAAATCGTGACCATGCCCATTAAAAGTTACGACTGCATGTTAAAGAACTAGGGTCAGAAAGTACTAAAATTGGCCTGTATTCAAAAATATTATTTTTCACTGCCAAAAATAATTTTAGAATCTATATTTTTTAAAACTACTTTTCTTTTTTTAATACCTTTAATAAATCTCCCGTAATTGACGTTCAAAGTGGGCATGTGCACAGAACACTTTCATATGAAACACAACGTCATGATTGCAAGTTCCAAACATAACGTCATGTCATTTGCTTTATATTGGTCTATTTGGAAATGTATTCGCCTACTCTACACAGAAAATTCCAATCAAATAAAACATTTTGTTTTTATTGAATGGATAAGAACCTACATGTAAAAATGTACCGAGAAAAACATCCGGTTCGAGTGACTTTGGATACGACTTAATGCGACACCGTTCAACACTTGGAATTCGTCGATGAAAGAAGTAAGCATGGTAAGTGTAAACATGCCTCATACGACATAGTTTGTAGATTGTTTAGTTTAACTTTTCAGAGCTATACCTAATAGAATTTGTGATACATGTATATTGCTTCCAATGCATGCGTTCAATGCAGTTTTTATTGAAAGATCAATCATACAACGCTACGGAAAAAACACGGTCTACTTTCACTTTGAACTCCAACGAGCATTTTTTTTTGGGGGGGGGGGGGGGGGTCATGTACCGGTCATTGGATTTTTATAAGTGGTAATGGCTCATGGCAATAAAAATAACAATGCCAACTTGGGTTTTATAATTAAACTAAG
The DNA here is from genome assembly GCA_020458035.1 of Magallana ariakensis. Lineage (NCBI taxonomy): Eukaryota > Metazoa > Mollusca > Bivalvia > Ostreida > Ostreidae > Magallana > Magallana ariakensis. The sequence goes on along the minus strand of CM035812.1, from coordinate 46,852,903 downwards.
ATTTGAAGTGAAATTACAACAGTAAAATCAAACAATTAATCATACTTGAGTTTATCAATTAGACGTTAAATGTATGGGAAGAGAGATATATACCCAATCTATATATAAATACATAAATAGATAGGGTATATATATATATATATATCTTTTTCCGTACATTTAACGGATTGTTGATAGAAATTCAGAGGCTTGTGATTTAAAACACTGAGCAAAAGTGAAATTGACAAAAATTTGGTACATGTATGTGTACTTTATGAATGTGTTGATCAAGAAACCTATTTAGCCTTCTTAACCCGGTTTTCTCATATATTGGGTATCCCATTTTCAATACCTCTGGGCTTACTTTAGAATACAAATAATCGCTGGGATTGAATTTTGATAATATATATAAACATAATTAACAAAATATTCCATGTTTAAAATAGATTTCGTGAGTAAATAATGCATTAACATACAAAAGTAGTTAGCTATATTTATCTGGATTGTGTTTTAATAGAATTATTATCCGACAAAAAGTCTATTCAAACACATTCCAGATACATACAGCAAACTGCTTTTGTATGTTTATGCATTATTTACTCATTATTCAAACACTATACTTAATAATGCCAATTTTTATCATTACATATTTCTTGATCCGGATATATCATGTATATTAAAAAAACAAGTATTTAGAAAATAATAGTAAATGAAGATATACACAATATAACAAATAATGTTTCTACGTCTATCATGTTTATAGACAGCAGTGAGGGATAACATATGTCAGAAAAATTCAAAGTTTCAAACACAATTAATCCACATGATTTTTGATTCTTCACTTACTGAAATTATAGATGCATTTAATTTATTTTGCACAATGTACAGTAGTACTTGGAAATCAATATTATTTGCTTCATGTGGATTTAATTTTAACTCTAAAATTAATTTACTAATTATTTAAAGCATTTATCAAGCTGATGCTATAGATATGTATAACAATAACTTAGTACTGTCTATAGCCAAAGCACTGATGTATTGTTTAAAGAGTTCAAAATTGCAGTTCATGTTTTTTCACATTCACAACATGAAGTACACAAATATGCGCTTTAGCTGAGAAATATCTCATTATTGCCAAAATAACCTAACAGGCTTAAATTAATGCATTTAAAATGCAATTTAAGGTTTGATATGTACATACTTTACAAAGAAATCTTTAGTACATATTTAAAATTTGATCTTTAAAACTTTATTTTCTGAAAAGCTTTTCATTTTCATTAAAATTAAGATACATGTATGATGGTAAATGGTTTGAATATCATTCATTTGATTGGTATCACAATATAATTTTCATTGGAAGATTAACACTGGAGTAAGAAGGGGGAGTTTTTCACTGTACTTTTGTCACTTTAACTGCCATTGTCACTTTCAGATCCATCTTTGCTGTGGCATTGGATTTCCAGTCAAGTACTCAGATTTATTTACATTATGCATGTGTGGTGCAGAACTGATGCCACACTTTGGATGATGCATGAGTGCATAATTATGCCAACAACCTGCGCAGGAGCTCGAACCTTGCAATAATTCAGAGTCGGTGTGTCTTGGAAAAGATATGCTCAAAAGGCCTTCATCTTTATGTGTATGGATGTCACAGTCACCTTTTATATGCTCTTTGGCAAAACTGGAGGAGGTCTAGAGGCACAGCTGGTAATGTCCAGAGGTCAGTTCCTGAAGCCTTTCCTTATCTGACTCGGGGAAGTCTACCACCTCACAGACTACTTTCTAAAAGAAGAAGCGGTGGCTTACATGTAAATGCTATTCCTTCACCTGCCACTTTAGCTGATTGACAGAAACAGCATTTTTGCTCCATCTGGACAGGAGTTTTAAATATATGTACCTGCAAAAAGTGTGATTATATCATCAATTTAAAAATACTGTAAGGAACACAAAATATTAAAAATCAAAAATCATTTTGTGTTTTATGCATTTTTATTAATAATTTAATTCTGTACATAGTAAATTTTAAAATGCATATTTTTTCTCTGGGTTCACTTAAACAGAATTCATTAGCGAGAAAAAAATATGATGAAACCGCGGTAGGCGGGGGTAGAACCTGCTTATAGTTCTGTCGCCAGCGAATAGAGAAATCATTAAATTTTGCGTCACCGTTACAAAAGTCGTCAGAATGGTTTATACTTTTAGTTTCGCTATCTGTACATATATATACACCATGTTTCTCATAAACCGATACCTAAATTCTCACATGTAATTATAATAATTAATACGTACATGTGTGCCCAGTATTATGTTTTGTTTGAGACATTCGATTAGTCCTAATATAATGTCGTCTGTTCCACATGGAATCTTGGTATTTGTGGCATACATCTTGAATATCGGGATTTCGTTGAATTACTTGGCTACGCTTTACTTTACGCCTTTATATGCTTGTTCAACCGCCAAAAATAGACGACATATTTACCATGATATTCCTATACTTGAAGTTCATGAGACATATCTGTTTGAAATAAATGCAAGAAACCAAAGGTATGATAACTGAGAAAATTTATATAGTACCGATAACTTATATTGAGGATTTATTGATTATTTTGAAGAGATTAATCAATATTGAGTAGCCTCCTTTTTCGTGTCAGCTTCCGCTTAATTAATGTTCCATAAATAGTTTGCATGTTTTGAATTGTACAGATAAATATATATTATTAGTTTTTTAATCTTTGTTATCAAAATATTTAAAAAAGTACACAATACTTATTTCAAAATGCGGTGAATTGTACAAGCAAAGCCCTACAATAAAATATTGATGAGTAAAATAGCTTGGCATATAAAGACAATGTATGTATAGGCATAACGTGAAAACTAGGCTTTAATATAACCTTTTGTCGCATATTTTAGGCAGTAGATGCAGATCGAGGGGTGATTTTTATTAATGACAGTTGTAATGCACCGTTTTGGTTGAATTGGTTGTAAGCTTAGATGTTGAATGACCGATCGGGAGACGGAGAGGATCGCAAAATAAATTTACCGATGAGTTTCAAAGCAAAACTTCCAGCTGATGTGACAGTTTGAAATAAATCCAAGATGGCGGGGATGGGTACCTTGTGTATTATTAGATATAGGGTATTTATTTTTATTATGAGAAAAATTTATAACGTCAGGTGCCTGTGATATACATGTACGAATTTCACCGTTTTGCTGTTCCGGTCTTTTTTTTAATGGCGAGCCATGTTTAACACTGAAAAATCAAATATTTCTTTAAACATAAATAACAATAAATTTGCTCACCTTAAAACGAATTCTTGCAGTCGGAATGTTGTTTTTATTGCAGGTCAAATTATCGCGAAATATGTAAACACCGCCGTCTTCTATAGATTTTGCGTGTGCCAGGCAACCATGCAGACGACAGTTTATTTTTTCACTAATATCAATTTTTAACATGGGGCGCATTCGACTCGGAAAATAAAACTTGTTCAAAAATGTACATTTGGTACCAATATTTTATTTTATGTTTGATTTTTTTTCCGAGTCGAATGCGCCCCACCTTAAATATGGAGCCAAATGTTCAAAAGCAGAGAAAATTCCGGAAAAACTCAAAACCAGTATAGGTTTCGGCAGTTAGCATTAACAAGTCCACATCCTGTTCGGCCAAAATAGTCCACACGTGTATTGATCAAGTAATGTTTATTCAGAAAATACACAAAACTTAGAAGAAAACGATAGTTTATTTTCCAGGAAATTGGTAGGCCATTTGCAGTAATTTCTGACCCTAATTCTTTTACCACACCATATAATGAAATGATCACATTATCTAAAGGACGGACCAAACATGCAGTATGACTCAACATCGACATATAATAAATAGGCACATTGTATTAAGGATTTACCATTGATATAATGCTTTCACCACAATATTTAAAGGTTTTACCACAATATATAATGATTTTCACACCATAAAATGAAATATGTACTGCATATACTGAACGTTTAACCTAATGAAAAGATGTAGCGCTGCATAAAAGGAGTTTGCAACTGCACATGAAAAGTGCACCACAAATCGTAACGGTTGAACAATACATGTTGAATTTTTCTCTATATAATTGAGTTTATCACATCATATAAAAATTTATTTATAGCATATAACCACTGCACCTTATGATCTTACGACATATTAAGATTATACCCCTGAATATAATGATATAATCATAATATATAACTAGAGCAAAACTCGTTGCAAAGCAGCGAGTGGGTCTTCCGTTAAAGTCGCTAGTAATGTTCATGTAATATGCAAATTTAAAAAAAAATCAATAACAAGTCATCATATAATAAAAAAGTGAATGCTTATTGGTTCGACTTAACAAAATCCGAATGATTCTAAGAGCGAATTAACAAACATTCAAAATTCAATTTAATAAAGAAAAATCCTGATGTGTTCGACAAGTAATAGCTTTCCAAAAAGCTTGCCTGACTAAACATATTTATTTCATTGCAAGAACTTGGTTCTATGAATTTTAATGTCTTTAATATTTAGTTCGTTCTTCTCGCAGTCGATCTTCCAAATACGCGTCTCTAAAGTTGGACCGTTTCAAATTATCTTTACTAAGGGGGGGGGGGGGGGGGGGAGTTATTTTAAATGAATTTTATATATTATTTATTTTGAACCTAAAATATTTTGTGTACATGTTATTTTGTTTTAAAATTTTATTTGCTGCAAACAAAATAAAAATAAAGCAATTAAAACTTAATTACGAACACAATACAATTATTAGAATGATGCTTAGCTTACCATCATGGATTATTCCACTTTAGTGGCGCGTAAAATTATGGACTGCTCCTAAGACTTTGTCAATATGGCGCGGAGTAGAATTAATCTTGTGTCTCCTTTTATGCAGATTGGAATTGCCCACCGAGTTTACACCATAAATGAACTCTTCCATAGAGGGGGTGCATTCCATAATACCCGTATCTGTGGAGTCAATAAAACTCTTTTTTGGCATTTGTTTCGTAACAACCTTTACTTGTTATATATAAATTTTACTTTAGTTTAGCAGAATGAATCGATAACTGTGCACTTATTATTTACATTGAGTAAAACACGGAAGTTACACCCTTTTTACAATGAATGAAATCCCTTAAAGCACAGTAAACGACCATGCCCGCTTCGTTTCTCTAATGAATATTTAAGCTAACGTAACAATACTTAGTAAATACTTTAATACAACTTGAAAAAAATTGCGATGCCCCCCTTCATTCACCGTTCAAATGTAGGGACCTTTCTTTTGGATAGCACACGTGTACACTGAACTTGCTAAATGCTGCTTTTCACATCAAATACAACATTTTTGTTTTTCTTTAAAAAAAAATAATATCAACCAATGCATGTTTAATGTGCCGGCCTTTAATTGCCTCGCTAGGTAATAATTTGTTGTGATGACACCCCCTCCACTTCAACCGTTCAAACAGTGCTATCTATTTTTAAGCATGACAAGGTTAGCTTTTTAAAAAGCTAAGAAAGTCAGCGGAATTTTGATTTTAGGGCAAAAGTTAATACACAATCTTTTAAAATACTAGGTAGGTGACGAGATTATTAAGCGTGTAGCGGTGTATATGTACATGCAATGTATGACTGCACACCTATTAAATACTTAAAGTTGTAATTTTGACCTAGTTCTCTGATTTTCATGGTTTGGACGCAAACTACTTCCAATATATTTACTTTTCAATCTGACTAAGAGAGTTGGGAAGATATACGCGGACTCCGGACTGTGGTTGCAGACGACTTCCAATACATTGATGCGCAGTTTGACCTAGAAACTGACCGGTTTCATAACGTCTTCGAATATTTCTAACACGAACTGTCTAATTTCTTCCCAGAATTCCAATTTACGCAAGCGCAATTGAAGTTTCATTCTAACTTAATATAGTCAGCCCGAATTACAAGTGCACAGTGAACCTCCTTTTTGCTTTAAACACTTGCTCACTATTGCTTAATTGTTACATCCATTACAACGCTTTCGTTAATTGCGAATTTGAAAGTCGTCACATTATTAATATGCATTGATACATCTTTTTTTCAATGAAAAATGATATTGCTAGCTTCCATTGTTGACCGCACTGTTTTGGATGTTGTAACTTTTAAACCTGACTTAACAATTATGGAATTATTTTTTGTACGAGTTAATTTTACTTTGAACGAGGAATAAACATTTCCGGGAAAAAATCAATTTAAAAACCTCGATATCTTTGCAATGCATTGTTCGATTTCAGATTTAAACTCGGCATGATATTTTCAGGTCAATAACGATTAGAAAATAACATTTTTGCTTCTGTAATTGATAACAATTTTTTTGCTCAGTTAAGAGTTATAATAAAAAAGACTTTAGAGCCTCCCTGTCCCTTTATTGAAGAGGCCAGCCCCTTTTTCTGGATATCAAATGAAAGGTTCTTAAAATATATTTTGTTCAACAAGTGTTCAGGAATAGTGTTCATGATAGAAATATAGATGTTAAACTCTATCCTATCCTATCCTATCCTATCCTATCCTATCCTATCCTATCCTGCATCCTGTAGCCAATCAGATTCGAGTATAAATTTCAGAGTGATTTTGACAAACGAAAATTAACGTATCAATGCATTTACAGTGTCAATTTAATTAGTTTAACAAGTTAAAACATTTAAGAATGATTATTGATATATTAACAACACGCTACAGGACACTGATGCGCGCTTGTCGGCGCTATATATTTCTCAATTCGTACGCAAGTCAAGAGTTACTCTGAGAGTTCGATGTCACATATGCTACTTCATATATAGATGTATTTACTACATTTAAAGTCTACAAAATGTTACAAACTTAATTTCCGAACAATTCGGAATTTTAATAGATAAACATGGAAATAAGAATTAGGCATTGTTTGTGTGTACTTTTCACGTTTATATAATTTTTTCGATGCCCGATAACAGGCAGGCATATTTCTGTCCGATATTAATTTGAACAAATCAAATTAATAAGTTTCAGCTATGCGTATGAATTAATACTTTAAAATTAACTCCAATTTGTTTACCTTAAAATGAGATCATTATAACGATTCCTAAAGAAATTATAATTTCCCGATCGTGTTGACATTTATCGCCGAACGAATCGCTCGATTATTGATAATTACTCTCAGTTATTATTTGATAAGGATAATAATTTGATTAAAAAGTGTGTTTAAACAATAGTTCAACGATTTAATTTTACCGTTGCACAAGGTAAATAAGTTATCCCGCTCTAAGAATTTTCGGTTTTATGTTTTATGGTGTTATGTTTTAATTAGTCATTTTGAGTACTACATTAGTTAATAAAATAATTTGATTCTCGAATTTCGTTTTATTTAACTTTTATTACTATATTTGGATGGTATGGGATAGGATAGGATAGAGCTTATTTGCAGGATATGATGCATGATACAGTATTTAGGATAGGACAGGATTGTTTTGTCAACTTTCACGATAGCAGCACTGAACTCCTTACTGGGGCCATGAACCAAATATCTTTGAGGTAGCATATTGTTAGGAATATTATTCTGAGCAACTTTTGTTCTACATTGATTTTTAAATATTTCTCACTTTCAGATATTAATGGTCAAAGTTTTGGACTTCTGGCCCCTCAAACCCGTAATTACGTAACATATGATTTTTCTATGGAACTATATAGATAAAGAGCTGTACAATGAATATTTTTGCTTCTATAATTATTACCAAACAATTGTTCAGTAAAGAGTTATAGTTAAAAGACTTAAGAGCCCTCTTGACCCATAATTTTAGGGGCCATCCCCTTTTTCTTGATTTCAAATTAAAGGTCTTCTAAATATAAACATATTTTGTTCAACAAGTATTCAGGAATAGTTGATCGTTTTAAAGATATCTGAACAACAGTGTTTTAGGGGCCGACCCTCTAACTCCTTACTGGAGCCATGAACCAAAATTGTTAAGGTAACATATTGTTAAGAACATTATTCTAAGCAACTTTTGTTCTACATTGCTTTCCAAAATATTTCTCCTTTTCTAGATATAAATGATCAATTCTGGCCCCTTAAAGCCCCTAATTACGTAACATATAATTAAAACAGGGTAACGTTTTGATAACAGCTAGACCATGAACATTTTGCTTCTATGATTTATAGCAAATTACTGCTCATAAAAGAGTTATAATAAAAAGACATTAGAGTCCTCTTGGTCCCTAATTAAAGGGGACAGCCCCTTTTTATTAATATAAAATGAAAGCTCGTGTAAATCTAAAAAATTTTTGCTTTACATGTTTTAACAAATTATTTACATGTTAAAAGATATTTTACAAAACGTGTTAAAATTTTTGCCAAAAATGTTGATGCTAATTTTCGACCGCGGGCGATCTTTGGCGCCTTGCGCATTTTCCATAATGTCAAATACAGAGGATCATCTACAGATATCCATCTTCTATCCCTGAAAGTTTTACGTTTCTATTACCATTAGTTTCGGAAGAGTTACGTGGACAAAATGGTCCTTAGAAATTCACAAAATCTTCAAATTCTCAAACTGGAAGTGACGTCATCAGCTCAAAATTTAATAATCGCAGAAACATTGAATGTTCTATCAGTCCTGTGAATTTGGTCAAAATCAACTGAATAGTATTTGAGTTATAGCTCTCGAAAAATGTCAGAGGGAAAATCTAAAATAACTAGAGCAAAGCTCGTTGCAAAGCAAAGTGGGTCTTCCGTTGATATCGAAAGTAAAGTTGGAAGTTTCTGTAAGAAGCAGATTTCGAAAATCAGTAACATGTGTAAATGAAACAAAAAGATAAAAAAATCGAATGCTTCTTGGTACGACTTAACAAAATCCGAATGATTCTAAGTACGAATTAACAAAAATCTGAATAATTTCAAGAACAACTTAACAAACAAATTTGAATATGTTCAAAGAACAACTTAACATTCATCGAATTATTTTTGGTACGAGTTAATTTACCTTAAAATTTAAATTAGTATCTAAACAAAGAACGCATAATTTAAATTTCCGGAAAAATCTATTTTTGAACTATTCTATCTCTGAAATGCAATGTTCGATTTTAAAACGGATTTCAGTTTTAAAGTTAGCTAGTTAATCAGCTATGTTTTTGCTTTTAAAAATATCTTAATAAACTTTCTTTTTGCTTTTATTAATTATCACAAATAATCGCTCAGTAAAGAGTTATCGTAAAAAGACTTTGTAGCCATCCTGGCCCCTTATGTGAGGGATCAGCACCTTTTTCTTAATATCAAATAAAAGGACTCATAAATATAAACATATTTTGTTCAACAAGTGTTCAAGAATTGTTGACCGTTCTAGAGATATCTAAACAATTATGTTATAGGAGCCGACCCTTTAGAACCATTTTAACAAGACCTTGGACTTAATAAGCTCTGTTTTTGCTTTTAAAGATATCTTAATAAACTTTCTTTTTGCTTTCATTAATTATCACAAATAATCGCTCAGTAAAGAGTTATCATAACAAGACTTTGTAGCCATCCTGGCCCCTAATTTGAGGGATCAGTCCCTTTTTCTTGATATCAAATAAAAGGACTCATAAATATAAACATATTTTGTTCAACAAGTGTTCAAGAATTGTTGACCGTTCTAGAGATATCTGAACAACTATGTTTTAGGAGCCGACCCTTTAGAACCATTTTAACAAGACCTTGGACTTTCGTTAGGACGTAATAATCTATTTATTGCGTCAAAACAAGTTAAAAATGACGTTGGTTTCAAGTGAAATATTCATCGATTGCGTAGTCTTAGCTCAAAAGCCAGACAAATCTTGTTGATTTCAAAGAGTCATGGCTGATGACCAGCAATGAAATAGACAGGCATACGTAACATTGTTGTTTGATACAACTACCCAAAGTCCAAGCTCCTGTTAAAATGGTTCTAAATCCTTACCGGACCACCAACAAAAAAAAATCTGGTAGCAAGAACATTATTTTGAGCAACTTTTGTTCTACATTGCTTTTCAAAATATTTCTCCTTTTTTAGATATTAATTATCAAAGTTTTGGACTTCTAGCCTCTTAAAACCCCTAATTACGTAATATATGATTTAAGTTTATTATACTTTCATGTTAAATACTGAAATCTGATTGGTTTAGACGCAGTTGACAATCCGTTCTAATACCCTCAGCGTTAGCAACACACTTGGCAACGGGCCAATAGAACGAATTGTTACATGCGCGTAAATTATGCGCGTATGGTTCGTCGTAGAACTCACGTATTTTCTATATAAAAGCAGTAAAATTTGCTATAAAATTAAGACATTCAGTATAATAAAATAAATAGTGCCTGTGTCAATTTCAACTGGTACCCTCCCAAACAGGCACTATTTATATAATGGTACTGCATAGATAAACAGCAGTACAATAAACATTTTTGCTTCTACAAATTATTGTTAAGTAAAGAGTTTTTATAAAAAGTCTTAGAGCCCTCTTTGTCCCTAATTTGAGGGGCCAGCCCCCTTTTCTTGATATCAAATGAAAGCCCGTGTAAATGTAAACAATTTTTGCATTACATGTCTTAACAAAATATTTATACATCAAAAGATAATACAGAAAATGTGCGAAAATTTCATAAAAAAGTTTGGTGCCATTTTTCGAGCCCGGGCAAGCTTTAACGCATTGCGTATATTCTACTTTAGGATATACCTAGGATCATCTACAGTCATTAGTCTTCAATGCCTGAAAGTTTTGCTTTTCTGATACGATAAGTTTCGGAGGAGTTTCGTGGACAAAATCACCAGTAAAAAATCACAAAATCCCCAAAATCTAAAACCGGAAACGACGTCATCAACACAAAATTTGATAATCTTGTGTAATGACTATGGTTAATCAGTCCTGAAAATTTAGTGCAAATCAGTTAATTAGTTTTTGAGATATAACGCTCTAAAAAAAGTCAGAAAATAATAATATAATAATAATAATAAAGAAGAATCCTAAGAAAAACAGTAGGGTCTTCCGTTCAAAACGGAAGACCCTAATAATAAAAAGAAATCGTAGAATAACAAGAGGGTCTTCCGTTGGAAACGGAAGATCCTAATAATGTTAGCATTGTATATTATAATTTTGCTACTGCATATAATGATATTACACTATTTTATTGAAAATTAATGCATAATGCTTCTCTGTGTATTTTCGTCAACTGGATATTACCTGAAATGTCTGATAAGGTTACTGGATGGCAAGTTTAAACCATTCAGAATCAATGAAGAAATATTTTCATCTTTAATAAGCCACAATTCAGTTGACTGAAAGGCAGATGATCATTTTGTGTCGGAGTTAACTTGTTAAAAGTGTCCACATTCTAATCATCAGTCATTAGTTTATAGTTATCATTTTGACTGCTTCTGAAGGATAGAGTATTTCTTATACAATAAAACGAGAAAACTTGGCGTATACTGTATTTTAAAGCTATCGCAAATGTCAATCTATTGGCGCAATTAAATTTAGCGCATGCACTTTTAATTTTAAAAGGTTTTAAAAAATATGGCCTTGTTTAATCAAGGTTTTCACCCAAATTTATCGTACGTCCGAAAGTACGTAAATGCACACTTCTTGTATTAAACAAAGACTTCTTAGACTTATATTAAACAAAGACTGAAGTTATCGTTTTGTAACAAGAAGAAGCCATATTTTTATTTTTACAGTACCTGATAACGGTACTGTGGCATTTTTCAGTGTGAAAACAGTAAACATTTGTTCGTCTTGAATATTAGAAATCATGATATTTTTGTATTATCAAAGAAAATTAAAACAGAAAATAAGAAGTGAATAATGCGGACAGAAATAAATAACCCAAAGGCTTCCAATATCTAACATGTGTACTGATTTAACAGAGAGAGAGTTATAAATACCTTTATTATGTAACCTTGATTTGAAATGTCAGATTGTTTAAGGAACATATTTGGCAGTTACCTGAATTTGACAGGTGCATATGCTTCAAAAGAGAAAGAAACATGTCAATGCTATAAAAAAAGGTTAATTTATTGAAACCCAATGTACTTTTACTTGAGCGTTTGTTATGTTGTCAGTAACACAACTTTCAAGGTTGTCAGAAATGATGTCACCTTAAAAAAATATTTGAATATGACTGTCTTTGTTCGATATGTAATGTAGCAAAGAAAGCCTAAAACTTGGGATAATCAAACTCATTTGTATGAAAGAGATATTTGATAAAGATATCTTGAGTATTGTGTATTGATTTTCAATCAAGCCTTAAATTAAAAATCCAAAAGTTATTATTTAATAGGTTTGTTACTGACTGATACGGAAAAATATAGAATTGATGAATTTCATAAATGCCGAGGCAAAATTGATCAACCCGACGAATTTCTGTAGTCAATCAATAACAGACATAGTAAGTGTTTTGTTTTTCTTATGATCTATGCAAATCCGTTTAGTGGCATTGTCTTACACCTTGTCCAATTTACACTTTCAAACATTTAAAAATGCTCATTCTTATCTAAAGTCTTTGAAAATCCTCGCTATTTTCTTGTTCCTTACAATGTTACTTAAAATGTTTTATAGCTATTGTTTTTGTACAAATAATATGAAATGTCGATAAAAGTTTATATGTATGTGAAATTTATTGCCATATTTCCACTTTGGTGAATATAAATTCTCATTAGCCGGACATAGAAATCTATCAGGCAGTCACGTACCATGCTTAAACCAATGCAAATTTACCACAGTATCTAAATAATTATTATCATGGATCATTGTGTCATAAATAACGTCCTTAAATTATGTACTATCTATTTTTTTATAATATGTAAATAATAACGATTGGTCTGTATTACGTATCATTATGATTGATGACGTCACAAGTATTTTAATAGAGAAGATCAATGTCGGGAAACAAATCATCGGAATGGAGTGTAATCAATACCGAAATAAGATTTATTTAATACAGATACCTAAGACTTAGATGAGTGGCAGTTAGTATATAATAAGGATAATATTCGCATGGATATTTTGTTTTAACAGCGTTGTAAAATGCCTATACACAGACGGATAAGATATTTAAAAATTAAATTTTATATTTGTAAAAAGAAATTATTTAGAGCAATGTGTATTTAACATATCATCGATTTGTAACCCTTAAATGTGTTCAATACTTGGAATATGTTGACTCAAACAGGCATATACGTATCAAAACCTCCAAACAGAGTCATTTTTAGATCTTCAAGACCTTTTCTCTTATAGAGTGGGTATGTGCTCCATATTTTTCTCTTAGTCTGAATAAGGTCTAATGACAATCAATCCGATTTCAATCAACAAAAACGTAGAGAGATGACCCACTAAACATTTAAAATATTATTTTGTATCTCAACAATTGAACGTTTTGAAAAAAGTAACACAAGTCCGTAAATTCGTGGCCAAAGTCACATATAGTACATGTATTTAAACAGCGTAGTTTGTTGCGTCTGAAATGGCTCAGTGGTTAGAGCACCAGACATACGCTAACCCTATATAACTAGGGTTTTTATATTGTGGGTTCAATATCACCAAAATTTAAGGCTTCATTTTTTTCGCATCGTTTGTTAAATGTATTAAAACCGAATGTAGTTAGAAATTTGCTTTTGCAAACTTGTATTATAATATATTTAAATATATTTAAAAACAAAATTAATTCAAAATTGTATTTCATGACTAATCCGAATGGGCATTTGCGTTAACTTATCTTATCCCCCATCTTCTTTAAATGACATTGTTCAAAACAGATAGACTTGCCTAGACTATCCACTTAACAAGTCATGCACTTATGGATACCACTCTGTCTAGCTATATGTACTTATCGCTCTCTTAGGTAAGAGAAGCATGAGCTAAATCATTTAAAAAAATAAACAATATAAAAAAAGTACATAATTGACCAGTAATGATGTATCTTTATTCTGAATCGCATTAGCCCTAGCTGATGGTGTCACTAAATGGATGGATTTCGACTCCTTTACTTATATGTAGTAGATAGCCATGCAACCATTAAGCCAAGCATTTCGTCGAATAACTAATCATAATATTAACACAAGAAAACTAATAAAATTTGTCTATATAAAAGGCCTATTCATTACTGAGGATCGGATATAGTATTAAGGAGTACATTAAAAAGAGAAATTTATTGAAAAAGTACTATATTATATATAATTGTATCATTAATGGTTGAAGTTCATCCACAAAGCATATCTTAGACGAGCGCAAACTTGCCATTTTGCGGTTGCACACTTATCTGGCACAGCGTTCTATTTTCTGGTTTTGACATAATTTTGAAAGTTTGTTTTGAAACACTTTTAAATGCTTATTATTAGAACTTCTATGTAGATGAGCATACCATTTCAATACGCTTTGTATGATGTCATTGAACACACGCTTAAGTTTATGTTTACATGCATACTTTGTTAAGTGCCATTTTACTATTTATAAGCCTAATGCTAAGTCGGTCGATCATGGTCACATGAAGGTAAGGTAAAGGTCCTTTAATATTAATAGTCTCTATCAGTATAAAAAGCAGTGATCGAGAATAAAGATTAATCTTAAACAGAGCAATAACTGAGAGGAGTATTTTAACCAGGTATGGAAAGGTGGTTTTGATAAACAATTTTTGCATTCGTTTTGAGTCTTTAAAGTTGATTATTCTTGGTGTTGAGGATTATTTAAAAAATCAATATTTTTAAGAATGCAAATGTTTAATAGTTTTAGACTTTACTAGACCTTTAACTTAAGATTTCATTTTATTCAATCTTTTTAATCAATTAAATGGATGCTGTTTGTATTAAAGGTGCAAACAGAATTTATTTGAAATAACTTAACATGCTTTAAAAAGACAAAAACTATTACAAAATTGATTTATGAATTATTATTTAATTATAAAAATGTATATATGTGTGTCAAATGTTCAATGATTTTATGGTTATATTCCTATAGCAGTGGCGATCGGTCTGGAAAATCTCACTGATTCCAACAAAAGAGTATACGAACAGGTAATATTTCAAGAAGAACATGTGATTACATAGCTTATCAATACTTTAAAATGTCTTTTTGCTTTTATCGAAGTAAACGTTTACCTGTCTTAGCGCATGCATATTAATTGGTTTAATCAGTATATACATTTATGACAGCAAACATAGCAAGTTAAATCTAATTTATTTTCTTATTGATAATAATAAAAATTATTCTAAATGTAGTGCTGAGTTATTTATTGATGAATTTAAAATGCCATACCTGTATCGTTTTGAGGCGTTTACTGTCGTTCTCATATACAGTATACCAGCACTTGGGAAATTCTAGAGCGGGTTCAAATTCATCGAATACTCTTTTATTCACCATCTAATACTCTCCTTTTCTTATTCAACGGGTTGTAATTTTAAATGTACTTTGTATGTATTATTTCAATGAAATTCAAGAATCTATTTAGAAGTAAACATAATTTACATTTTAAGTAAATACATGTAATAATATAAAACGTCTTCTTTAATTATATACCTTTCATTCCTGACGCAAAAGAAATAAACAATTCATGCATCAATGCGTAATACAGACCCCACATAGAAGAAAAACATATATATACAATGTACATGTGACACAATGACTGTGTTGCTGCATTCCAGTACAAGCTAACATCTGACAAGGCCGAGATATCGGGCAAAGGGCGTTGTTATACCTAGTAAACAGTAAACAGCGATATAAGTTTCTGATTTTGCAAAGCATTTACAAGGAATTTAAACCTCCCCAGAGTTTTATTTTGTAGTACTCTGTTTTTGTAGACGAGAGATTTGGGTTATCGATTCTGAATTGTTTACATTTTTCAATGCCTTTAGTTGAGTACAATAATGTATACCACTGTGCCAGATAATTATGGTATTGCCAAGGTGACTTTATTGCGTCGTCTAAGGTGCATGTTCCGGAAAATTTATGTATGTTATATAATAGACATTTGCTTAAAAAGTTTATAGATACGTTTATAATTCACCTGTCAAGTAAGATTTTACCTTATAAATATTCCAGTGCTTACTTTTTTTTAAAAGGAAAAACCACTTTCTATCACATATATCATTATTGTTACATCAAAGGATCTTGTTGAATTTAAAGCAGAACACACAAAGCGGGTTATGAAGGAAATATTAACATTCTTTTGAACACAAAATGCTTTTCGGTTATTGCTAAATAAAAACCATATACACATTTACTTGCAGTTATGCTTTTAATAGTAAGATTGCTTTCAGCAATTTTCTTCTAAAACAGAAAATAGAAAATAATAGTGATTGCAAATGGCGAGAGAGAGAGAGAGAGAGAGAGAGAGAGAGCGAGAGAGAGAGAGAGAGAGAGAGAGAGAGAGAGAGAGAGAGAGAGAGAGAGAGACGTGACTTTTATAGTTTTAGTGGTGGTCTGAGTTATTACATAAGCTGATTTCAAGTGTCAGTGAATAAGTAAAATTTATTACGGATATCGATAACTGGAATTAACAACTTTGTACTTAAAAAGGGACGTGTAAAAATGCAAATGCTATTTATTTTTTAAAGGAATTTATTGAAGTCCAAATTACGTAACTATGTTTGTACTTATATGTCTGGTTTGACTGTCTATTACACTAAATTGATGGTGTCACGGTAAATGGATGATTAAAATGAATGTTCGTTTGTCAAACTCATGTGTATTAAAGATATATTGATAAAGATTTTGAAAAATATATGTATTAAAATCAAATCATGCTTAAAATTTATATATGCTGTTAGCACCAAAAAAAAAAAAAAATAAAATGATATACTCTCTTACATCTTTACCCATAAAAGGGTTATATTCTTGGTTTTGCTTTGGTTCTTAATTTTATACTTTGTTCATAAAAATAATAAGTTTAAGCAAAATAAATTGAAAGAAACACTTATAACTAATATGACAATGTCAAAGTCAATTACATTCCTTAAAGGAGTTCTTTTATTCTAATCGAAAATTGTAAAGATCCTGTAGAATTTTTTTTTCCTTTGAGAACATTTAAAGTGGTTCTTTATGCAATGAGCTATCGTACAATTGCAACATTTTTTAATCTTTCGAAACATGCACCTTAGACTGACGCAAAAAATCTACCTTGGCTCAGGCATAATTAATACACAGGAGAAATGTCCACATGTGTAAAACATGTGTTAAACATATATTTTACATATATATTTCACATGTGTAAAACACATATAAAGAGCACACATGTAAAAAGTGTTTATTTTCACACATGTTGAACATGTGTTTTACACATGTAAAACACATGTGTAAAAGAACACACGATTTTTATACATGTAAAACGCGTCAATATGTATATTTCATGTGTTTCATATATATGTATACTCACGTGTAAATTATCTTGGCCGGCAAATAATTATCACTGTTTCTATTTTCATTTAAAGCAAACAATGCTTTTAATTTCTTAGCTTAAAGAATGATACATTGCATGCATGTGCAAATGATTTATTCATTTGCATTTCCAATCACCTGTTGTTAATTAAAGATTGAAAAAAACAGTATTTAAAATAAAAATTAATTTTATTCTTGCAAATGATTACATATAAGCATATTTGTTGTTCTGTGTCCAATAAGTTTCCTGAAAAAAAAAACAAAATACATTTTTCAACTGATTGCATACACTACAATATATCAAGAGTAGGAAGATTCGGTGTATATTTTTTGCATACAAAATATAAAGTTATTTCAGAATATCTATCTTCTTAAAGGGGCATGGTCACGATTTTGGTCAAATTCTATTTTTCTGTTTTTATTATTTACAATGCTTTAGGAATGCATTTCCAGTGACCAAATAAAATTGGAAAGTCAGTAGTAAAGTTATAAGCAAGATACAGGGCTCACAAGTCTTTGTCATGTAAACAAGGCTCGTGCCCTGTTTTTGTTTACATTAGTTCAATATACCCGTAAAAAGTCTTTTTCAAGCTGATTTTTCTATCTTCTTAATCATTGTAAGCATAAATAAACAGATCTTAACGTTTACAACTTTCATTTTCGGTCTAAAACTGGAGTTTTCACTTCAACGCTCGAAATGTAAACAAAAGCTTTGTTTACATAGCAAAGAATTGTAAGCTCTGTAACTCTCTTATAACTCAATAAATGACACTTAAATTTTGGTTGCCTATTAAAAATGCCTTACTGAAGCATTGTAGACATTAAAATCGGGAAAATAATTTTTGACCAAAATCGTGACCATGCCCCTTTAAATGTATAAATGTTAATTGATTTCCTACACTTGCAAGCTGAGAGAGAGAGAGAGAGAGAGAGAGAGAGAGAGAGAGAGAGAGAGAGAGAGAGAGAGAGAGAGAGAGAGAGAGAGAGAGAGAGAGAGAGAGAGGGAGAGAGAGAGGCACTATTTAAAAAAAACAAACATATCACCATTTATATGAGAGAATAAACTTTTACCTTTAGTCATCTCTCTATCAATCTTACTTCAACTTCCTTCTTTTCAATGCATTGACCTTAGCAAGGTATGCGTGGACTTCTTCCTAAAATGGTAATACAAACTTAATACAATCATTAGAAGTTTTTAAATCAGTATAAAATAAATATTTAATTTTAATTTTATTTAATTTAAGGCCTTTTCATTACTGAGGATCGGATATAGTATTAAGGATATAGTATTAAGGAGTACATTAAAAAGAGAAATTTATTGAAAAAGTACTATATTATATATAATTGTATCATTAATGGTTGAAGTTCATCCACAAAGCATATCTTAGACGAGCGCAAACTTGCCATTTTGCGGTTGCACACTTATCTGGCACAACGTTCTATTTTCTGGTTTTGACATAATTTTGAAAGTATTTTGTGAAACACTTTTAAATGCTTATTATTAGAACTTCTATGTAAATAAGCATACCATTTCAATACGCTTTGTATGATGTCATTGAACACACGCTTAAGTTTATGTTTACATGCATACTTTGTTAAGTGCCATTTTACTATTTATAAGCCTAATGCTAAGTCGGTCGATCATGGTCACATGAAGGTAAGGTAAAGGTCCTTTAATATTAATAGTCTCTATCAGTATAAAAAGCAGTGATCGAGAATAAAGATTAATCTTAAACAGAGCAATAACTGAGAGGAGTATTTTAACCAGGTATGGAAAAGTGGTTTTGATAAACAATTTTTGCATTCGTTTTGAGTCTTTAAAGTTGATTATTCTTGGTGTTGAGGATTATTTAAAAAATCAATATTTTTAAGAATGCAAATTTTTAATAGTTTTAGACTTTACTAGACCTTTAACTTAAGATTTCATTTTATTCAATCTTTTTAATCAATTAAATGGATGCTGTTTGTATTAAAGGTGCAAACAGAATTTATTTGAAATAACTTAACATGCTTTAAAAAGACAAAAACTATTACAAAATTGATTTATGAATTATTATTTAATTATAAAAATGTATATATGTGTGTCAAATGTTCAATGATTTTATGGTTATATTCCTATAGCAGTGGCGATCGGTCTGGAAAATCTCACTGATTCCAACAAAAGAGTATACGAACAGGTAATATTTCAAGAAGGACATGTGATTACATAGCTTATCAATACTTTAAAATGTCTTTTTGCTTTTATCGAAGTAAACGTTAACCTGTCTCAGCGCATGTATATTAATTGGTTTAATCAGTATATAATACATTTATGACAGCAAACATAGCAAGTTAAATCTAATTTATTTTCTTATTGATAATAATAAAAATTATTCTAAATGTAGTGCTGAGTTATTTATTGATGAATTTAAAATGCCATACCTGTATCGTTTTGAGGCGTTTACTGTCGTTCTCATATACAGTGTACCAGCACTTGGGAAATTCTAGAGCGGGTTCAAATCCATCGAATACTCTTTTATTCACCATCTAATACTCTCCTTTTCTTATTCAACGGGTTGTAATTTTAAATGTACTTTGTATGTATTATTTCAATGAAATTCACGAATTTATTCAGAAGTAAACATAATTTACATATTAAGTAAATACATGTAATAATATCAAACGTCTTCTTTAATTTTATACCTTTAATTCCTGACGCAAAAGAAATAAACAATTCATGCATCAATGCGTAATACAGACCCCACATAGAAGAAAAACATATACAATGTACATGTGACACAATGACTGTGTTGCTGCATTCCAGTACAAGCTAACATCTGACAAGGTCGAGTTATCGGGTAAAGGGCGTTGTTATACCTAGTAAATAGTAAACAGCGATATAAGTTTCTCATTTTGCAAAGCAATTACAAGGAATTTAAACCTCCCCAGAGTTTTATTTTGTATTTCTCTGTTTTTGTAGACGAGAAATTTGGGTTATCGATTCTGAATTGTTTACATTTTTCAATGCCTTTAGTTGAGTACAATAATGTATACCACTGTGCCAGATAATTATGGTAGTGCCAAGGTGACTTTATTGCGTCGTCTAAGGTGCATGTTCCGGAAAATTTATGTATGTTATATAATAGACATTTGCTTAAAAAGTTTATAGATACGTTTATAATTCACCTGTCAAGTAAGATTTTACCTTATAAATATTCCAGTGCTTACTTTTTTTTTAAAGGAAAAACCACTTTCTATCACATATATAATTATTGTTACATCAAAGGATCTTGTTAAATTTAAAGCAGAACACACAAAGCGGGTTATGAAGGAAATATTAACATTCTTTTGAACACAAAATGCTTTTCGGTTATTGCTAAATAAAAACCATATACACATTTACTTACAGTTATGCTTTTAGTAGTAAGATTGCCTTCAGCAATTTTCTTCTAAAACAGAAAATAGAAAATAATAGTGATTGCAAATGGCGAGAGAGAGAGAGAGAGAGAGAGAGAGCGAGAGAGAGAGAGAGAGAGAGAGAGAGAGAGAGAGAGAGAGAGAGAGAGAGAGAGAGAGAGAGAGAGAGTGACTTTTATAGTTTTAGTGGTGGTCTGAATTATTACATAAGCTGATTTCAAGTGTCAGTGAATAAGTAGAATTTATTACGGATAACTGGAATTAACAACTTTGTTCTTAAAAAGGGACGCGTAAAAATGCAAATGCTATTTATTTTTTAAAGGAATTTATTGAAGTCCAAATTACGTAACTATGTTTGTACTTGTATGTCTGGTTTGACTGTCTATAACACTAAATTGATGGTGTCACGGTAACTGGATGATTAAAATGAATGTTCGTTTGTCAAACTCATGTGTATTAAAGATATATTGATAAAGATGTTGAAAAATATATGTATTAAAATCAAATCATGCTTAAAATTTATATATGCTGTTAGCACCAAAAAAAAAATAAAATGATATACTCTCTTACATCTTTACCCATAAAAGGGTTATATTCTTGGTTTTGCTTTGGTTCTTAATTTTATACTTTGTTCATAAAAATAATAAGTTTAAGCAAAATAAATTGTAAGAAACACTTATAACTAATATGACAATGTCAAAGTCAATTACATTCCTTAAAGGAGTTCTTTTATTCTAATCGAAAATTCTATACGCGGGGGTGTTAAGGAAGCATATGGAATCTGAGTTACATGTAATTTCGTGAAATCACAAATCTTAGTTATTATGTACATATTCAAATATTTAAGCAACGAAACGTAGACCAAAAACAAATAAAAAATACTGGAGACAATTTTTATCACAAATTAGATTGTATTACGTAGATTTACACATTGATGACGTCATGACTGAAAATTGAATGTCGTGTAAATTTGATCGGAAAGCATTGTAAACAGATTCAAAATATAAGTAATCTAAGAACTCTAATAAAGTAGTTTGGTGTGATTTATTTAGAGTAGAACAAAAGAATACTGGGAGAGATGTTAGTTTTATCAATTATTCGCTAAAAGGTATGTAAATTTGCCATTTTTTCTCGGCCAGGCTTTCCTCTGTCGTTGTTTATGATATAAAAATCCGACTAGAACAACACTACCCCGTATATATTGAACTTCAAATTTGACATGTATCGATAGTTTAATCAATGCTTAAATTGAAAAGTGCTGCTAGAATCCTGTGTTATATGTTGTTTTGATGCAACGTATCGTTTTCCGTGCAAACTGAATAAAAGTTGGGAGGGTTTTTTGAGAACCGGATGAATAACTATTTAACTAAGGAGAATATAGGATTATAGCAGCGGTTTTGATAAAACTGAGATGTTTCGCCTTCACTTGATATGTTTATTGTTTTGTGGAAACCGCAGGGTAGTGTTGTTCTATCTCATTTTATGTTATGGAATATACGTAACCTATTTATAGCTGTCACGTGATAATGCACCGATGTGGCAGTGATGTACTACCCGATTTTATTGCATTGACATCTATTTCAAAGGATAATACTAAGTCTTTGATCTGATTCAAAACAGTTATTTAATCTCACGATTTTCAAATATATCAGTCAAAATAAGATGCTTAATTGCCCATATGCTTCCTTAACACCCCACATTTAAAGTGGTTCTTTATGCAATGAGCTATCGTACAATTGCAACATTTTTTAATCTTTCGAAACATGCACCTTAGACTGACGCAAAAAATCTACCTTGGCTCAGGCATAATTAATACACAGGAGAAATGTCCACATGTGTAAAACATGTGTTAAACATATATTTTACATATATATTTCACATGTGTAAAACACATAAAGTGCACACATGTAAAAAGTGTTTATTTTCACACATGTTGAACATGTGTTTTACACATGTAAAACACATGTGTAAAAGAACACACGGTTTTTTTTACATGTAAAACGTGTTCAATATGTATATTTCATGTGTTTCATATATATGTAAAACTCATGTGTAAATTATCTTGGCCGGCAAATAATTATCACTGTTTCTATTTTCATTTAAAGCAAACAATGCTTTTAATTTCTTAGCTGAAAGAATGATACATTGCATACATGTGCAAATGATTTATTCATTTGCATTTCCAATCACCTGTTGTTAATTAAAGATTGAAAAAAAAACAGTATTTAAAATAAAAATTAATTTTATTCTTGCAAATGATTACATATAAGCATATTTGTTGTTCTGTGTCCAATAAGTTTCCTGAAAAAGAAACAAAATACATTTTTCAACTGATTGCATACACTACACTATATCAAGAGTAGGAAGATTGGGTGTATATTTTTTTAGAGAGAGAGAGAGAGAGAGAGAGAAAGGGAGAGAGAGGCACTATTTAAAACAACAAACATATCACCATTTATATGAGAGAATAAACTTTTACCTTTAGTGTATTTAGTCATCTCTCTATCAATCTTACTTCAACTTCCTTCTTTTCAATGCATTGACCTTAGCAAGGTATGCGTGGACTTCTTCCTAAAATGGTAATACAAACTTAATACAATCATTAGAAGTTTTTAAATCAGTATAAAATAAATATTTAATTTAAAGATAAAAACATGCATTATATTTGTTAAATTCAATTTAATTTGAATTATTTGTGAAAGTTAGATTTTCAACTCTTAAAAATTACAATAGAAAGAAATACTTAATATTAGCCATACACTCAGAACTCTATGTATTTAGATTTAATTACCATGATTTGTCACTTTTATACCAGCCGCAGTGAAGAACAATCCATGAACTCAAGAAGAATGTCTGGATCTTTAAAAATTCAATACCGTATATCTTCAGACTACTGACCAACAAAATATTGGTAGCCTTTGTACTAAAGTCATTTGCTACAAAAAAAAATCCACACAATAGTTGTATATATACAAAAAGTTGCATATAGTACATTGCAGGTATAGTATTGCATGTTTTACTATAAAAAACCACTAAAAACATGACATATAATTATTATGAAAATTTCACTGATTTTCTTTTATACTCTGTCCCAAGATGTCATCGATTCACATTTTGCTGAATTACTCGATATTTAAAAATGCCTCGGGGTTTATAAATGATGTTCATTCAAAAGTATGAAAAATTTCCAAGATTTCTCTTTTGAAATGCCCCCTTTAGCTTACCACATAAAAATGTGATATCTAGGGGGATATTGTAATGCAACAGACCCGGATGATAACGTTGAAAAATTGTGAGGTATTCAGAGTGACTTCCGGATGGAGAAAAAAGTTAATTCAAAGTTACCTAGGATATTGTTTCATCTATGTTTATTGTACTTCATTCACAGGTATGTGTATTTTAAAAAAAATCGTCCAAATGTGCTGCATAAATACTGTAAACCAACTATTATTCGCGACGACTTTATTTCGCGATTTGCCTGAGATAAAGGGG
Organism: Magallana ariakensis; assembly: GCA_020458035.1. Classification (NCBI taxonomy): domain Eukaryota; kingdom Metazoa; phylum Mollusca; class Bivalvia; order Ostreida; family Ostreidae; genus Magallana; species Magallana ariakensis. The sequence continues at coordinate 46,828,647 of CM035812.1, read as the reverse complement.
TTCGCGGCGATTAATTTTCGCGACGAAGTCTTATCCACACCTTTTTTTTTAATTACAACAGACAACTATATGGCAAATACTGGTCCGCGGCGAAAAATATTCGCGACAATGAGGCTCTCGTGAACCTCGCGAAAATTTCTTGCACACGAAAAAAAAGTTGGTTTACAGTATCTTGGGACAGACTATTCAGAAATTTAAATATTAAATTCTTTTAAATAAAAATGTCAAGCAAGTTTTGTAGAAAAAAACCCACTGAATTTTCCTTATGATACTTACAACTCCATAAACAGTTTAAAAAGACATCTCTGCTATTCACTGGGTTAGTTTATGTCTTCTGTGATCTGTCTGAAAATAAATAATGTTTTAATTAGCATATAATAAGAACTCACATAATATTATATTAAGAGAGGGCCACATTATTGCAGCTAGAGACCAACTGAACATTTTAGCAAATTAATGTGTTCTAAGGAACACATTTTAAAATTAATTTAATCTCTTAAGTGTTGATATACAAAAAAATTACATAAAACTTTCGACTTGCAGCTTTTATGGAATACCTACTCGTTACTTTGTCATGACCTTTACTCTAGTTGTTTTTTCTACTTTCACTTTTCAATATTAAAATGTGTCTGTTCTAAATAAAATGCATTTTATTAACATATATCTATTGTTGGCTTAGTTTTCAAGCATTGTTTTGTCTCTAATTCGACTATTATAGCAGGAGTCGTAGGTTTTGGCAAATGTTTACCGACAGACCTACCGTTTACATACATGTATAGCAGCTGTAGTATAGCTTTATGTGTATTACACTAAATAACTGTAGTAGCCAATACATTTGATCTAAAAACTTTCATTAATTTCACTTAGGTAGAGATCTGAGTGGATTACCATCGATCATTGACAATACACGTTTTTGATTTTTAACCCGAATTTTCCTGGAGAATACATGGCTCTGAGCTACTGTTCACGTTGTAAAATGACATATAGGTTGCCACCAGCAATATTTAAAAATTTTACAATACAAATAAATAAAATACAATGATTCACAGTCCTTACCTTTAGCTTCAAATCAAATCTACAAATTCCCCATCTTCTGCTTCCGTGACGTAAAAAATGACGTATGATTGCAAACGACAAAATTAAAGCCAATCAAGATTTAAATCCGGAATTGGTTACAAATAAATTTTCTGTAAGTTAGTTGGCAAAAGTTTATCAAATAAATTTTGTGTATACTTGTATTTACTAATAAATGCATAATTACAGGTTGAAGTCATGAAAATGAATAAGAAAATAAAACATTATTTACACGTGTATCTGTTTAACATATGCTGTTTGAAACATGTATTGCACACATATATGTTTACACATATGTTAAACATATGTAAAATGCATATGTTACACATGTGTATAATAGATGTGTTCAACATATAAATTTTTAAACATGTGTTGTACACATGTATTATATGTGTAAAACATGTGTAAAATTATACACATATTTTACACATGTGGACATTTTTCCTATAGGCACATTGTTGTTTTTTCATCAAGAGATATTTTGAAAGGTTTAAATGTAAATCTATAAATATATCAGAAAGCCTAAATATAAAATTCTTATCAAAAGAACTATTTTGTACAAAAGTACATTAATTCAGTACGCTTTCAATGTTATCATTGAACGATTGCCAAAGTTTAGTTACTATTTTTACAATGTTTAGTTTAGCCCAGTACGAAGTTGTTTTTAAAGTTTAACATGGTTTAACTGCAAATAATCTAGACTTCTTTGAATATGTAAATGAAATAAATACTTAAATAAATGCAAAGGCAGAATATTTTAGACGATCTTTTTAAAATATACTGCTCATTTATGGATGAATTATATCTAACTTTAACATGTCACCCAACTTAAGAATTTGTTAATCATTGTATTGGCTCACAATATGGTACATAACATTAATATTGAACATTGTACAATAGAAGGAATTTGGTCACACGTTACGTCACACTTGTTTTAATCATTGCAGATAACTTTTTCAAATACTAAAAATACGAAAAATTAAAATAAAAAAGAAAGATTAGTAATTAAACAATACAGAAGATAGTAAAATACAAAATGCGTTATATGATTTCAAGGGGTTTAACTATCTTTGAATGAAAGAGATAACACTGATTTTGTTTCAAGTGTTTTGCATTTTTATTTAGTTTTAGACTTAAAAGGCACGTGTTACATGTAACACATCAATTGACTCAAATGAAAATTGTTTAATTAGTTACTTATGAAGATTGATTATTTTCACAAGCAACTGTGAGAAATGTTTTTTTATGTTCTTTTCCTCAGAAATATGTTATAATCTAAATTATTTCAAAAAATCATTTCAGTATTACTGCATTATAGAAAAAGAATTCTTTAAGTTTGACAATATCTATCTAAAAGTTATTATAGTATCAGTAATAGTGATCGTTCTTGTCATAGGAACAGTAAATCCTAATATGATTTAAGTGTTCACAAAATTTTATCATTAAATTTTGCAGATTGGGTATTAGGATTGATGTCAAATACGAAAGAAATCATGCAACTTGAGTTAATTGGTGCATGTTTCACCCTTGGCATAGTGATTTATCTACGTACACTTGAATTTGTAAGAGTTTAACTACTAATGATATGATTTTAAAAAAAATGAAACCAACGTCTCATGTATGGAATAAAATTTCCAATTATATTGAATTTTAAAAATGCATGGCAGTTGCAACAAAATAGTTATTTCTCTAGGCATTCGGCGGAATAATCTGTTCGTGGTCTAGGAACACTTCACAAAAAGTTGCTTCCTGTCCTGAAAGCCAGGAGGAGATGGAAGTCAGAGCAAAAAAGAAAAAATGTGAATCAATAGCTCACGGACAAAAATGTACAACTCATGAGAAAATAAAGTATCACTGTGTCATGAACGAGCTAGAGAACGCATTTATTGAAGTTTGTGCACCCGTATATCGCATTCACGGTACGTGTTTAGGTCTTCAAATAGGAAAATTCAACCATATAAAAATAAATTATTATATGTAAAAAATTATCACATACTTAGTAATAAGTACAGAATTTTTGCATATGTGATACAGATGACATCACAAAACTCGTATCGGCCTCCGGGGCTGATACAGGTTATCAGATAACCTGTATCACATATAAACACAAACAGTATTTTTATTGGACAGATAATAATATATGATAACCCTAGAGGGCTGATACGGATCCGTATCACACCCCTTGCAGAACTCCTCTGCATTTGTTCGTTTCGGCTTTTGTGCATGTTTACAGACGAAAAATAAAACATTTGTTACAGTCGAAATTTTTTAAGTGCAGATGAAAACTTCAAATACTTGCAAATATTTTGGAGCAGTCAACTTTTAAAACCTGAGGAAATTCCGGTCCTGAAGCTACATGTTTGTTAAAACAATTAGATCTCATATTTATATTTAATGCATGTACAGACAGACTAAATGTAATTTCAAATATTTCAATATTTAAAATCATTTTGTTCAAACTGATGTTTTAAAAAAAAATTATTACTAAGTATGTAATAAATATAATAATAGATACCCATTTCCATATCACAGGCAGTATCAGTCCGAGACTGGCTGTGATATGGAAAAGCGTATGTATTATTCTCTATATATCAAGATTTTATTTGCTTGTATTGCCGTATTTATCGTCTTTGTTTACATTCTGACAAGGCCCAAGATGCAATGTAAAGCAAGTTGTTTGACCTAGTTAACTTTAAACAGCAATATTTATTTCTGAAAAGCAATTACACAAGGAATTTAAACCTACATATAGTCGCATTTAATTGTCTTGGGTTTTTTTTTGTAGGCCAGGGGTATGGGTTTTCGATTCTTTTTAGTGCCTCTAGCAACATTGTGCCAGATAAATATGTCAACGCCAAGGTCATTTAATCAAAACAGTCATGTTTATATTTTGCTAGAAGATCTTTTACAATATACGGCGCACATTTATGGAATGACACATCTCTAATTTAAACATGTCAGGCAACTTTAGAATTTTGTTTTTAACATTTTATTGGTCCGTAACATGGTTCATATATTAATAGACAAACTTTATCACAGAAAATGATAATTTTCGCATCAAAGTAATTTGCTGCTAGCATACGAATTACAACAGTTACATTGCACGATGTCATTTTAACTTAAACGATTTAATTTTCTGGTAATGTGCAGGCACGTAGCATCCTTTTGGAAAGTGGGGGGGGGGGGGCAGACTCATCCAAAAAATCTTGACAAGCAACAAAAAATCAAAGTACTGAAGTACTGACGGGAGTTGATTTTATCGATTATTATTTATTTTAGAATCAACGATATGTTATTTAGCATGATAAGTAATTTCTAATCTCTATTTAAATTACGCACATTTTTATAATATGAATTCTCGGACTTTTTCGACAAGAATTTCGAGACAAGTATTCCTTTTAAAGGAATGATCGGCAATAATAATTATTGATAGCTAGAAGCAATCAACATGATCAGTTTGATGTAAAATAATAAAAAAGTACTGTATTTTTACAAAATATAGAATATTTGGAATCTGTACACCATAATTTCATTATTATAAAGCGTCAACAAATTTAATTTTGAAATAAATTTGGGAAAAGCCGTTCGTAAACTCCTTGTCTAATTTTATATTTTTAACGTAATTATTAAATGTTAATGTATCTTCTTCTTCTTCTTCTTCTTCTTCAGAATACTGAGTAGGGCTCTTCAAAGAGCATTAACACGTATACAAAGAAAGAGTTGTATTAAAATAATTTAATGCGACTGAAAAACATTGAATGCCATCATAACTTGCTATTGAGGTCGCATTATAACGTAACCTTGTTTATAAATCAAGCCGTCTCCCTAGCTACTATTATGCAACATCAATAGATCGAGGTCAGTTCATGGAGCATCTTCTTATGATTGAGGTCAGTTCATCGAGGTCAACTGCAATATTGAATGAATCTTTCGATCGAAATTCTTACGCGTGAGACAAAATGTGCATTCTTGAATTAACAGGTCGAACTGTATTTTATGTATGTTTGCATCTCTTAAGGTAAATGAATTGAAATAAAACCGAGTAAAATGTTATATAAATACTAAACCAAACTTCAAGTTTTTATAAGAACTACTTATGTAAGCGGAATGTGTGCGCACGTGGAAGCATTTGCCGGATGCCTCATATGGACACAACAGTGATCGGCCGAAGCCGATCACAAAAACCCCATATGAATCATGTTGTGTAATATTTAAAGATATAATTAATTCCATCAAACTATGTATCAGTAATCAATATTTCTAAAAATTGTACACATGTCTGGATTCAAGCAATATTGAACTCTAGTATCGTTCAACCAGACGCTCGGCTGTCTCCGTTATTCTCCGACTACCGAGATAGACTCTCTGCTTGTCGGAAATTTACGGAGACAGCCGAGCATCTGGTTGAATGCTCTGGCGTAGGAATACATACGATTACAAAAAAAATATCAAAATTGTTCGTACTATTTAAAATCTGGCTATTTTCAAGGTATTTATAAATACATTTTCTTGAAAAACAATGGTTCAGCATACATTACACGGCATTTATCTATTATTTCAAGAACTTACTCTTGTCAGCGGTGATGATTTGTGCTTAGGTCCAAACACTGTTTCACTTTCGGTTTGCCAGAGTTACTGCATAGGAGAGTTGATTAAAATCAACTACCAAAAACAAATAAAAAAGAACAAAAAACAAAAAACGAAAAAAAAAAGGAAAAAATGTTACATTACAAAATCCTGAAAATCCTAATCCGTTGGGGGTGGGTGGGGGGGGGGGGTTGTGTGGGGGGCAAGTATACCCTCTTAACTTTAATTTCACTGTTTATTTCCTTATTTCAATTCAATTTTTTACATGGCCCCATAAAAGTGGGGGGGGGGGGGTCAAATCCATGTGAATTCATTTTTTTGTATGTAAATTTCAGAAAAATATGTTCTCTTACAGGATACTGCACAGAGTATAATGAGGTTGGGACTGTTATTCAGGCACACCACAATTTGAAATGCGAAACCGTGAAACCTCCATGTGATTCATCATATTTGTCTACAGATGCGTATCGTTGTAAGATTTTTTATATATTTATATATATATATATATATATATATATATATATATATATATATATATATATATATATATATATATATATACAAACGACCGTGTTGTAAGCGGCCAGCGCGCTAGGTTCCTTTAGTCATCGAAAGCAAGATTTTTGGCCTGCCTAGATGGCAGAGATGTTAGCGCAGTGGCCGCTCACTGCTAGGAGAATGGGTTCCAAAGGTCGTGAGTTCAAGCCTCGGCCGGGGCGGAGGTGAAGCTTCAATAAATTGAATTTCCCTGTGCTTTATATATATCTATATCATTCACTATGGGCCGGTATATGTCAATTTGCGAGTTATTGCAATGTTTGTGCTTAATATATATTTCTATTTCTATGCAATGTATATCGTTCCGATCCTCTTAGATTATCGTTTAACTGTATTCCAGCTGTATCTCAAACGACAGTGTAGTGCGCGGCCAGCGCGCTAGGTTCCGTTCGCCATCGAAAGCAAGATTTTTGTCTTGCCTAGATGGCCGACTGGTTGGCGCGGTGGTCGCTCACTGCTAGGAGAATAGGTTCCACAGGTCGTGGGTCGTGAGTTCAAGACTCGGCCGGTCTGGAGGTGGAGCTCCAATAAAGTGAATTTCCCTGTATTTTATATATATATATATATATATATATATATATATATATATATATATATATATATATATATATATATCACTCTCTTTCTCTTTCTCTCTCTCTGATGTTGATCCACGTATTCCAAAACAACATTAAAGCTTCTAGCATTTCAATATAAGTGTATTTTTACATGAACTCATTTTGATTCACTTTTTTCACCTTTAAATAAATTGTCAAAATTTATCTTAAATTGATCTTCCTAAAACGCGGAATTACTAGAATCTAAACGTTAATGAATTAAAAACAAAGCATTTATAAAAAAAGTATATGTGAAACAAGAGGCTAAGAGGCCTTAATAGTCATATGAGTACTTTTGACAATAGGCTACCAAATGAACTCGCATGAACAAGATAAAATACTTGATGGTGTTAAGTTCTGGAAAGTCATGATGTCTCTGAGGGGTCATACAATCATATGACGCACAATGAGACAAGTTTAAAAGAATATGGTTAATGGGTGGGGATCTCAATGGTTTTCAAGACATTTTGGGCATGTCCTGTTAAAGAAGGGTCATGACCTAAAAACCATTTTATACCTCTAGACAATAGGATCAAATATTGTTTAGGGATGGGGATCGTTACTATTTTCAAGGTATTTGAAACAATTAAGGGAAAATATTATATATAATTGCGGAGTGACGATTTTAACAGTTTACAGATTTTTGATTAAGTTCACGTTGGGTGGGAATGACTTCGTTTGGGACACTCTAAAAGAGCCTCAAACCCCGTCCCGTGGGCAGTCAGTTTTGCAATTTAAGAAGAGGATGTCCGCATAAATCAACAAATAAAACATTGTATTGTGTACAGCTTTTTCTTTATCTTTACCTTAAAAAATTATGCAAAAGAATGTAATTTTTTAAGATATTCATATTATGTTGCTCAAAAATTGTGTACACTGTCTAATTTTTTCAGTTTTAACTCTTTGCATCCACATACATCTGAATGTATCAGAGTGAGGTTTAATCTATATATTGGTAGTTGATAAAAAAACATAGATAAAACAGATGACATTTATTATATTTTAGATATAAACAAATCATAAAATAAAGTATTTTTCATTTCATTTCACATTTTGTACCAAACAAAATTTCTCTCTATGGTTTCCGTTGCATTTTAATACGTCTTTACCTATAAATGGTCCATTGCATTTTTAAAGATAAAGGCTGTTATGACATTGTCAGAAATAAGACCAAGAGATCATATACAAAATCGATCCCGCTTCTTCCAAGCACACCCGGCTACTTCAGCAATTCTGTCTTACGCATCACAGGTAAAGCATACACGGTAAGAGTATTTCTACTTTAGTATGTAAATCAAAAGTAATTTAACACATAGAAAATTTCAAAAGCATAAAAGGTTATGGTGTAATTTAAACATTTCTATAGACATTTACTCTTTACTTACATAAAAGAAACGTAAAATTGTTGATTGTAGTAAAATTGTATTCTAAATGATACATGTATATTGACATTTTGCAGCATACATTGACACCACTGTTATACCTGTTATCAATACTATACACTGTAAGCTGTGTTTAGAGTGACTGTTCCTGCAGGAATAACAGTATATCTCTTTAAGTTTTGGTGAAATATCTACTATTTGATTTCGATGTTAATATATATTTATAGCTTTAGTCATGCAGTCAATTTACTGTTATGCGATTATCATTTTCTAAAACATAACGATGGACTTCGTCACATGGGTATTAAAAAAGACATCTTCAAGCATAAGCATAATCAATAATTATATGTATTTATTTACTGCAACAAAATTGTGATATACATTAATATATTAAAAGTTATTCTTATACTACCTGAAGTGTACACGTACATGTATTGATAATGCCTCAACACAAACGTTTCTTCTCAATAAAACAATGTCTAACGTGAAAAAAGAGCGAAAGGTTTACGTTACACAGTACAATCGATATGTTTAGAGGCTAGAGTGTGTTGCTTTTTATAAAAAAGGATTTTGAGGAAATTCTTGGATAAGTAGTACTAAACGAACTAAAACGATTTTTTTTATAGCAAATATGTAGAAATCACTTGGCTTTGCGTAAGGTAAAAAAAAGAATAGCGTTTGATTTTAAGAAAAAGAATGTAAGAATAAATGCACTCAGTCTGCTTTCTTGCAAATGCAGTCTTTGTTCGGAATATTACCTTTTGTTACGTATATGTATCAACCAATCAGAACGTACTAATATGTCACGGGATGTATATTTAGCGCCACTTGTAAAAAATTTTTAAACAGAGGATCGTTTATTCAAAATCTACTTAATCTCCTTTCCTTTATCACCTACAGTGTAGCAGGAATAATAGATGCTATTTTGTTTCATCAATATTTTGTTGTGTGCATATGTTGTATATAATCATACATTTTAGTTGTGTGCAGGGGAGGTTACATTTCGTACTTTATTTGATCTTACATCCAATGTCGGATGATCTCACTATTGTTAAGACCTCCCCTTTAGTCTGTTTTTCTTTATTGTCAAAATAAATTGACAATATTCACTCAAACATGTGTTATGTTCTTGATAGTCCCTGACACATCACCAATATTACATAATTAGAATAATTTAAAAACAAATGCCCGAAATGTGCGGAAGGAAATGTAAACTATTACCTTTTTTATTTTAAAGTAAATTGTACAATGTTTTGTGTGAAACTGTTCAATTATAGTTTTTTTTATAGATAGTTAACAATACAATATGTGGCACAATTTGCTTTTTCATTTATATGTGTACCTCAAATTATATTTGGTAAAATTGTTCTTTCATTTTCCAAACAGAGCACCATCCTAACAAGTTTCTATAAATTAGGTTTTGTAATGGAATTCATTGTGACCCTAGGTCGTTGGTTGAAATTTACATTTTACCGTCTATATATCTACAGATGCGTAACAATAATACGTCTGAAGTAACTGTATACTATACTATATACCTATGTACTGGCTATGAGGACGTGAGCAAGTCTAGATACAACTTTATTTTTCGGCGACACTGATTTTTATTATAGTAAACAAGTTAGAGTTGTCGAAATTCGAATTTAGCGACTCGGATTACATCAGAGGAACCGAAGAGTAACTCCAAGTTTAAAAACGAGGGAAATCGAATGCTGCTGTTGAATAGTGTCGATGACTATTCACCATGAGCAGATACATGTAGCACGGAAACTATTTTACGGTTAGATAGAATAGCATGTTTATTCGTTGTAATTTTACATTGAAAATACTCACAGAGGTACAATAAACATGTATATTCTATATTGTGGGTAAACTATTTATAATGAATTGTTTTGGCTTATTCCTTTTTATGAAAACGAGATATTATCAACTCGATGCAACGTTTTTATTAGGATTGTAACAAAAATCAGTATCACCTAAGTAAACCAGCAAATGTTTAACATTATTAATACAAGTTTGAAATGTTTTTATAGTTGTAAAATAAAAAACATTATTTACAGAACGTTAATTAAAAGCGTATTGTATTAAAAAGGGCGAGAGTATACATTTAAATGGTTTTCTAAAAGTTGTGGTGCTTTTACTATTATATCCATGGTGATATATGTAGTATTATTAGGTTTGTTACTGACCGACTACGGAAAATATTGTGTAGGACAATTTCATAGACGGCGAGGCGAAATTGATCAAGTTAGAAATGTGTGTATAGTTGTAAAATAAACATTATTTACAGAACGTTAATTAAAAGCGTATTGTATTAAAAGGTCGAGAGTATACATTTAAATGGTTTTCTAAAAGTTGTGGTGCTTTTACTATTATATCCATGGTGATATATGTAGTATTATTAGGTTTGTTACTGACCGACTACGGAAAATATTGTGTAGGACAATTTCATAGACGGCGAGGCGAAATTGATCAAGTTAGAAATGTGTGTATAGTTGTAAAATAAACATTATTTACAGAACGTTAATTAAAAGCGTATTGTATTAAAAGGTCGAGAGTATACATTTAAATGGTTTTCTAAAAGTTGTGGTGCTTTTACTATTATATCCATGGTGATATATGTAGTATTATTAGGTTTGTTACTGACCGACTACGGAAAATATTGTGTAGGACAATTTCATAGACGGCGAGGCGAAATTGATCAACCCGATTTTTTTTCATAGTTAGTCATTAACAAACCTAATAGGTATAAATGAGCCACACTTAAGTGTACATGTACCTAAACATGTATAAAATGGGCGAGTTCGATCATTAACTAGAGTTTGACCACGCAGTACAGTTAAGGCGGCCAATAAAAATATCGGCGAATTTTTGTAATGAAAACACGTATACTTTAGTTCATTGGACATGTCCTTTTTAAAATCAATAACAGTCGCTCAAATGCAATATATTTCTGAAATATATATATAATAGTACAATATTTTATGTTCATAGTGGTCACGTGATATGGCAGTCGCATGGTACAAGCAGATGTATTTGTGGTTTTGAGGTCATTTAAAAAAGTGAATATTGCAAGGGCATAATCATGTCAAAATTCACAACTGAATTATAAAATAACTTGATGTTATATAGTAGATTTTAAAAAATGCTGTGAACTTTGTAAGATAATAATATTTGTTAGAAAAAACCATAATTTATAATGCATATGTTGAATAGTTTTGAAGGTCACAGTGTTAATTTCATTAAAAAATAATTAATTTGTGAGATTTCACAAGGATCTTAGAAGTTTTTAAATTACATAGCATATTTCAAATTTACATGTAAAAGTTTGTCATGATCAGATAAGTGTATGCCCTTGCAATAAAGTGATTTATTTAGGCACCCAGCTTTAAAATATACGATATTTTATACAAAACCGAGGTTGCCTCTTAATACGATACATAATTATAACAAATTGAAAATAAGACTATATAGGTAGCATTCTACTAATAATAATGTTAAACAAAATATTCATTTATACTTCTCCGTTAATCTATGGAATTTATTTTTCATCGCTAAAAAACCGCATGATAGCCTTCAATGCCTTAACTTAATGCGTCATTTTGAAGCATATGACGTCATTTTTTGTAGTACAGCGAGAACGACTTCTCGCTTATTCTTCAGTGTGTACGATATAACAGACATCGAAATTGTAAGTAATAGCATTCGTTGTTCTTAATTAAAAGAACAGTATAAATTAATTTTGCTAATAAATGAATTAATTAGTACTTTCGAGGTTTGTAATATTCTGTGATGTCATAATGCACATTTCCCGTACTTTTTGTCTGAACGGAATTTATTGACAGCCTTAACTGTGCTGCGCACGGTAGTAAGGAAAACGTATGGTGCGCATGTCCGTGTTTGAACGCACATTGGTCGATGTCAGGTTAAAATAATAAGAAAGATGTTAATTGCTTCTCACAGTTTTGTTGTTCATTAAAAAGAAAGGACAATACTATGTTATCGCATTAAATCCTATGTGTTGGCTAACATTTACAGAAAACATGTGCTAGGGCTCGTTATATAAAGGGTACTTAAGTCCAAGACAGTGCTTAAGCAGTACATTCTTAGACTTAAGCCCTTTATTGGAAAAGTGCTTAGCTAGGACAATTTACTCTAAACTTAGGCGGCTGATAGAGGTAACTTAAGTATATCTCAAGTCTTGTTTACACACATTTAGAAGTTGTATTGCTATTTATTGCAGTTGAGCATTTGAATACAGTGTATTTATCATATACGATTTAATTTACACAAACTTGATGTCTTAATACTTACAAATATAAAAGTTTTGTTTTATTTGATAAAAATATTAACAATGGTCGTAATGAGCTGTAACATTTTCCATGCAGTAAGCAGGCGAGCTGCTCAATAGGTTATAAACACATACATATACTGGTCAGTTTACAAGAAGTATCTACTTGTATATACTCGCGAAACTTGAGAAATTAAAAAAAATGTTTAAAGACAGTAATTCCTCAGTGGTTTTAAAGATGACGATTGCCTCATTTCACGATATCGACTTGATGAAGAAATTATACTCAGAGTATGTGAATTTGTGAGGTGAGAAATAAAAAAAAGAAATCCAACTAATTTCTATTTTGTCAAAGTTCTAACGGATATTACGCCACGGGCAATGTTCGAGAACGGCTAAACTATTAAACATTCGTTAAAACAAAGAAGAAACAACAATATATAGACTGAATCATCGCCTTAGACCCATCGCTTTGAGCTATATAAAACTGTTAGGTACATCTACAATATACTCATGCCACATTGAATTCTATGTCTGGACATTTACTTCTACCCCAATTTTATATCAAAGATACCAACAATTTGTATCTATATATAAAGTATATAATCTCAGGTACACGGTGGTAAACTTGCAACGTCATTAAAACGCGCCCCATTTTTTTCACCTGACAAACAAGCGAAAAAGGAATTATTTACATCTCATCTTTTGTTTTCTTTTGAAGAAGAAAAAAAAATATATTCTTTCCATTCCTATTTTTTTTGTAAACAAACTTTGAGTTATTACTTCGGAGCGAGGGTATAATAATTACCGTGGAACGTTTCTGACAGTCATTCTTTACATATTTAAGAACCATTGACAACAGTTGGTTTCTTGTTATTAATTACTTCGTTTTTCATTCCTGTTAAATAATCATTTATAAAAAACTTCAATATGATAAAAAAGATACCTTGTGCTGATTGAAGTATTTTTGTTACAACAAAGTGTTTTACTAAACATAAAAGCACCGCTTCATTACGTTTTTTATATGAATTGATAATGTATAAAAATAAATGAATATATATATATATATATATATATATATATATATATATATATATATATATATATAAAGCACTAAATAAAATCAACAACACTAGGGATCTTTAAAGTGTCGGATCTAATGTATTATAGATACTAAGCCAGTAAAATGAATATATAAAGCACTGAAAATGGCTAACGACACGAACAATTGAAATTGTCAAATTTTCGGGACAACCAGTCCCTTCTTCAGGACATAAGAGAAACAAAAAGAATTACATAGGTAAAAACAAAGAAAACAAAATCTAGCACTACAACTAACACTACTAAAGAACCTATAAAAAATAATAACTACATTTTATACAGTTTTGATGATCAATGTTGATAAGGTTTTGCCAATGTGGCCGATCGCTCTGGAGTAATCAATCGACTGTCAACTTCACGCCTGATCGAGTTAATAAGGCTAATTAAAATTGATGTCCGAATTAATAATGGAAAATTAAAACACCCGATGTTAAGTCGTACGGCGCTTTGGTTAAGATCCGAAGTATTAAATTAATAATGCTTATTATATTTGGGTACATCTAAATTCAGCAATCCGAGATTAGGATGCTACCTGATGACCTGATGTACATGTATATAACATTCGTTAACCTTCGTTTTGTGTGTTTATGTACTTTTTTTTTTTTACTTTTCTCTGTAATTACTGATTTGTATGTTTAAATTAATAGTATTCATTTGAAATTATCTCATTCATGAGTAAAGAAAGTATGCATGAATGAATCCACTGTAGTAATTAAATAAAGAAGTTAACCCACTTAAGATAAATAAATCGAGCACCACATTGAAATGTTCCGTGAACTATAATGTACATGACAGCATCAGCAGAATACCGTAAACCCTTATTTTTTTTAAATAATGGAAATAATATTCAAATATCATATTATTATTAATGATAAGAATTTTAGAAAATGCCATCCTTCGCTGCAAGCAGAGCTGGAAGCCATACCCGTATTAAATTTGTGGTTTAAAAGTGTTTGTGTTCTTTTGAGGACATGACTACAAATGCATAAAGTAAATCACTTCTCTTAAAAAACTGCAAATAGATATGAAATTAAACAAACCTATATTTAAATTCAATTTTTTTTTCATATAATAGAACAGTCAATTTTGATTCATAAGAAAACACAAAAATTACAAACATAGTCTGGGTCATGTTGCTAATTTTAAAGTTTGTTTTCTCAGTTAAGTGATTTTAACGCAACAAGTTATAATGTTTTGACCCGTCCGTCTGTCAGTCAACAAGTCAGACAGTACGTCAGTTTTGCAGTTTTTGTCAGCGAATACCGCTGAGGAAAATTTCGTGAACAATTAGGATTTAACGGGAATATGTGCACGTTACTACAATAAATCCACCCTATAGTTTTTCTGGAAATTTTGACCCTTTTGAACTTAAGAATTGCGTTGTTGTTATAGGGGAAGGAATAGGTGTACATATTTGCAGGAAAGTTTAATGAAATGATTTTTCGTGATATATGACCCTTTAAAAACTTATTTTGTCATGTACACTCTAAGAGCTTGCGTAATGTGAAATTTTCTTTCATATTCATTCATCTTAACCTTTATTTGTCTGCAAGCAGAAGTGAATGACCACATCATTCAAGTAAGATAGTTATACAATTTGATATATGTTCTAAATGATCTCATCGCAAAGTGTGGTGATAGAGCCAGGTGGAGCTACTTTCTCCAGTTGAAGTTACATCTAGTCAAAGAAATATACATGTACACGTATTACTGTCCAAATTGGAATCCAGGAAAAACGAACCAGTATGATCTCCTAACAGCTGTGCCCAGTATCGGAGAAAAGGAGGGTCTTCTTAACATCCTCATCAGCCTGCCTTCCAATTCCACACAGCCCCTATATTATACTAGATCAGGCACTTGTAGTTATTTTGTCACGTGTGTTGTCAGTTATATTCCAAAAAATCTGTACAGTTCCACATCAAATAAATCCGGTTTTCATTTTCACGTTTTTTTTATAAGAAAAAACCCCAACTTATTTAATGATCATTATTTAAACAGAACAAAAAATACAAAATTCAAAGAAAACATATTATTGTTTATATTTACATTCATATCTGAATCATCTATTCAATTATCCGTAAAAAGTGAGTAAAAGTATGTAAATTCTTACTATTGTCGATCAGAACGTAACACAAAAGGAACAGCTCATTTTTCATATATGTTATGGTTATCATAGCACATTGTAACTACAGCTAGTTGGAAGTCCGAGGAGTCCGTGCTCTCATAAAACTTTAGTTTCTATCAATCCAGAAATCACACCGGCAATCTTAACACAAAAAAGTACAAGAAATCACCAATTAACAATGTTAAAATGATCTATTACAGCTACAAAAATTAAAGTTGAATTGAATTAACTAATCAATGCATTTTGAATAAGTTTTTAAAAATATTGTCGAAATGCAATCACATACGCCGACATCGTTACACTACGATTCCGTACATTTTGTCTTGTATTATACACTCTGTATGATAATATTGTATAAAACATCATGATCTTAAGTTTATGAGCTGTACACCTGGTGTTGTCCTTCCTATCGGAAGTTATCTCCACCATCTTGGGTGTACCCTTTTTCCAAGTCTATACAAAAAGGGTAGGCAGAGAGAAAAATTCCAGTTGATTACTTTCGTTCAATTCATTTTAATTTTATGATATGACATTTTAACAGTACAAAATGATATCAATTGCAATCAAACTTAATAAAGATTAATATTTATTACAAATAATAAACTTTGATTGAACCCCCTGAATCAATTAGCTTTCACTTTCAGGATGCGCGCAAGTGGATTTAATTTATATTACATTATTATGTCATTTTAATTCTACTGTTTTAAAATTTCACGATTTCTCAAAAAATACCAATCGCAATGGTTTTACTTTCACGCTGCAATATATGATCAAACGTTTTTGAAAACTAATGATAGTATTCACGATGGGTTTAATTTCGCGGAAAAATGATAAATCGCGTAAAATGGGGAGGCACAGCTGGTGAACAGTTTTTCCCGCACCCTCATTTTATACACACGGACACTGCGCTACACATTCCCGATCTTATAAGTAAATGCGACCAAGTCAATGTTAATCATCTGACACACCGGGTCAGTATTAGAAATTTAATTAAGTCTCCCAAACGAAGTTTGGAGACTTATTGTTTTTGTACGGTTCTTATTATTATTATTAAGGTCTTCCGTTTTTCCAACGGAAGACCTTATTGTTTTCGTTCGGTTTATTTTTCCCTATTATTTTTTTTCTTGCAAATTTTGTGCACGCGATTTCTCCAAAACTACACGGCCGATTTACATGAAACTTTCAGATCTGATAGACAATGATCTGAACCTTATTGCAAATTTTTTTTAATGATGACGTCACTTCCGGATTTGAGATATATACAATTTAACGATTTTCAGAGGGTCGGTTTGTCCAGGGGTAAACTCCTAACTGATTTAAGATATTGAGTTCAAAATTTCAGGAATTGTAGACGAAAGGTTGTAGATCTGACATGTGGTATTTATGTTGTTCTCTGACCAATAGCGCCGAAGCTCGCCCTAGCTCGAAAATTAAGGTTAAAAAAGCGTCATAATTTTTCCTGGTTTTCGTTGAATATCTATTTTCTCGATAGTATTTTGTTAAAACATATAGAACAAAATTTATTTATAAAATCAAGATCTCTCATTTGACATCAAGCAAATTGAGCTGGACCTTCAAATTAGGAGCCTAGAGCCCTTGAAAGTTTTCGCTCTATAACTCAAAAGCGGTTAAGATTTCGATATGGCTGTCGCTGGAAAAGTTTCTCATTATGATCTTATTAATGTCGTGTCAATAATAATTTGTTCGGGTATTGCGTAATATGAGTGTAAAAAGCTAGACTTGTTACCATGTATCTGTTCTCGTTAGCATAGTAAACGAGGTCTTTATGCGTATAACCGACATAAGGCTACCATAGACAGTTACCAGCTGTTACTATATGTTTAAATTCTAGTGAAACGCATTACGGATAAACAAAATACTTCTATGCAATGCATTCGTATACTGCACAACATTTAAAATCTAGCTGGATTCCGAGCTGTGTACATGTATGTGAATAATTACGCATCTGATAACTCGCCCGCGGCCGAGAAAATAGGTCGCGACTGGACTAGCTAGCGATCTGCTGTTATCTAATACACAAGATTTGCGCCTTGCTGTGTTGCATGGGTTTATTTATTTAGATGCAAACACAAAGAATTCCGATTTTAACGATATATTAAAGTGTAAAAAAAAAATTAAACCTTAACTTACGAAGTTATGCTGTTTAGCTTCCTTATTTAAAAATGGTAGGTAGTATAACTGTCATTGGAAAAGGTGTTCTTTGTGATCCTGTCTATATGTTATAAAATAGTTTTATTGTTGGAAAATAAAATTAATTTGTTAAATTGCAAACGTTTTAAACCAACCACGTTGTGTATACACTTACATAAAACATCCCTCGCACATGTGGCCGAGGAGATGCCGCGCTAGCGGACAAGCTATCCACGGTAGTCTAAGACACATGCTTCTTGTGTTTCTGTGTGATGACACATGTAAATGTCCATTGATTCTTTGTGTAAAATAATTGTTTTTAATCATATTGGTTAAAGATCATGCATCTAACCTTTGATTTAACACTGATATAAAAGATAGTGTAAAAAAAGTCACCAATGAATATAATACTACTTTTTACAAACAATCGTACGAGTTGAAAAATAAATACATTTGTCCGTGTCTATTTCTGACATTTTGCTGCATAATTTAATTCATTCACACTACACACTTCAACAAATGAAAAATATATTCACACCATGCCTGATCCAACCTATCTTTTTTGTCTGTAATCTGTGAAGATTCATTTGCATAACAAAATATTAGAGGTCTTTTCTTTTTGAGTTATGAGAGAGAGAGAGAGAGAGAGAGAGAGAGAGAGAGAGAGAGAGAGAGAGAGAGTTAAGCAATGTGTAGGGAGTAAAGCGAATTTTGAAAATAAAATTTAAAAGCGTTCAAGATGAGGCAGTTTAAATGTTACAATAATACATGTGTGCGGTTGGCGCTGACACGATAAAACTAACCGATGCCCAATAACACCGAAGAATTTAAGAAACCAGTGGTGTAATATACACATGATTTTCTAAACAAGATTTGTTTAGATTCAGGCCGTAAAATAATAGCGGTCACATGCACTATCGGTTTAACCTTTTCTGAATGGTCGCGCGATTCATTAAAAAGCAAACTCATTTATGATTTCATTCTTTATTATTCTGTTAGAAAAATTAAGGTCTTCCGTTTCCAACGGAAGACCTTACTATTATTGTGCTTGTAAGATTATTCTTATTTTTCTTTTTTTTTTTTTTCTTCCTAGACGCGAACTTTGAGGCTTCATATCTTGCTCATTTCTGAACGGTTTTTGCTCAAATTTTCAGGGCTTATAGACATTACAAAACACTATCTAAAACATTTCATAAACTTTAAAATTCCTCTTCCGTTAACGAGTTATTCCCCTTTTAAAATTTTTTAGGGCCTTTGGTTTCCAGACAAAGGCTCCGAGACTATGATAGCAGGGAATGGGAATCCAGCGAATTTGAATAACAGAGACATTGAAGTTGTGCACATCGATTTTTGTTTTTCGATTACGTTTGTTATTTAGAAAAAGGTAGGGGGTCAAAATATAGGATTCCAAAAAGTGCGAAAATTTAGACATATTTTGCTTTGTATCTTTTAAACGAAAAATATTTTGTTAAGACATGTAGAACAAAAGTTGTGCAGAATGTTAAGGGCTTTCATTTGACACCAATAAAAAAGGGCTGGCCCCTAAAATTAAGGGCCAATAGCGCTTGAAAGTTTTTGCTTTATAACTAAAAAACGGTTAGGATTTCGATATGGCTGTCGCTGGAAAAGTTGTTTGTTGGGATCTCATAAAGGTCGTTACATTGTTATTTTGTTGGTGATTTGTGTTGTATGAGTGTAAAAAAATGTACATGTTAACATGTACCTCGTTTAATTTGGCAAGTTAACGAAAGTCTATGTGCGTGCAACTGGCATAAAGTTACCACAGAAAGTATGCTGGTTTATACAGGAAATTTTTTTTTAGAATAAATTTTTTTTTTTTGGAGTTTATGTCAGTTTTGTTAAGTTCTCATAGTGCACAATCCCTAAAACGAGAATCGGAAAACAAAACATTCTTCTTCCTTTGTAGTAAAACACAAACTACGGATTTAAAATAAATATATGTATAACATTTGAGTTTTCATACTGCATGCATTTTAAAATCTACCTTGAATAAGAGCTGTGTGTGTACCGTTACGTAAGCTATCCCTCACCCGCGGCCTAGAAAATCGGTCACCATGGTCGCGACGGGGCTAACTAGCGGTCAGCGGTTATCTAATACACGAGAGTGGCGTCTCTCATATATGAGTTTATGTAGCCGCGCACTCTAGAATTGTTTTAGTTTATATACCCGTAAATAAAATACAAGATCTGTTTTAATTTCTTCATGTTATAAGAGTTTGTCCATCTTGTTTTTATTTAATTAAACATTAGAGTGTAAGAAGACGTTCTGAAAATTTATAAAGGCGATATTACTACAAATCGGAAACTTCGTCAGTCTTAAATTAATGGTTGGTTTGTAGGTTTAAAATGTTTATAAATCTGTACAAATATTGTTTTAAATCAACAAACAACCCACAAATATAAAACTTTTAAATGATGATCATCCCTCGCACATGGCCGAGGAGATCCCGCGCGAGTGCATGTTTCAGACTTTTGTTCGAACACAACTATTTTCTTTTATTATGATTTCAACTATGATATTGGTTTAAGATGAAAAGATAAATTTATTTTACATGTACAGTTGATTTAGCAATGATTAATACGATTGCGCACAAGGTAGTTTATTATAATCAAAGTTCCATGTTTCATGTTTGCGGTAGGTGCTGGCACGATAAAAGGTGTCCTGAATTGAGGCATTCGGATTTGTTTTAATTGGCAAAAAGATAATCAGATTTGACGAAAATCATTTTTTGGCGACTTCTTATGTGTAACATTTTCACTTTCCCACCCGTTTGTTTATTCGGTCAGTCTGTGTTAATTCAATCACAGCGTGCGACCGTAAATATTGTGTCGCTTTGAACAGCGCACACAGCTGAGAACATCTATAGCCCCAGTCGGGTTATGTTTATATGGCTGCAGATCATCAATTGTTATGTAATTGAGTAACAATGTATCGAAGGTTATCGAATATTATTGAGTATCGAAGTGTGCTTTCACTACAGTGGTCAATTGTTAAACAATAAGGTTATTATTCGAAGTCAATCATCTTCACATTATACATGTAGGTGCGAAATCGTAATCGGATAATGTTGCTAATAAATCAACCTGTTGAACACGCTAAACTTCTACAGATATGAACGGAATAATATATTATACTTAAAAGTTTTAAGTCAAAGGAAAATTGTTATCGGATTAAGAAGTTATGAAATACGACTACATTATGCAACGCAGTCGGTCGCCATAGAAATCATCAAAGTACTGCAAGTGTCGACAGATTTCTTGTTTCTTTGAAATACATGTACCATGATAGCTCACTACCAGAGTAAAGCTAGCCAGCACTAACTCCAACGCACTAACAAAAAACAAGTATTCCTTTTAAAGGAATGATCGGCAATAATGATATATTGATAGCTAGAAGCAATTAACATGATCAGTTTGATGTAAAAAAATAAAATAAGTACTGTATTTTTACAAAATATAGAATATTTTGAATCTGTACACCATAATTTCATTATTATAAACCGTCAACAAATTTAATTTTTAAATAAATTTGGGAAAAGCCGTTCGTAAACTCCTTGTCTAATTTTATATTTTTAACGTAATTATTAAATGTTAATGTATCTTCTTCTTCAGAATACTGAGTAGGGCTCTTCAAAGAGCATTAACACGTATACAAAGAAAGAGTTGTATTAAAATAATTTAATGCGACTGAAAAACATTGAATGCCATCATAACTTGCTATTGAGGTCGCATTATAACGTAACCTTGTTTATAAATCAAGCCGTCTTCCTAGCTACTGTTATGCAACATCAATAGATCGAGGTCAGTTCATGGAGCATCTTCTTATGATTGAGGTCAGTTCATCGAGGTCAACTCCATTACTGAATGAATCTTTCGATCGAAATTCTTACGCGTGAGACAAAATGTGCATTCTTGAATTAACAGGTCGAACTGTATTTTATGTATGTTTGCATCTCTTAAGGTAAATGAATTGAAATAAAACCGAGTAAAATGTTATATAAATACTAAACCAAACTTCAAGTTTTTATAACAACTACTTATGCAAACGGAATGTGTGCGCACGTGGAAGCATTTGCCGGATGCCTCATATGGACACAACAGTGATCGGCCGAAGCCGGTCACAATAAGTTAAAATTATCGACTATTTTTCAAGCGTTTTCCGATCCCGATGTTAAACAACTGAAATTATTAGGCCGCCTTGCACCCACACTAGGACTTGTGCTCATAAGGTGAGCCCGGATTCCTCGAGAACGGGTGTACCCTCGAGGATTCCGGCGCCAAATTAGGCACTAGTGACAACGATTTCCGGCGCCAGGGCGCGGAGTAGACCTTAAGAAAACAAATTATTTCTGTAATGTAGCGTTCTAAACAAGGCGCCCTGTCCCCAAACAAGGACTTCTGCTCATTAGGTGAACCCGGATTCCTCGGGGGACGGGTAATCCCTTGAGGATTCCGGCGCCAAATTAGGCACTAGTGACACCGATTTCCGGCGCCATGGCGCGGAGTAGACCTTAAGTGAACAAATTATTTCTGTAATGTAGCGTTCTAAACAAGACGTCCTCCAAACATTGAAAGTTCTTACTTCACACAATGATTGCTTATGACCTAAGTGTTGACTTGTGCTCATTAGGTTAGCCCGGATTTCTCGGGGGGCGGGTAATCCCTTGAGGATTCCGGCGCCAAATTAAGCACTAGTGACACCGATTTCCGGCGGCAAGGCGCGGAGTAGACCTTAAGTGAACAAATTATTTCTGTAATGTAGCGTTCTAAACAAGGAGCCCTCCAAACATTGAAAGATCTTACTTTACACAAAGATTGCCTATGACCTAAGTGTGTGTTATGATTTTGTTTCAAGGTTATTTTGTGAACTTCAAGGTCATTGGAGGAATTTTCATAAGTTCTGTCTGTAGATAAATACTTTAGTTATGATTTTGTTTTTCTTAGTGGGGAGGGGGGAATTATTTGTGAGGTTTCTCACAGAACCGCCAGTTAGTCCACTGAGAGCACTCTCCCCCTTTCTTGCAACCAAAATTCACCTTAAATTAACTTAAAGGAAATTGAATTTTAGGGCATTGTTCCCCCTCCCCCAACACACATTTCAGTAGAAGGCAATATAAATTTTTGAAATTGAAAACAAATTATATTAAACAAAATTAGTTATAGCTGCCTCGCAACTCCCCCCCCCCCCTCCCCTACCACTACCACGGATTAGATTTTGAAGATTAATTTTTTCTTTTATTGGCTTGTTAATACATTTCGGATGAATTTGTTCCCCGAAGCAAAAACGATGCTGAGTGTTTGCACGGCCAAACGTTATACGGAGAGTTGTCCCTCCCACTGAGCACCTCTCGTACAGCGCACCCTCAGGTTGGAGAAGCCGTCATCATTTATTTTTGATTTTCTGAACTTTTATCATATTGACAATCCTGTCTGATTAAAATCACCACCCTTCTGTCTACACCCGTCAGGGTCTGATAGGTATCGATAACAATTCATCTTCACTTAACCTCTATATTTGCACACAACCTAAATATATATCTCATTTACCAAATACATGACTTTATCTGTTAATGAGAGGTTCAACTCTTCAATACTCAGTCTGGGGGTTACATAGAAAGCAGGATTAAAATAATTTGCCTGTCTCCATTTTAAAAATTCCAATACATTTTCTAAAGCCCTGATTGGTCAGAAGTTTAGGCGGGTGAAGATGACCCCCTATCAATACCTGTCAGACCTTGGAAGGAGAAGAGGGTGCTTTTAATCAGACTGATTGACAATCCTTTTCCGACAGGAAGCTGCAACGGAAGACCTCTTCGTTGCTTTGCAACGAGCTCGTTTCTAGTTGTTTAATATATTCGGTGTATAAGTTTTGTTAGCTCTAGATTCGGGCAGAAGGGGAGCTAGCGAGTAGAGGACACATCATGTCATTCAATTCTTCTTTATATATCAACAACTGAATTTAACATTTTAAAACAAAGATACCATTTCTGTGAACTTTGTTACACTTACTCACTAATTTGTATTAGATTTAACGGCCAAATAATATAAATATTACCCTTGGTCTCATAATTATCACTTGTCTCGCCATTATCTGCATGCTCAAGTCTCCCGCTAATTTAGCCGGTGTTGACTTGTACATGTACAAGCTACATGTAATAGGCGTTGTTAATTCATAATGAGATAAGTGGTTTTTTAATCAATTATATGAATAAATTATGGTGTTATATCAGATAATAATTAATATGTACTTCAATTATCTATTGTATTACTGTTTCATTAATGATAATATTAATTTAATAATGTGTTATGACATGTACTTCAAATAATGTTTTATATCGAACAAAAAATCGTAAGGATATTATTTTCATAATATCGTGGTCTATTTACTTTACATTTACATGTATATGTTTCATATACATAATGTGGAACATCACGGGGCTAACCATCTGAGAGCGAATCGGATCAGGAGGACATTACATGTTTACGTGCAAAACATCCCGTTAT
The DNA here is from genome assembly GCA_020458035.1 of Magallana ariakensis. NCBI lineage: Eukaryota > Metazoa > Mollusca > Bivalvia > Ostreida > Ostreidae > Magallana > Magallana ariakensis. The sequence continues at coordinate 46,804,257 of CM035812.1, read as the reverse complement.
ATACCACAAGCTTTCCAAAAAGCTTGCCTGACTAAACAAAATTATTCAATGAAAGCATATGCATGTATCAATTTGGCTATCTTATAAGGAATGAATTTTAATTTTCTTTGCTGATCATAAATTCATAAACGGAACGTGCAGATTTAAGAAGAAATTATTTCAGTCTTTTTTTCCATCTAGTGCATGTACATGTATATCACTTGAAATTAAATTATTTCATAAATTCTAATTAATCGAGGAATCAAATAATTTCATGTTAGCTTGAAAGCGGAAGATAAAGCAGTCACATTTTTAAATTTTATTTGTTATATTAAGTACAAAATCAACTGAAAGGCATTTGTTTTTATTTCCCATAAGAAAAAGGAAAGGATATTCAAGCACATACAACATTGTTATTGAAAGTGTGTAGAGGCAGCTTCATCCGAAACATCCAGACAAGCAATCGAAAAAAAGGTGAATTCTCAAAATCACGTAAGAAAATCCTAATTGTAATTCCAAATCAATTCAATTAGAATTTCTTTTTTTACATGCTCCGACAAAAGTGGAGGGGGCGGGCAAATTCACGATACATTATATTTCTATTTTTTATGTAAAGTTAAGAAAAGTTTCTGCTGCAAAAAAAAGTGGGGGTAGCAGCGCCCCCCCCCCCCCCCCCCCCCCGCCGATGCTACGTACACACCTTGTGCTCTGGAGTATTCTCATGATCCCAATTTGGACTCGTCCACTAATCGGCGCGCAAAAACTACATGTATGAATAGGACATATTATGGCGCGAAGTCCTGCTTTACCATTCACGCAACGACTGAGGGTTGAATCATTCAATGAACTTATCCATTGACATAGATCTATGGGGAGGGGGTCAAATGACGTTTATGACATATGTTTTGTAACAACTACATAATTATATTATACTTTGGATCGGGTGTTTAAAAAATAGTTATCGAATGAACACACAGACTTGACGGCAATTTAATTCCTCCAGTAAATATTCCAGCTATATGAATATATGCATGTGTGTATTTAAATCCAAACTGATGATTCTTTGGTAATGATGATAATTCAATACCAATTATTACTTACAGTTCCGTAATAGACAATATGTAACAACTTGTTGCGATGACCCCCCCCCCCCCCCCCTCCTTCCCTATATCCACCGTTCAAATATGGCCATTTGGCTAATCTATTTTTAAATCGGCATTACACACGTGCATGGTGAACAGCCCTTTTACTTGAAAACTCTTGTTTAGCATATTGTGATTTAATAATACTCTATATTAGTATATATTATATAAACAACTGTATAAAAATGGTGTTGGTTATACCAAACGAAATGCTACTGTACAGGTTAATTTAATATGATTACATTTTACGTACGGGTTATTTAATAAAGATGATGTCATGATCTAAGGCAATCTCTATCCAGAGTTATCGTTCCTGCTTCGCTCCACTTATACAGTGTAACCATATACAGTGTTGTAGCGCAGCGTAATACGCCCTCTGGTGAGAGATTGGATCTAAGGTAGCAAGGGACAGTTTCGGATTTTTGTAAAATTAAGAATTGCTGTACTTTAAGGCTTATGAGTGTTGCTAAAATTCATGAAATGATTTTTAATGATTATCATTAGTTAGAGGGATGTCAATTGTTGAAATTAATAGACTATGTAGGCCCCATATGTTAGGTACATGAGAATCAGAAGGGAGGCAAAATAACACGAAAAGAAGGTGGATGGGACATTGTAACCTATACACCGGTAAGTTTCTGACATGTGATGATGCAACATGCACACGGTACGGAAGGTCAACCCTTTGCAGAGAATTAGCTGGGGGAGGTCTAAAAAGCTGAAAAATCATGAAAAATTAGCAAAATGTGAAAGGGTCAAAATCTCATAAAAACCAGTATGTAGAAAATTTTACAGGTTTTGACTAGTAATTTTCTTCAGAAAGTGGTGATTGGCCTTATAAAGAGTGAATTAAAGGTATTTGTGCTGAATGGGAACTGAGGAAATTCTAGTTACAGAGTTCCGAAGACACACATCCTCTGGCTACAATGAATTGTATAAAAAAAACTGTCCCGTGCCACCTTCAAGACTACATGGTATTTTCAGATTTCTCATTTAAGTGTAATTTTGAATGGATTTTGTACTATAAGTAGTATATTTTGTGAAAATGGATGATGTTTTGGCTATAGATGTCATTGCATAATTTATTAGCAGTAATATACAAAATGATGTACTTAACAATATGCAATCTTCAAAAATTCGTTAAACGGCCCCTAAAAGGAGATAAGGGATCGGCCCCTAAAACGTTCTTTCCCATATGTCACAAGAACGGTAACACATTTCTAAACACTTTTTGAACAAAACGTGTTAAGAATCAAACGACCTTTCATTTGATATCAAGAAAAAGGGAATGACCCCTAAAATTAGGAGATCAAAGGGCTCTAAAGTCTTTTATCAATAGCCCTTTACTGAGGGAAATTTTGTGAAAGGTTATAAACACTTGTTAAACAAACTGTGTTTCGAATTAAATAACCTTTTATTTGATATCATGAAAAAGGGACTGGCCCCTCAAATTAAGGAACCAGAGGGCTTTAAAGTCTTTTATCTGTAGCCGTTTACTGAGAGATATTTTGTGAAAGATTATAAAAGCAAAATTAGGTATAAAACGCTTATATATTCTAACAATGTAATGGTTTACTTATGCGTTATCTAATTAGGGGTTTTAGGGGCCAGAGGTAAAAAGTTTAATCTTTTCTATCTCAGTTAGGAGAAATGCAAGTATTTAAAAAAGCAACGTAAGAGAACTTATAAAAAGCGATACAGAAAAGCATTAGCACTTCACTCCTTTTTCCAGATCATGTTTTCTTGTCGAAAATCAAAGTCGATGATGTCATTTCACCTTCTAAAAATCGAACGGATGACCTCATCGTTGCTCGCAACGAGATCGTGTCTAGTTATTAAGGTCTTCCGTTTCCAACGGAAGACCTTACTGTTTTTCTACTGTTTCTCATTCTTCTATATTATTAGGGTCTTCCGTTTCCAACGGAAGACCCTCTTGTTATTCTATTGTTTTTTAGGGTCTTCCGTTTCCAACGGAAGACCCTCTTGTTATTCTATTGTTTTTTTAGGGTCTTCCGTTTCCAACGGAAGACCCTCTTGTTATTCTATTGATTATTTTTATTATTATTATTTTTTTTCTGACTTTTTCCGGACGCTATTACTCGTGAACTACTGGACCGATTTGCATAAAATTTGCAGGACTGATAGAACATCAAAAGTACTTGAGTTTATTAAATTTTGGGTTGATGACGTCACTTCCGGTTTGAGATTTTGAGGATTTAGTGAATTTTTAAGGACCATTTTGTCCACCTAACTCCTCCAAAACTAATAAAGATAAAAACATGAAACTTTCAGGGATAGTAGATGAATGTCTGTAGATGACTCCCTGGGTTTGATATTGTGGAAAATGCGCAAGGCGCCGAAGCTCGCCCGAGCTCGAAAATTGGCACCAAATTTTTTCACAAAATTTTTGCACATTTTCTAAATTATTTCTGAATGTGTAAATAATTTGTTAAGACATGTAATGCAAAAGTTGTTCAGATTTACACGCTCTTTCATTTGATATCATAAAAAAGGGGCTGGCCCCTCATATAAGGGGCCAAGAGGGCTCTAAAGAATTTTATTAATAACTCTTTACTGACAAATAATTTGTTATTAAGTATAGAAGCAAAAATGTTTATTGTGCAGCTGTTTATCTACATAGTACCATACTGAAATCATATGTTACGTAATTAGGGGTTTTAAGGGGCCAGAAGTCCAAAACTTTGATCATTTATATCTGAAAAAGGAGAAATATTTTGTGAAACATTGTAGAAGAAAAGTTGCTCAAAAAAAATGTTGTCAACCTTATGCTACCTTTAAATTTTTTGTCTTTGGCCCCATTAAGGAGTTTAAGGGTCGGCCCCTAAAACACAGTTGTTCAGATATCTCTAGAATGGTTAACAATTCGTGAACAGTTGTTGAACAAAATATGTTTATATTTACAAGACCGTTCATTTGATATCAAGAAAAAGGGGCTGGCCCCTCAAATTAGGGGCCAGGAGGGCTACAAATTCTTTTAAAAATAACTATTTACTGAAAAATAATTTGTTATATATTATTGAAGCAAAAATGTTCACCTCATTAAGCTTAATTAAAATCTGAATTCCGTTTTAAAATCGGACAATGCATTACAGAGATATTAAGGTTTAAAAATTGATTTTTCCGGAAATTTTGATTCCACATTCTTGGTTAAGAAAATAGTGTTATGTTCAAAGTTAAATTAACTCGTACCTAGAATGATTCGATTTTTGTTAATTCGTACTTAAAGTCATTCGGATTTTGTTAAGTCGTACCAAGAATTTTTCGACTTTTTATATCTTTTTGTTTTAATTACTCATGGTATTGGCTTTAGAGCTCTGCTTCTTACAGAAACATCTAGCTTTTCTTTCGACATTAACGGAAGACCCACTCGTTGCTTTGCAACGAGCTTTGCTCTAGTTTTATTATTAAGGTCTTCCGTTTCCAACGGAAGACCTTGTTGTTATTCTTCGGATTCTTTTTCTTCTTCTTCTTTTTTTTTCTTACCAATTTTGTGCACGCGATATCTCAGAAATGGCTCGACCGATTTGCACGAAATTTTCAGATCTATGCTCTGAACCTTATCGGAAATTTTTTTGGTTGATGACGTCATTTCCGTTTTTGAGATATTGACATTTTAAGGATTTTAAGGGGGTTGATTTGTCCAAGAGTGTTCTCATAAACTACAAACGATATCGATTTCAAAATTTCAGGGATGATAGACAAAAGATTGTTTATCTGTACAAAAGCATTCATATTTGCCTAGCACAAGAAACGCCGGAGCGCCATAGGGCTCGAAAATTGAGATAAAAAAAGCGTTGTAATTATGCTTGATTTTCTAAGTTTATCTCTTTTCTCGCAAATATTTTGTTAAGACATGTAGAAGAAGAAAGATTTTTATTTACAAGATCTTTTGTTTGACATCAAGAAAAAGGGGCTGGCCCCTCAAATTAGGGAGCTAGAACCCTTAAAAGTTTTCACTTTATAACTCAAAAACGGTTAAGATTTCGATATGGCTGTCGCTGCAAAAGTTGTTCATTATGATCTTAATAATGTCGTAGCAATAATATTTTGTTCGGGTATTGCGTAATATGAGTGTAAAAAGCTTGACTTGTTACCATGTATTTGTGTTTTATTTGCCAAAAAACGGGGTATTTGTGCGTATGACTGACGTAAAGTGTACCAGTTTACGGAAAGATTTTAATTATTTTCAAGTGAAACACATTATGGATAAAAGAACAGCTTCTTTGCAATGCATTTGAGTCACATTTAAAATCAAGCTGGATTCCGAGCTGTATATCCGATCTCTTGCCCGCGGCCGAGGAAATAGGTCGCGGCTGTAGATATCGAGCGGTCTGCCGTTATATAATACACAAGATTTGCGCCTTGCTGTAATGCACACATGGGTTTCTTTTTGTAGCTGCAAACACAAAAATTCCTATTTAAACGATTTTAATAGTAAACAAAAAAAGATTATACATTTACCTACTACCATCGACAGTGTACCAGCTTACATTTGGAAAGTGTTTAAACAGTTTAATTTTTTTCTAGTGAAACACATTATGGATAAAAGAACTGCTTCTATGCAATGCATTTGAGTCGCATTTAAAATCTAGCTGGATTCCGAGCTGTGTATGTAAACAATTATTCTTGCCTGCGGCCGAGGAAATAGGTCGCGGCTGGACTAGCGAGCAGTCTATCGTTATCCAATAAACAAGATTTGCGCCTTGCTGTAATGCACACATGGGTTTATTTATGTAGCTGCAAACACAAAGAATTCCGATTTTAACGATATTAAAGAGTAAATAAAAAAGATTATACCTTTACCTACGAAGTAATGCTGTTTTAGTCTCGTAATTAAAAGTAAAATAGATAGTATGACTGTCATTGAAAAAAGGCGTTCTTTGTGATCTTGTTTATGTCATAAAATAGTTTTATTGTTGGAAAATAAAATTCAGTTATCAAACTGCAAACAATTTAAACCCACCACGTTGAGTGTACATTTACATAACACGGGCCGAGGAGATGCTGCGCTAGTGGACAACCGATTCGCTGTAGTCTAGGACACATGCTTCTCGTGTTTATACGGTATCACACATTTGAATGTTCATTGATTCTTTGTTAAATTATTTTCATTTTCAATTATATTGGTTAACGATGCATCAGACCATTGATTTAAATCATAGTGCGTAAAATAAAGAAAAAAAACTGCCTTCAATGAATATAACACAACGTTTTACAGTCGTACGAGTTGAAATGTAAATACATTCACCTGTGTCTATTTCTGACATTTTGCTGCTGAGAATTTAATGCATTACACTACCCATTTCAACAAAATAGGCGATATTCACAACATGATTATTCCAACACACACACAACTTAAGTATCTGTAATCTGTGATAATTCATTTGGCTAATATATTAAAATATTTTATGAGTTATGAGAGAGAGAGAGAGAGAGAGAGAGAGAGAGAGAGAGAGAGAGAGAGAATTAAGCAGGGTGTAGTAAGTAAAGTGAGTTGAAATATATTTAAAAAGCGTTCGAGAGATAAGGCATCTTAAGTGGTACAATGTTACATGCTTGCGGTAGGTGCGGGCACGATAAAACTAATCAATTTTAAACAAGTTGAAGTTTTATTTACATTCAGGCCGTAAAACAATAATGGTCAAACTATTGGTTTAACCTCTTCTGGATGGTATTCCGATTCATTAAAAAGCATACTCATTGTTGATTTTATTCTTTCATTTAATTAAATTTAATTTTTTGTTATTGATTATGAAAGAATATGTGAGTTTTTAAAAAGTTTATGTACATTCGTTGAGTAAAAGATTTGATTAGATTCGGATAGTTGAAGATCAAGTAGAGGACACATGGTTAAAAATACTACTTAGTAGATTAGGGAAATTTTCAAATCGAATGGGCTTTGCATATGCAGGCACACTCGAATAGTTAATACATAAATTATATATATTCTACTAAAACGTCTGTATGCTGTATTATGTATTTGCTGCCTGAATAGGACTATTCTTCCCCAAAAGAAGCGCTCGGCGATCGCGTAAAGAAACTTATGTATAGTACAACACCTGATTGGAGTAAATGCTTATATATTTTTTCTTTAAAAGTTAACTTTTAACCAACCGAAATTGTAGAGCTCATGGAGTCAATAAGCAAATCAAATTTGCCAATTAGGCAATAGCAGTTATCCAATGCCTATGATTGATAATTTTACAAGGTAAATTAAATACATGTAAATATGAATTTTAAAGCACCCCCTCCCCCTTGTTAAGAGCTTCCGTTTCCTGCAATATTTAAACAGCCCCTATAAGGAGATAAGGGATCGGCCCCTAAACGTTCTTTCCCTCAGGAACGGTAATGAATTTCAAAACACTTGTTGAACAAAATGTGTTTAAAATTAAACGACCTTTCATTTGATATCAAGAAAAAGGGGCTGAACCCTCAAATTAGGGGACCAGAGGGCTCTAAAGACTTTTTATCTATAGCCCTTTACTGAGAGATATTTTGTGAAATGGCATAAAAGCAGATATGTTATCTTACAGTTATGTATCAAAGCGATGTAATGATTTATCATGTGTTACGTAATTAGGTCCTTTTAGAGGTCAAATGTCCGAAAAATTAATCACCCATATATCAGAGAGGAAAAATCTTTTGAAATGCAGTATACAGGAAAAGATGCTCAAAATGATATACTAAACAATATGCACCCTACAATTTCGTTAATCGGCCCCTATAAGGGAATAATGAATCAGCCCCTAAAACATTTTTTCCCATATATTTCATGAACAGTAACGATTTTCAAACACTTGTTGAACAAAATATGTTTAAAATTAAAAGACCTTTCATTTGATATCAAGAAAAAGGGACTTACCCCTCAAATTAGGGATCAAGATGGGTCTAAAGATAGGGATCAAGATGGGTCTAAAGTCATTTACTGAGATATGTTTTGTACTATGTTATATAAGCAAAATTAGGTATAATACGTGTATATATCCTAACCATATAATGATTTTCTCATGCGTTACCTAATTAGGGTTTTTAGGGGCCAGAGGTAAAAAAGTTTAATCTTTTCTATCTCAATTGGAAGAAATGCAAGTATTTAAAAAAGCAACGTAAGAGAACTTATAAAAAGCATTGCAGGAAAGCAATAGTACTCAACTCCTATTTCAAGATCATGTTTATTTGTCGAAAATTAAAGTCGATGATGTCATACCACCTTCTAAAAATCGGACGGAAGACCTCCTCGTTGCTCGCAACGAGATCGTGTCTAGTTATTATTCTTTTTCTTTTTTCTTCTGACTCCGTTTTGGCTTTATATCTCAAAAACTACTCAACCGATTTTCATGAAATTTTCAGGGATTATGAGAAATTCTTGTCCCTCAAAGCTTTAAAAAGCTGAAAAATGACGTCACTTCCGTTTTCTTATTACGTCAATTTAAAATTTTTCAAAAAGCGATTTTGTCCAGTCATTTTCTATTAAACGGTTATATATAGAGATTTGAAATTTTCAGTGATTGTCTATTACTCTATTTACTTAGGGCATTTTGACAAAAAATCAGAATCCGTCACTTCCGGTCGAAACCGGAAGTGAATCAAATTTTTCGAAAAAATAAATTTTTTGATAAATTCGAAAATGTGTACGTGTTTTGTAGAGCTTATTTAGCTGAATCTAACGCTGAAATCTGTTTTAAAATCGGACGATGCATCGCTGAGATATAAGCGTTTAGAAATTGATTTTTCCGGAAATTTTGATTCCGCTTTCTTGATTAAGAAAATAGTCTTATGTTTAAAGTTAAATTAACTCGTACCTAAAATAATTCGAAAAATTGTTAAGTCGTACTTGAACACATTCGGATTTTTTTTGTTAAGTCGTTCTTAAAATCGCAAATGTTTTTGTTAATTCGTACTTAAAATCATTCGGAATTTGTTAAGTCGTACTAAGAATTATTCGATTTTTTTTTTTACTTTTTTTTTAGTTACTTGTATTATTGGTTTGAGAACTCTGCTTCTTTCAGGAACTTTAATCTCTACTTTCGACATTAGCGGAAGACCCACTCGTTGCTTTGCAACGAGCTTTGCTCTAGTTTTTATTATTATTATTCTTTTTCTTTTTTCTTCTGACTCCGTTTTGGCTTTATATCTCAAAAACTACTCAACCGATTTTCATGAAATTTTCAGGAGTTATGAGAAATTTTTGTCCCTCAAAGCCTTCAAAAGCTGAAAAATGACGTCACTTCCGTTTTCTTATAACTTCAATTTTAAATTTTTCAAAAAGCGATTTTGTCCAGTCATTTTCTTTTAAACGGTTATATATAGAGATTTGAAATTTTCAGTGATTGTCTATTTATCGATTTACTTAGGGCATTTTGACAAAAAATCAGAATCCGTTACTTCCGGTCGAAACAGGAAGTGAATCAAATTTTTCGAAAAAATAAATTTTTTGATCAATTCTAAAAAGTGTACGTGTTTTGTAGAGCTTATTTAGCTAAATCTAATACTGAAATCCGTTTTAAAATCGGACGATGCATCGCTGAGATATAAGCATTTAAAAATTGATTTTTCCGGAAATTTTGATTTCGCGTTCTTGGTTAAGAAAATAATCTTATGTTTAAAGTTAAATTAACTCGTACCAAAAATAATTCGAAAAATTGCTAAGTCGTACTTGAACACATTTTGATTTTTTTTGTTAAGTCGTTCTTAAAATCGCTTATGTTTTTGTCAATTCGTACTTAAAATCATTCGGATTTTATTAAGTCGTACCAAGAATTATTCGATTTTTTTGCCTTTTTTAAAAAAGTTACTTATATTATTGGTTTAAGAACTCTGCTTCTTACAGGAACTTGAAGCTCTACTTTCGACATTAACGGAAGACCCACTCGTTGCTTTGCAACGAGCTTTGCTCTAGTTATTATTATTCTTCTTGGTAGACACCCTTAATTTCTCGGCCATTTCTTTATCGATTTTAATGATTTTTACAGGGATGATGTCTTAGGTGAATGTCTCTTTGCATCCCACTTTCTGTCTGAAAATTCACTTCCGCTTTTGAATTATCTCCCTTTTTCGTGTTTTTTGGATCATGATTTTGTCCACGCGTGTTCTCAAAAACCGTTATAGTTAGAGACTTGAAATTTTTATGCAAGATAGAGTGGTTATGGTAGATTTGCATGCTTGTTTTAGATTTCACCAGAAGGCATTGTGCTTGAAGCTCGCCTGGACCTCAAAATGTTGATGTTAACTTTTTTGACAATTTTGGGGAAATTTGAGACTTGATCACGAATATCTTTTTTGTAATAAATATTTTGTTATCATATATAGAACAATAAAAGTTTATATATACAAGAGCTTTCATCTGACACCAAGAAAAAGGGGCTGGCCCCTCATATTAGGGGCCCAGAAGGGTCTAAAGTCAATTATCTGTATCTCTTTAATAAGAAATGTTTTATAATGTGTTATAGAAGCAAAATTGTTTATCTTCTCGTTAGTTATCTATACATGATTAAAAATTGCTGAAATGTTACATAATTAGGGGTTTTAAGGGGCTAGAAGTCCAATATTTTGATCATTTATATCTTAAAAAGGAGAAATATTTTGAAAAGCATCATAGAAGAAAAGATGCTCAGAATAATGTTTGTAATGATATGTAACAACCAAAAATTCGTAAAATGGCCCCTATAAGGAGATAAGGGGTCGGCCCCTAAAACAATCTTTTTCGAATATCTCAAGAACGGTAACGAATTTCTTATCACTTAATGAACAAAATGTGTTTAGATTAAAAATACCTTTTAACTGACACCAAGAAAAAGGGGCTGGCCCCTCAAATTAGGGGCCCAGAAGGGTCTAAAGCCAATTATCTGTATCTCTTTTATAAGAAATATTTTGTAATGTTTTATAGAAGCAAAATTGTTTATCTTCTCGTTAGTTATATATACATGATTAAAAATTTCTGATATGTTACATAATTAGGGGTTTTAAGGGGCTAGAAGTCCAATATTTTGATCATTTATATCTTAAAAAGGAGAAATATTTTGAAAAGCATCATATAAGAAAAGATGCTCAGAATAATGTTTGTAATGATATGTAACAACCAAAAATTCGTAAAATGGCCCCTATAAGGAGATAAGGGGTCGGCCCCTAAAACAATCTTTTTCAAATATCTCAAGAACGGTAACGAATTTCTTATCACTTAATGAACAAAATGTGTTTAGATTAAAAATACTTTTTAACTGACACCAAGAAAAAGGGGCTGGCCCCTCAAATTAGGGGCCCAGAAGGGTCTAAAGTCAATTATCTGTATCTCTTTAATAAGAAATATTTTGTAATGTGTTATAGAAGCAAAATTGTTTATCTTCTCGTTAGTTATCTATACATGATTAAAAATTGCTGATATGTTACATAATTAGGGGTTTTAAGGGGCTAGAAGTCCAATATTTTGATCATTTATATCTTAAAAAGGAGAAATATTTTGAAAAGCATCATAGAAGAAAAGATGCTCAGAATAATGTTTGTAATGATATGTAACAACCAAAAATTCGTAAAATGGCCCCTATAAGGAGATAAGGGGTCGGCCCCTAAAACAATCTTTTTCAAATATCTCAAGAACGGTAACGAATTTCTTATCACTTAATGAACAAAATGTGTTTAGATTAAAAATACCTTTTAACTGACACCAAGAAAAAGGGGCTGGCCCCTCAAATTAGGGGCCCAGAAGGGTCTAAAGCCAATAATCTGTATCTCTTTTATAAGAAATATTTTGTAATGTTATATAGAAGCAAAATTGTTTATCATCTCGTTAGTTATCTATACATGATTAAAAATTGCTGATATGTTACATAATTAGGGGTTTTAAGGGGCTAGAAGTCCAATATTTTGATCATTTATATCTTAAAAAGGAGAAATATTTTGAAAAGCATCATATAAGAAAAGATGCTCAGAATAATGTTTGTAATGATATGTAACAACCAAGAAAAGATGCTCAGAATAATGTTTGTAATGATATGTAGCAACCAAAAATTCGTAAAATGGCCCCTATAAGGAGATAAGGGGTCGGCCCCTAAAACAATCTTTTTCAAATATCTCAAGAACGGTAACGAATTTCTTATCATTTAATGAACAAAATGTGTTTAGATTAAAAATACTTTTTAACTGACACCAAGAAAAAGGGGCTGGCCCCTCAAATTAGGGGCCCAGAAGGGTCTAAAGTCAATTATCTGTATCTCTTTAATAAGAAATATTTTGTAATGTTTTATAGAAGCAAAATTGTTTATCTTCTCGTTAGTTATCTATACATGATTAAAAATTGCTGATATGTTACATAATTAGGGGTTTTAAGGGGCTAGAAGTCCAATATTGTGTTCATTTATATCTTAAAAAGGAGAAATATTTTGAAAAGCATCATAGAAGAAAAGATGCTCAGAATAATGTTTGTAATGATATGTAACAAACAGAAATTTGTAAAATGGCCCCTATAAGGAGAAAAGGGGTTGGCCCCTAAAACAATCTTTTTCAAATATCTCAAGAACGGTAACGAATTTCTTAACACTTAATGAACAACATGTCTTTAGATTAAAAATACCTTTCAACTGACACCAAGAAAAAGGGGCTGGCCCCTCAAATTAGGGGCCCAGAAGGGTCTAAAGTCAATTATCTGTATCTCTTTAATAAGAAATATTTTGTAATGTGTTATAGAAGCAAAATTGTTTATCTTTTTGTTATTTATCTATACATGGTTAAAAATTGTTGATATGATACATAATTAGGGGTTTTAAGGGACTTGAAGTCCAATATTTTGATCATTTATATCTTAAAAAGGAGAAATAATTTGAAAAGCATTATATAAGAAAAGATCCTCAGAATAATGTTCGTAATGATATGTATTAACCAAAGTTTCGTTAAATGGCCCCTATAAGGAGATAAGGGGTCGGCCCCTAAAACAATCTTTTTCAAATATCTCAAGAAATTTAACGAATTTCTAAACACTTAATGAACAAAATGTGTTTAGATTAAAAATAACTTTCATTTCATATTAAGAAAAAGGGGCAGGCCCCTCAAATTAGGGGCCAAAGGATTTTAAAGGGCAAGAAGTACAATTCTTAGATCTTTATATCTTTAAAAGGACAAATATTTTGAGAAGCATTATAGAAGAGACGATACTAGGAATGATGTACTCAACAATATTTCACCAACAAAATTTCATTAAAAAGCCCCTATAAGGAGATAGGGGTCGGCCCCTAAAAAACCCCAAAATATCTCAAAAACGGTAACGAATTTCTAATCTCTTGTTAAACAAAATGTTATTGATATTGAAATACCTTAATTTCTTTTAATATCAAGAAAAAAAGGGATGATCCTTTAAATTAGGGGCCAAGAGATATCTAAATGTTTCCAACGAAAGTTCTTAAACATGAATCTGAAAGAAAAAAGCTTCTGGCCTTTTCAATGAAATATCACTTTTTTCTATTTCTTTATCATGTTTACCTTATAAATAGCAAACGCTAGATCATTCATGTATCTCAACTATAAAACCGGACGGAAGACCCCCTCGTTGCTCGCAACGAGATCGTGTCTAGTTATTCTTCTTCTTCTTCTTCTTCTTCTTCTTTCTCGCTCTGAACTTGTCCGTCGCGTTTCTCAGAGATGGCTGAACAGAATTCTACAAAACTCTAGGATATGATAGGCCTGCATATCTAGTTGTGCACGCCGGTTTGATTTTTCTCATTTGGGGTTGGCCAACCACTTTCTTGGGGGGTCAAAAGGGTGCGGGGTCTAACATAGAACCCTATGGAAAAAATCGTAGACTCTATTGTAAATGGTTATAACTTGAAAACGAACAGAGATAATTGCAAAGGGTTTTCAGAATCATATATTGACTATAATAGGCAATATATGGGGTTTATTAGATCTTACCCCTGGGGTCATCCCCACCCCCCAGGAATTAGAAATGACCAAATATCTTGAAAACGGTTGAGATCCCCACCCCTAAACCATATATATTCATGATCCTTGTGTTAAGGGGCATCATACGGTATGTAGGTCATGGGCCCCAGGTGTAGTCCTGACCCCCCTCGAACAGGAAGTGCCCAAATATCTTGAAAACGGTTGAGATCCCCACCCCACCCTAAACCATATATATTCTTGTTCCTTGTGTTAAGGGGCATCAAACTGTGTGTAGGTCATGGGCCCCGGGGGTAGTCCTGACCCCCTTGAACAGGAAGTGCCCAAATATCTTGAAAACGGTTGAGATCCCCACCCCTAAACCATATATATTCTTGTTCCTTGTGTTAAGGGGAATCAATCTGTGTGTAGGTCATGGGCCCCGGGGGTAGTCCTGACCCCCTTGAACAGGAAGTGCCCAAATATCTTGAAAACGGTTGAGATCCCCACCCCTAAACCATATATATTCTTGTTCCTTGTGTTAAGGGGAATCAAACCGTGTGTAGGTCATGGGCCCCGGGGGTATTCCTGACCCCCCTCGAACAGGAAGTGCCCAAATATCTTGAAAACGGTTGAGATCCCCATCCCTAAACCATGTATATTCTTGTTCCTTACATTATGTCGGTTCACCTGATATACAGTAAATGACCCCTCGGGAACCTCATTAAATTTTACAAATAGAAAAATTCCAGTATTAACTTTTTTGGTCTGTAAAGTTTGACCCATGTTGGTCATCCCTACCCCCAATGATGGCCTCGTTCGTTTGGGAGACTTTATAATCGTCCCGATTATAATTACATCTTGTTATTTACATTTTTGACCCGCAGCAGACAGGCTTATCACTAGACTTGTTTACTTATTTCTCATTGAACCTTACCAGACATACCTATTCATCAGTATTCATCGTACAAAAAATCACATGAACTTTCAGAGAGCTATTGAAGATAAAGGTCAAGACTCGATGGAAAATTATAAAGCATAATTTCCTTTTCACTTGTTGATTTAGTAACTGTATCATGCTCCTAATTGTTCCGATAAAACAGCTGTCTCGTTTAAATCTCCACATATTTCACATATTTCACAGGCTTTTATTTCCTTATTTTTTATCCCGCTTCATTATCAAAATCTAATTGTGTTTAAACTGTCGTATAGAAATATACGGCGTGTGAATTTATCTGTTTTCATACATTGTCACAGAACAATCGTGATTTTTAGATATACATGCATATTAGCCTCATATACACTTTTGAATACAATGTTAATATGATTTGGTTGATCTGTGCGTTTCCTTGGATGCCGAGTTCAGCGTATTCATTGTTAAATATCATTTTTTGAATTATAAGTTCTATGTTCAGTTTCGACCATGAACACTTGTTAAAATTCTCTTTAAAATAGTGTGTCCAGTGGGTTACTATGAAATCAATTGTTGTAAGTACTGTATCTATCCGTATTTTGGAAAGGACTGCCAGGGAGTATGCAACTGCAGCTTAATGTTTTGTAATCATAGAGCGGGTTGTAATTGATATGATGGTATGTTTTTAAATACATAATTACTGTAAACGTATTACATTTGGCTGTGTATTCTTTTTAGCGTTTTTGGCGGAAATCAGCATCCACTAATTCAAGTACATTGCTAAATGCCTTTCATATATGTATTGAAATGAGCACATTTAGAAAAACGCCAATTCAAATCCACGTTGAAAAATCATTTTCCGCCAATATCGTACACGCTAAATATAATACGTTTTCAGTATATCATATGAAACTTATCATCTATAGTGTTAATTTTTAAATATCTTAAACGCAGTTTTTATTTCTTCCAGATGATAGTAAATCTGTAGTACAATCTTTTTTGTAACATCAAGAATAAGAGACATTACTTCTGAAGAGGGGGGCTCTTTGTCTTCTGGTGATGTGTCTATTTCTACAAGCTCGCAGAAATCCTTGTTGTACATAGCTGTCACGTTTGTAATCTTTTTCGGATTATTTTCTGGTACTTATTTCTATAAACACTGTATTAAAAAAAACTCCGTTACCAGATAGTAAAACAATTGACCGACCATCTGACCAACAGGAGCAGTACAGTATGCTTGTTCATGCCAGTCCGATTGACAACAACGAACCAGCTTACCTTGAACCAATTTCTCATGTACATTACGAAGAAATCGAAAATTATGCAGTGCCGTTTGTCCATCTGTAGTTCTGATACGAGCTTTTTAGTAAATGTTTATTCGGTAAAATGTTTAGAAAGTGACAAAAGAACTCTCAAAGATTGAACATCAAATTACTTTTGAACAAAGGTTACTGTGTTTACAAAAAGTACAATGTAGTATAGACTATGTCTATACTGGAATGTTTTGCATCTTTATCAATTATAATTACATGTAATTCAATACAAACATTTTGTGTTTCGTGATTTGTAATACCCAGATTTACTGAGTCTAAAATGAAATCTGAAAGTACACTCTCTTCCATATGTCTGTCTGTCTGTCTGTCTGTCTGTCTGTCTGTCTGTCTCTCTCTCTCTCTCTCTCTCTCTCTCTCTCTCTCTCTCTCTCTCTCTCTCTCTCTCTCCTTTCTATACTACCAATTGTTACAACAGAAGAATAAGATGATGATTTATTAAATTTTAGTACATATTATCAATGTAATAAAAAGATAAAGGATACTTTTTGTCAAATAGAGCATAATAAATAGATCATTATAAAAATACACATAATTTTGTGAAATACAATGAAGCGATCTACAGTTTCTTAGTTCAAGTTACTATTCGTTAAGGCATAGTGTAAAATAATATATAATAACTCATTTTTACAGGCATTTGTCACTTTATGTTAACACTAATTAAAATTCATTGATCTGATAAAAATTAGTTAGATCAGATAATTATACACTCTACATGTTTTACATATAAACATGGGCATTGATGTCTTAATATGAAAATGTATTCTCTGCTTATACATACAAAATATGTGCATGCAATGTTCAAACACAAGCAAGAGGATAATAAGCCACATTAAGAAAATGTGAACACTCCAGTATAACTATGAAAGCAAGCAATAATGTTTGCATTTTAATTAACAATAAATTCCAAACAACTTACTGGACAACCGACATTGAGGAAAAAAAATTTACATTTTAAAAGGACTTTTGCTTTATTACATATGCATGTTAGCGTAATGTTGCATTTTTTTTACTAAACGGACGGTTGTATATTGGTATACAAAACAACATGATATGTTTATTGGAAATATTTACATAATGTATCACAGAAATAATGATATGTTTAATGGAAATATTTACATAATGTATCATAGAACTGGATGCGCAATAAGAAGAAGATTGACATTTATACATCTATATGAAACCATTGTATAAATGCGTATAATACCTTTAACTCTTGTTGAACTTTCTCAACCCCTCTAACCCGGAAAGTTTCAATCAAACTGAAAAGTTTTCAACCCAAAAATATACAATATGATACAACTGTATTAAAAAATTATTAAAATTAGATTGAATTGATAAAGTTTACATTAAATATCAACACCGAAAAGGCCCGTGAAACACATCTCTTACCAGAGCAACAATAATCGTTGCTCAATGACATGCAAATATGAATATAAATTAATACATTAAGAATAAGTTTTATTAAATCAAATCATAATTGTTGAATCTTTCTCCAAATATCATACATGCAAATTTAAAACGTTTACAGAATGCATTTAAAATACAGAAAAAACATACCTAGATATCCTTTAATATTCATCACATTTTAAATATTTTGACATTTTTTAAAGCAAAGTAGCAAAACAGATAAGACTAACAGATAAACATTTCAGAATCTGTATATTTTTTTTATATTTCTGATGCAGTGAATTATCTTTGAATTTTGATTGACTCGAAGGTCTGTGAATATAGCTGGTTAAAAAAGTAATGCAAAAATGTTACACACATATCCCGCTGGGTAATGATCCACTTTTTCTTCATTTACTTAAATGATATATCTGTTTTGAATTCAGATGCACCATTTCTATGTATAATATGGACAAAATGCCTTAACATATGAAAATTTGTATAAAATACATGTTCATAGCATTCAGTTATTCGGGTGATGTAAACCCGAATAGGTATACTATATCAAAAATAACTCTCTACTTAATTCAAAATAACATTATTTAATACTTTTCAAGCAAAAAAACAAAACACCCCCCTTAAAAAAAATGCTAATTATAAATTGCAATAACATATACATGTAATAAAGCGTTCAATGTTTAAACCCAAGTTTTATAAACCTATCTGTTTTTGATTAGAAAAAAAATTCATACTACATTAAGTGTGTTTAAACATTTAGTTTTAAAATAGTTGCCTAAACTCATCTATAGAAATAATTGTTATACAATTGCTCACCCCTATGCATTTATTTCGTTGTGAACAACTTCCTTAGATAGTTCAGAAGTTTTTAAATAGCCCAGTAGAATTTTTTTTTTGAAATTTGAAAAAAAAAAATTTTCGTTTTAAGGTGTCAATTGATACTGTGCTACCATATAACTTGATTTCAGAAATTATAATAATAAGAAAAAAAGGATATGTTTATACTTTTATAAATTATGCTTTTTGTAAAGTTTGCGAAGACACCTGTGCATGTAGGATGCCAAACATCGTAGCATAGCACACCTTTGCGTTGTTTACATTTTATATTCCATGGTCTTAAATAATATAAATGTACGGATTTTATGATGTTAATAAATTGCCTTTTCTGGTTTGTACTTGAACCGCATCTTTTATTGCCTTTTCGAATTCTGGACTAAATTTACGTTTACAAGTGGTGCATTTAATGTCTATAGAATCCGTGGTTTCAGTTTCAGTTATTTTACATTTTGATATGCATCGTTGTATAATAGCTGACATTTTTTGTTGTGAATGTTTTTCGTGAAGTAGCTCTTCCACTAACCGGAATTCTTGGTTAACAGATGGGAGTTTAGCGCATGTCTTTCTCATTAATCCATGTGCCAATAAGATACATATTCGAACTAAAAATTCAAGTTCTAAACGCGCATTGTATTTCTTACAAGAACTGATTTTCTTAACAATACATGAAATGGAAATTTTTTCACTTTCAACCTTTTCGTTTTGAAGAATGCTGAGCATGCATGCTATTCGACTATATAACATCTGTTCCATTGCACATTTAAGAAGATCTGTATCCATTAAGTTGTTTTGTTTTGCAGCATCATTTAACAACTTAAGTAAAATAGTATTTGCTTCATAGTCTGGCATATCTGAGCTCAATATTACGTGCAAAATTGATCCACCTGTAGGTGTTTTAAAGTTCCAAACTAATTGTTCAGCATTGCCAAGGCCAGTGGTTGAATTAGTAGAGTTTGCAAAGTACTTTTTATCCGTTTTGCAACATTCACCTAATCTTGCTTGATAAAAAAGATAATCTGAACGCTGATTCATGCCACGTACAGCCGCCAATGCAGACTCAGATAGGATTTTCAGATGATACTTACTCGTCCAAAACGTGAAGGGCAATTCTTTTTCTAAAATTTCATTTGGATTAAACAACAACCTCTGCAAAATCTTGTCCTTATTCAATTCTTCGCAGAACTTCGATTCAAACTCACTTTTTCCAAAGATTTTACAACTTAAAACCGCCTGCATTCCTTTAAATATTTCTTTTTTAAAACGTTGTATTATATTCTGCAATATATTTTCCAAAGCACCTTGGAATTCGTATGGTCGCAATATATCTAAAGGAAAATTTTTAACGGCAACTTCAGAATATTTGGGATGCCTGAAAAAATAATCGCTCACTCCTTCGAGATATATTTGATGCTTAAACTCAAACATGTTTGCATGCTTGACCAATATAACGTCTTTTAGCCCCATCGCTGTATCATACAGATTTTTAAACAAAAGTGGTTCCATGCTTTCTACAAAGGCTTCTGAGACAGTTTTCACTAAATATTGCCGGCAATCTTCTTCATATCTAAGGTCCAATCTGTGTGTAAATTTTGATCCGCTCTGAGTATGGTAAAACAAAAGGACAAGAAACAGAGTCCTCACGCCATTTGTGTCGTCTTTCGCTATTTCACTATCTATATGACGTATCACATAATCTTTTGGGTATTCAAAAACACTTGTGCGTTTTCCCATTGTATTGTCAAATGCATACAAATGAGCACACAGTGGAAAACCAATTGATGGCCTCTCTGTAACTTTTATTTCATCGTCAAATAGTGTCTTAGCACATGAATTATCATAGTTTTTCAATTCTTTTGCAAATTTAAACTGGGATTCCAATATTTCAATTTTTTCTTTATCTGACAAGCAAAACTCAGCCTCTCGAACGAAACATGCATTATCAATTGAGAAAGTGTCTGCATTTATATGTTCTAATGCTTCTCCTACTACATCTTCTTTAGCTGTTATCAAAAGATGTATATGTTTGGATTTCTTCACATACCGAAAAAAGAAGTAACAAAGGGAATACCACCAATGCCGCACGTTTTCGCGATGAATAAACCCGTCAAGTATATTGTCAATGTACACAAGTAGTTCTGTTTCTTCGTGTACCTTGATTGCCAAGAGATCCTCATAGCATATTATTTTGTGCTTTTTCCAGTCTCTATAATAGTCGTTATTCAGGATGTGGATGGCAGTTAACGTTTTACCACAGCCTTGTTGCCCAATAATTATAGCTAATTTGTTCGTTTGAAGTATTTCTAGGCATTTTTTAGTAAATTTCGTTTCCACAAATGTTTTTATCACATGTTCATAAGCCTTTAAAAAGGCCTCTGTTCTTTCTGATAGAAAAAATATAAAAGTATCAACATTAAAAACATTATGGATATTAATTATTTTAACACTTTATCAGTAAAGGTTCCATTAATGAAAAATTATGTGAAATGTTTAACATGTTTTGGGCATACAATGAGTTGTATCTAGTAAGAAAGTACAAATTATTGCATATCAAACAGATATCGATAAATGTGTATTTTTACGATTACTGTGATTAAGCTCATTTAGTGCTATGTACAGGAAATATTTGATTTTTTTAATTTCATATTCAACAAGAAACCAATGGATCAGCAATAGGTCACATCGTTTATATAAGCCACAATGTCTAATGAATCAAGTGTACTTCTCACTAGTTTTACAATATTAATCGCAACCCAATATTTCTTACAATGGCTGCTATAGGACATATGCCCTGATATATATTTTTTACTTCGTGGTGACGAAACAAAAGACGTTGCAACGAAAATACACTGTAAAAGTCGTTCCCACGAAATAAGAGTCATTCTCAGAAAATACAATTCGTGTCCATGAAAAAAAAATGTGTACCCAAGAAATAAAACTTACATTGATAAGAGACAGAGTTAGGTATACATCGTAAACCCATTCGATTTTCATTTTGTTTCAACAAATATAATTCGTGGGAACGAAATTTTTTTTGTGGAAACGAATTTTTTTCCTGGTCACAAATTTTATTTTGTGGCCTTGACTTTTTTGTGGGAACGCATATTATGTTGTGGCCACGACTTTTATTTCGTGAGAACAACTTTTATTTTTAATTTTTGGCTTCGAAGTTTAACTTCATGGGAACGAATTATTTTTGTAGGAAAGAATTTTATTTCGTGGCCAGGGATTTAAGACAGAGGAACATAACTGGCAAGATTGGAAATATACTACAGCTTACGTCAGTTTCACTTGTTACAGACAACAAATTTGAAATGGACGGGAACAAAATGACGCGGACGTCTGAGAAAACATTGGATTGAAACTGAAGTTATAGGAAGTGTATTTTCATTTCTAACTTGCTATATAAGTAAATGCGATCGAAAAACATTTTATTTAGTATCAAAAAAGCGATTGAAAAACATTTCATTTCATCAACAAGTATATAATCAGGAATTATGAAAAAATCCCAATTTTAAGGTGTATTCCTTTGGTCGATAGGGGAACTGCAAGAGTAATCCTAATTTGCTCGTTTGCAGTATGAAGATCTCCGGTATATCTCCATTGTCTATTTTTCAAATAGCAAGTAGACACTGGAGATATCCTAGACCAGGTCTGGTGGTATCAAACGAGTACACCTGTACCCAAGGCAAAGCTTTGTCCGATGACTTCTTATGTAATAAAAACATTCTATATATTTTATTATTGGATATAATTTTAATCTTATAAATTCGGAATTTTAATTATTCTTCAATGGGAATAAACCCAGTTTCAACAATACCCACTTGTTTTCATACGTGTACGACTGATTCACTGAAGTCATCGGACAATGCTTTGCCTTGAGTATAATCTCTCCTGAATTGGTTTCTTCTCATATTTGCTGATTATATACTTATTGATAAAATATTTTTTTCAATCACTTGTTGATACTAAATATAAAAGGTTTTTGATCGCTTTACCTTCTAAATAGCAAGTTAGAAACGTTGAGATGGATTGAAAATGCACTTCATATAACTAGTTTTAATCCATGTTTTTCAGACGTCCGCGTCAATTTATCCCCGCCATGACTGTAACAAGTGAAATTAAAGTAAGCTGTATATATCCAATCTTGCCAGTTAATGTTCCGCGGTGTTAATAAAAATATACCAAGCATATGTCCTATAGCAGCAACCTAGAACAAATGCCGAAAATATAATGTGAAAACTTGAGATGGGTGGATAGACAGAAAGTAGAGACTGACACGTGATTAAAAACACCTCATAAAACTGATCAGACAAGCTCGTTTCAGTTTGAGTTTTCCACTTAAAGGGTACCTGCAGCCAAACCCATGTGAAACTTATGTTATAGAATTTATTTACCAGAATTTAATGCAAAAATCCGCATCGAAATCGATGCAAAAATAACGGAGTTACGCCGCTTTGAAGTGGCTATTTTTACCTGCTTTGAGAAATCCAATCAAGAGAAAATATAATTAGGCGATAACGAGGCTTCAGCGGAAGTGAC
The DNA here is from genome assembly GCA_020458035.1 of Magallana ariakensis. NCBI lineage: Eukaryota > Metazoa > Mollusca > Bivalvia > Ostreida > Ostreidae > Magallana > Magallana ariakensis. The sequence goes on along the minus strand of CM035812.1, from coordinate 46,781,227 downwards.
GTCACGAGGTCAACAGGAGGAAGCTATACAAAATAAATTCGATTTTACAGCCAAAATGATTGATATTGGTCTGATGTTTTCATGTATCAAGTTATTTTAAGTATTGTAGATTTAGAAATTTGTATCCGTATATATTTGTTATTTTTAAAGGATTTTAAAATTTGCTATCCTCCTCGCCTCTTTACCGATGATTACGATATCTTAAAACACTTGTATGGGCAGAATATGTTCATTATTCAGTGTTTGATTACATAATATCACTTCACAGGCGAATGATTCGAGACAATGACACAGGTAAACAGGTAAACTAACGGAGCTACTGCTCCAGACACGTGTATATCTGGAGTATGTATACACATGGTACACATGCATGTCTGGTGAACAAAGGGGGGTTTCACACCTCTAGACTGGTAAATTGATTTGTGTATAATTAGCTACCGAAAACAGAATAATAAAATAGACTGTGTAAAATCAGGCGTTCATAAGCTAATACATGTGTATAATCTGTCAATCAGACTATCAAAACGTAACCACTAGCCTGCTAACGTTAAAAATAAATGCCTTGATTGTTACTTACTCACATTTAAAATGACAAAATTTACCATTCAGCCGTTTTAATATTTATAAAGATGTAATTATGCAATTATTTCGGAAGTAATTACGTTGATCATTAATTTAGTCTCAATTTCTTATCTAATATTAATAAAGTGCAACTTTCTTTCGAGCTCTATGGTCAGCAGTTAAATACTCTAAATAGCTTAATTAAGTTGTTATACTGACGCCGAATCATAATAAAATCTTTAAAAAATTATGACAAATTAGAGGGTGTAAATAAGTCTAAAATAAAATTTCACTATCGTATTTTTAAAGAATACAAGACAGACTTCATCATGCAGCCATCTTGCATGCACTTTCGCCCTGGTCCGTTTATAATTAATCCTGTGTTTATTTTATATGCATGCTGTTTTGATTGTTATTTGTTTGAAATTAGTATTAATGAATAATCAGGCGACATAGTGGTAATTTTATGTCTCATACGAGGAATTAGGAATAGACCCCGCGTTATAATACCTCTTACAAAATATGTACTATTATCAATATTATTAATAATGTCATGGAAAAATCATCCCAGAAAAATATGAAAATATGTTTCTTATAACAATAGTGCTTTGATTGATTGTCATTTTGCTACATAGACTGTGAATTTATATGGAAAGTGTGTTACAAATTTGACTTAATTCAATTTCCGAATTCGGCATTTTTGTACGGTAAATTTGTACGAGTTTAATTCAAACAACATTTTATTTAGTCATCCTGGGTTGAAAAGGAAATAAAAATACAAAAACAACTGTTCATATATCGATAAAACAATGCAAGAAAACGAACAGTTTTTATACGATTTTCTTGTTTCTCATGTAGTTGCGTTGACCCCGTGACGTCACAGTTCATCTCGCGCCAAATCGGCTTGATTCAAAAACCGTTCAGTGTGAAATTGGGTTTTCCCCAAATATCTCGAAAAGTACTTATGCGATCGCAGTAAAATTTTCAGGATGATGTTTTTTTCACATAGATCTCCATTATATCAGAAAAATGACCGGCACTGCAGGTACCCTTTAAGTAATAAATAAGTCATCTAACTTTTCTATTGGGATATAATGCAACAGAATTCTTCAAAATGTTTTGGTTTAGATGTACACTTAAGAGGTTTAAAGTGGTAGTATGAAAATGTTAGATGCTTTGCTATTATCATTTGCACTTTTTCCAAATAACTGTACTTGTTTTTCTGTTCGTAATTGCCTTTTTCTTTATAGATAAAAGTGGCAGTGATTTTTGCACTAATTCTCTCTTATCCCCTGAACGTTTTTTCCTAAGATAAATGTCTTTGAAAACCATATTATTGGATATCTATAAGGCATTCGGACGTTATCTTCTATTAACATAATTCAGATCATTGTGCACATGTAGCAATATCCATGAGCGGATCAGAGCAGCATCAATTGATTTAAGATTGTTCTGCAAGACATAATGATGTATCCATTCGAAGAAAAACTTAGATCTGAACAGGAATCCGATTTATTATAATTACCTCCATTTACTCAATGATTCACCGACAATTTTATTATTCTTTCAATCAAATCTTCATGTTTAATAAATTCAAATATTTAAAAATATGTTTTAAAAACGCACAGTTTAAACTATATCTACATGATTTGTAACGATTTAAAGCTTACTGCAAACAAAATAATTCACTTTGCTCAAACATTTCTCAAATTTTTTTTTTATTATGACACGTCTTTAATTACTCCTTTTTTATATGAATATAAAAAAGAAGGTACAGTTTATTTCAATAATTGCCCTAAAATTGTTAAGATGTTTAAGTCAGATGAAAATTCATATCAATTTACCTTGAACACGTGTATATATAAGTACCAATTTATACAATTTTATCTTGTTTTTTTTTATAGATATAATGACCCCAACATTTTGTCATATGTCTAAGATGAGGCAAAAATGATGAAAATGGCTCTTCATCTCATACTTTTTTGAAGAGGGAAATGTGTCCGCAGCCGTCGTCGACAACGAAATCAATATATTTCATGTGATGTCACATGTTAAAATTTTAAATGTTAATTTCATCGCACAGGCAACGGCTGCGGACATAGTTTTCATTTAAAATACTACAGAAGAATTGAATATTTTTATTTTAGAAATACTAAAATTGACGTCACAATTATTCTTGTGAAAAACTAATTAGGTAACTATTTACTGATTCTTAATTTTTAGGTATTCTTGTTTACATAAATGTAACGTTAATAAAGAACTATATATGATATTAGTCAAATTTGGCCCCCATAATTTGCCATTTTTTAAAGTGTTTCAGGTACATTAAATTGTTGTGTTATTTTTTAGAAGAGTTGATATAAACTATATTTTTCACCTATTTATTTGATTAATTTGCACGCACTGGCAGTATATGACGTCAGAAGTGACGCTATTTTTATAATTCAATCAAAATCAGTCATTATTTGACATTTTTCTTATCTTTTTTCGAATGGGAATTATAGAGCGACGCTTTGAACAAGAACAAAATTTTTGTCATTTATAAGTACTGACTAGATACATCTTTGGTGAAAATATTTTGTTTGTTCAAGCAATCTCTCAATGTTTTCTTAAAGAAAAACTGCTTGAAAACCAGCCGTTTTACGCTAAAAATGCGAAAATGGCGGGAAAAAGTAAACGTTATGATGTCATATTTTTAGATTGTGGGCACTTTATTCAAAATAAAAATTATGAATTAACTTCAAATGTATATCTGTACAAAGAAAACAAAGAATTACAGTAAACTGATGATGTTCATTTTAGGAGGCCATTTTAGGCTCAAACCATATATAGTCCTTTATGAAAATTTTGAAAATCACTATAACCCGGGCAAAATATGACTGAAACTGTACCTATTCTTTACAAAAATAATAAATAAAAGTAGTGATGGTTATAGGCACATGCTAGAGTTGATCAATACTGTAATAGTTATAATATATTAATTTTAGAAGTTGGATACTCAGATTTCAATAAAAGTACTTTTATGTTCATATACGTTTGGATAATAACTGAAAACATATATAAATGAGCAAATCTCATAAAAGAAAGCAGAAAAGTTAAACTTATCTATTTATGATACTTTGCTGATGATTATATATTTTACCTTGAACTTCTCTCATTAGTGTTTCTTCATTAGTATCTACAATATTTTCCAATTCATTTATCATAAATTATAATGAAGTTAATCAATTTTCATTTAAGTAAAACACAATTCTTTGAATTCTATTATTAAACACAAATAGGTGATTTAATTGAATTTTTATGTTACAAAATGATCCAATAGCAATTAAATAACAACAATCAATTAAATTATATATGGATTATATATTTATAAGAAATAATAATTGAGTATGTTTACTACGACTTACAAAATTATGCTGTAAATAAAAACTGTTCAAAGAATTACATATATTATTTATAGTAACAACTCTAAAAGTACCTTCTGAAGACAACAAATTGCGTAATCTGTCTGCGTTCTCTAACGCTAAAAAAGAATGATTTAAATCAAAAATTAAAATAAGCACAAGAAACTCATATTCATTAAATCGTATTTATAAAAACATAACATTAAAAGGACCTATTGTATAAATTCATATATTAGTTTACCGTCTTCAAAATTCTCTTCCTCGCATATGTTTTCAATTCCTATTAGAAATAAAAGAAATTAAAATTGAAATTCATACCCATACTGTTTTAAAAGTTTTCCCTAAATGTTAAATTTCAACAAATTTAAATAAAACCGCTTTGAATAAACCCTTTGAATTATCTTTATTAAATCAAGTTGTGATGAGCATATCAACACCAAATTAATGATAGGAGATTCTATGCTGAATAAATATTTAAACAAGAGGCCCCCGGGCCACATCGTTTACCTCAGCAACAATAGGCGTGATAAAATCAACTTCATGGATATTATAATACAAAGTATCTGGACAATGTGGTAAAATACATGTAGATCCTGTACAAAAAATCTGTTTTTCCCTAGATATTCTTATATTTTCAAGTCCCTTTTCTAACAGAATGATTTATAGTCATATCACATTCAGCATTGCAGTTCTCAAAAAACCGTTAACAATTGTTTATATACAAGGTATAAACCTACATCAAACTATGAACCCCTTGTGAGGCCCAATAATCGTCCAGGGGCCAAAGTTTAAACAATTTTAAAGAATCAGCGATATATAAAAATGCTTGCATATAGGTAAAATCAGATATAATAACATTTCAGTTTTTGTGAATAATTAAAATGTTTTCCATTGTACAACTGAATCCCCAATAGGTCCCCACCCTACTCCTAGATATTGTGATTTGAACAAATTTGAATCTACACTATCTGAAGTTGCTTTCACTAAAGTTACAACTTTTCTAGGCAAATGGTTTTTAAGAAAAAGAGTTAAAGCTATTTCTCTATATATTTCTATGTAAAAATGTGTCACCCCCCCCCCCCCGTTGTGACCCCATCCTAACCCCCGGGAATCCGTATTTGAATAGACTTGAAATGTCACTACCTGACGATGCTTCCAAACAAGTTTCAGCTTTCCTGCCCAAATGGATCTTGAGAAGTTTTTTAATGATTTACTCTATATATTCCTATGTAAAACGTCGACCCCCATTGTGGCCCCACCCTACTCCGAGGGTCATGATTTTCATAACTTTGAATTTTCACTACCTGAGGAGGTTTCCACACAAGTTTCAGCTTTCCTGGTCCAATGGATTTTGAGAAGAAGATTTTTTAAGATTTACTCTATACATTCCTATGTTAAAATTCATCCCCCCATTGTGGCTCCACCCTACCCCCGAGGGTCATGATTTTTACAACTTTTTGAATCTACACTACCTGGGATGCTTTCACATAAGTTTCAGCTTTCCTTGCTGATTGCTTCCCGAGAAGAAGATTTTTAAAGATTTACTCTATATATTCCTATGTTAAAATGCTTCCCTACAAGTTTAAGCTTTCCAGGTCCAATGGGTTTTTAGAAGATATTTTAAGATTTACTCTATACATTTCTATGTTAAACCTCCATTGTGGCTCCACCCAACCCCCGAGGGTCATGGTTTTCACAACTATAAATTTACACTACCTGAGAATGCTTCCCCACAAGTTTCAGCTTTCCTGGCCAAATGGTTTTTGAGAAAAAGATTTTTAACGATTTATTTTCTATATTCCTATGTAAAATTCGCCCTCCCCCCATTTTGGGCCCATCCTACCCTCGGGAGTCATGATTTTCACAACTTGAATCTTCACTACATTATGATGCTTCCACATCAGTTTCAGATTTCCTGGCCAAATGGTTCTTGAGATAAAGATATTTAAAGATTTCTATGGTGGCTTTCCATTTAACTGGCATCGCCGGATTTGCCGGTGTTGCCTTCGTCGCCGATTGCTGGAACGCGCGTCGCCGGCGAGCGATTGCGGCCACGTATTTTTCTGTTGCCGACTAGGAAACAATATAGCGTCTAGTTAGGAAGAAGATGTTTTCATAATTCGAAAAACGGAGATTACTTGCTCAAATTTGTTTTGCAACATTGAAATCCTGGATAATTGCAAATACCTTATCATCCGGAGAACACCTCTAACCAAATTATAAGATAAGTATCAGTTGTATTGCTATTTATTGAAGAATTTTGAACTTCTTCTTGCGTAGTATAATAGTAAGTATACCTGAATTTTGTCTACACATGGACTGAATGTTTGTTTCAAAAACGAAACGCTAGGTAAGTATTCCCGCTGTTTTACGTCATTTTGACTGCTCATTGCGTCATATCACCTGTCGTTTCTTATCTAACGATGGCTTCCGTGGAACTTTATCACTGTCCGTCATGTAACTCATTATTTTTTTCTGTGAACCATTTCAACCAGCATTAATGCAATACTAACTCTCCCGTACAGCCTCTTATCCTAAAGGATAATATGACCACAGTGTACAGGTAAAGTGTTATTTTTTTTCTCTCTTATAACCCATAAGCCACAAGATCATAATTTAAACAAAATATGTCCTATAAAATCAAAAATTAAATGAATATTTTAAAAGTTGTCAACATATGTTGAGAAATAGGTGATACATATAGTATGTGCGG